>OX454332.1:49512177-50723011 GCA_949716465.1 Chalcosyrphus nemorum
AGTATTTACGGAGTAGTTTACTTGTTAATTTACTCGACTACATCATTTTATTTCCCTTTTTCAATCATTCCTTTGTCACAATTCTTTTCTTTTTACCTTGTGCCCAAAGTTCCTTCCCTTCATCAACTCTGATGAGTTATGACGACGAGTGCATAACATGAAGACACAAGGAAAAATTAAGTTCGAGCAAATTGTTCTCACTGTCTGCGGGGTTTAATTGAACCAAGTTTACTAGCACCACGTTCGAATGTCTACGGCTCGCTTAACTCAACAATCGCCGCTATACACCTCACTCGGTGTGCATGCATAAACTTGAATACACGTGTTACGATAGATCGCAATCGCTACCCCTATTGCAGTCGCTATCGCAATCGCGGCGGAGTGTGAGAGCCTTTAAGCGTGCGATAGTAAGTGTCATAATTGATAGGAAATTTTGCAACCATCTTAAATCGTCAAAACTGAACAAAAGATGAACTTATTGATCTGAAGGCATTTTACGGTCTGGAGACAATCCCTTGAAGACGATTAGCACATTGATTTAGGACACAAGTTCACCATTAATAGAAAAAATGGAGAGCGGAAAAAGTTCAGCCGACAGCAACGTGCTGATGATATATTTTAAATTCTGGCGATAACATGGATTTATGAGTCTCTACGGTCCAGTGTCATCTTGGTTTTCCCTAGTGTGAGTGTACAGATTATCATCCCCTTAATGGAAATTAATTTCATAAATCGATAGATAGGGTTACCATCGCCCTCCTATGACACACATTCAGTTTATAGGTTTTCCTTATATTTTTCACTTTTTTTCCTTCATTTTCTCCTAACTCTGGTACATGATCCATGGAATTGGATAAGCAAGCAATCCACTCGGAAGGGATTTTAATTCTCTGAGCACACATTCATTCCTTTATATACTCCCATGCACATGCAATTGATATTTGCACTAAAGGAGGACAAAAATATGGGGAAAAAAATTGAAAGCAGATCTTCCGCTGTGGCTCTGCCGGATGCAGACATTTTCAGAAAGCGATAACCTCAATGTAATAAATTTCCCAAACGGCTGTTGGTCCTTTTCGCCCTCTTTCTCTGTTACTCCAAGCCCATCCTTTGGGAAAGAATGCCACGCCAATCAAAAATTATTGTTGACAGTTGGATGGTTGAGAGGAGCGAACAAGATATTCCTATGAATCCCAATGGTATCCGGTAATACGGAAAGAATGGGAAACGACGAGGTCCTTTTATTAACTGTCAAAAGCATTGTCAGTTTGTTTTAAACTATGTAGATATTTTTATGATATATAAATATAACTTACCATTCCAACTTGCCGGCACATGAACTCATGTGGTCGCATACAAAAATCACCGGCTGCTACTGATGATGCCAAGTAAATACCAGATAACAGCCAACATATAATTATACAAAATAATCCGGAAACACTGAAGAATATTAAAGCACATCGTGAACGTCTCGCTACACCTATCACTAGGATGGTGCATAAAAGTAAGAGTAAAGTTAAAAACCCAAGCGTGGCAGGCCAACGTATTGACTCGTATAATTCTCCAAGCTAAAAAGTTATTTAATTAAATACAAAAAATAGATGAGGCAGTGCTGAGTTAACTTACATGTAAGACACCCTTTAGAGAGGTGTCATTCTCGGTTCCTTTTGTTTTCATAAAATACAGAACCATGTTGTCCAAACTGGTTACGGCACGAGAGGTATTATCACGCACCAATCGACATGTGTCCAGGAGGATTGTGACAGCTGTTTGATTGTATTGAGATTTATCAATTTGTTCCTCTAAATTGTAGCTTTGAACTTTAGTCTCGAGATTAATTTTAATGGATTCAGTCTGAAAAAAAAAAAAAGAATTCTTCTTAAGGAGCCTTCATCTTTATTGAAAGATATCAATTTAATATAAAAAATCAAAACGGACTACAGTTCTTTAACTCAAACGTTTTTTTAACTCAACTTCTTTGTACATTTCTTACTCCTTAATTTAAATATCTGTAATTGAAAAAAATATTTCAATCCTAACTGGAATTTTCGGAGAATTTACTCATTGAACGATAAATGTCTCATGAAAAAGAAGTATGCTCAATTTTATATAAATGTGTGGAAGGATGTTGGAAGAAATTTCGTCTTCGCCGTCAGATAGGAACCAGGAGCTTCGACAAAACAACTTGACTACAGGCTAAGTTAACTTCAAAATAGCCCCCCATAGAAGAAATGCTCAAAAGATTTGTTCGAAAAAAGACATCATATGGTGCAGATGGGTCATTGAGAGCCAAACTTATGAGTGGTGATCCAATGCCTCATCAGTCGAGGGAAAGTTATCTTCTTCCCTTTCGCAATACGCGAAACTGCGATAATAATTAACGTTCTGTCAAGGTGATGTCACACTCCATGAATATCGTTGAGGCGGTCGACTGCGAGCAATAATATAGCTATCTGATGGTCAGTGTGGACTTGTCTCGGTTAAATCAACAACAGATGCAATCTTAAGTATGTACAAGACTCATAATGGAAAATCACTGTGATTCCTCAAAGGTGTTAGAAGCCATTTATAGACAAGTGGCGCTAGGACAACGAGCAGACCCAGAGACACCATAACTGCAGCAAAGAAAGATGGCCCCCAGGAGTCACCTAAAAGCTTCTAATCAAAGTCAGTGTAAATCAGGGAAGCGTTCTCAGATCCTTTGTTATTTAATACAGACCTAGATGATATACTTGAAGACAAAGTGACGGACCTCAAAGTGCATTAGTTATTTTTAGCTGATGATGGAGCTAACATATGCAAAGATCAAACCTACATGCATTCAGCAATTGATGATGTGAATCTTTTGGGGGGAAATGGGTTGCGAATTAGTAGAAAAAAGACACAGTATTTGTGATCCGCATTGGCCTATTCCAGAAATTTACTTGAATGTAAAGAGCTTCCGAAGTGCGAAAAGCTCAGATATGTGGAATCTATGATCAAACGCAAAAGTACCTATGATGATGATATTAATAATCGCGTAAGCGTAGGGTAGATGAACTGCGAAAAAACTCCAGTATACTTCTTAGGCCCTCTAAGCTAAAAGGAAGGCCCTACACCGCAGTTGCACGCCTGTACAAAAGGTAAGTAACGGCAGCCGAGATGTAGACGCTTCGCATTATAAGAAGTTCCAAGATTCGAGAAAGGCTTTATGTAAAAGTGTCCATCACAAACAAGACATAGCACGATCGGTTCAGTCATGAGATCCTTCGGACCCCGTCAAGTCGATCACACAAATGTGAAAACACCAGCATTTGATTGTCCTCAATAAAGTGATCCGAAATCGGGAAACCTACTGGTACTTCCTGAGGTCAATCTCCACAGGCGGACCAGTAGGCATCCTAAAGATGATGAAGTCGAGAGAGGTCCTAGACATACCGGTCTGAGTAAAGATATTGTCTATTGTTGAGTAGTTCTATCTCCTTTAACTTTATTCAGAGAGATTATAAGGATCATATCTCTACTGGACGACTTAGGGTTCACAGTCCATGATAGGGAAGATTGGAAGTGAAATTTACCAGCTGATACAAAATTTTGTCATATAAAAGGACAAGTCAGTGAAAACATCCACTACTGTCTCAATAACAGATGATGATGAGTCCAACAAGCATTTGAATTTAGACCACTAAAAAGTACTAATAGCCACTGCAAAGGGCGAGATAGGATAGATCTCTGCCAGAATAAAAGATACAACACATTCCTTTAAGATGCTTGGCAACGACTTATCCTTTATGTTAAAACCAAGAACTTACGTTGCAATTAAGACAGACAAATTTTCTTTGAATGTATGGGTCAAGGCCTTACTTTGTATAGTAAAGAAAATATATTAATTAAGGCTACAAATCATTGTTGCAATTTACAGTCGCAGTACATCATATTCGTTATTATGAGAAAAAAAAAAAAAACAATAACATTAACCTTTTTTTTGAGAATATAATGCCTTCCTCGCCCATTGTACTCCCTCTTTCTGTCCGTCTGAAACCACTTGTGTCACAACTAAGTTCACACAAAATTGAAATGTTAGAGATATGACATAATTGCTGGAGACCAAGAGTTGTCGGCAAGCGACTGACTTACAACACACCAACCGTCCTTTATCCTTGTCCTTGTACATACGACGTCAGTGTCCCTATAGGAACGTTTGAGTTTTTTTTTCTTTTGTTTTTGTTTGCTTGCTGCAACCATTTTAACTCTCTTGTTGTAAGCGGATATGCATAAGCTTATTATAAGGCTCTAATAGTTGTCTCCAACTCCTTCCTCCATCTGTCAAGTTAGAGAGAATTTCTTCTTTTTTGTTATCATTTGAGTAACTGCAGGTCATACAGGCGTCACACAGAGTGCAGAGAAATTGTGCCTGACATGTAAACGGGAGGTAGATGGGCTGGGATGGCTTTTGTGAAATGATGACGGTAATTTGCTATATTTCATTAGGGGATTACAAACGTTTATACACGTCTGAGTGACTTAAACTATGCGGGGGGCATTTCTCTGGTTGCATTTTCTAGTTCTATTCACTTATATGTGCATAATTTGTTAAGCAACTGGCAAGATGTAGTAAGTCCCGAATGAAATTCCTAGTCCTGTCAGTTCAGTATTTGAAAGGAAGTTGTTTGTATGTGTATAGATAAATGCATTTGTCAAAAGGAATTCAGTCCAGCAGCTCTAAGGGAATGCCATTTATACCCTTTTACTTTAAGTAACTAAACATACTCGTAAGTCCATTGTCAAAATTCTTTATCTAATGCGTTGTTCAAATCCAATTTTTACTCAAAAATACTTCAAAAGGTTGAGAAAACAAAACATTTCACGTATCAAAGGTTAGAGCTACTCATCTCTTTTCTAAGTGAGGATATCACAAACATCTTTTCTGTATAAGTATCTTAAGTCGCAAATGTTTTTTTTTTTTGGCAAAATCTACTCTATCCTTTCTATTGGCTATGTCAACTACGCGAGCCATTGTTGGATGAGTTGAAGATGAAAAGGAACATAGTTATCCTTTGGTTGTGTAGAACTGAGAATAAATAAAATGAATAAAATAAAAGAAAAATCCCGTAAGGAAAATAGGACTTGAAATTTCAATTGTGCAATATGATTTCCATCAAGTTTCTTCAAATAGTCTTGAGCGGTTTTGGGTTAATGCAGATAGCTGTTTGGCGAATGCAAATTTTTAGGGTGACGTATCCTTTATCTATGTGAAGGAAAGACCTGCATGAAGAAATATGCAGAGAAGTCCTGCCCTTTTGGAAGTTAAAGCTTCCTAAAGCAATAATGGGATTTATATGGGTATAGCAATTAAGTTGGATTGTATGAGTATAAAACTTTTTTTTTTGAGAAAAACTTCTCCTTAAGGACAAATAAACTGTATGTACTTATAAAAAATAAAAATAAAATTTGTAGTGAAGTTGCTGAGAAGGTTGCTGGCTCAACTGTTAATGATAACTTGGCTGTGGCTTTTTGCAATTGCGATTGCACTAACATCTTTCCAATAAAATATGAACTCTCGCGGTATCACGATGACATTGTTAAATAAAACAAGTTTGATTCGTATTCGCTTAAAAATATGTACAGTCATATTTCTTACGAGTAGCGTTAAACGCCTCATCGTACTATCTTGCACCTATATATATAAGTTTTTTGTGCAGTTGAGATACATAAAACCAACGATCTATGTATAATGTACATTTTCTGAGTAAGATTTTGTTAAGGTGGCTATAAGTAATGTTCTCTTATTAACAATTTTGGCCTAAAATGTATGCCATTGTATAGAACTTTATAAAAGTAGTTCAAATATGAAATTTTAGCGAAATTACTAGAGCCGTTTACGAGAAAAATGACATTTTTTTAAGTTGGCTATAAGCAAAGTACCATTGTTAACAATTTTGGTCAAAAACGTGGTATGCCATTTTATAGGACTGTATAAAAGTAGTTTAAATATGAAATAATAATAATAATAAAAAATCATTGGAATCGTTTTCGAAAAAAATTGGCTAAAACGTCTTAATTCGTACCGTTGAATCCACTTTTGGCCAAAAATTTCAAATGCCTAAGATGGCGTTAGTTTTTGCGATTAATCTAATGTATACATTTTAAAGATATGATTACATCCGTTTTCAAGAAAAACGTCTTTGGCCATAAATACCGTTCTAATCAATTTTGGTACCTTATTTTCTTGAATGTGTTTGTACTAATTTCAATGAGGAATTTGAATGAAATCGTTAGAGCTGTTTTCGCGCAAATCGGCTTTATGAGTAAAGTACTGTTGTTAACAATTTCGGTGAGAAATTTTATATGTCATCTGATTGGAATTTATCAATCTAAGACAAATATGGAATTTAATCAAAATCCTTAAAGCCGTTTGCGAGAAAATCCAATTTTTGTGAAATTGGCCCTAAGTAAAGTACCGTCAATAAAAGTGCTAGAACAAAAATTCAATTTCCCCTCTAGGGATTATCCCAAAGACCCTAGAAATGAAGTTTGCTCAAAATCCGTCCAACCGTTTAGGCTGTAGCTTCGTGCACAGACAGATAGACGGCATCGGCAGACCCACTTTTTTGGACTTTTCTATAATGGTAATGTCCAAATTCATCTAAATTTAGAGATCGAAAATCTGCAAGAATCCAATACTTGCCCTATGTTATAGGTGCAAGCAAAAATGAACAGTGCAAACTAGACATTATAGCTCCAGGCTATTAACATCAGTTCTTTTCTGTGGGACATATGTGGAATGTAAGTCAAATGACACTTAAGGTAGGTTTTTGCCTTTGAATTTTTTGACAGATGACGCGTCAATATAAGGACTATGTTCCACACGCTTTATTAACAAAATTTCACAGAACTAGTAAGGCCGAGGCATTTGAGGTAAACCGACGGATTGACGGATATATGTATCTCAAACAAATCAAGTGGTTCTGATTTATGGGGCCCATCTTCAATACATATTTCTGTGCGTCATACTTAGTATACACTTAGGATAGGTTATAAAAATCAAAGAAAAAGATAGGTGCAACCATCTACCAAGCGTCTGTTTGTACGTACATATTTCTAGTGTCCGCCTAAAGGTGAATCTTCTCTCAAGCTAAATTTGTGCCAACGTTTCTTTTATACCAAGTTTCATCTTTTCTTTTCTTTTCATTTATTTTTTTTTCACTATCATCATCTCATCAACATCCTCATTCGTATTCGCCAGCAGGCAAAGGACATTTTTCCTTCCTTCGTCACACAAACTATCGCTGAACTCCAAATGGTAAAGAGGAAGTCCATACACAGACAGCAAAGAGAAAACATAAAAATCAATTTCTTGCATTTTTAGGATGGGAAACCAAATAGGATACTTTTTTTTTTTTTTGGTTTCTACTTCCTTTCTCTCTTGGCTCTTCTGTCTTTAATGTTTGCCGTGGTGTTGATGACGTTCACCCATAACCTATATAAGATTCTCTTCCTTAATCTATGAAAGAATCCTGCTAAAGGCGTGGCAACTGGAGTACAGGATGGTTGGATGGAATTTATTAGAAAATAATGAAACTCGTGTTTGTCAAATTGCCATCGTGTGTATGAGTATTGCTTATTGGTTTGAGACTTGCTCAATGTGGATGATGATGATGATTACCCGAAAGAGACTATATGTAGTTAGTTACAATCATGGAATCTGACGAACAATAGCGATGTCGGAAGCAGTAGGTGGTCAAGAAGTATTGGAATAGAACGAAACGTTTAAATGGATTTTAATTAAACGCGATAAAAGATCAACAAAGCAAGTGTAAGGAAGTTTAGCAATAAGCGCCCCATTGATATCTATTAATAAGAAATAAGAAATTGATCAATAAAGAACCACAATCGGGCATCTTGTCTCCGACAGAAGAAGATGCTGAGGGTAATCCTTTCACTGGTTGCACCGATTAATATCGTTTTTTCGACGATCTCGATGAGGAATGTGATTAGGGAGAAATCCTATTTTGTCTGCCATTTGGAGTTTAGAAGCACTCAACATAAATAAAATTGGCAAGTTTTAATTTTTTGTTAAGAAATTCAATGGAAATCTATTTTTAGAAGAAAGTTTTCTAAAAAAGTGTGCGTGGTTATTCATAAAGTATGGAAGATTGTGTAAGAATTGGAAAGCACATTGGTAACCCCTTTGGCGGGCGCAAATTATAAAAAAATAAAGTGCACGACTTGCTCCTTTGAGCTGTTAGTTGGAAACGAATGAACTTTAAAAAAAAAAATTATATGAAAACATTTTTTTTAAATTCTTCTAACATTAAATGCCATATATTTGTATTCATTAAATTTTGCTCACGTTTCGATTTTGACCAAAATCCATTAAATATTAACCGAGAAATGGCCAAATTTCTAAAACCAGTTGATAAGTAAAGTACCGTTATACGCTTTTTTAGCCAAAAACATGGTACGCCATTTTGTGGCATTTGTCTAGACTACCTCAGATATGAAATTTAATCAAAATCTTTAGAGCCGTTTTCGAGCAAATTGGCTAGAACCGCTGGACCATAAGAAAAGTACCGTTATTATCAGCCAAAAATTTGGAACGCCATCTTTTAGCATTAGCTTAGTTTTATACACTCTAAAAATTTGAATGAAATCGGTTGACCCGTTTTATAACAAACCGGCTTTTAACCAAATTGGCCTTAAGTGCCGTTATAACAAATTTTGGCCAACATGTTGTAAGCCATTTTATAGCATGTATCTATGTTTAAACAAAATCGGTATGGCTGTTTTCCGGCAAATCAGTTTTTTACCAGTTTGGCTCTAAGTACCCTTATTAACGCTTTTGGCCAAAAATGTGGTACGCCAGCTTATAGCACTTTGCCAAACTAGCCGAAAGATGAAATTTAAAAAAATCGTAGGAACCGTTTTCTAGCAAATCTGCTTTTTGTTAAATTGGCCTTTAGTAAAGTACCGTTAATATTAGGGCTAGAACAAAAATGTCCATTTCGCCTCTAGGTATTACCCCACAGACCCTAGATATGAAATTTTATCGGAATCCGTTTACCCGTATTTTCAGACCCACTTTTTTCGACTTCTCTATAAAGGTAAAATTAGAATTTATCAAAATCCCGAGATCGAAAATTTTCACGAATCTAAATCTTGCCCTATACTACGTATCGGTTCAAGTAAAAAACTATTTTTCCTTAAAGGGCAACCAGATAGCAATCATACTTTTTCCAATTGTTATGTTTCAGTAGCTGCCAAAGTTACCAATGACATCTAGCTGTCAAAACTTTCAGTAAGATCATTTTCGCTCCGCAGTTGCCGAACGAACGTGTGGAAATTAATCAAAAATTATTATTAATTTTATTATTCCGGATCAGTTGTAAATACGTCACGTGAATTTCGTCGTAGAGTCAGTCGTCATCAGGTTTTTCGTCGTACCGCGGAAAAGTTTGAGCATGAGTTCACTTTTTTGAACATTAAGCCACCAACCAGACAGAGATTCGTGCGAAATGAAGAAAACAAAGCCGCCGTAGCGACCCCTATCACATATTTGGCGTCTGAGTCATTTGGCGAGGGTTCATATCACCATAACAGCCGCCGCGATCATGCGACTTGATACCACTCGATCATTTTCTCTGTGGCTACGTCAAGTCCTTAGTCTACGCAAACAAGCCAACCGCTTTGGATGAGTTCGAACCGACCACATGAAACCGAGGCGGCTTTCCACACTAAATGACACAAAATGGCATGAATTTGAAGCTTAAAAACAGTTGTTGTTTTATTTAAATTTGTTTTCCTATCGTCCTTATGTAGTCATCTTATAGTTGAAATCACTGACCATTATTCTATATTAATATCTAGAAAATCACGTAGCCATTTAAAGACAAAAAAAAACTATATTTTCGTTGTCCAATTTTGTAGGCGTATTTATACCAAAAAAGAACTCGCTCACGCAAACATTATACTCAGTCGGAAATATTATGCTTCTAGCAATAAAACCACTTTATGACAATCCCACAGGAGTGTTATACCAGTCCTTTGCACAAAACTACACAATTTACCTTTCCATACACATCTCCCACGGTGTGTGTTGTCCACAAAAGAACATTCCAATTATTATCTTTTTATTAATTAATTACGTAAGCTAAACATTTATTGTCGAGGACACTCCCCGGTAATGAGGTCATTATTTATTATTTACCCGAACAAACATATTTCCATTCTGGTCTAGGGCAGCCCACAACAAGGCACTAACTTCATTTGTGGACCGTCCGTAGCAGGAACTTTCGCTAAGGGGTTTTTAATGGCCTTATGGCTCTGAACTGACCATATATACACTGAATCAGAGAACATGCTTAATTCTAATTAAGCTCGCTATTTGAAAAGAGCTATGGCACTGGCAATATGTCTGACCTTCTTCCTTGACATCGTTTCAAGGTGTTTCATTGCCATCCATTGCTATGTTTCGAAACATAGCTATATGTATGAAGTATTTCTGAATTTTAATCGCCACAATGGTATACAAATACGATGAGACATACATGTTCTTCAAAGAACAGTTAGGCGAACCTGTAGTAAAATTAATTCAGGACTCTACTGGGACTTTGTCCAGAGAAAAGTTAACTTTTCCTTGTGGAGGTGATTAGGTGGTGTGGAAGGAAAGTAGAGCACGATTGCCGTTAACTTGATTATTCAGAAAACGAATGCAATTTCACTTCGTTATCGGTGTTTCTCTCTTGGTCCTGGCTTCCAACTACTAAAATGAGTAGTTACCGGATATTAAGGTGGGAAATGTATGCTTTTACCATTTTTTTTATTGTCCTTTTCTGTTTTTCTTTAAAAAAAAAAAGAAAGAAAAAAATTGACACTTCGTTTAAGACAGGGCAATGTCTTATTCAATGACTGAAATGTTGTTTTTTTTTTTTTTTAAACAGAATTCAGTTAAATGTCCCTGATAAAAGTGTTGACATTTACGGTGACATCTTTTAAGAGATAGCTGATGTTATTTTTCTACTTGAACTTGAGTTCTTTGTTTGCATTCTCGAAAAGTTGCTAGAAATTAATTTCAAAATGAAAGATGATGATGCATATTTTATTTAAGTTACTGCAACTGTGAAACTGGACTTAGCGAAGTTGTTTCAGAACTTTGAAAATAAATGATTGAAAAGGAAACTGAGCCTTGAATCATGGACGACGTTTGACTGTGGTACCTGGACAAGGATTTGTTTCTGGAGTGTGACTCAAAGAATGCCAGATTCCTCTAACTCGAACAAGATTTTATACGCTAGATTGGGGGTTAGTGAAATCAGATGGGTAGAATACACTGTGCCGGTCTGTTCCGGAAGAAGAGCGAGAAACCGATGAGAATGTACTGAGCCTGATATCTGGGCAGCCGCATGGTGATAGGATTTTCTCAGCCAAATTCCGGACTAGAGTACGCCGCTTCACAAAAAGACCTTCTAAAAACAATCCGTTTTCATTAAATCGGAAAACGGAAACATAGGGGCTTTTCAAATAGGGATTTCTGAACTTTGACAGGTAATTGTGACAGTATTGTTGAAGCTGCATCTGTCAAATGTCTGTCTTGTCAAATCAACATGCAAAGTTACAGCGTTCTACAAAATGTGCAAATAATTGAATTGTTTTATGAAAGTGATTTTTCACTTCGAGAGTTTCCCACGCTTTGCTTATTTTACGGTAGCCATAATCGTCCTTCTTAGAAAACTATTCACAACGTAGTAAATAAAGACGAGTTGACTGGTTCAGTGAATAGTCCGCTAACACCTGTACGTTAACGAAATGCAAGATGTGCGCACGAGAATCAGAGGAGGTTAATTCTGCGCCGCGCACAATAATTTTTTCCTTATCATAACTTAGCGAATTTTGAGCCATGACTTTGGGCCTACACCCGTACAAGACTTAACTGACTCAGAACCTCGAAGTTATTATAGACAACGCTGTTTATTCGCTGACTGAGCTCTCGAGCAGTTAGAAGTTGACTCCAATTTCGATTGAAAAATCATAGTTCAGCAACAAGCAAACTTGTCGAATTCGGGACGATAGCAATCCACACAAGAATCTAACAAATTGCAATGCTTCAGAAGAAAGTCACTGTTTGATGTGCATTTTGGACTGACGGCATCACAGGTCCATACTTCTTTGAGAACGACGTTGGCCAGGCCATGGCAATGACCGTCAATGGCAAGAGCTTTTGGAAAATTTTAACCAATATACTTTTGGATGATATGCATACCGATTATATGGACAAGTCCACATGCCACACAGCCAGTTCCATAATGGATAATTTCTTTGAGCGATTTTCGAACATGGTTATCTCACGCGGAGGCGATGTAAATTGGCCACCCAGATCATGCGATTTGACCTCGTTAGAATTCTTTTTGTGGGGTTTTCTCGAGTCAGAGGTCGATTCCAATAAGCCACAAACCACCACTGTCCTGAAAGCCAACATAATCAATAGCATTGATCAAATTCAGCCTGATTTATCCGAGGAAGATATGGAAAATTTGACGTCTCAGATACGCGCTGACCAGCGAAACCGCCTGGGATAATGGAATGATGTTAGAGTCCATACATAATGGCATACATGGGCCTTTTAAATAAATAAAACAATTCAATGACATGTAACTCTCAGTTTTGTCTTATTCAAGTTTAAAGATAGGAAACACTTAATGAAAAACCGGTATATATTCTGCTTATCTATAAAGGATGGCTCAAACTATAGGTACACAGATAAAAACGTATAACCAATTCAGTTATTAATTAAAAACAAAACCAGCTTCCTTCTTTATAGCCATATGTTGGCACGATTTCAGCATACAAAGTGTTGAAAACAGTTTTCGGATTGCGATCCAAGCCCACTGCACTCTTGGTAGTTGCAGCACGGATTTTTTCCTATACGAGTATAGTTGGTCTCTATCCAGACTAGTCATTGCAAATTATCGCTCAGGGGCATCCTTAAAAGCACTACAGACATATTCGAAACAAACACATACTTATAAAAAGAAAGAGAGAGAGAGAGAGAGGGAGAGAGAAGGCACTCACTCTCTAACTTTCATTGATTCCATTAAACGGAAGCAAGAAGCCGGCTCATTAACTCCCAATGGAGTTTTTCCTATACAAGTTTCTTTTTATTCATTTTCTTCTCTGTGTGCATTGGTGAAAAGTTTTTCTTTTTTTTCCCAATACTCAATTAATTCTTTGGAAAAGTCAATGTCCGTGCAGTGCATTCGGGCAGGGGATTATTTCGAAAACGAGCAAAACCCGTGAATAGGTGAAAATATTGATTCTTCTGTCACAGTGTGAGTTAATCCTGCAAGGTTCAATGTCCACCCTTTAGAGAATTTTTAAATGGTGATAGGTGAACGCCGCGCCGGTTGGCCGGCATCGTTATATCGATTCCGATTAGTATCCTTTTACGCTGTGTCGTCGTTCAAGGATAATGACTTAGTTTTTCGTTTCATAATAAATGCGACTGACGAATAGACGCGTTTGATTACTTAAATTTTATTCTACCTATGTGTTGTATTCTTTGGGAAAGACTTTTCTATCAGGAATCTCTATTCTGGCAGCATCCCCAGATGAGAAGAGCTTTCTCTAGCTGTAGAATGGAATTAGTATTTTACATATCCCTCAGTGTGCTCTTCGGTATCAGTTTCTGTTTTATACATACTTTGTGTTTGCCATGAAAAGGTGGTATAAATATGTAAATAACTTTGCTGGAACGAAAAAGTTTCATCCCTAGGGAAGACAATTAATTGTCCAAGTAGATTCGGAAAAGGATATTTGCATATAGTGAAACCTATCACTTGGCAGTGCAGTTAAAATCGGAGTCTCATTTCCACACACAAATTACGCTTTTAGTCTGTGGCTTGAGGGTTTTCTGTACAAAAAAAAGGGAATTTAATTTTCTGTACTAAATTTATTGTAACAAAAATTCCATCCCGCCGAGGTCACTTATTCTGGTTACCGAGAGGACCTTTTTTCTAATAAGAATAAAACTAAACAGTTTCTTCAACAAAATTCTAGTACAATTTTCTATGTCTCTTTTAGATGACAAGCTGTCAAAGCTTCTTTCCGAACTCTTTTTAAACGAACTTACTTAGTGCTGTGCAGGTAATGTGTGAAACTGCGGCTTCTAGAGATGTGCACTGATATGGAGCCATTTACCTTAGGTTAGGTTGGATTAGAGCAGAAAGGCCCGCTGTGATAACAAACGTTTAACTCAGAAACTTCGCCGAAATTGTAGAAGAAGTATTCATCTAAATGCAACTTCCTCCGGATTGAAAGAGCATAGCAGCTGCTTAGAAGAAGAGGTACATATAGTTCCCTCCTCCACCTCGTCCATGCAGCTTCTTCAGAAATCGGTTGAAGAGAAGCCCAATCTAGTTTCGCTCCTCCAAATGCTGTAGTGTCCTGAGATGACACCTACTGATATGCGATCCATTTAGCTTTATCAGGTTGTAGGAGCGCTTGAACTTTAAGCTTCAGTTTAAACCACATCTGCTTGGTAAAGGAGCAAGTGTTGCAGTTCGACCACCTGCGATTGGCAGCGTTGATTGCAAAAATGACATGTTGAGATTTTCCTTTTTGGGTAAATTTTAAAGAGATGCCAAGGGAGTTCGTCAGTCATACAGTTTGATTGGATGTCACAGTAGGTCGGCACCCATATTAGGTGGACTTTGAATAGTTCAGGCATTTCATTAAGAGATGGGCAGCAATTAAGGGTCGTTTTGGAATCGAAAGTGACCGACTGTAGAGATTTAATCGCGGCTTGACTGTCAGCAAAGGTGCTGTTGGTCCTCGCGGATATTACATAATACTTCAGCCACGACAAGGCCTACTTTATAGCCATTATTTTCGCCTGGACGTTACAGTGATTAGGGAGGCGCAAGGAAATCTTAGCAGAACCCACCTATCTCTACTTATGCTTCCGTTTGTGGAGCCCTTTAGTGCTTTAACTTCAGTAAGTATCGCTATGTAGAGAATATGCTTCCTTAACTTCAAGTATGTTTCTTCCTCCTCTAGATACAACTGAAAATCCTTTACTTGGTACAGGGTCATCTTGTTATACTGGTAATCTCCTGGCCAGCACACTAGCTTAATGCTTTCCTTATGTATGTTAAGGATTTACTTGTAGGAATAAAGTTTGATAAATATTTTGGTTTGTATATGTCCCGGCTTTGGCCAAGTGGTCTTGTCGAAGTTTGTTTTCCCATTAATTAATCAGTTTTGGAATTGATGTCCAATTGAAGCCACAATATGCTTTAGGACCAATGAACGCGGATTCTAAACCAACCCTAGAAAACTCATCTAAAGGTTCGTTGTCCACATTCCTTTGGTGTCCAGTGACCCAGCCGAGTTTTACCTTGTTATTCTTCGCAAGGTTTTGTAGAGCATCGTAAGAGGAAAATGATAGGTTTAGAGTCCTTTAAATTGGATGCTAAGTGACGCTTGGCTATTTGAGAAAACATATATTCCGGAGCCTTTAAGGAGATTTCCTCCGGCGCAGATGTCAATGACGTGGATTTCAGCCTGAAGCACAAGGGGTGTTGTACCAATGGTTACAGAAATTTATGTGTTGGGTGTAAGGACCACAGCTCCAGCTCCAAAAGATATTTTCGATCCGTCAGTGAGCTAAACTAGAGTTTAGTGTGGGAACCAACTTGGAAGATGGACTCTTTTAGGAATACAGTTGAGTATCTTTGGATATTTCTATAGGTCTAACTGCAGTTTGATAGCGTATCTACCATCTTCCTTATGAAGATTGGTAGTGGTGTTAGCGCCAGGACAGCTTTTAGGACTGTTGTAAGGCAGGTTGCTGTAATACCAAGACAGGAGAAAGGCTTTTCTTAGCAACTTTTGCCATTGGCTTTTCTAGAACTTTCCGTCACCAGACAATGGCCGAGTACATATGTATGTACATGATAATGGGTCTCGCCATGGTTATGTATAACCAATGTTGCCCTTTGGAAGATAGACTCCGAGCTTTGCCGTATAGGCGTGCTATGTCCCACTTGATAAGTTAATCTAGTCGTTTGTCAAGGATGACACCTAGATATTTGAACTCGCTAGATTATACTGTTCTAAGAAAATGTACTAACAGTTTGTCGATGACTATTAACCACAATAGAGGCGATAGAACTCCTCTTTGTTGGCAGCCCCTTTGCGACATTTCCCCGGAGGTGGAGTTGATAGATCGACTTACCAACTTGTCTCTTATAGATGAGATTGGTCGATTCCTTGATACCTATGCTATTTATCGCTCCTGCGATCGAGACGTAGACGGTATTATCGAAAGCGCCCTCAATGACTAGAAATACACATAGGGCTAAGTGTTCCTTTTATCTTTTTGATGGGATGTAAGTGTTATTATAAAAGGAGTTTTTTAAATGCAAGTCTTCGTAAGTCCTATTTATCAGCATCTTAAGTTTTAAAGTATTATTGTAACTTGGTTACAAAAACAACATATTGGTAGTTTCTTCACATCTAAAGTTTAACCTTCTACATGGTCTCTAAACTTTTAACAACCGAATAATATCGTTCTATACACACGCTCAGGCATTTCCCAAAAACTCTTCATTCGATGTTTTTTTGCTTTTACTCCTTACAAATATCCACAGAAACAACAAAAGAAAAAGAAGTTTAAAAATCTGTTCTTTTCTGTCTCCTCCTTTGCTGCCAGTGCGACAACAAAAAGGACACACGAGAAACTTACATGCAACGATAAGGTTCTAAGAAGGTGACATAAGACTCTATTTTCTTTGTACATTATCTATGTGTGCAGATCGACCACAATGGTAAAAAATAGAAGGTTTATTCCACTTCGAAGCGATAAAGGAAACCGATGAGGATTTTGAACTTTTTAAATGTTCCTCAACCATCGAGAGTGGAGTGCTTTCTAAAAAAAAAAAAAAACATTAAATTGTAAAGTAATTTGATGGATAGCACGCCAATTGAAGGTAGCAACAAAGTTAAATTGAAGTGTCAATACTGTTCGCATTTCAAGGAGAAAAATTGAAAATCAATTTATTTTTAAGTTGCTTTCAGTCTTAAAACCGTGAAAAGTCACAGCATAGACTGTTTCTCATCGTTGAGAAAAATGAATTAGAAAATTGGTTTGGACACATTAATTACACCTGGAAAGGAAACAAGTAACAAGACTACTTGAACATAGATACAAAGATACAAAGAATGTATTGCTTTAAAAACTAGAAAAAGAGAAAAACCTTTTATGCCAGCAAAATATTGTATATTTTCACTCTATTCTCGTTCTTCTGATTGTACCATTTTCATAAATATTTCACAGTGCAAAATTTAATGAATTATTAAAATAGCAGGGATCATATCACGTACTGCCACTTCTATACCAAAGTCGACCCCTGGGTCATTTACCAAAGAGGGAGTACTTGGATACCTCCAAAAACTATATGTACATATATAGGAAACCATGCCGCATGGCACGTTTTTCTCGTCCCAAACATACTTACAGAAGAATTTTCTACTTGGCAGTTGGCACCCTTCCTCAGTCTTGTGTGGACTTAAATTGCATAGTTTGGGGTGTAAAATTTTGTAACAGAGCATCAATTTATTATGTGTGACCTCATCCCAGTGGGTACATATCATGCCCAATTCGGGAGGGATCAATGGTGTGTCCGGAACAACACTTATGTGGGTCACTGTACCAACAACGGTGAAATGTCAGGCATTCAAAGTGACTGTAATATACTAATACATATAGGTATAAGAGTTAAAAAAGGAAATATGTAGTAATAGAGAAAAGAGAGAGAGAGAGTGAGGGAGAGTTTCGAATGGCATACATTTAGGCTGAAATGTTGAATGTGATTTTTATTTTGTTTGTTGTTGCTCTTTTCTGTGGAGTTGTCTTGGAGAATTATTTAACGGATGTTGTAAGTTCTTTTCACTTTGTGCTAGTTGTGAACTGAACATGGCAGCGATTAATTGGGATGCAGGGGGTAGAACACGGATAGAGTAATTGGTCAATTTGTAATGTTTTCGTTGCATACTTTCAGTTACGGACTAAAGGGGAAATAGCTACGAGTTTTGTTGAGAAATTTATCCTCATTCAAGTGAACCAGAGCAGCAAAAAACAAAGTTCACTGAGGACGATTTCACATACAATAATTAAATTTTCTATACTTAAGGTCATTCATAGTTCAACAAACTGCGAATACAAACAAACGATTATTCGCAAATTGTGAATTTACATTCACAGGAATGGAATCTAGTCATTGCGATCTGCGAATTTCAATTGTAATTAATGAAAAAAAAAAGAATTGTGGCTTCAAATATCTAACAAAGAACGGTGCCTAGGGTGTACAGTCGACCCCAAAGTGACTCGGAAAGAACAAAGAAAGCAAACCTAGAGAGTAAAATTGGAGACTCAAACTTATCAGTGGTAAGAAAGAATATCCCGAAATACATAAACAAAAATTGTCTTCAGGGATGAAGCCCCCTTTGAGAGACTCTATTGCATTCACAAAAAGTTACCCTGTGGTAATTTCATGACAAAGGTATGATTGGACCGCATTTTTCGCCAATTAAAGCGATCGTCAAATGAGTTTCATATTTAATTGTGACTATTCGTGGTCAATATTGGATGGACCCGACATACATGAATGATATGTGTTTCCAATAAGATAAGTTGGTCAAACAACTGAAGGTGAATTTAATAATCGCGTGATTTCGAGAAATGGCTCGATTGAATTGCCATTTCGCTAATTGGCAAATAATGTGGAACGAGAAATTGCCCACGTTCCGGCCTATATGTGTGGGAGAATGGTAGAGTATCCAAAGAATCAATCGCTGCAAATATTCTCGCCGAGGTCAGATGAATGAATTCGAATTCCATACTTAACCTTACTTCCCTAACATGTGCAGCAAAATGTATTCTTGAGAGATCCTTTAAGCTGCATTTTCTCTTTGAATATAACCTAACGCAAGCGTGACATTTTTGCCATCGGATTAAACGTATGTAAGTTAACATTTTACTGTCACTTTTGTCTAAGTCAGCGCATCCTACGAATTGAATAGCAGTTCTAACGTGCATTTGCGATAGCTGCGGTAATTATCTGCAACTCTATAGTTTATAACTCATAAGATTTTTTTTTTAAGAAAGAATAAATCACTTACCTGTTTCTTCAAATTACCAACAAGTCCTTCCACTTGTTTACCGGAACTAAACGCTTGCAACAAGCCATTGTGGAAATCATCGTTTCCATATAAACCTAAAAAGGAATAGAATAACAATTAGTTTATTTCTGGAAAAGTGTGGTTCATCACAAGGGTGTTATACGATTATAAAGCTTGAAGGAAACAGGACAGACATTGGACATTGACAAACAACCAAGCCACTGTTATTGCATGTTATAGTCTTCAAAAGTACACTCGGCAATTGAGCATTTACTACAGCTTAATTTGGCTTATTCTGAACTTGAATTTGGGTCTTTATAATGGGTGATTCATTTAGAGGTATTTTTTAAAAGGTAAACCAAATAAAACAAAAAAAAAATTTCGGGTCATCTTTGGTATCAAACCGAAAGAACTACTCTTGACATTTATTTTTTTTAAGACTATTTCTCTCATATGTCGGTCGTAACAGCGGTTAACAGGGTCCATACTGAAGTTCTAATGTTCGATGACCCTTCTGAGCGGTACTTGGCAAATAATTCGAGTACTGTTGGCTTCAAATTCCTCAATCGCACCCGGCTTATCGATGCAAATTTGGGATTTTATAGTTTTATTTATATCACATAATTTTAGCGGCCAATTCATGGGTCTGAATTTCACAAGATAGTTCTGACTCTTCACAAGATAGTTCTCCCAAAAGCAGGCTGTGTGCCAAATAGCGTCTTGTAAGTATTAAGTGTCTTGAAGACGAATTTTGTATGCTTTTAAACCGAAATGTTGATGAAAAATATGCACAGTTGTTAAATGCGATAAGCCAAGCCGAGCACGACGCCGAAACGATCATAAGCGGTCAATATGCACACTCTAAACTAACGCTGCAATATTTTCGGCATTGCTTGCTGAATGTGGTCTATTTTGTCGCGTATTTGTCTAATAATAAGAATAGAGTTTCAAACATTTAGATATAGCAAATCGTGCGTTCTATAGCCCAATTATGTAGACTATAAGTTACACTTAGCGCTCGAAACACATTCCTCGTAGAATGCTTATTTTCGCAATACAGCTGCATAATTTGCAGACAATGTGCCGGGCTAAGTCTCTCTATGATAAGATGTCAAACAATACTGAACAAGAATACCGTGACTGGTTAATACGACTCACGCGTCGTCTGTCAAAAAATCCTCAGACAAAAAAGTACCTCTAAATGATTCAGCCTTTATGAAGTAACTAACAATCGGGCGCATAGTTTGCATGTTACAAAAATGCAGAAGAAGCTATGCAAAACAGGCCCCTTCTTTCACTTGACCCCTTCACTGTAATAAAATTCAACTTACCTAAACCAATCGCTGCACAACACATCAATGTGATGATAACCAGTGTGCAATTTTGACATCTCTGAGCGCTGGGCTTCCTCGGCTTTCGATCACAGCATCGTGTTAATAAATATAACAATAAACCGAATAACGATATAATAAGTAATGCGGCGGGGATAGAAGCTAAGATGCCCAAACTCTGTAAAGAAAGAAGAGAAAATGCATAAATTTACAAAAAATAATTTACATAACAAAAAAACATAAAAGTCCATCAATTTGACCCCTGCTAGTATTCCAAATTCATCCAGACTTCATCCGAAACATGATAAACGAAAAACGAACGAACTATGCATATTTGCCTGAGGATAAGAATACTTTTTCTCTGCATACAATTACTATTACTAAGGGGCTTGTTCGGTGGTCCCTGTGCTTGTCCATTGACGTAACTGGGTAACTCTGTGCGAGAGCAGGAAAAACTTTTCCCAACAAGGAATTTTAAAATGCACACCCCATCATCACTGATGTCCATTTGCCAGGGTTTTTGTTGTTTGACTTGCACATTCTCTCTCAAACATTCATTCCTTTCGTTCTGCTTTTGGAAATCGTAATGCATTTTGTGTGAGTACTCCAGCTTTTTGTGTAGATACGTTTCGTCTCTTCCAATAGAGCGGATGGATGAAGTTCGATGGACTTTATTCATTTATTGTAGCATCATGAGAACGAATCTACAGGATCTCCCAAAGTTATTGACTAGTGTGAGTGTTTCCTAAACAATATGTCTGCCATTTTTTTTTTGTGTCTGCAACTTTTCTTAAAAGCAAAAAATTGGAATTTGTTTTGCGAAAACACAGTGGGGGTTTGGCAAATTCAAAATCTATTGTTGATGTTTAGTTGGATGAAAGGCCATGCCAGATGTTTGCAATTACATTTGTCAATGTAAATCGTGCGTTTTGTTACAGTTAATCGATTTACATAAAAAGGCGTTTCTTTTTGACAGATAGGTTTTTCAATAGGAATAACTTTCAAACCGTGCTGTCATTTTTGACATTTGTGAAAACTTACACCAGTATAGCACAATTCAAAGCGATAAATGAAATCCTTCTAAGCTTAGACAGAGAAAGAATCAATGAAGTGGGCATGCGGATGACATGAGGTGCCAGATAAGTCTCCCTCCGTAATAAGCGAGATCATGGAAGTCGTTCTGATCAAGGATCAAACCCAAACTAAAATAAATTAATAGCAATTATTAAGGCTACATATGATGCGTCCACATGTCACGTCTTGCACAGAGGAAAGCTGTCTGAGGAATTTCAAAGTTCGACAAGACTGCATACTTTCACCAATACTGTTTTTATTGGTGATTAGCGATGTGCTGAATGCAGCCTTATCAACAGGAAATGGAGGAATTCGCAGTTTGGCGAAGTAATGCAATTAGCTTAAACACCAAGCTACAACTGTTCCGTTCCAACGTTAAATCCTTGCTGCTATATGGATGAGGTACCTGGAGATTGACCATCACTATCACGAGGAAGCTGCAAACGTTTGTCAATAGGTACCTGCGCTACATCTTAGGGATATTCTGGCCAAACCGTATCTCTAACGAACAGCTTTATCAGAGAACGGGCCATGAACCTATAGGCACAACCATACGACGACAAAAGTGGCAGTGGATTGGTCACACTCTCCGAAAGGGTGACAGATCCATAGCTAAACAAGCGATGCAATGGAACCCGCTTACCCAGGATGGCAGGATACGCGGCGGTCCTAGGTGTGCAGAAGCTGTGGAAAGAGTTGGGGGGAGCTGAGGCATATTTCCAGAAATCGCACATGATGGCGCGAATTAGGACCTAGGACCCACAAGGGGATACAGGATATAAGTAAGTAAACTCAATCTGAACTGATACTCTTCTACTAAAACCAAAATATTGTACGCTCCATCGACTAAACGATCAGCTACTCTCCCTATCATCCAGTGCTAAGTACCAAGGAGTTATAATAGATCAAAAACTTAACTGGAAACTTAACATAGACCAGCGAGTAAAGATATGAACATATAGAACATATAGTCTTCAATGCCTGCAACAGACTCTTTGGCAAAGTATGGGGCTTCCAACCAAAATTGACCATTTGGATGCACCGAAGTCTAGTCATCCTCACTAATATGGTAGCTGTCACTTCAGAAAGGGTTTTCCAATAGGGACTTCTGAACTTTGACAGGAGATTGCGGCTATATGGTTGAAGCTACATCTGTCAACAACATTTCGCGCTCTTCGCCCATTTTAAGGTCGTCATAATAGTCCTTTGGAGAGAGCTTTTCGCAACGTGGTGGATAAATTCAAATCGACCGACTCAGTGAATAATCCCCCAACATCCGTACGTCAACGAAACGCAACGAAATTATCACCGCTCTCCGTGAGAGTATGCAGGAGAATCCGAGGAAGTCAATTCGTTCGTAGACAATTAGAAGCAATTATTCATTGAATACAATATTTTCTAGTTCTTCCGCACAAACACTTTACAGTGCAAAAATTTAAAGAAAAGAAGAATAACCTTTCACAAGACACATCCTCCGCTTACATTGCACTGTCACCAAAGCGACACTGGCACAAAACTCCACTCTTTCTCTCTCTCTCAAGGTGAAACTTTAAAACTTTCACAGAATAAATTTAAGTACACAATCAGACAACGATGACAATGTTATGAAAATGGATATAATGCAATGTCTACAACTGAAAATGAGTTCGTGTCCATGTCCTTTTAACCTACATACACAATACAGCACATTTCTGAAAATGAAAAAAAAAATCCTTTTTAATTCTGTGGCCACTCTTTTGTGCATTTCTACCTTGCAGCTATCCTAGAGTCAAATTATATACCAAAAGCACCAATCGAACCTGCATATACGGGTATTTCAATTAAATCAATAAAATAACATGCCTCAGTGACAATTATGAAAAATAGTTTTTTTTTTTTTTTGCGAATAAAAATATACATTTTTGAACAGAAGAAATATTTTTATACAAAGTATTAAAGATTTCGAGCAAAATTATTATGCATGTCCTTTTTGTGGTGCTAAAAGGCTGATTGCATGTTGTGTGGGTGAAGGTTGGTTCGATTGTTCAGCATCAGTTCCTCCCGATTATTTACTCAGCAAGTCTCACCGCGAAACCCACAGAGTGTAGCGTAAAATCCACTCGAAAAGGCGAAAATTTAATTTTAAATAAAGTGGTTCTGATTCCGATGCAGATGTTTGAAACTGACAGAATGGGCTGGAGTATGCACAAAACTGACCTTTGAAACTTTTAAATAAAAACGTTTATAGTCATAAAAGGGTTTTCCATTGAGCATTTCCTATCTTAAAATTTGAATAAAACTGACTGTAAGCGAGATATTATTGGAGTTTATCGTTCATTTGGAAGGCACATGTATGCCATCATGTAAGGGGTATGAAACCATTCAAATGTGCGCCGCGGTTTTGCTGGAAGACACGTCCAATTTCATATCACTCTTGCACAAATCAGGCTGAATTAGACCAATGGCATTGATTATATTAGCTTTCAGGGCAATGGTGCTTTGCGAGTTATTGGAATTGAACTATGATTTGCAAAAACCCCACAAGAAGTCTAAGGTGGTCAACTCAAATCGGGCGGCCTCTGCGCCCAAATCATATTCGAAAATCGGTAGTGCAAAATGCCTATTGTGGCACGAGTTGTGTGACAAGTAGCGCCGCCATGCGAAATTACATATCGTCGTTGACCATATTTTCCAATTGGGGCCAAAAGATATTGATTATGATCGAACTGATCGATAGCGCTCGCCCTTAACGCTAATGTTCTCAAAGAAGTTTGGACCGCATTTGACAGTGATGGCCTAGCCAACGTTGATCTCAAAGTATGGCCCGATGATGCTGCCAATCCAAAATCAACACCAAACAGTGACTTTTTCTGGGTGCACTACAATTTGGTGGATCTCGTGTGGATTGTTATCAATCCAAATTCGACAATTTTGTTTGTTGACGAACTGATTTATCCAGAAATGGATCTCCTCGCTAAACATGATTTTTCGTCCGAAATCGGGGTCAACTTCCATCTGCTCGAGAGCGCAGTTGGCGAACAAACGGCGTCGTCTATGGTCTTTTACTTTGCGCTCCTGGATCTGTTGAATCTGGTACGAGTGTAGACCCAAGTCATGGCACAAATTCCGTCAAGCTGTGGTCTGCCAAAAGTTTTGTGCGGGGCGAGGATTCTCGTGCATCACGTCACGGACAGTGGGGATATTTTTGGCAGATCTAGCGTTTTGTTGACGTGCGGGTGTTGGCGGATTATCCACTAAAGACCCACTTTCATAAAACAATTCAAGCACACGTTGTTGAACCCTATAACTCTCCATGTAGAAATCGCTATTGCAAATCCCTGAAGATGCATAGAACATCAAGTGTGTTTTAAAGAACAGCCGTGGATTACCTCTTAATAAAAAGGGCACTTTTCCAGCATGGTCCTTCTCGTTCTTAACTTTTGCCATTATTACATTTTGCAATACCCGACCGATCACCCCTATATTTGGACTTAAGTTGTAATAAAATACACCAACTCCTGACCCTGTAAGACTTTCCAGAACCCCATCTCTTGCCCCTATCTATCAATCGTTTCTTAAATGCAATAAAAATCTACAATACTTTGTATATTGCCACAGGAAATATTCTTCTTTCTTCGAAATCTTACATCTTCATCGTGATACTTCAATACTTCACGATAACCATATTCCTAAGCGCAGACGATGTACAGGAAATAATCCCAAGGCACACCCGCATGATGGAGGTTCTTCTGTTTTAGAACAACTAGCACACAGTGTGCAACGAATCAAACAACCAACCATCTGCCACTTTGACCCAATAATTTCCACATCCCAAACAGCAAAATAAAAATAGTTACACTCCTGGGCCACTTAAGAGGAGAGCCTAGCAATGTCTGCAAACATGGATACAGTCTAAGCAACACACACACACTGATGTATAAATAGGCCCACATCTCAAAGATCGAGTTCTGCCCACTCGCAGCGAAGAGGTTGTTAGTGGTGGTAGCTATTTGGTACTGGAGACGAGTTGCTCTGGTTTGTAGGACAAATAGAGAGAGATATACGGGATGGGAATTCCGGAAAAAGAAAAAAGAAAATTATGTAGAAACAACCGACGACGACGACGACGACGACGATGGCAACAGACAACAGTGGGAGGAAGCAGCATGCATGCATGCAAATATTCATTTCAATTTGAATTTGTATTTTTATTACTTTAAAGCGATGCGGGTCGAATGAATAATTCACCTAGTACGAGTATCTTAGTCTCTTTAGAGTTCTGGCACTCCTCGGCGAGGCGGCAGATGAACAGCGCCGTTACGTTTCCCTGACATGGGAGAGATGCACACGCGCGTGCCTGGTGTAAGGTGAAATCGATGAATTTATTGAAAATTTCTTGCTTACAACGGTTGTCGTTGTTGTATTAATTGCCAGATGGAGGATATGAATTGAATAGGTTCAACGGAAGCCGCCACCATGTTTGAATAAAATTTGTCAAAAATTTGCCGCTCTGGTCAGAGTTAATTATTTCATACTCGTCACTTAGAAGGAGAAAGTAAACAGATTTGTATTAAATAAGAAGAGTGGGAGCACTGTGTTTCAATATGGGTAGACACGGTGTTGTATACGTTTATTACATAAAAGGTTTGGTGCTCAAGTTCCGACCATATCCATTCAATCAATAAAGTGAAATAATTTGTACTTAGTGTATTATACTGTGAATTACGAACGAATGCAAAAATCAGATATAACTTTCCCCAATCGAATTGGCCAGCACCCGTGGAGAATAAAAGATGAAATCTACATCACCTGAGTTTCGAAACCGAACGACCAACTCCTTACTATCCCTTTTTCTTTTTTTCAAGTTAATAAGCGCCCGTGTCCTGTTCACCGAAAAAAGTGTATACATATCCCCTTTTACATGTGCTTCTTATAAAAATATAAAACAAAAAAACCAAAGACAAATGGACGGATAAGCTACATCTGTTTTAAGGTGCGTGTTCACTTGAGAACACTTTTGCTAGTAAACTCTCAAGAGTAACTCTGGAAAAGCTTTCCATATAAGAGTAAAATTTATGGGAGCAATGTTCACGACTAGCTACTCGCAGAATACGAATATTGTTTGAAAAATGCGAGTAGATGTCCGAGAGTAAGATAACGTCTGTCCACTTGCTAGCAACTCTTTAAAAGCTTGGAAGCTGAGAGTAAACAAACTATCTGCGAGTTGCTCTTAGGTCCGTGTCCACTTACGAAATTTCTCTCGAAAGTAGATTGATAGCTACTCGCCCAAATTTTACTCTCAAGTTGACAAGCACCTTTAGAATAGCTAAAGTGTTATTCAACAAGAGGTGCCATTTTGAATTTAGCGCCATTTTTGAACTGGCAACAGTCAACTGTCATTGAGATAACATGTAATAAAAACAAACTATGAGCCCATTATAATAAATTCGATGGATACCACATCCAAAATGTTGAAATAGAGAAAATCCTTTCCTAATTCCGTCTGTAGTAAGCCAGCAACGTGATGGCTATCACTAAACCTCAAAGACTACTACTTTGGCACTACAAGCGCGATGAGTACAACCCGAACTGCCAGATTGCAGGCTAATCACAACCTGTCACCAATAGGCACTTCTATTGCACAACATCAGCCACTAGAGCTATAAGAATCAGTCAAACAGAACTGGTCACTTGCATAGTCCTAAATGAATACTTTGCAGAGGCTTGGCAGTGGCAGCAGCAGATAAGGTGTTACCTTCTTTATCGACAGCAAGGCAACTCTGGAACCAACTACTGTCATATAAATTAAATCGAAGCTTGTAAAGTGCTGTCGAGAAGAGCTGGAAGTTCTTGGAACACAGTACAAGGTAGCATTCAACGAGGCAAGAGAGGAAGTCGATGAGCTAGCGAGAATCGGGTCAGCAGCCATATTAGAAAACTCTGTGAGTATCCCGTTTTGTCCACTTAAGACCGTTTCAGGAAACAAAGCCATTAGAACCAGCAGTGACATTCTCCATGCCACCCCTTCCTAATTGACTATCAAATGTCATCCCGCCCCCATGATATTAATTGAAAATACTTGCCAATGTTCGCATCATCGGGATCATTGTCCGAGATTACAAAAAAATGTTTTAATAATTAAATTAAAATATAAAGTTTCAATCTATCAACGATGCACTTAGCCCACGTACACACAGTGTTGGCCAGCATTGTGCTCGTGTAGGCAGCGCTGCTTCGAACCATCTTAACTACAACAACTAGACTGATTACTATTCATCATGACTGTGCCCAAGGAAGGGGTCATAGACATATGCAGTATGCGTCGCACTGATGGTAGACAAACAGGTAAATGACTCGATAGTAGTTAACATGCTTCGGTGATTTGAATGTGAAGCGGTCTGGGTTAGTTTTATGACTGTCCAGTCGGCCACCTAAGTCATCTGGAGTCAGTTTACACTAGAGGGACGCACTTTTTACGGTTCGCATCTTTTTAAGCGCGCCCACTCTTTCCACACATCACACAGAGTGATCAACAGCATCATTTGCATATAAAAGTGGACAGGGAACAACACACAGATGCAAACAGTAGGAGTTTCGTTACATCTTCTTTTACTTCCGGTAGATGTCGTTTTGCCCGTAGGATGAGCGTGGATTGCTAGGTTCTAAATGCAAAACTGAATTATCATCACGATGTCATATGATAATGAAGCTGATGGAAGATGATGGAAGTTCTAAGTACTGCCTTATAGAGGAATTTTATCGTAGTAGTCCAGGTCAGCAACAATTGAACATTTTTTTTTTGTTTCCTCCTGAACCATACGGATGGATGGTGAATTTGGATGTGAATTTTAGAAATTTCAATTTTAGTTGCAATGAGCAATGGGAATATATTCAGGTGTTCCATGGATTCCTGGGAGTTGGACTTTTCAACTGAGGCTGGTAACAAAGAAAAGTTTCCAATGGAATCCCTACAGCTGGGCTTTTAATGTATGCAATCAGTTATGCTTGTGAATAAAATATTTTAGTTTTTAAATACTAGATACGTAGGTATAGAAGTGGTTTTGAATTGAAAACTTACTTAGAAGAAGCTTGGGATTTTCAAATTGTAAAAGCAATCAGAAGAAGGATGAATAACAAAGTTTAGGTAAGTGAATTTTTGATTTTGCAATAAGGAGCTTAGCAAAAAACAATGAACCGTAGTTCACAGCACAAATTTGTTATTTAAAAGAAAATCTATGTCATCTGTACCTGTGATCCTAAGGAAGTTCTTTTTAAAGTGCAGAAGTGTTTTTCAAAAAGAAAAAGGGCGATACCAGAATACACGTATGAATGGCATTGACCTGATGCCTCCGAAAACCGCTAGAAACATCGGCGTAATATTAAACTCTAAACTGAATTGGAAAGAAAACATAGTGAAAATTGGAAAAATCAGGTATCACTGGGAAGGGTGGTGGAAAAAGCATCTAACCTCAACTTCAAATCGCAATATCTCGCTTAAAACGCGTTATTTCGGCCTGAAACACATTTTTTAGTAAAAGACTTCAAGAGAAAAGACTCAAAAAGGATGATCTATAAGATGGCATAGCCAGAAACGCGATCCGGTGAAAATTGGAAAAATCAAGTACCACTGGGAAGGGTGGTGGAAAAAGCATCGAACCTGAACTTCAAATCGCAATATCTCGCTTAAAACGCGTTATTTCGGCCTGAAACACATTTTTTAGTAAAAGACTTCAAGAGGAAAGACTCAAAAAGGATGATCTATAAGATGGCATAGCCAGAAACGCGATCCGGTGAAAATTGGAAAAATCAGGTATCACTGGGAAGGGTGGTGGAAAAAGCATCGAACCTGAACTTCAAATCGCAATATCTCGCTTAAAACGCGTTATTTCGGCCTGAAACCCATTTTTTAGTAAAAGACTTCAAGAGAAAAGACTCAAAAAGGATGATCTATAAGATGGCATAGCCAGAAACGCGATCCGGTGAAAATTGGAAAAATCAGGTATCACTGGGAAGGGTGGTGGAAAAAGCATCTA
This sequence comes from Chalcosyrphus nemorum, assembly GCA_949716465.1. NCBI lineage: Eukaryota > Metazoa > Arthropoda > Insecta > Diptera > Syrphidae > Chalcosyrphus > Chalcosyrphus nemorum. The sequence goes on from OX454332.1 coordinate 49,541,750, forward strand.
ACCTGCACTTCAAATCGCAATATCTCGCTTAAAACGCGTTATTTCGGCCTGAAACCCATTTTTTAGTAAAAGACTTCAAGAGAAAAGACTCAAAAAGTATGATCTATAAGATGGCATAGCCAGAAACGCGATCCGGTGAAAATTGGAAAAATCAGGTATCACTGGGAAGGGTGGTGGAAAAAGCATCTAACCTGAACTTCAAATCGCAATATCTCGCTTAAAACGCGTTATTTCGGCCTGAAACCCATTTTTTAGTAAAAGACTTCAAGAGAAAAGACTCAAAAAGGATGATCTATAAGATGGCATAGCCAGAAACGCGATCCGGTGAAAATTGGAAAAATCAGGTATCACTGGGAAGGGTGGTGGAAAAAGCATCTAACCTGAACTTCAAATCGCAATATCTCGCTTAAAACGCGTTATTTCGGCCTGAAACCCATTTTTTAGTAAGAGACTTCAAGAAAAAAGACTCAAAAAGGATGATCTATAAGATGGCATAGCCAGAAACGCGATCCGGTGAAAATTGGAAAAATCAGGTATCACTGGGAAGGGTGGTGGAAAAAGCATCTAACCTGAACTTCAAATCGCAATATCTCGCTTAAAACGCGTTATTTCGGCCTGAAACCCATTTTTTAGTAAAAGACTTCAAGAGAAAAGACTCAAAAAGGATGATCTATAAGATGGCATAGCCAGAAACGCGATCCGGTGAAAATTGGAAAAATCAGGTATCACTGGGAAGGGTGGTGGAAAAAGCATCTAACCTGAACTTCAAATCGCAATATCTCGCTTAAAACGCGTTATTTCGGCCTGAAACCCATTTTTTAGTAAAAGACTTCAAGATAAAAGACTCAAAAAGGATGATCTATAAGATGGCATAGCCAGAAACGCGATCCGGTGAAAATTGGAAAAATCAGGTATCACTGGGAAGGGTGGTGGAAAAAGCATCTAACCTGAACTTCAAATCGCAATATCTCGCTTAAAACGCTTTATTTCGGCCTGAAACCCATTTTTTAGTAAAAGACTTCAAGAAAAAAGACTCAAAAAGGATGATCTATAAGATGGCATAGCCAGAAACGCGATCCGGTGAAAATTGGAAAAATCAGGTATCACTGGGAAGGGTGGTGGAAAAAGCATCTAACCTGAACTTCAAATCGCAATATCTCGCTTAAAACGCGTTATTTCGGCCTGAAACCCATTTTTTAGTAAAAGACTTCAAGAGAAAAGACTCAAAAAGCCAGCCAGAAAAAGCATAGCCAGAAACGCGATCCGGTGAAAATTGGAAAAATCAGGTATCACTGGGAAGGGTGGTGGAAAAAGCATCTAACCTGAACTTCAAATCGCAATATCTCGCTTAAAACGCGTTATTTCGGCCTGAAACCCATTTTTTAGTAAAAGACTTCAAGAGAAAAGACTCAAAAAAGGATGATCTATAAGATGGCATAGCCAGAAACGCGATCCGGTGAAAATTGGAAAAATCAGGTATCACTGGGAAGGGTGGTGGAAAAAGCATCTAACCTGAACTTCAAATCGCAATATCTCGCTTAAAACGCGTTATTTCGGCCTGAAACCCATTTTTTAGTAAAAGACTTCAAGAGAAAAGACTCAAAAAGGATGATCTATAAGATGGCATAGCCAGAAACACGATCCGGTGAAAATTGGAAAAATCAGGTATCACTGGGAGGGGTGGTGGAAAAAGCATCTAACCTGAACTTCAAATCGCAATATCTCGCTTAAAACGCGTTATTTCGGCCTGAAACCCATTTTTTAGTAAAAGACTTCAAGAGAAAAGACTCAAAAAGTATGATCTATAAGATGGCATAGCCAGAAACGCGATCCGGTGAAAATTGGAAAAATCAGGTATCACTGGGAAGGGTGGTGGAAAAAGCATCTAACCTGAACTTCAAATCGCAATATCTCGCTTAAAACGCGTTATTTCGGCCTGAAACCCATTTTTTAGTAAAAGACTTCAAGATAAAAGACTCAAAAAGGATGATCTATAAGATGGCATAGCCAGAAACGCGATCCGGTGAAAATTGGAAAAATCAGGTATCACTGGGAAGGGTGGTGGAAAAAGCATCTAACCTGAACTTCAAATCGCAATATCTCGCTTAAAACGCGTTATTTCGGCCTGAAACCCATTTTTTAGTAAAAGACTTCAAGATAAAAGACTCAAAAAGGATGATCTATAAGATGGCATAGCCAGAAACGCGATCCGGTGAAAATTGGAAAAATCAGGTATCACTGGGAAGGGTGGTGGAAAAAGCATCTAACCTGAACTTCAAATCGCAATATCTCGCTTAAAACGCGTTATTTCGGCCTGAAACCCATTTTTTAGTAAAAGACTTCAAGAGAAAAGACTCAAAAAGGATGATCTATAAGATGGCATAGCCAGAAACGCGATCCGGTGAAAATTGGAAAAATCAGGTATCACTGGGAAGGGTGGTGGAAAAAGCATCTAACTTGAACTTCAAATCGCAATATCTCGCTTAAAACGCGTTATTTCGGCCTGAAACCCATTTTTTAGTAAAAGACTTCAAAAGAAAAGACTCAAAAAGGATGATCTATAAGATGGCATAGCCAGAAACGCGATCCGGTGAAAATTGGAAAAATCAGGTATCACTGGGAAGGGTGGTGGAAAAAGCATCTAACCTGAACTTCAAATCGCAATATCTCGCTTAAAACGCGTTATTTCGGCCTGAAACCCATTTTTTAGTAAAAGACTTCAAGATAAAAGACTCAAAAAGGATGATCTATAAGATGGCATAGCCAGAAACGCGATCCGGTGAAAATTGGAAAAATCAGGTATCACTGGGAAGGGTGGTGAAAAAGCATCTAACCTGAACTTCAAATCGCAATATCTCGCTTAAAACGCGTTATTTCGGCCTGAAACCCATTTTTTAGTAAAAGACTTCAAGAGAAAAGACTCAAAAAGGATGATCTATAAGATGGCATAGCCAGAAACGCGATCCGGTGAAAATTGGAAAAATCAGGTATCACTGGGAAGGGTGGTGGAAAAAGCATCTAACCTGAACTTCAAATCGCAATATCTCGCTTAAAACGCGTTATTTCGGCCTGAAACCCATTTTTTAGTAAAAGACTTCAAGAGAAAAGACTCAAAAAGGATGATCTATAAGATGGCATAGCCAGAAACGCGATCCGGTGAAAATTGGAAAAATCAGGTATCACTGGGAAGGGTGGTGGAAAAAGCATCTAACCTGAACTTCAAATCGCAATATCTCGCTTAAAACGCGTTATTTCGGCCTGAAACCCATTTTTTAGTAAAAGACTTCAAGAGAAAAGACTCAAAAAGGATGATCTATAAGATGGCATAGCCAGAAACGCGATCCGGTGAAAATTGGAAAAATCAGGTATCACTGGGAAGGGTGGTGGAAAAAGCATCTAACCTGAACTTCAAATCGCAATATCTCGCTTAAAACGCGTTATTTCGGCCTGAAACCCATTTTTTAGTAAAAGACTTCAAGAGAAAAGACTCAAAAAAGGATGATCTATAAGATGGCATAGCCAGAAACGCGATCCGGTGAAAATTGGAAAAATCAGGTATCACTGGGAAGGGTGGTGGAAAAAGCATCTAACCTGAACTTCAAATCGCAATATCTCACTTAAAACGCGTTATTTCGGCCTGAAACCCATTTTTTAGTAAAAGACTTCAAGAGAAAAGACTCAAAAAGGATGATCTATAAGATGGCATAGCCAGAAACGCGATCCGGTGAAAATTGGAAAAATCAGGTATCACTGGGAAGGGTGGTGGAAAAAGCATCTAATCTGAACTTCAAATCGCAATATCTCGCTTAAAACGCGTTATTTCGGCCTGAAACCCATTTTTTAGTAAAAGACTTCAAGAGAAAAGACTCAAAAAGGATGATCTATAAGATGGCATAGCCAGAAACGCGATCCGGTGAAAATTGGAAAAATCAGGTATCACTGGGAAGGGTGGTGGAAAAAGCATCTAACCTGAACTTCAAATCGCAATATCTCGCTTAAAACGCGTTATTTCGGCCTGAAACCCATTTTTTAGTAAAAGACTTCAAGAGAAAAGACTCAAAAAGGATGATCTATAAGATGGCATAGCCAGAAACGCGATCCGGTGAAAATTGGAAAAATCAGGTATCACTGGGAAGGGTGGTGGAAAAAGCATCTAACCTGAACTTCAAATCGCAATATCTCGCTTAAAACGCGTTATTTCGGCCTGAAACCCATTTTTTAGTAAAAGACTTCAAGAGAAAAGACTCAAAAAGGATGATCTATAAGATGGCATAGCCAGAAACGCGATCCGGTGAAAATTGGAAAAATCAGGTATCACTGGGAAGGGTGGTGAAAAAGCATCTAACCTGAACTTCAAATCGCAATATCTCGCTTAAAACGCGTTATTTCGGCCTGAAACCCATTTTTTAATAAAAGACTTCAAGAGAAAAGACTCAAAAAGGATGATCTATAAGATGGCATAGCCAGAAACGCGATCCGGTGAAAATTGGAAAAATCAGGTATCACTGGGAAGGGTGGTGGAAAAAGCATCTAACCTGAACTTCAAATCGCAATATCTCGCTTAAAACGCGTTATTTCGGCCTGAAACCCATTTTTTAGTAAAAGACTTCAAAAGAAAAGACTCAAAAAGGATGATCTATAAGATGGCATAGCCAGAAACGCGATCCGGTGAAAATTGGAAAAATCAGGTATCACTGGGAAGGGTGGTGGAAAAAGCATCTAACCTGAACTTCAAATCGCAATATCTCGCTTAAAACGCGTTATTTCGGCCTGAAACCCATTTTTTAGTAAAAGACTTCAAGAGAAAAGACTCAAAAAGGATGATCTATAAGATGGCATAGCCAGAAACGCGATCCGGTGAAAATTGGAAAAATCAGGTATCACTGGGAAGGGTGGTGGAAAAAGCATCTAACCTGAACTTCAAATCGCAATATCTCGCTTAAAACGCGTTATTTCGGCCTGAAACCCATTTTTTAGTAAAAGACTTCAAGATAAAAGACTCAAAAAGGATGATCTATAAGATGGCATAGCCAGAAACGCGATCCGGTGAAAATTGGAAAAATCAGGTATCACTGGGAAGGGTGGTGGAAAAAGCATCTAACCTGAACTTCAAATCGCAATATCTCGCTTAAAACGCGTTATTTCGGCCTGAAACCCATTTTTTAGTAAAAGACTTCAAGAGAAAAGACTCAAAAAAGGATGATCTATAAGATGGCATAGCCAGAAACGCGATCCGGTGAAAATTGGAAAAATCAGGTATCACTGGGAAGGGTGGTGGAAAAAGCATCTAACCTGAACTTCAAATCGCAATATCTCGCTTAAAACGCGTTATTTCGGCCTGAAACCCATTTTTTAGTAAAAGACTTGAAGAGAAAAGACTCAAAAAGGATGATCTATAAGATGGCATAGCCAGAAACGCGATCCGGTGAAAATTGGAAAAATCAGGTATCACTGGGAAGGGTGGTGGAAAAAGCATCTAACCTGAACTTCAAATCGCAATATCTCGCTTAAAACGCGTTATTTCGGCCTGAAACCCATTTTTTAGTAAAAGACTTCAAGAGAAAAGACTCAAAAAGGATGATCTATAAGATGGCATAGCCAGAAACGCGATCCGGTGAAAATTGGAAAAATCAGGTATCACTGGGAAGGGTGGTGGAAAAAGCATCTAACCTGAACTTCAAATCGCAATATCTCGCTTAAAACGCGTTATTTCGGCCTGAAACCCATTTTTTAGTAAAAGACTTCAAAAGAAAAGACTCAAAAAGGATGATCTATAAGATGGCATAGCCAGAAACGCGATCCGGTGAAAATTGGAAAAATCAGGTATCACTGGGAAGGGTGGTGGAAAAAGCATCTAACCTGAACTTCAAATCGCAATATCTCGCTTAAAACGCGTTATTTCGGCCTGAAACCCATTTTTTAGTAAAAGACTTCAAGAGAAAAGACTCAAAAAGGATGATCTATAAGATGGCATAGCCAGAAACGCGATCCGGTGAAAATTGGAAAAATCAGGTATCACTGGGAAGGGTGGTGGAAAAAGCATCTAACCTGAACTTCAAATCGCAATATCTCGCTTAAAACGCGTTATTTCGGCCTGAAACCCATTTTTTAGTAAAAGACTTCAAGATAAAAGACTCAAAAAGGATGATCTATAAGATGGCATAGCCAGAAACGCGATCCGGTGAAAATTGGAAAAATCAGGTATCACTGGGAAGGGTGGTGGAAAAAGCATCTAACCTGAACTTCAAATCGCAATATCTCGCTTAAAACGCGTTATTTCGGCCTGAAACCCATTTTTTAGTAAAAGACTTCAAAAGAAAAGACTCAAAAAGGATGATCTATAAGATGGCATAGCCAGAAACGCGATCCGGTGAAAATTGGAAAAATCAGGTATCACTGGGAAGGGTGGTGGAAAAAGCATCTAACCTGAACTTCAAATCGCAATATCTCGCTTAAAACGCGTTATTTCGGCCTGAAACCCATTTTTTAGTAAAAGACTTCAAGAGAAAAGACTCAAAAAGGATGATCTATAAGATGGCATAGCCAGAAACGCGATCCGGTGAAAATTGGAAAAATCAGGTATCACTGGGAAGGGTGGTGGAAAAAGCATCTAACCTGAACTTCAAATCGCAATATCTCGCTTAAAACGCGTTATTTCGGCCTGAAACCCATTTTTTAGTAAAAGACTTCAAAAGAAAAGACTCAAAAAGTATGATCTATAAGATGGCATAGCCAGAAACGCGATCCGGTGAAAATTGGAAAAATCAGGTATCACTGGGAAGGGTGGTGGAAAAAGCATCTAACCTGAACTTCAAATCGCAATATCTCGCTTAAAACGCGTTATTTCGGCCTGAAACCCATTTTTTAGTAAAAGACTTCAAGAGAAAAGACTCAAAAAGGATGATCTATAAGATGGCATAGCCAGAAACGCGATCCGGTGAAAATTGGAAAAATCAGGTATCACTGGGAAGGGTGGTGGAAAAAGCATCTAACCTGAACTTCAAATCGCAATATCTCGCTTAAAACGCGTTATTTCGGCCTGAAACCCATTTTTTAGTAAAAGACTTCAAGATAAAAGACTCAAAAAGGATGATCTATAAGATGGCATAGCCAGAAACGCGATCCGGTGAAAATTGGAAAAATCAGGTATCACTGGGAAGGGTGGTGGAAAAAGCATCTAACCTGAACTTCAAATCGCAATATCTCGCTTAAAACGCGTTATTTCGGCCTGAAACCCATTTTTTAGTAAAAGACTTCAAGAGAAAAGACTCAAAAAGGATGATCTATAAGATGGCATAGTCAGAAACGCGATCCGGTGAAAATTGGAAAAATCAGGTATCACTGGGAAGGGTGGTGGAAAAAGCATCTAACCTGAACTTCAAATCGCAATATCTCGCTTAAAACGCGTTATTTCGGCCTGAAACCCATTTTTTAGTAAAAGACTTCAAGAGAAAAGACTCAAAAAGGATGATCTATAAGATGGCATAGCCAGAAACGCGATCCGGTGAAAATTGGAAAAATCAGGTATCACTGGGAAGGGTGGTGGAAAAAGCATCTAACCTGAACTTCAAATCGCAATATCTCGCTTAAAACGCGTTATTTCGGCCTGAAACCCATTTTTTAGTAAAAGACTTCAAGAGAAAAGACTCAAAAAAGGATGATCTATAAGATGGCATAGCCAGAAACGCGATCCGGTGAAAATTGGAAAAATCAGGTATCACTGGGAAGGGTGGTGGAAAAAGCATCTAACCTGAACTTCAAATCGCAATATCTCGCTTAAAACGCGTTATTTCGGCCTGAAACCCATTTTTTAGTAAAAGACTTCAAAAGAAAAGACTCAAAAAGGATGATCTATAAGATGGCATAGCCAGAAACGCGATCCGGTGAAAATTGGAAAAATCAGGTATCACTGGGAAGGGTGGTGGAAAAAGCATCTAACCTGAACTTCAAATCGCAATATCTCGCTTAAAGCGCGTTATTTCGGCCTGAAACCCATTTTTTAGTAAAAGACTTCAAGATAAAAGACTCAAAAAGGATGATCTATAAGATGGCATAGCCAGAAACGCGATCCGGTGAAAATTGGAAAAATCAGGTATCACTGGGAAGGGTGGTGGAAAAAGCATCTAACCTGAACTTCAAATCGCAATATCTCGCTTAAAACGCGTTATTTCGGCCTGAAACCCATTTTTTAGTAAAAGACTTCAAGAGAAAAGACTCAAAAAGCCAGCCAGAAAAAGCATAGCCAGAAACGCGATCCGGTGAAAATTGGAAAAATCAGGTATCACTGGGAAGGGTGGTGGAAAAAGCATCTAACCTGAACTTCAAATCGCAATATCTCGCTTAAAGCGCGTTATTTCGGCCTGAAACCCATTTTTTAGTAAAAGACTTCAAGAGAAAAGACTCAAAAAGGATGATCTATAAGATGGCATAGCCAGAAACGCGATCCGGTGAAAATTGGAAAAATCAGGTATCACTGGGAAGGGTGGTGGAAAAAGCATCTAACCTGAACTTCAAATCGCAATATCTCGCTTAAAACGCGTTATTTCGGCCTGAAACCCATTTTTTAGTAAAAGACTTCAAAAGAAAAGACTCAAAAAGGATGATCTATAAGATGGCATAGCCAGAAACGCGATCCGGTGAAAATTGGAAAAATCAGGTATCACTGGGAAGATGGTGGAAAAAGCATCTAACCTGAACTTCAAATCGCAATATCTCGCTTAAAACGCGTTATTTCGGCCTGAAACCCATTTTTTAGTAAAAGACTTCAAGAGAAAAGACTCAAAAAGGATGATCTATAAGATGGCATAGCCAGAAACGCGATCCGGTGAAAATTGGAAAAATCAGGTATCACTGGGAAGGGTGGTGGAAAAAGCATCTAACCTGAACTTCAAATCGCAATATCTCGCTTAAAACGCGTTATTTCGGCCTGAAACCCATTTTTTAGTAAAAGACTTCAAGAGAAAAGACTCAAAAAGGATGATCTATAAGATGGCATAGCCAGAAACGCGATCCGGTGAAAATTGGAAAAATCAGGTATCACTGGGAAGGGTGGTGGAAAAAGCATCTAACCTGAACTTCAAATCGCAATATCTCGCTTAAAACGCGTTATTTCGGCCTGAAACCCATTTTTTAGTAAAAGACTTCAAGAGAAAAGACTCAAAAAGGATGATCTATAAGATGGCATAGCCAGAAACGCGATCCGGTGAAAATTGGAAAAATCAGGTATCACTGGGAAGGGTGGTGGAAAAAGCATCGAACCTGAACTTCAAATCGCAATATCTCGCTTAAAACGCGTTATTTCGGCCTGAAACCCATTTTTTAGTAAAAGACTTCAAGAGAAAAGACTCAAAAAGGATGATCTATAAGATGGCATAGCCAGAAACGCGATCCGGTGAAAATTGGAAAAATCAGGTATCACTGGGAAGGGTGGTGGAAAAAGCATCTAACCTGAACTTCAAATCGCAATATCTCGCTTAAAACGCGTTATTTCGGCCTGAAACCCATTTTTTAGTAAAAGACTTCAAGAGAAAAGACTCAAAAAGGATGATCTATAAGATGGCATAGCCAGAAACGCGATCCGGTGAAAATTGGAAAAATCAGGTATCACTGGGAAGGGTGGTGGAAAAAGCATCTAACCTGAACTTCAAATCGCAATATCTCGCTTAAAACGCGTTATTTCGGCCTGAAACCCATTTTTTAGTAAAAGACTTCAAGATAAAAGACTCAAAAAGGATGATCTATAAGATGGCATAGCCAGAAACGCGATCCGGTGAAAATTGGAAAAATCAGGTATCACTGGGATGGGTGGTGGAAAAAGCATCTAACCTGAACTTCAAATCGCAATATCTCGCTTAAAACGCGTTATTTCGGCCTGAAACCCATTTTTTAGTAAGAGACTTCAAGAGAAAAGACTCAAAAAGGATGATCTATAAGATGGCATAGCCAGAAACGCGATCCGGTGAAAATTGGAAAAATCAGGTATCACTGGGAAGGGTGGAGGAAAATGCATCTAACCTGAACTTCAAATCGCAATATCTCGCTTAAAACGCGTTATTTCGGCCTGAGTCAAGACTTCAAGAGAAAAGACTCAAAAAGGATGATCTATAAGATGGCATAGCCAGAAACGCGATCCGGTGAAAATTGGAAAAATCAGGTATCACTGGGAAGGGTGGAGGAAAATGCATCTAACCTGAACTTCAAATCGCAATATCTCGCTTAAAACGCGTTATTTCGGCCTGAAACCCATTTTTTAGTAAAAGACTTCAAGAGAAAAGACTCAAAAAGGATGATCTATAAGATGGCATAGCCAGAAACGCGATCCGGTGAAAATTGGAAAAATCAGGTATCACTGGGAAGGGTGGTGGAAAAAGCATCTAACCTGAACTTCAAATCGCAATATCTCGCTTAAAGCGCGTTATTTCGGCCTGAAACCCATTTTTTAGTAAAAGACTTCAAGAGAAAAGACTCAAAAAGGATGATCTATAAGATGGCATAGCCAGAAACGCGATCCGGTGAAAATTGGAAAAATCAGGTATCACTGGGAAGGGTGGTGGAAAAAGCATCTAACCTGAACTTCAAATCGCAATATCTCGCTTAAAACGCGTTATTTCGGCCTGAGTCAAGACTTCAAGAGAAAAGACTCAAAAAGGATGATCTATAAGATGGCATAGCCAGAAACGCGATCCGGTGAAAATTGGAAAAATCAGGTATCACTGGGAAGGGTGGTGGAAAAAGCATCTAACCTGAACTTCAAATCGCAATATCTCGCTTAAAACGCGTTATTTCGGCCTGAAACCCATTTTTTAGTAAAAGACTTCAAGAGAAAAGACTCAAAAAGGATGATCTATAAGATGGCATAGCCAGAAACGCGATCCGGTGAAAATTGGAAAAATCAGGTATCACTGGGAAGGGTGGTGGAAAAAGCATCTAACCTGAACTTCAAATCGCAATATCTCGCTTAAAACGCGTTATTTCGGCCTGAAACCCTTTTTTAGTAAAAGACTTCAAGATAAAAGACTCAAAAAGGATGATCTATAAGATGGCATAGCCAGAAACGCGATCCGGTGAAAATTGGAAAAATCAGGTATCACTGGGAAGGGTGGTGGAAAAAGCATCTAACCTGAACTTCAAATCGCAATATCTCGCTTAAAACGCGTTATTTCGGCCTGAAACCCATTTTTTTAGTAAAAGACTTCAAGAGAAAAGACTCAAAAAGGATGATCTATAAGATGGCATAGCCAGAAACGCGATCCGGTGAAAATTGGAAAAATCAGGTATCACTGGGAAGGGTGGTGGAAAAAGCATCTAACCTGAACTTCAAATCGCAATATCTCGCTTAAAACGCGTTATTTCGGCCTGAAACCCATTTTTTAGTAAAAGACTTCAAGAGAAAAGACTCAAAAAGGATGATCTATAAGATGGCATAGCCAGAAACGCGATCCGGTGAAAATTGGAAAAATCAGGTATCACTGGGAAGGGTGGTGGAAAAAGCATCTAACCTGAACTTCAAATCGCAATATCTCGCTTAAAACGCGTTATTTCGGCCTGAAACCCATTTTTTAGTAAAAGACTTCAAGAGAAAAGACTCAAAAAGGATGATCTATAAGATGGCATAACCAGAAACGCGATCCGGTGAAAATTGGAAAAATCAGGTATCACTGGGAAGGGTGGTGGAAAAAGCATCTAACCTGAACTTCAAATCGCAATATCTCGCTTAAAACGCGTTATTTCGGCCTGAAACCCATTTTTTAGTAAGAGACTTCAAGAGAAAAGACTCAAAAAGGATGATCTATAAGATGGCATAGCCAGAAACGCGATCCGGTGAAAATTGGAAAAATCAGGTATCACTGGGAAGGGTGGTGGAAAAAGCATCTAACCTGAACTTCAAATCGCAATATCTCGCTTAAAACGCGTTATTTCGGCCTGAAACCCATTTTTTAGTAAAAGACTTCAAGAGAAAAGACTCAAAAAGCCAGCCAGAAAAAGCATAGCCAGAAACGCGATCCGGTGAAAATTGGAAAAATCAGGTATCACTGGGAAGGGTGGTGGAAAAAGCATCTAACCTGAACTTCAAATCGCAATATCTCGCTTAAAACGCGTTATTTCGGCCTGAAACCCATTTTTTAGTAAAAGACTTCAAGAGAAAAGACTCAAAAAGGATGATCTATAAGATGGCATAGCCAGAAACGCGATCCGGTGAAAATTGGAAAAATCAGGTATCACTGGGAAGGGTGGTGGAAAAAGCATCTAACCTGAACTTCAAATCGCAATATCTCGCTTAAAACGCGTTATTTCGGCCTGAAACCCATTTTTTAGTAAAAGACTTCAATAGAAAAGACTCAAAAAGGATGATCTATAAGATGGCATAGCCAGAAACGCGATCCGGTGAAAATTGGAAAAATCAGGTATCACTGGGAAGGGTGGTGGAAAAAGCATCTAACCTGAACTTCAAATCGCAATATCTCGCTTAAAACGCGTTATTTCGGCCTGAAACTCATTTTTTAGTAAAAGACTTCAAGAGAAAAGACTCAAAAAGGATGATCTATAAGATGGCATAGCCAGAAACGCGATCCGGTGAAAATTGGAAAAATCAGGTATCTCTGGGAAGGGTGGTGGAAAAAGCATCTAACCTGAACTTCAAATCGCAGTATCTCGCTTAAAACGCGTTATTTCGGCCTGAAACCCATTTTTTACTAAAAGACTTCAAGAGAAAAGACTCAAAAAGGATGATCTATAAGATGGCATAGCCAGAAACGCGATCCGGTGAAAATTAGAAAAATCAGGTATCACTGGGAAGGGTGGTGGAAAAAGCATCTAACCTGAACTTCAAATCGCAATATCTCGCTTAAAACGCGTTATTTCGGCCTGAAACCCATTTTTTAGTAAAAGACTTCAAGAGAAAAGACTCAAAAAGGATGATCTATAAGATGGCATAGCCAGAAACGCGATCCGGTGAAAATTGGAAAAATCAGGTATCACTGGGAAGGGTGGTGGAAAAAGCATCTAACCTGAACTTCAAATCGCAATATCTCGCTTAAAACGCGTTATTTCGGCCTGAAACCCATTTTTTAGTAAAAGACTTCAAGAGAAAAGACTCAAAAAGCCAGCCAGAAAAAGCATAGCCAGAAACGCGATCCGGTGAAAATTGGAAAAATCAGGTATCACTGGGAAGGGTGGTGGAAAAAGCATCTAACCTGAACTTCAAATCGCAATATCTCGCTTAAAGCGCGTTATTTCGGCCTGAAACCCATTTTTTAGTAAAAGACTTCAAGAGAAAAGACTCAAAAAGGATGATCTATAAGATGGCATAGCCAGAAACGCGATCCGGTGAAAATTGGAAAAATCAGGTATCACTGGGAAGGGTGGTGGAAAAAGCATCTAACCTGAACTTCAAATCGCAATATCTCGCTTAAAACGCGTTATTTCGGCCTGAAACCCATTTTTTAGTAAAAGACTTCAAGAGAAAAGACTCAAAAAGGATGATCTATAAGATGGCATAGCCAGAAACGCGATCCGGTGAAAATTGGAAAAATCAGGTATCACTGGGAAGGGTGGTGGAAAAAGCATCTAACCTGAACTTCAAATCGCAATATCTCGCTTAAAACGCGTTATTTCGGCCTGAAACCCATTTTTTAGTAAAAGACTTCAAGAGAAAAGACTCAAAAAGGATGATCTATAAGATGGCATAGCCAGAAACGCGATCCGGTGAAAATTGGAAAAATCAGGTATCACTGGGAAGGGTGGTGGAAAAAGCATCTAACCTGAATTTCAAATCGCAATATCTCGCTTAAAACGCGTTATTTCGGCCTGAAACCCATTTTTTAGTAAAAGACTTTAAGAGAAAAGACTCAAAAAGGATGATCTATAAGATGGCATAGCCAGAAACGCGATCCGGTGAAAATTGGAAAAATCAGGTATCACTGGGAAGGGTGGTGGAAAAAGCATCTAACCTGAACTTCAAATCGCAATATCTCGCTTAAAACGCGTTATTTAGGCCTGAAACCCATTTTTTAGTAAAAGACTCAAAAAGGATGATCTATAAGATGGCATAGCCAGAAACGCGATCCGGTGAAAATTGGAAAAATCAGGTATCACTGGGAAGGGTGGTGGAAAAAGCATCTAACCTGAACTTCAAATCGCAATATCTCGCTTAAAACGCGTTATTTCGGCCTGAAACCCATTTTTTAGTAAAAGACTTCAAGAGAAAAGACTCAAAAAGGATGATCTATAAGATGGCATAGCCAGAAACGCGATCCGGTGAAAATTGGAAAAATCAGGTATCACTGGGAAGGGTGGTGGAAAAAGCATCTAACCTGAACTTCAAATCGCAATATCTCGCTTAAAACGCGTTATTTCGGCCTGAAACCCATTTTTTAGTAAAAGACTTCAAGAGAAAAGACTCAAAAAGGATGATCTATAAGATGGCATAGCCAGAAACGCGATCCGGTGAAAATTGGAAAAATCAGGTATCACTGGGAAGGGTGGTGGAAAAAGCATCTAACCTGAATTTCAAATCGCAGTATCTCGCTTAAAACGCGTTATTTCGGCCTGAAACCCATTTTTTACTAAAAGACTTCAAGAGAAAAGACTCAAAAAGGATGATCTATAAGATGGCATAGCCAGAAACGCGATCCGGTGAAAATTAGAAAAATCAGGTATCACTGGGAAGGGTGGTGGAAAAAGCATCTAACCTGAACTTCAAATCGCAATATCTCGCTTAAAACGCGTTATTTCGGCCTGAAACCCATTTTTTAGTAAAAGACTTCAAGAGAAAAGACTCAAAAAGGATGATCTATAAGATGGCATAGCCAGAAACGCGATCCGGTGAAAATTGGAAAAATCAGGTATCACTGGGAAGGGTGGTGGAAAAAGCATCTAACCTGAACTTCAAATCGCAATATCTCGCTTAAAACGCGTTATTTCGGCCTGAAACCCATTTTTTAGTAAAAGACTTCAAGATAAAAGACTCAAAAAGGATGATCTATAAGATGGCATAGCCAGAAACGCGATCCGGTGAAAATTGGAAAAATCAGGTATCACTGGGATGGGTGGTGGAAAAAGCATCTAACCTGAACTTCAAATCGCAATATCTCGCTTAAAACGCGTTATTTCGGCCTGAAACCCATTTTTTAGTAAGAGACTTCAAGAGAAAAGACTCAAAAAGGATGATCTATAAGATGGCATAGCCAGAAACGCGATCCGGTGAAAATTGGAAAAATCAGGTATCACTGGGAAGGGTGGAGGAAAATGCATCTAACCTGAACTTCAAATCGCAATATCTCGCTTAAAACGCGTTATTTCGGCCTGAGTCAAGACTTCAAGAGAAAAGACTCAAAAAGGATGATCTATAAGATGGCATAGCCAGAAACGCGATCCGGTGAAAATTGGAAAAATCAGGTATCACTGGGAAGGGTGGAGGAAAATGCATCTAACCTGAACTTCAAATCGCAATATCTCGCTTAAAACGCGTTATTTCGGCCTGAAACCCATTTTTTAGTAAAAGACTTCAAGAGAAAAGACTCAAAAAGGATGATCTATAAGATGGCATAGCCAGAAACGCGATCCGGTGAAAATTGGAAAAATCAGGTATCACTGGGAAGGGTGGTGGAAAAAGCATCTAACCTGAACTTCAAATCGCAATATCTCGCTTAAAGCGCGTTATTTCGGCCTGAAACCCATTTTTTAGTAAAAGACTTCAAGAGAAAAGACTCAAAAAGGATGATCTATAAGATGGCATAGCCAGAAACGCGATCCGGTGAAAATTGGAAAAATCAGGTATCACTGGGAAGGGTGGTGGAAAAAGCATCTAACCTGAACTTCAAATCGCAATATCTCGCTTAAAACGCGTTATTTCGGCCTGAGTCAAGACTTCAAGAGAAAAGACTCAAAAAGGATGATCTATAAGATGGCATAGCCAGAAACGCGATCCGGTGAAAATTGGAAAAATCAGGTATCACTGGGAAGGGTGGTGGAAAAAGCATCTAACCTGAACTTCAAATCGCAATATCTCGCTTAAAACGCGTTATTTCGGCCTGAAACCCATTTTTTAGTAAAAGACTTCAAGAGAAAAGACTCAAAAAGGATGATCTATAAGATGGCATAGCCAGAAACGCGATCCGGTGAAAATTGGAAAAATCAGGTATCACTGGGAAGGGTGGTGGAAAAAGCATCTAACCTGAACTTCAAATCGCAATATCTCGCTTAAAACGCGTTATTTCGGCCTGAAACCCTTTTTTAGTAAAAGACTTCAAGATAAAAGACTCAAAAAGGATGATCTATAAGATGGCATAGCCAGAAACGCGATCCGGTGAAAATTGGAAAAATCAGGTATCACTGGGAAGGGTGGTGGAAAAAGCATCTAACCTGAACTTCAAATCGCAATATCTCGCTTAAAACGCGTTATTTCGGCCTGAAACCCATTTTTTTAGTAAAAGACTTCAAGAGAAAAGACTCAAAAAGGATGATCTATAAGATGGCATAGCCAGAAACGCGATCCGGTGAAAATTGGAAAAATCAGGTATCACTGGGAAGGGTGGTGGAAAAAGCATCTAACCTGAACTTCAAATCGCAATATCTCGCTTAAAACGCGTTATTTCGGCCTGAAACCCATTTTTTAGTAAAAGACTTCAAGAGAAAAGACTCAAAAAGGATGATCTATAAGATGGCATAGCCAGAAACGCGATCCGGTGAAAATTGGAAAAATCAGGTATCACTGGGAAGGGTGGTGGAAAAAGCATCTAACCTGAACTTCAAATCGCAATATCTCGCTTAAAACGCGTTATTTCGGCCTGAAACCCATTTTTTAGTAAAAGACTTCAAGAGAAAAGACTCAAAAAGGATGATCTATAAGATGGCATAACCAGAAACGCGATCCGGTGAAAATTGGAAAAATCAGGTATCACTGGGAAGGGTGGTGGAAAAAGCATCTAACCTGAACTTCAAATCGCAATATCTCGCTTAAAACGCGTTATTTCGGCCTGAAACCCATTTTTTAGTAAGAGACTTCAAGAGAAAAGACTCAAAAAGGATGATCTATAAGATGGCATAGCCAGAAACGCGATCCGGTGAAAATTGGAAAAATCAGGTATCACTGGGAAGGGTGGTGGAAAAAGCATCTAACCTGAACTTCAAATCGCAATATCTCGCTTAAAACGCGTTATTTCGGCCTGAAACCCATTTTTTAGTAAAAGACTTCAAGAGAAAAGACTCAAAAAGCCAGCCAGAAAAAGCATAGCCAGAAACGCGATCCGGTGAAAATTGGAAAAATCAGGTATCACTGGGAAGGGTGGTGGAAAAAGCATCTAACCTGAACTTCAAATCGCAATATCTCGCTTAAAACGCGTTATTTCGGCCTGAAACCCATTTTTTAGTAAAAGACTTCAAGAGAAAAGACTCAAAAAGGATGATCTATAAGATGGCATAGCCAGAAACGCGATCCGGTGAAAATTGGAAAAATCAGGTATCACTGGGAAGGGTGGTGGAAAAAGCATCTAACCTGAACTTCAAATCGCAATATCTCGCTTAAAACGCGTTATTTCGGCCTGAAACCCATTTTTTAGTAAAAGACTTCAATAGAAAAGACTCAAAAAGGATGATCTATAAGATGGCATAGCCAGAAACGCGATCCGGTGAAAATTGGAAAAATCAGGTATCACTGGGAAGGGTGGTGGAAAAAGCATCTAACCTGAACTTCAAATCGCAATATCTCGCTTAAAACGCGTTATTTCGGCCTGAAACTCATTTTTTAGTAAAAGACTTCAAGAGAAAAGACTCAAAAAGGATGATCTATAAGATGGCATAGCCAGAAACGCGATCCGGTGAAAATTGGAAAAATCAGGTATCTCTGGGAAGGGTGGTGGAAAAAGCATCTAACCTGAACTTCAAATCGCAGTATCTCGCTTAAAACGCGTTATTTCGGCCTGAAACCCATTTTTTACTAAAAGACTTCAAGAGAAAAGACTCAAAAAGGATGATCTATAAGATGGCATAGCCAGAAACGCGATCCGGTGAAAATTAGAAAAATCAGGTATCACTGGGAAGGGTGGTGGAAAAAGCATCTAACCTGAACTTCAAATCGCAATATCTCGCTTAAAACGCGTTATTTCGGCCTGAAACCCATTTTTTAGTAAAAGACTTCAAGAGAAAAGACTCAAAAAGGATGATCTATAAGATGGCATAGCCAGAAACGCGATCCGGTGAAAATTGGAAAAATCAGGTATCACTGGGAAGGGTGGTGGAAAAAGCATCTAACCTGAACTTCAAATCGCAATATCTCGCTTAAAACGCGTTATTTCGGCCTGAAACCCATTTTTTAGTAAAAGACTTCAAGAGAAAAGACTCAAAAAGCCAGCCAGAAAAAGCATAGCCAGAAACGCGATCCGGTGAAAATTGGAAAAATCAGGTATCACTGGGAAGGGTGGTGGAAAAAGCATCTAACCTGAACTTCAAATCGCAATATCTCGCTTAAAGCGCGTTATTTCGGCCTGAAACCCATTTTTTAGTAAAAGACTTCAAGAGAAAAGACTCAAAAAGGATGATCTATAAGATGGCATAGCCAGAAACGCGATCCGGTGAAAATTGGAAAAATCAGGTATCACTGGGAAGGGTGGTGGAAAAAGCATCTAACCTGAACTTCAAATCGCAATATCTCGCTTAAAACGCGTTATTTCGGCCTGAAACCCATTTTTTAGTAAAAGACTTCAAGAGAAAAGACTCAAAAAGGATGATCTATAAGATGGCATAGCCAGAAACGCGATCCGGTGAAAATTGGAAAAATCAGGTATCACTGGGAAGGGTGGTGGAAAAAGCATCTAACCTGAACTTCAAATCGCAATATCTCGCTTAAAACGCGTTATTTCGGCCTGAAACCCATTTTTTAGTAAAAGACTTCAAGAGAAAAGACTCAAAAAGGATGATCTATAAGATGGCATAGCCAGAAACGCGATCCGGTGAAAATTGGAAAAATCAGGTATCACTGGGAAGGGTGGTGGAAAAAGCATCTAACCTGAATTTCAAATCGCAATATCTCGCTTAAAACGCGTTATTTCGGCCTGAAACCCATTTTTTAGTAAAAGACTTTAAGAGAAAAGACTCAAAAAGGATGATCTATAAGATGGCATAGCCAGAAACGCGATCCGGTGAAAATTGGAAAAATCAGGTATCACTGGGAAGGGTGGTGGAAAAAGCATCTAACCTGAACTTCAAATCGCAATATCTCGCTTAAAACGCGTTATTTAGGCCTGAAACCCATTTTTTAGTAAAAGACTCAAAAAGGATGATCTATAAGATGGCATAGCCAGAAACGCGATCCGGTGAAAATTGGAAAAATCAGGTATCACTGGGAAGGGTGGTGGAAAAAGCATCTAACCTGAACTTCAAATCGCAATATCTCGCTTAAAACGCGTTATTTCGGCCTGAAACCCATTTTTTAGTAAAAGACTTCAAGAGAAAAGACTCAAAAAGGATGATCTATAAGATGGCATAGCCAGAAACGCGATCCGGTGAAAATTGGAAAAATCAGGTATCACTGGGAAGGGTGGTGGAAAAAGCATCTAACCTGAACTTCAAATCGCAATATCTCGCTTAAAACGCGTTATTTCGGCCTGAAACCCATTTTTTAGTAAAAGACTTCAAGAGAAAAGACTCAAAAAGGATGATCTATAAGATGGCATAGCCAGAAACGCGATCCGGTGAAAATTGGAAAAATCAGGTATCACTGGGAAGGGTGGTGGAAAAAGCATCTAACCTGAATTTCAAATCGCAGTATCTCGCTTAAAACGCGTTATTTCGGCCTGAAACCCATTTTTTACTAAAAGACTTCAAGAGAAAAGACTCAAAAAGGATGATCTATAAGATGGCATAGCCAGAAACGCGATCCGGTGAAAATTAGAAAAATCAGGTATCACTGGGAAGGGTGGTGGAAAAAGCATCTAACCTGAACTTCAAATCGCAATATCTCGCTTAAAACGCGTTATTTCGGCCTGAAACCCATTTTTTAGTAAAAGACTTCAAGAAAAAAGACTCAAAAAGGATGATCTATAAGATGGCATAGCCAGAAACGCGATCCGGTGAAAATTGGAAAAATCAGGTATCACTGGGAAGGGTGGTGGAAAAAGCATCTAACCTGAACTTCAAATCGCAATATCTCGCTTAAAACGCGTTATTTCGGCCTGAAACCCATTTTTTAGTAAAAGACTTCAAGAGAAAAGACTCAAAAAGGATGATCTATAAGATGGCATAGCCAGAAACGCGATCCGGTGAAAATTGGAAAAATCAGGTATCACTGGGAAGGGTGGTGGAAAAAGCATCGAACCTGAACTTCAAATCGCAATATCTCGCTTAAAACGCGTTATTTCGGCCTGAAACCCATTTTTTAGTAAAAGACTTCAAGAGAAAAGACTCAAAAAGGATGATCGAATCAAGTGCCTTTGGGAAGACATGATGACTTAAGCCTAAAGTAGTATACTCTAAATACACTGCGATGGTAAAACCCATCTTAACCTTAACCTGGCTTTGTGAAAAGCGCTTGAGAAGAAATATAAACTTGTTAGAATGATTCAACGGGAAGAAAGTCTCGCGGTGACGCGATCGATGAGATCAACAGCAGCACTGGAAACAATACTCAATCTTCTTCCGCTTGATATTCACTGCGTGGCTGCTAGAACTGGAGAGAGAGAGAGAAGGGGCAGCTGGTCTATGGACGGCCAAGCCTTATGGTCATGCCTAAATCCTGAACTCCTAGCTGGGGATGAAGGAACATTTCCTATCAGAAGAAAAGAAACCTCCAGGAAAACAATCGTTTCACAATAGACAGAAGTAAAAGGAGTTCTGTTTGAAAAATATTACTGAATAGCATAAAGGACATTAACATTACGAAGCGATCGTTCATTCTCACCGTCAATCATCAAACAAAGTCGCACGTGTTGGGTGCAAATATCTTTAGCACAGCCCGTGATCATTATTGACAACAACCGCCATTCTTCCTCTACATTCGATGTGATCTTTGGAATTTCATGGGTGTTTCATCGACATCGCCAAGTTTTAACGCATAGGTGTCCTCGCTCCCCAAAGAGGTTATACCGAAAGACAATTAGGAAGTTGGGAATTTTTTCATGCCAATAACACTCATGGATGTTTGTCTGACTTTCGCGAAAGATGAGGTCGTGATAGAACTTTTTGGTGGTTTCTGGAGATCGATTGAATTTAATGGAATATAGTTCGACACATTGCCTACAGTGACATCTAAATTAGATGGGCCAAAATCTATCAAAACAATTCTTCTTAATATACCTATATTCGTTAGGTTTATTTGACGATAAATACCTGGTTGCCCTTGGTTGATTGGTGAACAATGTACACTTTTACTAAAGGAAGGTCAGCATTAGGCTCAAAGTGATGATCACTGTTTAACCACAAGGTGCACTTACCCCTTTTAAATTATAAATTTCCCATGAAAACATAGAAATAAAAACTAAAACGTCTAAACAATTTTATTCTTTCAATCGGGGACGGCCTAACCACACAACATAGGCTGGTCACACACAAACGAATGTCAATACGGTCCAGTGATTACAGTAAAATACATTTTTTCTTCCATATCCAACAAAACCTTAGAGGAAATCCACCACCAAACAAACAACATTGGGTGCCTGTCACAGTGTTAACCGTCGTCGTCCTTACCGGAAGATGGGACCAACTTAATTGGATTTATGTAAACTGAAAAGAGTACCTAAAAATCTCGCCCAACAAAAAAAAGAAAAAGGAAAAAATCGCAGCATTAGGCAAAGGTAGAAAAACCAAAACGGTGTGACCCAGATTTGTCCCAAAGTATATAGTAGAAAACCCTAATCCTTAAGGAAAATTGCATTAAATCTCAGAGTGAAATATTTAATAAAACTCAACGAAAAGGGAACTCGTACCGTGTTTGCCTACAATCAAGGATATTTTAGAATTTTGCACACAGTCATTGACCGACACAGAAGGGATGTGTCCTGGCAAATAAAATTCTCGACGAAGATTATAAAATTAATAGATAGCGATAGACATAAAGCCGTTCTACAGTCGTCTCCTGTAAGAGCATATCAAAGGGAATTTGGGGTTTAGGAATTTTGTGCTTAAAGGAATCAAAAGAAATTTAGGGCACAGCTTGTTGAGAGATAAACGTCAATTCGTTGTGGGAATGTTTTCTTATTTTTATTTTTTTTTGTAAAATCACAATTTAATGACTGGGTGGATGGTAACTCTTAACTAAACGAAACGGCGGCACATATTACACTATGTCCGGGATTAGCTAGCAGAAGGGAGTCACTCGGTAGAAACCTAGGAGGTGAACCAGATTTCTGTTAAACAGGAGTTAACGTTGACACGAAGAATCAAAATCAGAGAAGAAATCCAAGAGAGTCTGGGGCTAAGATGGATTGTGAGACTAAAAGGGACCCAATACCGTGGTCTGTCTCGGAATCTCTATTAACTTATAGATAAATTTATAACTTATATTTCCATATATATTATAAATTGTTCCGCTCGCGTACCCTCTTAAAACAGCGAATTTTTTACGACAATTTACGAATTTTTACGAAAAGCTGTTTGCGTACGGCGAATTTTTGTAGTTTTTCACAGAAGAGAGGGCGCTCACGAGAGAGTAAGAAATTTCCCCATGCTACGAATTTTAGTGCAAGAAATTTCTGTATGCTGGTTTATGAAAACCGTCAAAACTGTCAAACCAGTGCATTTTCAACTTTTTCTTGTTCGATCCGTTCGTTTACTTTTTCGTTATTTAACCTCTCTCTGAGAGAATTTTACGCGAACGGACCTAAACTTTGACAGGTGATTGCGGCCATATTGTTGAAGCTACATCTGTCAAATTGGCTGTCATTTATTTAGTCTGTCTTGCCAATTCAATATAAAGAGTTGTAGCGTTCAACAACATGTACCATTGATAAAATTGTTTTATGAAAGTGGACGTCCTTTTCGGGCAACATTTAGCCCATTTTACGGTTAATGACTGCAAAAAGTAGTAGAATACCCACAACTCCCATGATTACACACACACACACACACACACCTTAGTAAAGCATTTTCTGACATTATTTCTATATTAAGAATTAGTTCAATGTAATACACGAAAATTAGGAGCAAACCTGGTAAAAATTGTAATTATCCTGCGTCGCGCAATGTGAAATATGCCACCTTGTAGCTTAATTAACGTAATCGTAAGTTTCTGCAAAAGTTTAAGCCCCTTAACCCAAGAAGTCTTCAATTTAGGGGTGGACTGTGTGTGGTTGGGGTATCAGGTTGGAACAACATTTACCAATCAAAGCCGGGGGTCATTGGCCTGTTATTCCAACCGTGGGACTTTGACATATGGGGACATAACTATGAAAGAACAAATGCCATGCGATAAGTTTTAATCACAAGGCCATAGGAGTGCACGAGTAAATTAATATGCAACCGATATGTTGCACGCAGTAATAAGTTCAACTTTAGGGTGTTTGAATGCTAACCACCTTCTGCACCTTTGTATAGAATGTAAATCAAAGAAACTATGACTTGCATGTAGGTAGTTACTATCGCGGCTCTTCCTATATTTTCCTTTGAATTGCATTTTTCTACGAACAAAAAAAAAATGAAAAAGTGAAAAAGAAAAGCGACAAAGGAGAAAAAAAAAGGCGTAAGTCACGTTTCACGTGCGAAAAAATAAAATTGTTGCATTTGTGGTGGCTCCAGGAATGGTTCAGTTGCATGTATCGCACATTGGTTCGGTTCATCGGACGGAGTTCCATTTTGAGTAGCATACAATGACTGGCTGTGCTGCCAGTGCCACCACTCTTGGGTTCCTATTGTTTGACGTTGAAAGAAAACTTTTTTTTTTTCTTCTTTGAATGAATTCCATATGGTGGATAATATAATAGCGGTGCCTTTTTCTGTGTCGAAAAGTCGTCGAACTTGAGACGATAACGAGAAGATGATGGTATTACTGTTTAATGTAAGGTCGACATACATTTGAAAATGTGAGTGAGAAGCCAAAACTTAAGTACAGAAAGGATGATAATACGTTCACGACTCTTTCAGCTCTTTCATTGCCGGCATGTAAACATTTTAGCTTTGACATTTGTCAACTGAATTGAAAGGCTTATCAACGTTTATGAAACGTCAATTAAGTACAATGCGTTAAAATAGTGACGTTGTACATTGAAAATTTTCGTTCAGTTGAGTTAAGTCAACGTGCAAATCGTCGAAAATATTGTGACAATACTATTCGTCTTTTGGTGGCGAATTTCATCGAGCACGGTACGGTAGGAGATCGTTCAACCAGATCATGGTTAAGGAATGGAAAAAGAGGGAAGATTTATGTGCTGTCCGACCTTGCCTAAAACCGAACACTTACAAAGGAAGTATAGAATTATTTCCAACTAGTTTGGCCGCATTAACCCGATAAGGCCAATTGCCAGAACTCCTGTAATAGGATAGGACATGGAACTGTGTCTGTGTATCAGCATTTAATAGATAGGGCCTTTAGGGCCCTCATTGTGACGTTCACTGGCTTCATCAAGGGAAACATCTCATTTTTCTTAGTTTTGATGTGACCCGTCACCAAAAGGAGACTGATTCTTAATACTTTGCAATGTTCCACTAGGCTCAAGAATATAGTGGCAAATGCAATAGCCTTGATAGGAGCCTGGCTGCCAATGAGGATGGCTTAAGTATTTACGGCTGAAGAGATTTGATTGAGTCCTTGCCACCTAAAAGACACTGCACGAATCAGGATGCCGGTAAAACGTCTTTATGCGATCAGAGAAATTCGTCTATTTCCCACTATTACCCATGGCTGGGTATCTGACCGTGACATCATTTCTAAAGTTCACTCTGGAAGTAGCATAGTCTGCGAGTTATACCAGATCTCGTGGCATCAGATTTAGGACGCAGTTGTGACCATAACGTTTGATTTGAACGTGGATTAACTCAAAAGCAGTCTGTTGTCGGGCATGCGTTCCCCCACCCATATTTGGCTGATGACGCTTTACCAAGGCTGCTGAATTTATTCACATTATTTAACTCAAAATAAAAATAAAAATATTAAACGAAGCAGAACTGACACCTATTCTAAACATCGAGTAATTTCAACTGCCATCTGCAGTCACAGTGAATCTAAATAAAAATCTAAATTTATCCATTGAATATACAACTGCATCTCAATCAGATAAAACCATTACAGCCAGATGTTCGATCGCAGCATAGAACAAGTAATACAACATAAAATGCCACTTCATGGAATTTCCAAAGACATCAATGAACTATAATGTGTATATTTGTGTTTCAGATATACCGACTATTAGGTACAAACAATTTTTGTACGCGGTTTCTTTCCTGTCGTTATACACGTCACGATATACCTACATAGCTAAATATGAGTAAAATATGTATCATGAAAGGGGGGTGTGACTTGGACCTTTAAAACTGACAATTTTATCTCCAAAATAATGAACATTTTTGTTGAATATTGCAGGATCTACTATAAGCACAAAATTATGGTTGACAAGAGAATTGAGTTTGAGTGCAATCTTTGTAAAGTGTGTTCGTTAAGTATGGTGAAAGCAGAAGCGAACGGAAGCTTTCAGTACTGTCAATTCCTTAACTAAAAGGTTTTTCAATAGGGATTTCCAAACTTTGACATGTGATTGTAATCACATTGTTGAAGCTACATCTGTAAAACTGGCTGTCATTTATTTAGTCTGTTTTGCCAAATCAACGCGGAGAGTGCAAATGATGAAATTGTTTTAATAAAGTGCGTTCTCTGTTCGAGCAACATTTCGTGCGCTTCAGCCATTTGCGGTCGCAATACTCGTCCTTCTGAGAGGAATACTTACAACAACCATACGACAAGGAAACGCATGATCTGTTGAAAATATCGCCGCTGTGTGCTGGAAAATTCGAGACAATCAATTCCGTGCCGCGCACAAGAACCTTTCGCAGACCACAATTTGCCGAATTTTGCGTCATGACTTGGGACTACACTAGTAAAAAATTCAACTGACCCAGCAGCTCAAAGCCAATGACCATAGACAACGCCGTTTGTTCGCTAACTGCGCTCTAGAGGAGATGGAAGATGATCCCAATTTCGGTCGAAAATTTCTGGATGAATGGGTTCGTCAACAAACAACACGAGATCCACCAAATTGCAAGGCCCTGTTTAGTGTGGATTTTGGACTGGCGGCATCATCAATCCATACTTTAAGAATGGTGCGTCGCGACGTTGGCCAGGTCATCACTGTCAACGGTGAGCGCTATCGGCCGATGTTAACCAATTTCTTTTTGGCCAAATTGGATGATATGGGCACCAAGGGCATGTCTATCAGTAGTATGGTGCTACGTGCCACAATATACATATAAGTTGCTCGAAAATTTGAAGTTTTCGAAGTGCGTCACCCAGCGAAGCCGCAGTGGACATTCCAATGATGTTATATTTAATACATAATGGCATACATGGGCCTTCTAAATAAATGATATTAATTAATGATATCTCACTTACAGTTCGTTTTATTGAAATTTAAAGATAGGAAACGCTTAATGAAAATCCTTTCTAAAAGTTTAATATTGGGATTATGAGTTTAGAGACATAACGACTGGGACAATCCGCTCCATAGAAACTAGTACACCTTCTGCAAAAGCCTAATCGCAATGCTAGAATAGCAAAAGTATTATTATTCAGTAGAAGAGAACATAATTTTATTAAATTACCCTCATCCAAGCAGTGACAATCGCTTTAAAATGTTGTTCATTGTGAAACGCGCCCAATGTAAAAAAAACAACAACATTAAAGCTGATTTAATAAATTTAACCGAAAGTAAATCACTTGAAACAGAAACCAAACCCAGTACTTTATTTGCTACAGAACGAACAAACCCACACCCACGCTAGTAGTTCTCATAAATGTCGGCCGTTTAAAATTCTGACCCACCCGCAACACTGTTATCTAAATTGCCTTCCTTAATTTAATTTTCGTTCAGGCTGTTATTGTTTTTATGACAAAACTCAAAAGATACACTACATACGAGTCTCTGACATAGACAGACAGAACACCAGTCCGCCAGTTATACCGCCCTGCCGCAATGCCTGGCGGTCAATTGTGAACATTTTAAGTCTCGCATATTTTTGCTGAAGCGTCTGTGTACCGCCTTTCCTTGTTTTAATTAAATCACTAGAATGGTTTTTATTAAATCTGTTTTTATAGCTGCCACGGAACAAACAAAAAAAAAAAAATACATGCGGGAACGCAATATCCCGACTTGATAAGTGAATGTGGAACTTGGTATGATGGCGGCTGTTTCCGCTGATAGGAGAACTGCAGAACTTTTTGTTTCTCCGATAAAGAAATTGTACACAAATTGCGTTGTTTACAATAAGCAAGTTGTACTTAAACAACAAAAAAAAACTGCCAAGTCATTATGACATAAGTAATATTTATCCACCGACCATATTGCGAGATTGTGGACCGCAATTTTGAGATTAAGACAATTTTTATGCAGCCAAGGCAAGCATTTTGTTTTCAGGGATATAGTGTTCAAAGTCACGAACATTGCACTAATTATAGAATGCCATGTAGGACAAGCGGAGTCTTTCTTTTCTTTGTTTGTTTTTTAAACACCAAATAAGTTCACGAGTCATTCTTTCTTCCATTGCTGCAACTTGATAAAGTTACTGATATCATAATGTGCGCATGTGGCTATCGAAGTGCGAAATTTTATCTGCTTTGTGGAGCAAAGTGCTCAGTTGGAGGCATATTTCCCTCAAGTATCGCACATGACTTATAGCGACTATGCCTTACGTCATAGCCTTCTAAAGGGTGACCAGATAGCAATGATACATTTTTCAATTTGTATCTTTTAGCAGCTGTCGAAGTTACCAATAGCATCCAGCTGTCAAAATATTCAGTGAGGTTTGACATTTTATTATGCATCGTTCACACTCGCAGAACATATTTAGACCGGTCGTCATCATGGCTTCCGTGCGCAGGCAATCGGTAAGAAATTACTTTCAGCGGCGCGACATGCATACTGCAAGGATAAATCCGTGGAAGCGGCATTACCCTCACTAGTATGTAATATCGAATTGCGAATTGATTAATCTACTGTTGTCTAATGGTCGGATTAAAAAACTCTTAGCTAGGTGAGATGCCCACAAGAAAAGCTGTTAGTAGAGGCATTCTACAAGAAGCTCTTCTCTAGCTCCCTTTTCTGGCAACGAACTATTGATAGTCCTTGGATACACAGCAAACGCTTATGCTGATAAAATCGCTCTAACTGTCTAAGGAAAGCAGTTTAACACTCTAGAAGAGCTGCTACAAAACGCTTTAAGCAAGGAAGTCTGTTGGGCGGGCCAGTGTTTGGTATAAACTCCCGTAGAATTGAACTTGTAATCTGTTTCTCTCAATGACAACTTTCTCTGACAAAAGCAAAATATTTGGGTCAAAGGGTCAAGAAGGCTATAATAAAGAACAATTGGGGTCCACAACTTCCAATATACTACTACTACTCTATATTTCGGTCATCAAGTAGATACTCACTCATGGGGTGATTGTCTGGTGGACAGCCAAAGAGAAAGCCATAGATCTAAGCAAGATACAGCGGACATCTTGTATGTTCATAAGCGGAGCAGTACCCATAACTCTCTCTGCGGCACTCAATATAGTAATTCATAAATTACCCCTTGATATATGTACTTAGAAAGCAAATAGCAGTGAATGCAGCTATTCACCTTGAAGTTACCTCACAGAAGTCAAGAAAAGAATCTGGCAACGCTTCCGTCCTGAAGAACTTCAGAATCTCTCCCGAAAAGAGTGACTACACCATCCCGTGTCTATTTTTACAAGAATGCCATCATCCCCACCAGATCAATCTGATATGAAGATACATTTTAAGAGAATTGGTTTACTGAAGGCTCAAGGACCGGTAGGAGGAGTGGGAGCTCTCCTTTCTACGTTATTCTAAACTATTGTAGCGCGTTTCAGGCTTAAGAAAAACACATCTTTTTAGACAGCCAAGCAGCCATTAAATCCTTGGATTCCAGCAATATCCCGTAGAAGGAAGCTTCTGTTACTTCTGATATCGGCGATCCGATAAACATAAACTTCATCAGAAGTTCAAAATGCTTCAACGAGAAGCGAGAGGTAAAGTTCAACGCAATTGCACATCCCTGAGCTTTTCTAAGCTGCAGCACCTAAACCGCGTGTCAAAGTTCGCAACCAGTTGACGTAAAAGTGATGTCAAAAATATCTCACACCTAATGCATATGTTCACATCCACTATAAGGGTGCAACCGGTGTGTAAATGTGAAAGCATATATTATTCACTGTTTCAATGTGTCAACTGTCAAAAAAAAAAAAAAAAAACAATAAGGAGCAGAATCGCAATTGAGTACACAAAAAATAGATAAACAAACAGAACAATACTTCAACACCAGTGCTGAGGTAAGTGACAACTAACGCTGCACATTGCAAGTGAGATATATAGTACTAAACTGAGTAGAGTATCAGAGGTGGCTAGATTTGCGCGCATCAATTGCAATTTATATTGATGGGGTTGTGTGCACACATGTTTCACTCTTGCGCCCGTTTATAGAACAACACTGTTGTGGACATTGAATGACATCATAAAGGGCAATGATTGACAGATTTGGATACACAGTACGAGAATAGAGGGATACACTCTAGTACCTATATCTCACAATTTGTCTATGTGTGTGTTCTAACACTGGCACCTAAAACCCAAACCAATTAAAAAGGACATCATTGGCAAATTGCACTTTGACTTTGGTCAAGTAGTACTTTTGTGGCAGTAGAGGGTATACGAGTTTTTTTTTTTCATTTTTTTTTGTTTTAATCCAAAAGAGTACTTGAAAAGCACTTTTATTGGGTTCAGTTTGTTCAACAGTAAGGAGAGGAGTGCTGGAGTGAGCGAGTGAAAGAGGGCATCAGATGCGGATGCTTTGGAAATTGATTAGTTTAGATACATACAGTTTTTGTTTTAGAGGACTGAGGAAAAGCAGAAGTGGCTATATGTTTGTATTTGTTTTTGTATATTGGCTATGTGAATTTAAAATAAATTTCATAAAAAAATATTTCAATAGCACTTTCCAAGTTTAATATAAATCAACACGATTGTGAAAAAAGAGGCCTTAGTTACAGCCTGCCAGTACTTCCTGAGATCAAACCAGCGAACTTCACAGACAGACCAGTAGGAATGCATTTCATTTTAACTCAAGGTACAAACTCTGAGGATTACAATATCTGCCTTATGCCCTTTTTCCTTGTATGGATGTACTTACAGGCAATTGCTTTGTTTGTCTATACTCTAGTCGTCTCAAGCGATTTTTGCAGAAATTATAGAGATCTGGAAATTCTCTTGAACTGCTCTGCTCTGTCGCTAAGAAGGAATCTCCACTTAGGGTCATTCTTCTATTTCAGTGATCTGAAACTGAAGCAAAATTCTCCGAGCACTCACCGCCAAGAGAATACCGAACTCTAGAGAACATAATAACGGACTATTTTAGCAATAGAATAGTGCACTATGACACTGACAACGGGATAAGGCAGTATACGTCAGATGCGATGTTCCCCAGGTCTCCGTACTAGATCCACTACTGTACAACCTTATACACGACGAAGTCCTCAACCTTCGAATCCCGAGGTTCTGGAAAATAATTGGCTTCACCGACGATATAGCGAGCGTTGTAGTGGCTAAAAATCTTGAAGAGTTAGAGTATTACTGTGATTAAGGTATCGAAATAGTACGCGACTGGCTTCGACTACGACTGGCAGAGGAAAAGGAGGAGGTAGTACTTATCAGCAGACGGGTTATAGAGACTATAGGAGTCGTTGAAGTTACTTTGCGTTACTATAGATGCAAGGATAACTTTTACGCAACATCTGCAACATGCGGCGGAGAAAGTAGTAAGAAAAACGGATGCTCTGGCAAGGATCATACCAAATATTGGAGGACCTAAACAGAAGAAAAGACTCTTGGTATAAGTGGCTCCGATATATGGGCTGGGGCAATGAAGGCAACCCTTATTGTCCAATGTGCACAGAAGCAGTGGAAAAGGCGGAGCACATAATGTTCCACTGTCCACGATATCATGAAGGCGGTAACTTGTTGACTGCATGTAGACCTAAACCAAGAGATCAAAATCAGACTGATGCTGAACATGCAAGAAACTTGAAAAGCATCCAGTGAAACAGTGGTTACTATCAAGAGGAGTGACAACGAAATGCAGCGCAGGTTGCTGCAAACGCGAACGGAGCTTAAAATGGTTTGTTATCCAACGGGTAGATGTCTGCACTGACTACCAACTGGCCAATCACCGGTGATGTTCACTCCAGAAAGTTGTTTCACTGTTCATCGGTTTTTGTATGGAACGTCCACAGTTTGTTCAAAAGCATTGTCGGGTTAAGGAGCTTCGTAGCATCTTCTAAATGTGTTTTTTAATAAAATTTATGCAAGATGGTAGCCACGTTCCATACTCCGAATGACCTCTTCTGTTCTGTTTGTTAAGAGATTCTTCAACCGGTGAATTTTTTTTCTGTTAGTAAACAGATATCTGTGAGCGTTCTACGCGTACCGACTGTACATTGATGCAGCGATTACAGAGCGCTAGCGGCCTGATATTGAACTCATTTAGTGTCCTCGAACAACTTCATAGTGTGATAAACGACATGGCGAGATGAGCAATAGTAACATGCGATTTGTGTAAAATCACAGTGATTCAAATATAGCAATCACAGTTACAATTGTGATTGGAAAGTAATTCTTTAGCTCAACTCCACGCCTCCTTTTGGAAAATAAAATTCTGTTGGTGCCAATATTTGCCAATCATCAAATCTCTCACCAGATGCACTGCAATCCTCCGGAATGAACATGTACTTCAAACTTTTTGTTTTTCGAAAGATATAACTCCACAATTAGAATCAAATATCAATCTGATTTTTATGAGCATAAAAATGATTTCATCGCTTAATATCGCTGCAAAGTTAAGGGACAAAGCGATGGCAATAAAGCATTTACTTCATCATGCATCAGTTCCAATCCTTTCAATGCAAATCTTCTATCAATTTATTGCCAAACGACACAGACTTGACATTTCTCTCTTGCATACGAAATTTCCCATTGTAATTGCAAGTATATACTTAGGTACTATAACCAAAGACGAGTATCGGGAGCACATCTATAGAAGATGTCGAAAATGTGAGAGGAGCAGGAGGGATATTTTCATTTGAATTCCAACATCCGAAAGGATATCATTATTGTGTGAAAGAGAATTGTGCTTTGGACTACAGACAGCAAAAGAAGATTGTATAGATTTCGTCATTGCAATTCTTTTTTTGTCTCCTTTTATATGTAAGTAAGCCGATCTATTGCAAGTAATTTATTAGACGAGAACGAAATTGATGAAGAATATGGCAAAGAAAAGAAACAAGGAGGAAGCACTGATAATGGTGTTTTTGGTATTTTTCGCAAATCGATATTTACAGGCGCTCCTTCCCCCAGCTCACACATATACATTCAGTCAATTGTGATGAGCAAAGAAAAGAAGTGTTTCTTCATTTCGAAAAATATCGATTGGATGTTGGAAATTTCCTCATCACAATAGAGTTCATCTGGAGGGGCTTTTGTTTGAATTCTCCCCAAGACATAGTGACAGCAAGTCGATGGTTTTGGTTGTGTGTATGTGGTAATGAGTGAGATTTTTAATAAATTAAGTTATGGATAGTGCACGCTAATAGGAGGTTTAAGCCTCCGAATGGTATGGTCCTATGCGCAGAGAAAGAATGCATATATCATGCAGATCACGTTTCCATCAATCTGCGCTATCTAGCGTGTGTCACATAAAAACCTCATGAAAATAATGAAGTATTGGCGGGAAAAATATAAGCATTTTTTTTTTTTAAGTCATAAGGTAAATTTATAGCTCAACGACCTCTGAATACGAACGAGCGAAAATTCGCAAAATTTTGACATTTCATTCACTGCAACTTCTTTATTTAGCCGCAGTAATTTGCGAATTCCACTTGTCATTTACAAAAGAACAAAACAATTGTGAGATGAAACGAAGTAGATTACACTCCACATCAGTGGAATGTGAATAACATTTGACAGTTCCCAAGCAGCATTCGCTTATTCGCCAGAAAATTGTTGATTTCTTCGTAGAAACGAATTAGTTTTATATAAATTGATAGAAAAATTAATCTCTCTTCTTTGGGAATAGTTAAGTTGTCAAATGTCTGCCTCTTAATGTGCTAAATACGGTTTGTTCGCAGTTCGTTTATTCGCCGGTAGCGGCGGTCGCTGTGAGTGGACCTTTATTATGCGCATATTCATGCGTCACGTGGTTTTATTTTATAAACAAGAAAAGTAAAAAGCGGCAAAAATCCATTAGCAGAGTGTGTGGATGAAATTACGCAAGCAAGCATAAACAACACAAAGTCTGCCGGCTAAAACATGAGTCACCACCATTGCCATCAACAACACTACTACTCCATCGATGAGCTCGGCGTTTATCGGAGTTTTATTTCCATTTAAGGTCGCAGGAATGTGGTCAGGTTGTTTGCAGTATTAACTTTTACTTTTGTTTGGTGTCTTCACCTTATTTCTGGCGCAAGGTGCTTTTTTTTTTCTGTTTTGGGCTTACCGTTACCAAAACGAGTACGTATTCAAATTTTAGTGTCGAGATTGTGTTGAGGTTTTTTTTGTTTTTGCTGATTTGACACATATTGTATTTTAATTCAGAATTGGACATATGGATCTTAAACCGGTTTAGTTTGCAAGTTTTTGTTTTTTTTTTATCTTAATCGATACCACCTACAGCTTGGCAAAATTAATGATAGATATTGAGTTGAGTTTTCTTTAGCAAAATATTTTGATTTTAAGTCGCAATAGCTAAGGAATGTGAAGTTTAAAATAACATTTTTGATATGAAATAAGCGTTCTGCTAAAATTTAGCAACTTATTAGTCTTTACGATTTTTAAGGAAACGTTTTGTGGACTTTGGTACTTGAGTTTTAGTTTAGTAACCAGTTCCAGAAACGATTGGCCTCGAAACTTTATCAATATGGCAGTCTGTATTCGTGTTACGTTAACATTTTCCATTAAGAGTTTCCTATCTTTAAATTAGAATATAAAAAACTGTGAGTGAGATATCATCGAATGTTTTTATTTATTGAGAAGGCCCACGTATGCCATTATGTATGGAATATAACACAATTCAAATGTCCCCCACGGCTTTGCTGGGTGGCGCGCATCCGAAACGACCATAGCTCTGGCTTATAAAACAGGCTAAATTTGACAAATGCTATTGATTATGTTGGCTTTCAGGGCATTCAATTGGGCCCAAAACAAATTAGTTATCGTCGACAGAAGGGGCTCACAGTTGACGGTGTTATCCTGG
The DNA here is from genome assembly GCA_949716465.1 of Chalcosyrphus nemorum. Classification (NCBI taxonomy): domain Eukaryota; kingdom Metazoa; phylum Arthropoda; class Insecta; order Diptera; family Syrphidae; genus Chalcosyrphus; species Chalcosyrphus nemorum. The sequence continues at coordinate 49,576,187 of OX454332.1, forward strand.
CCAACTTCGTTCCCAAAGAAGTATAGACGTCTGGAAGTATGGAAGGCATACGCAAAGACTGAAGATGCCCTACAATGACTTCTGTAGAAGCTGTAGGGATAAGGAAGAAGAGGAGACTATCAGTCATTAGGTGAATACCTGTTCAACGATCTAAGCCAGACATGTCAAAGATACGGCCCGCGGTCCAGACTGGCCATAAAGAGCTCTATTGCATTTCAATTGAAGCATTAAGATGAAGAAAAGGTTAAGGTCTTTTAAGCGTTTCCTATCTTAAAATTTAAATTAAGCAAACTCTGAGTACCCCGCGGCTTATGTTGGCCTTGAGAGCAATGGTGGTTTGTGGTTCATTGACATAGACCTACATGTGACTTAAGAACACTCCACAATAAGAAGTCTTACGGGGTCAAATCAGTCGATCTCAGTGGCCAATTCAAATCCCCTCCGCGTGAGACAACCATGTTAGGAAATAGCTCGTGCAAAATGTCCATCGTGGCACGGGCTGTGTTATTGGAGCCGCGTGGCATCGGTGTACATGTCATTTAATTGGAGCCAAAAGAAATTGTTTATCATCGACCAATAGCGCTTGCCACTGACGGTTCTCAAAGAAGTATGGACTGATGACGCCGCCTATCCAAAGCCCACACTAAATAGTGACTTTTTCTGCATTTGAATGTGGCGGACCCCTTGTGGATTGTTATCGTCTTAAGTTTGACAATTTTGCTTGTTGACGAACCCATTTATCCAGAAATGGATCTCTGAATACGATTTTTCGACCTAAATTGGGATCAACTCCCGACTGCTCGAGAGTCCATTCAGCGAACAAACGGCGCTGTCTATGGTCATTAACTTTAAGCTGCCAGGTCAGTTGAATCTTGTACGGGTGTAGGCTCAAGTCATGACGCCAAGTCGTGATCTGCGAAAGATCGAGTTCTTGTGTGGGACGCGGAATTGATTGGTTCGGATTCTCCTGCACACTCTCAAAGACAGCGGCGATATTTTCGACAGCTCTTGCATTTTGTTGACGTACGGGTGTTGTTGTATTCTTCACTACAATCCGATTCAGCGCCATCTAAGATTCGAACGTAATTTTGAAGTTAAAAATGTAGGTATAAAAGTGAGTACAGACGTTTTATTAAGAGCTGGCTATACCCTTTTGAATAAAACACGGCTTATTTCCTATTACTCTCCATGTTGATTTGGCAAGACAGACTTAATAAATGACAGCCATTTTGACAGCTGTCAAAGCTCGGAAATCCCTATTGGGAAATTTTTTATATACGTGACGGTTGCAAGACCCATCCCTATATATGGTTGGCGAGTATGGAGTAACTGACATTGGGGTCATATGACCAACAAGAATAAGACCAATCGTGCCAATTGAAACAACAGAAGTGGCCTACGTTTTTTTCTCTCTTTTCTCTTTTCAGCACGAAAGTCCTCAAAACTCACGATAGACTAATTTAGGGAAATAACAGACGATTAGTTCCACACCTATATATATCTGACAGACAAGCCCTTCAGTCGTCAGTTTCAAGCATTAGCACTTAACACTTTCTCTGCAAAAATGATATCCACTCCTCTTTTCAACTCATACTCAAGTGAACCATCAGTGAAAGGCACAATAAAAAGAAATTCAAAATCATAGCCATCATCATCATCATTATTACCCTACGCGATGGGAAGCCCCAATGCGCGTCTCAAATAACTTTTGCCATCGTCATGTATCATCTGCAAGTGGCTCAGTTCAACGTTTTGACTTGTTCAAATTATAACCCTCAGCTTTGCCCATGGATTCATGGTTCACTTTCAAACGATCTGTGCTGCAATTAATTAACTCGACCGCATTTGATTGCCAAATGTCAATGATACTGATACTCATTCGCGCGAGCTATTTGCGAAATGTACACTTTCTAGTAGAGGCAATCCAATTAGACACATACTTAAGTGGCAATCAAAATGGTAGGATGGTCTATCCATTATTCCGATTTCACGACAAATTATGAGCGAATTTTCATTTCAGAAGTTGGACGGACAAATCCCATCGTTCATCGTGTCGGACATGAAGTTCTCTTTCCCACAAGCGAGTTCCGACATTTGCTTAATTGAAATAAATGTAAATTGAATTTAATTTCTATCCATTGAACCGATAACATGCAGATACACACGCACACAATTGAATGCATAAATAACGATTGTTTAATGCAATTTTTATTGAATTTTAAAGCTGAATTATCTATAACATGGCCAAGAGGGAGTGAAGGGCCGAAACCAGTAATGAGGTGAAGATAAATCGGTCAGTAAATGAGTGAGACATGTGGATTGTAATTAGGTGAAAGCCATGCAATTTGTATCTATTGGAGACTTTTTGAACACGACCTTCTTTGGTAGAGTGCCATTTTGAATATCAGGATACATCCGAGTGCAAAGATGCATTTTGAACAGAAAATGAATTATTGAAACAGATACATATATACAGGGGTACACACATGCTATATATGTCAGTGCTTAATTACTGAAGTGGATTGACAGACGAGCTGTACTGTGGTTTTGACATGTTCAATTAAGTTAACGTCAGTGGGGGATTTAATGAAAGGCATAATCTTAAATAAGTACTCTAAAATGAATGAGTTGCAATGTGTGGTCATGTGGAACATTCGAAATCTGTGGTTAGATTAGGTAGATGAGTTCCTTGTGACAATGGAGTCCATTGTGTCCAATCATTTAACCCTGGAAGCGTTGCAAAAAGAAAGTCTGGTGTCAGAACCAACCACATAGTGGACCTCCTGTGACTCATAGAGATCGGTCAGCTCAACATTATCTTTCAGCTCCGAGGAGAAGAAGTAACTACGAAGTGATCATATTCTTTGGATGGAAAGGGTAGGACAATCACACAACAGGTGGCTAACAGATTCAATACCTTATTGGTTCCTGTAATAGTCACTATGCAACAAACCACAGCACAGTCGCTTCGCTATTGGCAATGACATAGTGCCTGGTAATTATGCCAAAACAAGCGGTGCGTTATAATGACTAAGTTTTGACCTGTGCGGTTGATCTCTTCTTCTTGAAGGTCGGGCGTTACCCATGTCTCTGAATAAGTCCATCGTCTGTGTGATAAACCGGTGACTAGAGCCGTAAAGGCTGCTTGGCTAATCGACTAAAAGGCGTTGCACGCGTTGTTTATTTCAAAATAAACTCCGGCTTCTATGCCAACGCCCATCTAAGAACTGTCGGTATAGAATGCTCCATAGGTTACACCGTTTTTAAGAGAAGAACTTAATTGGAAACAAATTGTACCTCACTAGAAAAATTTCGCGAGTCTTATAATGAATGATATATTCGTCAGAATTTACGTCACTAAATTTCAGTAACAACGTCAACAACGTTTTATATTTCTCAGAAATAATCGTTCAATATTCTGACACGAATGGCATGGTCGTCAGAATTTACGTCGAATAAAGTCAGCAAATGTTAACATCGTGTAAACGGTTTTACACTTCTGAGAAATAATCCTTAAATATTCTGACAAGTTATGAAATGTGTTATTGTGTTTTCATTTTCGTTTGGCGTTGATTTCCAAGTCAGAAATTCTGACGAATATGTCACTCGTGTAAAGTATGAAATAAGTATAGTATCGATAGAATCAAAAAGTGCAAAGATCGATTGGTGCGGGCATTACAGGACAATTGAATGGATAAGTGGAGGTTAGATTGGCTGGTTGCAGCGGGTGCAGCCACATCTAGGCCATAAAGGCCCGTTGTGATACCGAACAGATCGAATATCCTCAGTCCACATATGTAAAACCAGCAGGAGCGTTGGAGGCGATTGACGTCTATGACAGCAGGTTCGCAAGTCTGTTGAAAAAGTGTTCAACGAAATGCACTTTCCTTCGAATACAGAGAGAGCATGGCAGCTGCACAGCAGAAGATCTGTTTGGTAATGGAGCAAGTAGACCAGTGCAACCACATGCGATTAGTAGCGTTGGACGTGGTGATGACCAAGTATAAGAAGAGCATATGTGTAACTTTTCTATTTCAAAACATAGATGGTGCTACTCTAAGATTTGAAGTGACTCCAAGAGTTATGAAGCGGATTTTTTTTTTGCCTCTTGTGCAAACCGTGCCCAACGACACTGCGACCGTAAAGATCTATTATATCGAAGGGTTGGAGTTAACCTAGAAGACGTACTACTTCCCTTATGAAAGGTAGTATGCCTCCAGTAGTGGAACTAAAGGGTTCCACCGAAGCAAGTATCTCTTTTGGAGAATTCGTTTTCTTAATCAATGTAGAGCTGGGCATTCTCATAAGATGTGATCGGATGTTTCATCCTCCTCTAGGTAGAACCGATATTCCTTTGTCTCGCACAGGTTCATTTTGTTAAGGTGGTATTTTAGGCCACAATGGCCAGTTAGGAAACTCGTTAGTTTTCTAATGCTTTCCTTATCTAAATTAAGGATATCTTTGTATAGAGCTTGATTAATTTTTTGGATTGTCTAAGACCTGGCGCTTTAACCCAGTGGTCTAGACGAGGTTTTTTTTCCTATTCGTTAATCAGCATTGTAACTGATGTCCAATTGACGGCACAGTAAGGTTCAGGACCAATGAACGCAGATTCTGAGTCGGCCCTTGCAAGTTCATCCGTAATTTAGTTGCCCTCAATCGCTTGGTGTCCAGGGACCCAGCCAAGTTTTACCTTGCTGTGCTTCGCTAGGGATTGTAGAGCATCGAAGCAGCTCTTAACAGATCTAGAGTCCATTAGATTGGACGATAATGCTCTAAGTGCCGCTTGACTATCTGAGAAGATATGTATTCTAGCGCCTTTAAGTCCTTTAAGGAGATTATGTCTGGCGCAGATATCTATGGCATAGAGTTTAGCCTGAAACACAGTCGGAGTCGTACCTATCGGTACCGAAATCTTTGTGTTGGGTCCAAAGATTCCAAAGATAGATAGTTTGGAAGTTACAGAACAATGTGGAGCATAAGGCAGATTTCAAGAATGTTATTTAATCTTCTGTCTTTTCCAACAGATGATTTAAGTGGTCAGAGAATTCGGGTGCTGGATGCCATAATCATAGGACTAATATTTTGGAGACCAAGCGAATTCATTAGACCTTCGACTGAATGTACCTTAAAAACACGTAATTTCAGGAGGAGATAAAAGTGAAAAGCTTATAAAACCGTTGCATTATATACATATATATGTACATATAGTAATTCCGACTCTTTAAAAGCCATACCAATTCAAATTTAAAGCCCACAGCAGTTGGCGTGTTCTTTTGAATGAAATAAAGTCCACACAAACCATTCATTCCCATTGAAGAGCAAGTGAATTGAATCCAACTATATTAACAAAAAAAAAAAAAAATGAAACAGAAATCCTCTGCAACAGTTGACCACCACCACGTTTATCCAATTGCTTCCGACAGGTCGTGGCCACCGTATTATAAATTACACAATCAATTCTCCCATCTCACTGACATTTGACATTCATGATTCACCATGTCTCTCGTGCTCAAGGTACAATGCGGTTTGCAGGCTCAGAACACTCTGAATCAATTACTTACACACACCCGTAATAATTTTGTATGTCATTTCCGCTTAAACCGCCATTCGCATACGCAATTCACAAACGTTGACATTTGAACTGGACGTGTAATCCTTTTTTTTTTTGGCACACAGAGATGAAAAATTTAAGAATTTAAGAGAAAATCCGTTTGACGAAAAGTCCTTTATACATATATTCAGGAAGGGTTTTTTTTTTTCTCTCTCTCAACTGTTATTATTATTTCCACCATCATGAGGTATTGTAATAATTCACAATGGCCACCGGGACACGAACGCTGTAGATGTAGCGCGCTGCTGCGCATCAACTCCATGGGTGTATAGTGTATTTGTGTTTGAGTGGCTGTTATGAATATTCCTCCGCTCTCCTCCAGGGGTAGACATCATTTATAATGCATGTGAATGAGTACTTACTGCACACTCCTTGGCCGTTTTTTTTTTACTCACTCAAAATTATTACACGAGTACGAGAAACGAACGACTCTTCTGAGATGATATTTGGATGTGATGATGGGTTCTCCTTAAAAAAAAAACTCCAACAAAATATACATCGTCTCTTGACGGACAGAGATGTAGGTATACATTTTTTTTTTATTCCAATCTACCAAAGGATAAACGCTTGCTTCCGTTTCTACGTCTGATTATGCTTTTGTGTAGATTCTGTGAATTAAATTCTATAATTAATGATGAAAGTTTGATGAACCTTTTTATGAAGTGCTAGTAGAATACATTTCAGTATTTCCTGTCAATTCAAGAGTCGATCTTGCTCATTCAAATAGCCATCAATATGTTCATTTCCCCCGTAAATAGTACTCACATCCATTGATCCGGAAATCTCATTTGTAAGTCTAAACGCATACATCGAGTTGTTCCCTTAACGTGGACGCCTCTGTCAAGTAAAGAAACAAAGTTTTGCATACTGGCTTTGTCCGGCGGCGGTTGAAACATTTGACTCGTTTTTACTATACGAACAACTGAAGTGCGTAAGCAAATGAAATTTCGAGTAGAGCCAGCAGTGGGGTCTCACGGATAATTCTAATGACGTACATCATTCCAGTCACGTTGTGGTGTGGTTGATAGTTTTTTTGTTTCTTTTGTGTTGGTATCGTATGATCTCTCTACATTTTTATGTCGTCTTAAGTTTTTGAGTGAGATTTTACAAGATATATACAAAACTTCCTCGACATATCTTGGCTTTTTGGACTACATCCAGATCCTGGAATAGTTCGCGGTTGTATCTTTTCCTCCATTCGCCCTACTCGCGCATGAGACCTATTGTCGAAGGAAGCTGCACAATACTTGCTCACCGTTCTTAGTGATCGTCAGCACGCGGCACTATAAAACAGTACTGGTGCTATGAACGTCGAATGAGGAGTTTTGAGCCTAGTTTTTCGCTAAACTAAAGTAGCAGCGGTTTGCTATGGTTATTCGTCGTCAGATCTCCATTATACTTGTTTCGAGATATGTGTACTATGTAAATCCTTAACTGCTTCGAAATTGTAGTGAGGTTATACCCAATATTTCGAGAAGATCATAGACAACAAATACTTCCTCTTGCCCTCATTCACTTCAAGACCAATTCGACGACTTGCCAAGATCTTCTGATGATGTCAATATCCTCTGAATATCGCAGCAGTTGTACGGATTTGTGAAAGATAGTGTCTTCCGTGTTTGCACCTGCCTTGCATACTATCTGCTCCAACACAGTATTGAACAAGACTGCAGTTTGGAAGAGATCAGAAGAGCCGTTTCCAAGTTTGGACGGTATCCGGAATTGGGTCATCGCCTGGTAGAGCTCGAGAGGATGAATGCATAGGCGGCTTTGAAGTCAATGAATAGGCGGTAAGTTGGTCTTTTTCAGGATATACTTTGATGGAAATATTTGGTCTACATCACAATTAGGGGCCGCAGTTCCTTCACAAGTCCTTCACAGCTTCGCCACTTGAATTTTGCCATCATCCAGAAGAAACTGGTCTTCGTTATTGGTATTGAACTTTGGTACATAAGTATTCCCTGTGATGATGCACTCATGTTGAGTTGTTGCAGCTTCTGGAAAATTCTATCACGTCTATATTCTTTGCCATGCTCTGACCTAGTTTTGACAGTTGCTTTCAATCTGATCTATCAAAGTTAAGTGCGCTCTGTCTGGAGTCAGCTTTTCTGTTTCAATATTACTCCATTGGCTATATAGATTGCTACTGGGTATCATTGTAGACTGTCACTCAAATGCTACTTCATCTTATCCCCATCATCTACCACTGTAACACCCTATATATTGTACCCATTTACCTTAATTGAATAATCTTAACCCTAATAACCCTAGTAGACTCTCCTAATTTGTTGCGTTTGCAACAAAATATTTTTTTTTTTTTTTTTGTAAGGTAAACTCTGCTCCTAATCTACGTGGACTTAGGCGTACAACATTTGGTCCAGTTTTTCATCTAAAAAAAAAAAATGGATGGGTGACGTCTGCCACCACTTTACGACTAGGTTGCTACTGTGCAACAACTAATCCACGTAAACACTGAGTGCGATTTCGGTGTAAGTTTTTTTCTGTCCTCTCGACGGGGTGGCTTAGTGCGACTTTTGAGTTCACTCTAATACTATTATATGTTGCACGAAGCGGGAGGGATACGTGCAGCCTGGTTATATTGTAAATTGTAAAGAGAGTCAGATTGTAATTCATGATGGAACCGGTATCACCATTTGTCGGATGGCGTATGAACGGGTGAGTATTGAATTAAATTGCGCCTCAGTAGGGGGAATGGTAGCGATGGCTGAGTTTCTGCCTAGTGTAACGAATTTATAAGCGAATTATGAGAACATGGAATCGGAAATTGTCCATTAAATTATTTTTTTTTTTTTTGTGGCAATAAATATGATTGAATTTGCGAAGAAAATAAGTTAATTTGAGAGGAAATCACATTGTAAAAAAAGGGGAGAAGAAAAATTCGAGTTGTTTACAGATTCCAAAGTTGAGTCATTTTCATTTGGGCTTCGCAGAATTACAATAATTGGTCACGAGTTGCATATGAGGATTTGGCATTTCCGTCCTCGATATGACAGCATACTTTCATTCGAAAACTACCAAGCTGTCAATAGCGAAACAACAAAGGTATGAATACATAAGTTCTTTTTACTCTTGTGTGTTTTAGGGAAGCATATTCCTTCTTAATCACTGTATTATGCATACAGAGATCTGCAGAGAAAGTGACCATGTCTAAATGTCAGCTACACCCTTGAAAGTACTGTAAGAATCAACTCTAATCTCTGCAGGAATAGTGGAAAAGGAAGGCGCATAACATGAAAGTGATTTGACCTGGTCTTCAATAAACTGGCCGCACAAGTTGGAGCAATGAATTTATAAGACACTAGACAATTTGCTCAGAAAGCATTTAGTGTATTTCGACAGGAACGCGAACGAAATTCTGTGAATTTCAAACGAATGCTAAAATCACATACAATTCTCTACAGATGATTTGGACATAACCCATGGAGAATGAATATTGAAACCCGAGTTTCAAGTAAAACTAGACCAAGTCTTTCCGATTTCTTCTCTTTTATGTGTCCTGTACATTATTCATATTCTGGCCAAAGTGCTTTAGGAGGCAAAGTAATATACAGTGTGGCAAATAATATCCCGGACACGAACCATATCTAAGCAACCAATAGCGCCATCTATTTGTTCGAACAAGCTATGTGTCAATATTTCATGACATTTGGTTGACATTTAACAATTATAAAATTTATTTTTCCAGAACACCTTTTTATTTGATGTTAAAATTTTAACGTTGAACAAAGAGCGGTAATTAAATTCTATCCGAAACTTGTGAAAAAATGCATCAGAAAATTTTTGATTGATGCAACAGTACTGTGCTGTGATAATTGCTTCAGTAGAGCTGGCAGAAACGTTTTTTGAAGTTGGAGAATGACAAACACACAGGAAGGCCAAATTTAATACGGAAGCTTAAAACCAAATCCAAGAAGTAAGTGATTGATCTCATTGCTCCACTAAGAATAATGGAAGAGGCCTTAAATATTAACGAGACTATTCGAAGCATTTTTCAGATTTAGCTAAATTGAAAGATGTTGCAAAATTTGTTCCGCACAAAATGATCAAAATTTGATAAGAGTTAAACATTCCAAAGACGTCAAGAAAATTATTAAAACTTTATGAAAACAAGTTTTTCGACCGTTAATGACTTCTCTTCCCGGAAATGAAATTGGAAGGATTCTTTTTTGACGAAATTCCAACCATTCTAACAGCTTCGACACCGGCACTGAAGGTGACTCCGGAAAACGGCTAGAACAGGCATTTGAATCCCTATTGCATCAATGTGACAAGTGTATTAAATATTGTTTCAATTATGTTTTTTAGAGGCAGACTGCCAAAGTTTTTGCTTACTCGTCTAAGGATCCCGTCTGATCCTATGTTATAAGAATGATTAACCCAAAGTGCACGACGTAAAGGTTAGAAGAGAGTTGTTGTACTGGATTTTGAAACTCGGCTGGCTTTAGCTACTTTTCATGGTTGCTGTCCAAACTATTAGATAGAATGAGTAAGCGTTATTTGCATTCATTTATAATTCACTGCATTATAACCTAAATAACAAAAAGTCCTTAAACATTTAAAGCCAACGTGCACAGGTATCTCCTCTGTTCCTCTTCTCCCTTTACTAAAAGCCCGCGCCCTAAATCATCAGTATAAGGGTATTCATATCCCCTTTGGTGCGCGCAAATTATAAAAAAACCTTTCAATCAGAAGTTTCCACTCCTCTGTGGTCACATAAATTCCTTTGCAACATAACATCTATTACATTTAATCTGCTTCACTGTCACTTAATAAAATATAATAAATAATAAATATATGTACACACATATGTACATAGTACATTGACCTTGATTGTAATAGTTTCCAAGTAGAACATTCCTATTGGGGCCCTGCCCTGATTTCTTTTCAATAATAAACTCCAGCTTTCAATGGCTTCTATCAGATATTATTTGTCCAGAAATTGTTGACATAAAATCTAATTCCACACCATTGTTGTGGGACAGTCATTGTGTACAGTCATTCCAAGCACGCGCATGCATTAAAACGCAATTTTACTGTAAACTAATAGTTTGAAAGATGAACCTTCAGAGATAACCACGAAATATGTACATAAATACTGACTAACAGTCATTATGAGTGAGTGACAACGAAAAAATATAATGTCCCCAGTCGTTGTTGTAGTTTTATGATCAGATTTTATAGTCTAAGCAATACATGGATGATAGTAGACGAAAAAAAAGTCGAAAATTTCTTTGTATCCTATCTCTACCTTCGGGGGAGAAATATTATTTCATATAGAAACAGTTTGTGTAGAGGTTGAATAGGGTTATTAACTTTTGCGACTATTGTCGAACGAGTTTCAAAAGGAATGCATGACTGCACTGTAATGCAACACCACCACCACTTGTTCAAGGGTTACGTTTGAGTTTAAGCTTCTTCTTTATGCGGTTAAGTTTTTTGACGCGTCATACCATATAGACTCGGTTTAAAATGTAACAAAAAATAAATCAGCTTATACGAGCACTTAAGTACACGTTCACCCCCAACCTGCTTTGTTCGCAATATTAACTCTCGCATGGTAAATTGCATAAAAAAAAAAACTTGTCAAGTGCTTGAGGCCGAAGGTAGGCATTATTAAGATTATTTAATGTTTTGCTTATTTGTTATTTTTCTGGTTTTTCTCCACCTCCGTCGTTCGTCGACAACAACTACGATCCGCTTAAGTTAAGTGAGTGAATGATTCGCTTATGTCATTTGGGATTATAGTTTAATGACGTTTCTTAAACAAGATTTTTCTGTTTTCTTTTCTTGTACATTCTCCTCTCTTTATGAAAAGTGTAAATAAAAAGTAAACCAAACAAACAAAACTAAGAAAACAAAAGCTCGCAGTGGATGAGAAACTTAATCTTTCGCAAGTGAACGAGATAAAATTGTATCTCATCTCAGGTTCATGGCATTTGCCGTTTGTCTAATTTTATCTTATTGTTTGGTTTTATAAATAATTTTCTGGTAAAGCTTTATTATGTTACCTTGTTTTTGTTTTTTGTTTTGCATCGATGGGAAAATGTGATGGCTAGTCTATGAGTTTAATGAAGTCATCAACTTACCTGAAAATAAAGAAAAAAGAAACCGTTAGTTGTATTGTTCTACTTCCTTTTAAAAAGACTAGATTTTTTCTTTTTGCATATTTTACTTAAGGAAGAGAAGTTTAGAGAATTAAAATTGCACAATCTGTTGAGGAGTTCAGTCTTGGAAAAGAGTACTTACACGATTCCTCTTTTGTGGAGATTCAAAAATACAAGTTATTGTTCTAGAACTATAATATAAAAATATGTAGGCAAATGCGAGTTTTTTCCACTAGAAGTTTACTACACCCTCAAATAGGTTTGCTATTCCATAGAAATACAGAGAATACGAAATTGTAACACAATTGTAAGGAATCGTCTCTTCTAAGGAAAATTCTTTCGGAAATTTCGAACAAAGAATAAGTAAATGAAGTGTCATCTGTTAGTTTTTATTTAAATTAAATTTGTTTAGACTGACAGGTCTATCGTGCTTGAAAAATTCACAGAAACAGAGTATGCAACACTAAGAAGCATAAGCACTGAGACTGAGACATAGACCTCCGACTTAAGAAAACCCCACAAGATGCCAGATTTGAAATTTGGAACACTTTCCGAACCGTATCTCCAACGAACAGCTTTATACGAGAACAGGCCAGGAACTTATCGACATTACAATACGAAGGAGAAAGTGGCAGTGGTTTGGACACACCCTACGGCGAGAAGACAATTCCATGGCGAGATACTCTATGCAGTGGAATCCGCAAGCAGGAAGAAAAGCGGGACGCCCTAGGCAAACGTCGAAGAGCAAACGGGTTCGTACATTGCAGAAGTACGAACAAGATGGCGCGCAGGCGTTGTTAACGCCCTATGCTCCCGAGGGGTTAAAGGACCCCAAGTTTCCACACTCAGATCAAAACGACAATTATTAATTCACTTTTTAGTGTTCCTGACCTTAAAAGGGAAGACGGAACACTTTGGGTTTGACACAATGTCTGTTTGTTCGTCTTTCCGTCAGTGTATCACAGCCCTGTAACTTTTGAACCATTAAACAAAGAGAGCTTAAACTTTCTCTAGATATACATTATGTAGGAGCCCGCACAAGATGGTGAAATATTTTGTTTCCATCCAATTAAAGAGAACTTTACAAGAACTGCAAATATGAAAGAAATATTTTTTTCTGATTTAATTTGTTGCAAGGAAGCTTGACAAATATTTGAAAAATGTTGCCCCAAAACATTTAACAAGTTAAGTGCCGTTACATGAATTTGTTCGGCAAAAAATAGGACCCAACTTTATAGTATTTGTTTAAGTTAACTGAAATAGAAATTTTAATCAAAATCGTTGAAACCATTTTCGAGAAAATACCTTTTTAAAAGTAGGTAAGTTTAATGGCAGGGCTAGAATGAAGATTTCAATTTCCTCTTTAGGTATATCCCAGACATGAAGTTCGCAATATATCGGTTTGACTAAGCTATAGTCATATAGACAGACAGACAGAATCGACAGACCTGCCTTTTCGAGTTTCTCTAACATATTAATAGCCGTGTTTTATTGGAAAGTGTTTAGCGAGCTTTTAATTAAACGTCCATATTCACTTTTATACGTACTTCTCATTTTTATCTTCTATTCGAACATAGATGGCATTCGAATCATAGATGGCATAGATTATAATTGTAGACAACAACCGTTCGCGTACCCTCCTTAAACAGCAAAATTTTACGAAAATTTACGAACTTTTACGAAAAGCTGTTCGCGTACTGAGAATTTTCGTAGTTTTTCGCAGAAGAGAGCACTCACGAAAGAGTAAAAAGTTTTCCCATGCTACGAATTTTAGTGCAAGAAATTTCTGTGGGCTGGTTTGTGAAAACTGTCAAATCAGTGCATTTTCAACTCTGAGAGACTTTTACCCCCACTCTGTGAAATTTGATAATCTGAAAAAGTACGCGAACGGACCTACTACTATTAAAGAATAAATCGTACTGTCAGCGTAAAACAATTAAGGGTTGTTGTCTACAATTTTAGTCTTTTTAGTCTACGCCATCTATGATTCGACTTTCTACACACTTTATGTTTACTTTTGGTTACTGACTAGTTTATCTTCACTTTTCGGTTTGCTTTTACTTTGTGTGGAAAACTGGCTACAGACTTTCGAAAAAAACACGGGTAATGTCAGAATTGTTTAAATTCTCGAATTTAATACTTGTTCTTTAATAAAAGTAAAAATGGATGGTATCTCAGCATAGTATTACTAGGCGATACGCATTTTTGGTTTAAGCATTTCGTAGAACTGCTAAAAATTTAAACTTTCAGTTAAATACATTACATTGTTCATATCGAAATCTTGGTTCAATTCCATCTATCTCGTTCGTGTGTGCGTTTTGATTTCGTCAAACTCACACATGTGCGCGTGCGGTAATGGAAATACCAAATGCGCACACTCCCGCACATGGGTTTTTAGAAATCGCACATTCACGTGAGCAGTGTGCGTTTCCGTGCCTTGAATTTCAGAATTTTAAAAGCGGGTCAATTTGCCCATCCATTATACCCTTAGGCCACTTTCACACGGCAACATTTTTCTCGAATACCGTATACGGGATTGTATCGAATCCTAGTGGAAGTGAGAATTGTATTGAATCGTTCACATGCAGCCCATACGGTAAAATCCCGTATTCGTCGATTTTTTTGGCTCGCTTTTCGAGAAATCTCGCATCAACTTTATCGAATGCGAGATGCAGTGGCGCTTATGTTTATATTGTGCCATTCACACGATTAACGTTTTTTCTCGAATTGGTGAAGGAGTCGGTACTTTGTTAAGATCGAATGGAGAATGGCATCGTGCGAAATGCTGTCTCGTATTCGATACAACCGTATACGAGAAAAAATCGAATCGAATAGACGTCGTGCGAACGAGACCTTACGCTCATTTCAACAGAGCACGGAAGAAGGGTAGGTAATCTTTTATTGCTTTGTTTTTTAATTGTCGGTATTTTTCAAGAGTGGGTTTTTTTATTTTAAATTGACATCTGCAATATAAGCAGGTAGATAATTTTTTAAAGAATTTGGTAATTAGTGGTGAATTACTTGTCGTAGCAAATATGCCGCTGTTACTCGTATAAATATCTTGTGTTTTTCCTCCGACATGTCAGTGACGATAAACGTATCGTCCAAGTAAATTGTTTGCAATTTCTACGTGTTGACGCATAAATATTAAAAATATAAACTACAAAAATGCCCAAGTACTACTGTGACTATTGTGACACATATTTAACGCACGATTCACCCAGTGTCCGGAAGACCCACTGCACGGGACGCAAACACCGGGACAGTGTAAAGTTCTACTATCAAAAATGGATGGAGGAGCAAGCCCAACACTTGATCGATGCCACCACTGCAGCATTCAATGCCGGTAAGAAGTCACAGAACCCGTTCGGCATAGCTCCCCCGAAACCAGGCGGTTTGGCTTTTCCTCCGCCACGACCAGGAATGATGCCTCCGGGTATGCCACCAGGTGGCCCAGGAATGCCACCGATGATGATGGGCGCTCACGGACCAATTCCTCCGCCATTGATGGGCATGAGACCACCACCGATGATGGGCCCCATGGGCATGATGGGACCACCGCCACCGATCGGCGACTACCACTAGTGAATGGACGGCCTCCGAAATAGTTGTACAACTTTCGATGAAAATAAATTTTAAGATCTAGAATTTACGTTTTTTTCTTTCCTTGGTTCATGTTTCTTTGTGGTTAATAGAAATGGCCGCTCTTTGTATACAGATTCGAGATGTATGAAGCCCGAAATGAGAACGGGCACGGAGGAGTGGTAGTCTTCAGTTTCTGACCTATTCTTTGGTGCTTCCAAGAGATTACCTCCTATAAAGTGTTTCAGCGCTCCGCAACTTTTGACCAGTAGTTGTGTCTTTCTAGTCATCAGCTCGAGACAGCCTCGCACAGTTATTGTAGCAGGAATTACTAAGCCCATGAATTAGGTCACGTCGATTTCTATGAGCAGATTTGTATGCTTGTCGTGTGGGCCGTATCCACAACAAACGGCATTTGTTTTTGGTTAAGGGATAAGAGAGTAGGCAACACGCAAATACATAGTTTTAACGCTGCCTTCTGTTTAAACTGAGATCTTTTGATCCATTCTCGTCTTCTACCCCCGAGCGCTATTCATTCCACCTTACTGCATTCTAAATAAGCATGTATCCTTAGTCCCGTCTACACTCGGTCTTTGTCGAGACCTACTTAGATACTTGCTTACTTAGGTGATGGAACTTGGAACAGAGGTGGAACTTGGCCTCGATCTAGCCTCATATTTTACTGCCTCTCACAAAAAATATCCTTTGTGGTTTGTACTTGCAGTTAACTAATGTGCACTCGCCAAAAATTTCACCACCACACAAAAATTTTTGTAGTGAATGGCCGGCCTAAGTAAATGACAGCCATTTCGACAGATGTAACTTCAACAATATGGCCGTAGTTTCTCTCTTTCGCGAATGCTTTTAAGCCACTTTTAGTTCCATAGAAAAGAAAGGGACAACTGCATACTCTCATTCTAAAATAATTGACAAATCATATAAATATACCGCATGCAAGAAAAAAATCTTAAAATTCTTGAAAAACTTTCAACTTCAAAGCGGTGCCAGCATCCTACTTGAAATTACCATCAATTTCATAAATATCTTTCCTAATTTTGAATTTTCCAAGAATGAAAAATTTCATCCAATTAATTCACGCTTCTCCCCAACGCAATCATTTAACCAATCCGCCCCTCATCTTAGACAAAAAAAAGAGGAAACAAAAAAATTAAGTAATCTTTAAAAATTTAAAACTTTTTCCAAAAATTCCGATCGATATCCTAATAAAACTTAAAACGACATGTAAAGAGGCATATCCTACGATCCCACCAAGCTGCGCATTGTGGAATTGGCTGAATAATAGCACCCCCTCCCCACTTCACCCCACTCCTAGTTAATTGGTAATTTATATTACTCAGAGGAATTCAGCATTTATTGCATCCTTGCCACAGCTTCTCATACGCGGCGCGTCTTGTGAACTCTTGATTTTTAGGATCTGAGGACGAGAGCCACATTCTGCCAGCCATATTTTTACTGCCAGCTCTGAACACTCGAAAAAATCATCTTAAAAAGTGTCAGGGATATACAGCGTACATGGTTATGAACACTTCGCAGCCATCCGAATATATATCCACAAAAAACCCTCCATATTGTCATTCAAATGAGCTCATGTGTGTGTGTGTTGGGTACAATTTAAGTGCGAGTTTCATTATGCGAAGGGAATTGTCACTTTTATTTCAGAGTTTGAAAGTTCACCTGGAAAAGTGCAAAAATGTGTTTATAACCTTGGTCGACTTGTATGTACTAGAAATATGGATGTGTTCAAGAGGAAAGTCTTTGTCCTCGACAAAATGACATGTACATACGTAGATATGCAACTGTTTAGTAATTAATCATTTGTTCCGAAGGGAGATAGGACACACTATTCATTAAGTAGAGTTGAAGTTAGACATTTAGTCATTTTTGTTCAGGATGTTAAAATGACAGTCAAGATTGTTCTTCTTCTGACAGTGTTTAAGCTGCGCGCACAGTGATGCGATGCGGGAAGCGAGGAAATACTCGTATATATTCTTATGTACGTGTGAAGAGTAAAGCTATAGTTTGAGCTGCGAATGCAAATTTCTCAAAACCGCTTTTAAGGCTAGATTTCACAATAGAAGCTTTCGTATCTAGTATAGCTTCACTGTTGGCATCTACATAAGAATACACGTTTTATGCTTCTCGCATCGCTTTATCGTTTCACTGTGGGCGAAGCCTTAAACTATTCTTAGTCATACCTAACTCACAATCCAGTGGTCTGAGAAGCATATAGTACAGAACGGTCTGCGAGGAAATTCGGCAACAAGAGACAAGTTCACGTGCATTGCTATAAAGCACACAATGTTCCTCGGTAACTTTTACACAACAGGAAATAGAGGAACAAAAGGAGATAATAAATACAACTGTGGCGCTAACATTACTTTTGGTCACCGCAGAGGATGTCTGGCAAGTTTACAAGAAGATCAGAGACCAAAAAGCACTAGGCGGAGAACCAAAGTAAAAGATTGCCACTAGCAGGAGCCAATGTTGTTCTACAGCTTCCAAATATGGGCTCGTTCCATGAAGACCAAGTGGTAAAGAAAGAAGCAGTTACGATGCGACATGCGTAATGGCTGGGATGGTACAACAGTTGAAGTTGTACGGAAGCCCCAAGGACAATCCTAGAAGAATGGCATGGGATATGGTACCACTCTGACAAAGGCAGATGGGCGCAGAGATTGATCTACAACGCAGAGCCGTAGATCAATAGAATGAATTGAGAGCTGAACTTCTTTCTGACCTACTAGCCATGGCTGCTTCAGGGTCACAGGTTTGGAGACGAAGACAACCCTAATTACCCAACGTACAAAGAATGAGAGGCCGATTGTGAGTAACGTATTATTCTAGTGAATACACTGGGCGAGGGTCTAACCCCAGTGAATTTCACCAGTCAGATGTATAGCGTGGAAAGCAGTAAGCGATACTCTGACAACCATTACCAAGAAACAGAGAAAAGAGGACAACAAAGCGCCGCAGCAAACTCTGTACCCAGTGTACGAAACAAGTCACCATCAGATGCAAATCTAGTAGAAATTAAAGAAAGAATTAACTATAGTTCAACTCAATTTGGAGATAATTCACTCAAAACTTTGCCGAACGTTGGCAACAGAAATAATTGACAGTAGAGGCCATTAGACTAACTAAAAAAATGCTAGGTGGACGTAAAACAGGTTACATACATTTTTCTAACGCAATAAATCGATTACAGTTAGTAGATAACCTCGCAATGAGTTTGCAACATACTTTTTTGACTCCGTAATTTGTTGTCCAAATGCATGCCTCTTTAAGGAAACAAATAAAATATGTAGTTCCAGTTTGTTGATTCTACAAACAAGTGAAAGTTATTTTTTTTCTGAAATAACCATAAAATAGAAATAAACAAAACCTCCATCTATCTTCGTGTTGACGCAAAGCCATTTACTCAATTTGTCATTGCCTTGAATCAACACTGCATAGTAGCCTTAGCACTCAATATTTCACTTAGAAAGATGAAGTATAGTCATTGTTCAATACAATGGTCATTTGCATATTTACGGTTGAGTTGATGAGAATTTATGCGCGACAACTGACAGCATATGACACAGAGCGCAGAAAATGTCTCCAAAGAAATAAAGAAACAAAAATAGATCATTTCTAGCACTTTCATCAAACCAGTAAACGAAGGGTCAATAACTTGCAACGAAAGAGTACCGTATGGAGCCAAAATGAAGTCACATTTTATAAATTTTTTTAAAGCAGTTTTTTCACGACTTATATTTTTATTTTTCTTCGTTTAAATTACGAAACCTGTACATAGTCTAGAATGTTTATTGATGGATAGATCCACTTTTTTTACTCCACAAAGTAGTTTGGTTGGTCACGAAAGTGGCAGCACGGGAGAGGTGTTTTATATGCAATGTAGTGCGTGTTGTATTAAATTTTGCATGCAGACTTATTACTTGCGTTATTTTCTTCATTTGAAGTAGTTCTTTTTATGCAACTAGTACTTTCGTATAAATATGCATATGAGGCTGAAAGCATTTCATTCTTTTTCCTAACAAATGCATCTTATTAACTATTACTTCTCCATATCCACAAATAAATTCTTTTGCAGCAACGAGGTGACTCAGTGCAGTATGGGGAACTTTTTTTCTGAAAGCATTGTCCGCGTCTTCAATGAAATCATCGATGATACTCGTAATGATATCATATTCAACAATCAATGAGAATACAATGCCTTTCAACTTCTTTCAACAAATTCTCATCCAGGATCAACAGAGCTCAAGTAGATGATCGTGTGAGCCCTGCAACTAAGATTGAAAAACCAAAGTATAAGATTTGGCTTTGGGTCGCTAGTGAATTGGACTACTTATTGAACAGACCCGCACTGACTAACACAGCGAAAATTTACAAAATTTGACAAAAATAGTAAATTCCATTTAGGTGCCGTGGCTCAGTGGTTAGTGCGTTGGACTACTGCGCAAGGGGTTCCGAGTTCGAATCCAGGAAAATACCACCAAAGTTTTTTTCACGGCCACACCTCTTGCGAGCGTCTGACAAACATCCAAGAGTATTTACTGTCATGAGAAAGCTTCTCAAAAACCCTCCTGCCCTTCGGATACGGCATAAAACTGTAGGCCCCTTCTGTACGTACAGAAATGTATACCGCGCACAATACGTACAGCTGTGAGAAACTAGGTCTTGGCCCTCTATGGCCTAATATTTATTTATTTATTTATTTTAGTAAATTCCATTTACACGTCAAAATTTCGTAGTTTTTCACGAAAAAGAAAGCTCACAAGAAATTAAAAAAATTAGCCCAAACAAATTCGTCGGGCAAATTTTTGTTAAAGCAAAACAATAGACAAAAAACAGGCCTAATATCTGTTGATCGATAAAAGCAACATACACACATACTTGTCAGAATTTCTTAAAGTCATAAGATATCATAATTTCAGAAATGACATTAACTTTAATAGATTCTGACAATATTTCACACATACTGACATATTTCATAATACTGACGTGCAGAGACTCTTGTCAGCATATGGGACCATCGAATGTCAAGTTCGGCTTTATACTGACTAATGCGGAGAAACTTGTGTTTCCGCTGATGATGGCATTTTGCAAGTGCAAATAGTGTCAGAATTATGGAATTAAAGAAGAAGACTTAAAGCATGTAAAAAAAAAAATATCGGAGTCAAGTTGGATCCTTACAGATTTTCTCCTGCTCCTGGACAATGTCGACACGTTCACTTGCTATCTTTTGTATATGCAGACTAAATTATTCTATTCCTGCCGTTCCCTAAGTTAGAAAGTCGAGTCCAAGCTTGATAAATAAGGACTTTCTCAATCATCTGTGCCGCCATCTCTGATCCATCTACGACAAATATGGAAGACAAAGAAATAGCTATCGGTTGTGTAGTTACTGTTCTGATGCTTGGAGACCAGTAAAGCAAAGATCCCAGTCGATCTGTCCATTGCTTTTACAAGGAAGTTGGTTTTACTTAGCATTGGGCTTTCGACAGAGATGGGTTGTTCATTAGTTGCGCCAAAACTCCATCAATGAAACTCAACCAAATTTTTTTCTCCGGAAAATTTGGTTTTGTTTCGTTTGTCTTGGAATCCAGGTATAACTTCTCCATTTTCATCAACACTCACTTGCAAGAAAGATACTTTGCGATGTATCATATAAACACTATGACATTGACGAGTGTTAAGTTTTTCGTCTGGAATTCTGCTTTGCGCACTTCCAATGCGCAAGTAGGAGTCTTACTTACGACTTTTTGTCCTAAAAGATGAACGAAAGTCTTCTGAAGCTAAGCCACATGTGGTATCGAGATTCTCACACTTGGAAACAGCGTTGTCATACTAGTAACACTGACCGACTATCATCATTTTAGTGAACTAATTTTTCACTTTTAGTGGAAACTAACTTCACTTGAATAAAGTTGACTTATTTATCTCTAGACGTTGAATAAAGTCTCACGTGAAGTTATATCCCTGGACGCGTATTTTCCTTTAAAAAAAAAAAACAAAACGCAATTCTAAATCACTCTGCAGTTGTTTGTGTGCATTTGTCCTACCTAAAATTTCTCTTTGAATGTGAATTCTTTGAAATTTTTCAAAATAAAAACATACATCTTCGCAATACAGATAGGTAAATCCGCATGCTGTGCAAAGCTACATTAACACACTTTGTTCGATATACAAAAACATAATATTTCATGATGCTGTCGATGTCCTAATACTTTATCTATTCACATTCCTCCGCATTGAACTGATCCAGTTTCATTTTGTGTTAACCTAAAAACCAAGAAACAGTGCAACTATGTATACAGTGACTGTAATTAACACAAATACTCTTCTGCAGCAGTCAAATTTGAGTTGCAGCTCAAAGTGAAGTGCTTGAATGTACAGTGTAGAAGTTCTTTATCATCAGCTGAGGTGTATACACAAGGCAGTATTATCATCATCTTCATCATCATCATCATCGCCGCCGTGTTGCAGAATGACCCCAAACATGACTCGGGGAATAAAAGTTCAACAGAGTGGGGAAACAACCATGAAGAATGAAATGGGAGATAGAGAGATTGTTTCGAGATCCCCAATGGGGATTGAATGACTTCTCAGTGATACAGCGGTATATTTCCCGCTTGGCATTTCTCCCTGTGTATACTTGTGTAAAATTTTCTGTGTAGTTTCTTATGGCTGACCTTTGCTGTAACAAATTCGACCTATATTCGCGATGCTATGAGGATGTCAGAGTCTTGACGTAAGGCTATACTGAGTGTACTAAGTAAAAGTGAACTTTCGCAAGCAACTGAGTTAACTGAGAAATTAAGTGTTAAACTTTGACATAAACCAGTTTGCTTTGTAATAAATTATAACAAAACAAAAAAAAAGAAAGAAATTAAAAAGTCAGCGTTTGCAGTTTTGTGTGAGATTTATAATTCTGTGTAAAGACGTGATGTCCACTGTAAAGTAACTCTCTAGAGCTTAGTGACGTAATCGAAAGATAAGCTTATAAAAACTGAACTTTGGGACTAGGAAATTACCGTTATACATAGTGGAAGCAAACGTGGTGGGATGCAAAAGAAAGCACTGCGGAAAAAAAAGTTTTTCAATGTAATGTTTTGCTTATAAAAAGGGTGTTTTTACTTTAACAGGTGATTGCGGCCATATTGTTGAAGGTACATCTGTCAAATTAGACAGATCCATCTTGCCAAATCAATATGGAGAGTTATAGAGTTCAACAACATGTACAAATGACTAAACTGTTTTATGAAAGTGGGTCATCCGTTCGAACAACATTTCGCTAGCTTCGCTCATTTTAAGGTCGCCTTAAACGCCCCTTCCGAGAAGACTATTCGAGTCGATCGGTTCAGTGGATAATCCGCCAACACCCGTACGTCAACAAAACGCAAGATCTGACGTAAATATTGTCGTTATCCATGAGCGTGCAGGAGAATCCGAGGCAGTCGATCCCACACCGCGCACAAGTACTCGACATTTCGCAGCCCACAACTTGAAAATTTAGCGTCATGACTTGGGCTTACACTCCTGACCTAGGAGCTCAAGGTTAATGACCATAGACCACGCCGTTTGTTCGTTGACTGGGCTCTCAAGCAGTTGGAAGTTGACCCAAATTTCGGTCGAAAAATCATATTGTCCGACGAGGCTAATTTCTAGATGAATGTGTCCGTTAACAAGGAAAATTATCTAATTGCACTGTAATGCATCCAGAGAAAGACACTGTTTGGTGTGGATTTTGGACTCGCGGCGTGATCGATCCATAATTTGAGAACAACGTTGGCCAGGCCATCACCGTCAATGGCGAGCGCTATCGGTCGATTACAGCCAATTTCTTTTGACCCCAATTGGATGATATGAACACCTACGACATGTGGTTTCAACAGAACGGCGCACTCTGCCACACAGCCCGTGCCACAATGGATGGTTTGCACGAACGATTTCTGAACCTCGGAGGCAATGTGACTTGGCCACCGAGATCTTGCGATTTGACCCTGTTAGTGGTTTATTTAAGTCACAGGTCTATGCAAATAAACCGCAAATAAATACTGCCCTGAAATCCAACATAATCAATAGCATTTGTCAAATTCAGACTGATTTATGCGCCAGAGTTATGGAAACGGGACGTTTTGGATACGCGGTAACCAGCGAAGCCACGGCGGACATTTGAATGATGTTATATTCCATACATAATGGCATACATGGCCCTTCTTAATGAGTAAATGGAAAATAATGATATATAATTCACAGCTTGTTTTATTCAAATTTAAAGATAGGAAACGCTTAATGGAAAACCCTTAATTTCGTTTTGGGTTCTTTGCCAATTCAAAAATTCCGAAATGTGTCACTCGTGTAGATCCAGCATTACTTTGCAATCAATTCTTTGTCGCCTCATGAGATATTTTTAACTGGAAACCGGACACTCATATTGTTTTATTAGAGTAAATGTGGACATGGTTTGAGCTACAGTCATATGGCGCTTAGCTACTTTAAAAAGTTTTTTATACACAGAGTTTCAGGACGCCATGTTTCCCTAAATTTTATTTCACTACGCAACTGCTGTTTGGGAGTTCGTCTAACCTTTTCGGAAGTATGTAATATGAATCATTTCTCTTCCATCGTCTTAGAATCGCATAAGAGGGTACATTGGTACTTCTATTCCCCTTGAGATTGTTCATGATCTATGAATAGAGGGTTCATTACCGGATGTGTCCTTTTCAATTGAAAAAAAAAAAAAAAAAAAACACTTTCAAAAGAATTTCACCCCGCAAACGCAATTAAGCAGAGACAAAAATCTTTACTTATTTTTAGACGACCCGCATACTGCGCATTGAAAATGTATCTAAGTGGCTGTTGTGCGTTTCATTTGAGTGCATTGGCACATCCGTGAAAGGGATATTATTCAATCGAAATCAAATCAAATTCCAAATTCAAAACACAAGATCGCGCACCAGATGTCAATAATTTCATTGTCCATTTGGTGCATTTGGAAAACATCTCACAAGAGCGTTTTAACCAAGAAACGATTTTTTTTTTCGAATAACGATGCAAACATGTTCTGAATCACCATGGCCCCTTGAAAAGAGAAGAAAAAAATCGATTTCTTTGACTACTACCATCCCTTTCAATGAAAGGAATGAATTTTTAAAGTCGATTGATTCGGATAATCGAAGTGGTTGAGCAACCAAAAAAAAGTAGAGCCAAAGCAAAAGCCTTCTGAAAGGAAACTGTCTTTGATCCATTTGTGGAATAGTTAGTACTCAAAAGGATTCAAACTTTTATGTTATAAAGGAGAAGACGAACAAAAAAAAAAAGAAACTAAAATGTTGGCTTTTACGTTTTTTGTGGCATCCTGTCAATGGGAATGAATTTGTGGCGATGATGGTGGAAGGAGATCCCTTTCTATGTGAGCAAATCTATCTCAATAATTACCCTTCCGGGTTGAGAAATCGAATTCAAAGACCGACGACCTGTCAATTTTCGATCTGTTTAATGCTGTCACTCAATAAAGGAATATAGTAGGCTCCACTTGTATTATTATCCTATATTCCCTCGGGATACGATTATTATAATGACGGGATGAGATTTTCACTGTCAAAGAGAACGCAGAACACTGAGAGTGATTTCAAGTTCAAGTTGTTTTGGGGTTGGCTTGTGCTTGGTTATTTTTGTCTATCGGGTGTCTACACAGGCAAATTGAAAGGAGAATCGGGGGGCTGGGCTGGTGGTGTATGGAGCTTTTAAAAATAAATTAACACAGTTTTTTTTCTTTTCTTTTTGATTTTATCGTTTTGGGAATCTTTCACACGCAGCGCAACATTATATGACGCTGTCGGACTAATTGAAGCACATTCATAAAAAAAGTGGCTCCGAAGCTTGTTCTATTTGTGGAGAGATTTATGGAGAAGAATTCGGGAGGTTTTTTCTGTGTCACTGTTGAGCAATGATTTAATTTTTTTTTTGCCTCATGTTTTGAATGTGACTGGAAAAGTGTCGTTTCCCTCGAAGAATAATGATCAATTAATTAAATGGCACATTTGTATTTCGAAGAAAGATATATGGAGAAGATTTGCTCCGGGAAATGCATATTTCAGACAAAGTGAGGTTTTCTTTTGGCTTACTTTTGATTAAATTGACAGAAAGGTATACATGAAGCGGATGTCCAGCTGTCCGGAGTCGTCTTATGTTGAGATATTTGTGGGATCTTTGTGGTTTCGTGTTCGGATTTTCCAATATTTAAAGAACAGGAAATGTAATGTTGAGCCATTGCCAGTGCAGCATGCAAGAGAGGTGAGCGGTGAACAGAGAATATGACGAACAGTGAATTTTGACGCTGTGCACCATTATCAAACATACTTCGGAAGTCCGGTGCGCTACGTGAAACCACGGTGTCTATGGACCAAAGGATTGTCAAAAGAAAAATACTTCTATCGACCTTTGTGAAATTAACGAAATAAATGTGTGCTACAGCACAATTAGAACGCGTTGAGGGGAATCTGAG
Source organism: Chalcosyrphus nemorum (assembly GCA_949716465.1). Classification (NCBI taxonomy): domain Eukaryota; kingdom Metazoa; phylum Arthropoda; class Insecta; order Diptera; family Syrphidae; genus Chalcosyrphus; species Chalcosyrphus nemorum. The sequence continues at coordinate 49,602,039 of OX454332.1, forward strand.
TCACATGAACATGTTTCGCGGAAGAGACCGTTAATGGCCTCTAAGCAAAGCAATAGAGCGACGAGTTCTGATATGTTCACGATTCATGAATGGAGAGTTATTGGCGTCACTCCCGTAGTTGTCACATTTAAAGGTCCTTAGTAAGCTAAGCTAAGCATCAAGCCGACCCGATAGTTTACAATCCATTTTACCGCTTCGTAGAGGTCCTCCTGCATCACTTTCGTAACTTCTTCTAACAATTGCCTACACACAACTATCGCCGTATCATTTGCATATGCAGACGGTACACTTCTTTTAAGACACGTATAATGATATTATATGTTTGTATACAAAAAGTAGAGGATCAAGTTTAGAATCTTGTGGGACTCCATATTGGACTTTATAGTCATCACTGCAGCTGTTCTTTATCTTCACACGAAATTAGGTAGTAATTTGCTATCTAGTCCGAGAGCTTACCCCTATTTCCAACTCCATGTTTGGCGTATATAAGTTTTTTGGTGGTCGATAATATCGAATGCCTTACTGAAATCGAGGAGCAAAAATCCTGAACAGATGTCTTTTAGTGATCTTTCCCTTTTGGAACAAAAGTCCCATATTCGGTCCGAGACGATCTCTTCAATAATCTATTCGATAGTTGGAAAGAATTATATAGGACTTAGTTCGTTGTTTGATCTTTTGCTCCTCTATTGTAAAGTTTTCGCACAATTGCCTCTTTAAGTTTCGCGACCGATCAGTTACTTTAACAAACGTGATAATAATTTGTTGAGGATCAAAGTGCTCTTATACTTTTGTCCACAATTGTACGTGTCTGCATATCGAAGTGAAAAATATGCTAAGATAAAGTTAATTTGGTGTACACCTGATCGTGGAGCGTTACAACTGATTTTTATAATCAAAACGAAGCCACACAACACGAATATGCTTAAGTCAACATATTGATTGGCAACCTAATTAGATTGATCGAATTGCAGTAGGGATTTTGTTGCTATAGATTTGCAAATGGAAGCATTATTATCAGGTCGGCAAAGTTCAGCCCAGAATGATGAGCATTAAAGAAACAAAAAATTATTCGACAGACAATAAATGTACGAAAACATTTCTGTCCACATTGGCAAACATTAAGTAGAATGTATTTGAATATAGAATCTATTTCTTGTAGAAAGCCTGACCAGCTGCATTGGGCAGTAAATACTACTTAAAAGCTTTAAAAAGCAAATAGATGTTACACATTTCTTCGTTTCGTGAGTTATTCTATTTGGGATAGGTGAAAGAAAAGTTCATCGAACAATTGTTTATGTCATTACCCATCCCAGTTCGCCTTTTATGTACAAATACAGTGCTTCATTAGTTTAGGAATGGCTTGAATGAATTGCATTCCATTGCATTACATTTCCCTAGGTTCCACTTACTAAATTGTATTTAGCTTCTTTTCTCGACAAGACAAGGAATTTATCAGAATTACGGCTATTTATCTCAGCTCTCTACTCTGATGATTGAATGTCATTTTGAACAACTCATTGACCACTCAACTCTGACAGATTAAGTAATCGTTTTCAATTGAAATCAATTGACATTGTCGTGTGTATGATGTTCTTATACCCTATCCTATAGTGTGTAATAAGTTTGACAGACAATTTGTAACCAAAAGAAATTTAAAAGATTTCAATATGCGGTGAGTGTTACGATGGAAAAAGAATGTGCTGCCATTTTTGGTGCTAGAGACTCATTGAAGTCTCAAATTGATTGTACTTGACTATAGTGAGAATGTTTGCTTTCAATAAAAAGGGACAACAGTCGAAACTTCTCGAGGATTTGGATCTTTTGACCAATTTATATATGTCATTTGTCATAAAATTAATGCCGTCCATTAAAAATGCTGCTGTCTCTGATTTACCTCCTAAGTTAAGGGATCTATTCGGCATTGTGATGGTCTTTTGCAAGTTGTTTGATCAACCCCTCCATTGGCAGGAGCACAGAGAGAGATAGAGATAGAGAGAGAGAGATAGAGAGAGAGAGAGAGAGAGAGAGAGAGAGAAGGGGGAGTGAGAGGGTTTGGCTAAAGAATTTGTATGACTAAATGAGCAACGTTGTATGAATGTGGATGACAACAAATACTTAATATTGCTCGAGGGGATTGGGATGATAGGGCAACCCTATAAGTAAGTTTATGTCAGCCCTTGGTATCAGATGAAACTTAAGAGAAATCTCATACGATATCGATGACCTATCCAAGGGAATACATCAGCAGTTCAGAGGTCGAATGGGGTATCATTTGAAACAGGGAATACAAGTATACGAACTGCCTCAACAAGAAAAAGTGCGATTCCATCTCCTGCTTCATGAAGTTAAAAATGGGAGTATTGTGAGTACCACAGAGAGTAGGATAGAAATAGTCTGGAAGAATGTACACAAAAATACTAGCCTAAATCATTTAACTTAGGTGCGTTGCTGCTCTTCCATCTTTTCAAAACACATATAAACAATGAATCTACAAAAACCGGTGATACCAAACAGCTCAAATCGTTTTTTTGTTTTGTTTGACTATAGACGGTCGTCTTCGGTCGATTTGACGTTGTCTCCCACAAGAGCAAAAGTACTACCGATTTTGAATGTATTCTGACGTTTCCGGCAAAATCGAATCGGAGCTCACGCAGACATTCTCAATCGGCCGTACATTTCATGGGCGCAGCCATTTTCCTGTACATTGTGTTGTTGTTAATTGAATGACAGTCTGCCGAAAATGTGGTGTGCAAAGGGAAAAAAAGGGACACCACGATTGTTTTTATAGTTACGCCTGTGCTAGCAACATGCGTTCACATGTATTTACAGATAGGAAATTTAAACTCGGCGTACTTTACAAAATTTTCGTGTGGGGAACGTAAAGACGACCGTCTATATTAGTTTGTCTATGGGCAAGACTGTCGGTTGGAGGGAATCTAGAAATAGTGAATAGGGATACATTGTAGAACAGCTCTTACATGTATGTAGCTTCACAAATTGAAACATGTCAACTCTAGTTTCATTGCATACACAATTCTGCACATGTGTTTTGGGTTTAAGGATCTAAATTTAGGGAATTTGTTAATGAAGACTAGTTCCATTTTTGGGGCTAAAAACTTAAACTTTTCGGATTGCCCCATAAGAGCCTACTATTTCTACTCAATAGGGTACCCTACGATTTGTTGCATTCGGACAGTGAATCTACCGCTTTTCTTTTTGCCATCACAATACAATTTTTCGATCACCTAATTGAGTCATGCTTTTTCAAGTAGCAATTTGAAAAAGTCCTCATATTCATTGATACCAAGTTTATTAATGATTGCCTTTAATGGCAGCCGATTGATAGTTGAACGAATCGTTCTGGAAACCAGTGTTGAGTTGTGTGAATGTTATTAAAATACCAACTACTCGTTTCTGACGCTCTTTCTTCTATTTTCTTTTCTGTCAAAAGAAAATAAAAACGCTTAATTGCTTTCCCACTTCATTCCATGCTAGAGGTCACGGTAGACGAGATACATATATATGTACATAGTTTTGTTTTTGTTTTATTGCATTCTGTATGAAACTCGGTCGTGATTTCTTTCATGTTCATTCAAAAGCAGCGCATACAAGTCATAAAATATTACGACTGTCTCACAGGCATAAACCTCCTTCAAACTCCAGCACCATGATACTGTGCAAAAGGCATATGGTGATGTGAGAATCCTTGAAATGTCGCTGTGTCATTTAACGTGTACATATGCGAGAAATACGAACGCGTCTGTAACAGCATGTCACAGACAAAGAAGGCGTTAAAAATTTCAACACACAAAGTAACGAAGGCATTCCATTTTGGAAAAAATAAATGTCTAACATCGGTGTGTGCCCATTCGTGCCCACTGCCCACTCAATTTCAATATTAAAGATAGTTTCTCCCAAACAATTTCTCCCTCTCACTCCATCTAGGTATAAACAAAACCTTGCCCATAACCATCATTATTACAGCAAATATTATCGACATCCCACCAGACTCGGAACCGATTCATAAATAAAACGAACGAGAACAAATAAAGGGTGTCTCGTCTTTACTTTTTCATCTGCCTTCTTTTGGAAAAACAAAACAAAACAGAAAAGAAAAAAACTGATTGAAAAACTTTTTCCTTTCCAGATCATATTGGCTCCGGCCGCGCGCATCATAATGACAGTCAATGACCATAAACCGAACGCTGAATGCACTTTTCTGAACGATGCTGGCGCACACATGGTGCTATCAATGTACAAACAAACGTACATATATGTATGTATGCATCTACCTACTCCGGTTCGAGTTTCTTGTTGTTCATCTTCCCTCTTGTTGACTTTCTTCAACAAAAATTATAAGAAGTTCCACAATAAACAATAAATAGAAAAAGTTTTTCTTTCCTCAAATGGCACCCAACTCTCACGGTACAATCTGGATGCATACAGACAGAAATATGAGTGTGTTCAGCAATAACAATTGATTGCGTCACTTGGGGGTCTCTGTGGAAACATGTGTTTTCTGCTGTGGACTTTGCGAATTTTAAATTACAAAACGTGACTAGAGATCGTTCGTTCGTAGGTATTCGCAACTAAAAACAAAAAGATTCTTCAAATTTATAGATTCTATTGAAAAAATCTGTTTAAAAGTGTACTCTACGCAGAGATGTGGCTTCTTTTTTTCCATTCCTACGCATCGTGGATGAGAATGCAAGAATTCCGTTCTGATTCCCCAGAGCCTGTAACTACAACCACGAGTGCAATGCGCTATTAAAACGGGAGAAAAAAAAACTACCAGAATATGTGAAAGCAAATTCCACTTCAGATCATAACTGTGGAATGCTTTGGGTTTTGGGATGTTTTTTTTTTATGCAATTATTGTTCTTTCTCCGACTACAAGGCGCAACAATTGAAAAATAAATAGCGGAGCGGGGAGTAGCTAAATATTTTCACAAAACTAAAATAAATAAAGTTATCAGGGCAACCCTTTCGAAGAGAAAATATTCGGTAATTGAGTTTTAGGCACACAAGTTAAAAACAAAAAGTTGCCACAACAATTTTAATATTTCATAATTGAGAATACTTTGGGTTATTTTAAAACAAGTTGAATAGAAATCCATATTTTCATACGCATACATGTTATTGTTGTTGTTAGTAGTAAATATACTAGGTCCGTTCGCGTACTTTTTTTAATGGGGTTAAAATTCTCTCAGAGAGAGCTAAAACTAGGAAAAAGTAAACGAACGGGTTGAACAAGAAAAAGTTGAAAATACACTAGTTTGACAGTTTTCATAAACACAGAAATTTCTTGCACTAAAATTCGTAACATGGGGAAATTTTCTACTCTCTCGTGAGCGCTCTCTTCTGCGAAAAACTACGAAAATTCTCCGTACGCGAACAACTTTTCGTAAAAATTCGTAAATTTTCGTAAAAATTCACTGTTTTAGGAGGTACGTGAACGGACATACTACTATAGTAAAGACAGTTTGCTTCCAATAGGAACAACTTTAAATCGCTGTCATTTTTGACAGTTTTTTGGTATTTTATTGTTTAGAGACACTATAGAATGACTTGAGTCAGAAGAATGCTTCCGTATCAGTCAAACTTATATTCAAAATCGACCAACTTAGCTCGGTCTTCGCGGTGTTGTGGATTCTCTTGTTCTCCTTTGAGCGAGGTTATGATTCGGAGTAGGAGTGGGAACCCTCCTCATTTACTGAATTCCTACACCTGAAGTTAGACCACCAAAGCGTGGACGTATTATGCAAATAGAAAAAAAACTGTACCCGCTGCGAGTGAAAGGTGGCAAAAATTGTCAATTCAAATATAAATTTTGCGAATATTTTTTGGCCTACACCCGTAAAAGATCAAAGAGGACACAGGAAAAGCCACGAAACCTTAGCATTGTGCTCTTAAGCAGCTTGAAGTTGAACCTTATTCCGGGTGATAAGCATTATTGTTTTCAGAGTAAGTTAAATCTAGAGGAGATTCATGCGACTGAATTATTTGTGGGTACTGCTTGGTGTGGTCCTCCAACCTTTGAGTGACATTCAACGGCCGATGTTGCCGGACAATGTTCGGCTATACACTTCGGTAGTTAAACCTATACTCATGTATGGAGTAGCTGCTAGTTTGGTGGGAAAAGATTAATGATTTGGAAGGCTCCATGCCAGAATACTATCAATACGCTGTCATCGTTTATAGGTCACCGGCTATCTATAAATTTAACACAACTTCATTATGAGATGGATAAGCTTAATACCTAACAGATCTGAATGGACACAACAAAACGTCTGTAGCTCCAAAACCGAGGCAAAAAACGGATATTCACGACTCCTTCAACCTTACAAGCTATTGCAGCATTTTTCAAGCCGAAGTCACTGCTATTCGTTGAGCAGATGATTGGCAGCTATCAAATCTCTTGCATCCAACGAGATCCCAGACAAGGAAAGACTATCGTGTGTCTCTGGACGAGATAGTTGGACACTATAGTCTAACCCTGTGCTGGGTGCCAGGTCTCTGTAACATACTAGGGAGCTGTGCATCTGACGAGCTGCTCCGACGAGGCTCCTTCGGTCTGAAGAGTAATAGAAAAGTACCACCAACATCAAGGCGCGAACATCTTATGCTGAATACACTTTCTTCACTTTGTGAATACTCACTCGAGAAAAATAACCACTACTATTCAGATGAGTTTAAGTAAATATTTTAACAGTCAAATGAGATCATATTCAATCTCACTGTTCCCCTAACTCTCAATCCATAAAGGATAAATTTACATGACAGAATCATTGACATCCTAAAAAATAAACTCCCACAAATCTAAGCAAATCTCTACAAATCCTTCTGTCGAATAGATTTCTGTATTTTTTGTAGTAAATCTGCGAAATTACTCTTTTAGTTTACATTCCAAACTTTTACAAAGGCAGAACTAAAAATCAAAATTATTCCAAACAACCCCAGAGACACCATTTCGTCTAGGATAGCAATTCCGCGCGCCATATTTAATCTCCTGTAAATCTAATAAAACATCGTCATGGGTTCAATGAGAGCATCCGAACAAATAAAAAATAAAAACAGACAGTAGTAGCTGTTGGATATGAATCATCCGAACAACGAGCATCGTCTCCCCCGTTTGAATAATGGCATTCTGTCAGCGCAAGGACCCACGGGAAAGATAAAGCGAAGCACACACACACACACGCAAATACAACAAACAATTCGTCATTCATCCTTGCACAAAACATACCAACAAAATATACAAACAAAAAAAGGACTCTAAACTAAACTGTCATCAGTTAGAATCCTCGTGCGGCGGCGGACTTTTGGTTTTCTCAGTCCAAATGTATGTTCCCTAATTCGTCTTCAAAGGCTCCTACTACTTCGACTACTACTACTACAACTCAAACTCCCGGTTATCTTATTTTTACGCTCCTTTTCTTATACCGGAAATTCCATCTCAGCTCCTTCTCTGTGTGTCCACAATCCCGAAAAGCAAATTTATTACTAGATGGCAGATGTTTGGCATTTGTTTCGGAAATTTCTTAGCAGACACCCAGGCATAGGGCGCACAAACACACACACAAAGGACATAACTGTGGTACTCTCCCTGACTGGGTCTGACTCTGTTCCCTGGCTTTGGTTGCACGTTTTATTACTGTCATTTTTGTGTTTTGCGGATTTGTAATTCACTATTTTTCAGGCGATTTGTGTCACGACGAGTGAATCATGCAACCAGATGTCAGAAAAAAAATTGAGAAACCTTAATCCAAGTGTCAATATCGGAAATGTTTCAAAATTATCATAATGACGTCCAATATCAGGGCGTGGTGTCAATGTGACAGTGAGAATCGATACTAGATGTGTTTCATATGGGAAGTTTAATAAAAACTTTTTATTATTTTTTTTTCTTTCTTTTTCGGAGAAATTTCCTTAAAGAAATTTGATCCCTTTAATCGGGTTCTTGGTTTTTTTTTTTCCTGGCATGGAAGATAGTATGAATCACACAACCAAGCCGGAGGTAATCACTGTAGGTGAACACAAACGTTGTTTAAAAATTAAACTGATTGTTATCCGATCGGTGTTGGTACCGGATTTCTGTTTATTTGGTAATAAATTGAATTCGTTACTAAAATTGTTTGATTGGATTCGGGTAGCTTTAAAAAAAAAGAGTTCCTGTCAATCAGGTTGCCGTTCTTTTAATAAATGGGTCTTTTCAGAGCCAACTACGTAAGCGTGTATCCAGGGGCGGAATCCTCTAAGCTGATAGTTGATAGTCGCATTTTTGATAGTCAAAGTTGATAATCAGTCTCTGTTAGCTCTCCGTAAAACGATCACAAAAATTTATTTAAAACTTGGTAGCACAGTTTTTCGGAATGTCATTTTCTTGTCTGTGTGATTTATTAAACAAAAAAAAATGTACATGTGTAATGAAAATATTATTTATATTGAATGAAGTTTAGAAAAATTAGTTTGCAGTTAGATCATCTCCATGTCCCGGATTCGTACAGGTTCTCTTCTCGGTGTGGTTATGCGATGCGCCGAATGTGACTGACTTTGAGGATTATAAACCGCTTGTTCCGGAAGAGGCACATTGTGTGAATAGCAAATATTGTGTAGGGCAGCACAAACGTTAACAATTTCAGCTACCCTTGACGGTGCATATCTACATTTTCTTTCGTCGAGTATTATACGCCATCGACCTAACAAAAAAGAAGCATAGAATGATGGTAGACGATGTTTATAGCATACCAACTTTTTAACTGCCCAATACAGCGTTCAAGAATTCTGCTGGCCTTAGAATGGACTATGTGAAATTGAGTCTCAGGTGAACTTTCTTCAGCGCTATCCTATATTTTTCAAGGAAAATTACTTTGCTTGATTCCGTCGGGACAAAGTTAATGAATATTGGACACAATTTTGACTGCATTTTCTTAATAACAATAATACTATCACTTCTAGGATAGTACTTTGCCCCATTGGTGCAAACCAGTCAGCACCAACTTGCCATTGGTAACCTCCACCACCAAGTAAATTTAGTGTTGTAGTCAGTTGCAGAATTGATGGTATATATGAGCCCCGTGTTCCATTTGATATGTCCAACAGCCGCAAGACATACATAAAAGCTTCCTTTGTCAATCGTACATTTTTTAAAAATCTAAATAAAAAAATATATGTATGCATTGGTTGGTACCTTCTTGCATTGGATTTGGAAGGTCCAAAATATTTGAGTTTTTTCTCAAATTACAGGGAAGCAGTCGTACATTCGAATTATTATCATTTGTGCTATAAAATAATTGCAAAGAGGTAAGCATTTTCGTAGCACTTCGCAAATTACACTAATAAATGTAAAACACAGATGAAAATGACACCTAAATAGCTATCACACAAAAACGATAGAAAAAATGTGATAATCACGGTGATTGTCACCTTAGAGAGAGCAAAAGCGATGATTGTGATAGTCAACAATCAACTATCAGCTTAGGGGATTCCGCCCCAGTTGTAGTGTAGCGTCCAACTAGGAAAAATCGAATGCAAATTAGTTTTAAAAAATCCATAGGTTATTTTGCTTACATTTAAAATAGTAATGCAATACTTATGTACCCATATTCATTTTAAAGCCTGCTTTATAGTGCAAGAATTACGTTTCCCTGGATAGGAAGACTCTATGGTCGAATGGGAAATATCTCTCAGTATGGGTGACCTCGGGCTCGTCCTCAAGTCCCAAATATTCCTATTCTATTCTGACAGAAAAAAAATTAAATAATTCGCTATAAAAGGACTTAATGCATTTCACCAAAAATACTGTGAATTACGAACGAATCCAAAAATCACTTACAAATCTCTCCGGTTCATTTGGACACAACCAAAGGATAGCAAATATTGAAATCTAATACCACCTGAGATTCGAATATCACAAGGCTAACTCTCTCCTATTCTTTATCCCTTTCTCTTGCCTAAAACCTTTTCAGCCAATAAAAATAAACCACTATTAAGCCGTAAGCAGTTAAAAGAGGGCAAAGGCCTAGCTTCTCACAACTGTATATAGGGCGGCGATAGTTTGGCTGATGGAATTTTCGTGGAAGTACACTGCTGCCTGTGTTGACTTGCAAAGGAACATTTGTTCCTTTGGCGTGGTGGTTTTTTGTACGACTCTGGTCCAATGGACATGCCTTCTGATGCTGACACCAAGAGCCTGATCCATAAATGGCAAGGACAAATACAAGACGAAGTCCATCTCACACTGGAGAAATTTTGCCCTGGGGTAATCCCGAGTAACTTCTCCTAAATTGGAAGCTCGCAAAGAAAAGAGAAAATATAAAAGTTTTACCCCGCCTTTCAACACTGGATGAAGATTTTACCCTTATTCTTACTTTACACCTCATCTTCCTCTTCTTAAAAGCCAGTCTTACCCCGGGGTAGTTGCACCAGTTTGTGATGGCTCATTCAATGAAATAAAAGTGACAATATACTAAACACAATTAGAGTTACTTTCTAATACTATCTTGTGGAAAAAATCGAAATGTTTTAAAGGGAGTAAAATCACAACGAGGGGAGTACGGGAGTACCGGCCGGGAACTAAGACCTGGCTATACATGTTTTGCGTTACATACAAATCTGCAGCAATAGTTTTATGCTGCAGAGTTTTTTTTGAGAAGTTTTATGATTACAATAACAGGCCCTAAATACTAAGCCACTGCCACAATTTAGCAGGACTATTTTACTACCAGAGGGAAGCCCTTATTTGGATACACTGGTGGCAACAGACTACTCGTATCTACTGCACTGCACACTAACGACTGGTTCATTTTACACCAAGCCATTATTTGGGTCAGTGGTGGGAAACTTTGGTGGCATTTGTTCTTTTCTATGAAAAGGTTGAGTTGATATAGTAGAATCCGAATTTAGTTGGTATTGGTTTTCGGTATACTCTCCATGGTTGATGTCCAAATTAGTGGGAAGAATTCCTCGTGTTTTTTTTTAGCACTTAGTTGTGTTATAATTCACAGATATTTTTGTTGGATAATTTATTTATTTTAAATGTTTATTTATAATATTTGATTGAAGATAAAGGCTGTTATTTTCTACAAAATTCTACCTATTTTTTTACCAACTGCCTACTGACACAGAAGTAGTCAGTCCAAGGTTTTTTTTTTCAAGAAAATGAATCACTATACGATACTTCAACTGAAGACAAACAGTTCAAAGAATCGATGTAATGTGACTCACTTATAAGTATACCTAACTAACTCATAAATTTATTGAAAAAAAATAATTCTTTATAAGATATTTTTATATGTAAGAACGCATAGTCAGCTGCAATAATTTGCTACCTTTGAATGATTTGTTTCTATGTAGATTTTGCTTTTCCTCACACTTACAAGCAGTTACAAATCCACACAAGTTTTTGTCGTTTTAATTTTTTTTAAATATATCGAAGCACAGACACAAAAAAAGGAGAGATACTTTATCGGAACATAATATATTTTGTTATCTCAGAGCCAGAAATGTTTTAACAGCCTAAAAAGCGCAGAACTTTCCATTGCTCCGTTAGTATTTATACCACACACAGTTGAGGCATTTGAAAATGAACGAACACAGACCAAGGAGGTGCTGCGATTTGTTATCGCATCATTATTTACTTTTGTTTCTAGATACATTTAGCAGATATAGTTAAACGAAACTAAACTGCGTGCCGCTTTTTATCTATTTGTTGTTTTTAGCTCTTGAAAAATATTTAGATGGGTACCGGGTGGAGGATTCTACTGAATAATGGTTGGAGCATTTGTGGTCGCTTTGGTAATCGGTAATTACACTGACGACTCTTGAGTGCCTATAGGGGTAGCTGTGGGAGAATAGCGTTTAATTGGTGGCACTTTAGTGGTTTTGTGCATTACGAACAATTTGGTGACATTGAACGTATCACTACATGTAATGCTTTTCAAGTGAATAAGCCGCTTTGACAAATGTATGGTTAAACAGGCGAATGATTTTGATTTGCTTTTACGAATGAAATGGTGCTGAAGTTTAGAAAACCACTATAAAAGTCAATGGAATTATCCTGAAGGCTAGATACATCCCGCGCAACAAAAAAAGCTGCACACGGGTTTTCCATTTTTTTGCGCTAATTATCTTTAGGGGATTCCCCGAATTATATTTAATTGCTTCCGGGTTAGGTAATGCACATTCTGGAATGTATCGGAATTCATTCTAGCAGTATTTAACAGTGCGTGCAGTTGTATTTTTTAAATAAAAGTGAAAAGAGTATATCGCGATGTCTAAAAGGGTACAATTGAGTAAAGAAAATAAGGCAGTTATCGTTGCCTTATCCAAACAGAATCAATCATTTTGTGAAATTGCTCGACAAATTGGATGCAATGAGAGTTCTGTAAGAAGATTCTTTAACAAATATCGTCGGGATCACAATCTGGACAGAAAAATTGGCACAGGATTGAAGAGATGTACCACTGTTCGGGAGGACCGGGAACTGAAGAGGCTAAGCTTGAGAGACAGGTTTAAAACTGACCTGCGAGAAGCTACTGGGGCTGAAGTCAGCATCAGAACCATCCAGAATCTACTCAACGAAATGGGTTTGCTAGCAAGGAGACCAGCGAAAAAGCCACTTCTGACCAGCAAAATGAAGAAAACGCGCCTTAGCTGGGCTAAGGAAAGGCAAAACTGGAGTGTTCAAGATTGGTCAAATGTGGTGTTCTCTGATGAGTCCAAGTTTAATCTAATCGGACCGGATGGGAAGCAGATAGTTTGTCGTAGAAAAGGGCAACGCTACAGCGACGAATGCATAGCTCACACCGTAGAACATTCTCCTTATGTTATGGTGTGGGGATGCATCACCGCAATTGGAGTTGGATCTCTAATTATGCTCGAGGGCACTGTTAACGCTATGCAGTACAAACAAATTATCTTAGATGGTGTTGTACCGAGTATGGAAATGATAACAGCAGAATTAGATTTCTTCCATTTTGTTAAAAATTACCATGTGCGGCTTTTTTTGTTGCGCGGGCTGTATGTCTCTGTAAAGCCTTTCAACATCAAGAATTATGGGGTGTCCACGGTGGGGTTCGGTGGCAACAAAATCCTCAATAGATAACAATTTTTGCTTGAAAAGCATTTAGTCTACGAATGCGAAAAAATTCTGTGAATTATAAACGAATGTAAAAAATACAGACAACTCTCCAAGGAGAATAAATATTGAAACCTAATACCACCTGAGTTTTAAATACAGCCCACATTCCTTCGGCTCGCGCTGATTATATACGAAAAATAGATTGAGTGAATCTTGACAAACCCTACTAAGGGTCTTGACTAGTTCCAGTGGGTAGACCTGCGAAATTCTGACTATAAAAGACTAAGTTTCTTTTAAATGCAAACCTTCAAAAGCATCGGAGACCTTCATTTTGTTGTAAATTTTTAGTACTGGGCTTAAGCGATATTTCGTAAAAAGCAGCTGAACAATACTTAGGTAGGTGTGCGTACAGAAAATGTACAATTACTTTGTTAAAATGGCTTCGGACCTATATATAATATGACAGTCCTCAAGAGTTTATATTTGAATCATAGTCATCGGGATCAACCGCAGGATATTATCCAAGTCTTACAGATCTGAGACGAAGTAGCTACAGAGAGTGCTCTTCGAACGGATACAGCAGAATCATCACTCAATAGGCGCTTGACAGATTCAATTTCTTCCTCGTCCCTTCAACAGCTACTGAGGCCCGGTTATTACGCCAAAGAGGCATAGATCTCATTTGTCTAGACCCAGTGTCTTTCTTTAAAGAGCTAATTGGCATAGCTATAAGAGGCAGAACCTTCAGTATATGTCTGCCTTGGTACCTAACAGAGCTTCGATCAAACTTCAAGCCCCGAGCCATGTGACAATGTGCATATTAGTGTCGAATCCCTTTTAGTTTAATTTTTATTTAATTTTACCCGAATTCGTGTTATCTGTCAATGGCTAACAAATGAATCCTTTGTTAGTCATTTTTTTGTTTTTGTTGATCCGTTAGCGGTATACCACCGGGCCAGTAGACCACAGTCCATTAGTCTTTTCGACTTCACTCTTTTGACCATGATTTCTTGGTACATTCATCGATGCCCTTACACTTTCAAATACTGGTATCTCGCTGAACTCGAAATACTGATTTTTGGAGCTCTGAGCCTGTGATTTTCATTTATGTTTCAATATTCAATGCCATGAGTGGTGTCCAAATAGACTAGGAAGAATGTATGTGATCTTTGCAATCGTTCGTAGTTCACAGTATTCGTTTAGCCTTTGCTTTTCTTCAAAAAAAAGGGATGTTTGCTTCCTTCAGCATATCATATGTAGTTTTGGCATTAAAATAAAGTATATAAATAAAATGGCCAGAAGCAGGCCATAGAGGGCCTAGCTTCTCACAATCCGAAGTGGTTTTTGAAAAGCTTTCTCATGAAAGTAAAACGCTCTTGGATGTTTGTCAGACTCCCGGAAGACGTGAGGCCGTGAAAAAACTTAGATGGTATTTTATTGGATTCGAATTTGGGACCCCTTGCGCAGTAGTCCAACGTACTAATCACTGAACTACGGCACCCCAGTTTTGGCATTAGCCTCAAGTAATATAATTAATCCGCTTTTGTTTGTGGTACTGGAATTAACTCCAACCTTTTTGCGATAGTGATGAACTAGGACAGATTTTGCACACCTACATATTGCCGTTTAATTTTCATGTTAAAGTCAAACAATTACACAATCACCAAAGTAACTCCTTTGTATGCATTTATTTCCATTATTTCTAAAACAAATATGCCACCACATAGTATCCACTAAAGTATAAATAACCTAACCTTCTAAAATCAACTACATACATCCATAGGTACTATAAAAGTTAGGAGCACATCATCGACTCCCAAAATCGACCTCGACGGACGCACAACTCTCATACAGCATGACCCTTAAAAGCCTTCAATTTTGCAATATAATTCGGCCTTCCTTCCGTGCTCTCATTCTCCTTTTGACTTATTTGTCTCTCTCTCTCTCTCTGATTTGCGTTCTAAAACGTCAGTCGGCATCCTCGTAAAAGGAAGACGACGCAAAAAATACCGGCCATACGAGTTTATGTGACGTAACTGCAGCGCATCGCTGATTGCAACTATCGCCATCATCATCATCGTCATCATCGTTATCGTTATCCTTGCCATTGTCCCAGTTACCCAACCCATTTACACCAGAGAAGCTTTTCCGGCGTTTTTTTCCTTTTTTTTTTGAGAAAAAAGAAGAGTGAATACAAAAAAAAAACCTCAGCAAAGAATCCCAGTTTTGTTTAACGTGGCGATTATTGTTAATGAGTTACAAAGCGGGGTAGGACGGCGAGGAATGTTCCGAGGGTCCTTAGAGAGATTAGATAGATAGGTTAGGATGGAATCACCACACCCATCGTCATCATAATCTGCAGCAGCAGCGAGAGTATCCTCGTTTTTTACATGGTTGACCTGAATACACATTATTTTCTCTGTTTTTTTTTTTTTTTTTTTAGTTACATGAGATATGTACGCAAAAGTTTTGTAGCGATTTTTTTTTTTTTTTTGCTTTCCTCCTCTTGTCAGTGTAACGGCGGCGTGGTGTATTGGAAATTAAAAATTTATTCCTCGACCCCGATTCGATGGCGCGGGTGAAGGATACCAAAGCTGAAACACCCAGTCCTTGCCTTTTTTGACATATAAAATTGATATTGCTATCGAGGAGATGGAGATTAGGGGCCTGAAATACGCTACGAGAGGTACCCCATTACTTGTTCTGGTTTGTTCACCACCCAACCAACCAACCAACCACTTTGGTTGGAGGTTAAGTGAGATCTGGAGTGATATGAGTTTTTTAAGTGAGGATTATTGTTGATGGAGGATCCTTTCGTCTTGCAGAGTAAACAAAATATGTATATAACTCCGACCGATTTCAATTAATCTCGCTACAAGGTAACAAGCTGAAAAAACAAAGTTACAACCAAACACAGCCGTATACATATGTATATGTAGAACCCTTATCCCGAGCGAGTTCCGGAATCCCCACCACCATATTTCCCGGGAAAAAAAAATTAATGCAAATTAGAATGCATGAAATTTTCCGTGAGTAGAATTTCTGTAAATGACGTGTATAAAAGGAACTAACACAGCTCGAGGACTAAGGGACCATACAGTATGCTTAGCTGATATTTATGTTGACCCAAAACAGAAGACATTCTCTACCCCCATGACTGAGGTGACTATACTTTTATTGTAGTTTGCAAGGCAACAAAATTGCGTGCTCCGAGACTATTCGTTTGAAAGAGTATCGAAAAAAAAAGGAGTCGCCATTTTACTTGGTCTCTTTCATCACGTGTGTTCGGTGAAACTGAGCGCTTGGGGGTAAATAATGAAACTGAACACTCCCAGGCTTAGAGTGAGTATTAAGGACGATAAAATTCTGATTAACGCACTTCGAAGGCGATTAAGAATACGTTAACTTGTATATACTTAGATGGTGATAGAAATCAACATGCATTCAGAGGAATAAGTGTTGTCTGGATTGTTTTTGTGGTCTAGAAAATGTCTATTAAATCAACAGGTAAGAGGGAGCTTCACAAGGCGTGATCTAATTCAAATGCGTCACTCAATCATGTGAGAGTAAAGAAAAGCCATTAGAAAGGACAGTGTGAAGGACAGAAAGTTCGTTCTATTGCAAAGAAGGGAAAGCATAAAGCATAACAAAGGAACAACACTGTTTAACGTGAACCGCAATAAGAATAGACACTACTTGCTGACACAGGCAATTCGCCTGATGCACTAGTTTGAACGTCACCAAAGAGTTCCCCATTAAAGGCGGTGTACACCAGGGAATCGTTCTCAGACCTTTGCTATTTATTCAGCTTAAAGTTAAAAGACGGACCCCAAAGTGCATCAAATGTCACTACAATTAGCACTTGATGCATGGGTGGGTGTTTTGGAGGGAAGCTGGTGCTGGTGCGCGCGTCTCTGATATCCACCAGCAGTTACAGACATTTACTTCAAGGAAAAAGTGCTTTCCATCTGCGAAAAGTTCAAATGCCTCAGATCTATCATCTCGTATGCGTATCGTGGACCAAGTGGTTTGAAAACGTCACTATCTTCTGTGATCTGATCGAAAAAGGTTCCGAAGCAAGTCAGAATTATATCAGGCGCTCATATACGTTTCCTGGACATTTTACAAAAAGTATAAAGGCAGACGTTTGTAGATTCGAGGTATCTTTTATATAAAAGCACCAATCACAAGGTGGATAGAGCACGACAAGCCTCAGGTCAGTTGGCCCTAGCCTAGCACTACATATACATATTTGAGAGAACCTTGCATTTGGCTTTCAATGAGTTGGTAAAGGACTTAGTGTTACACATATGTTATAATACACCACTTAGACAACAAAGTAACAAAATTTATAATCCAGATTCGACGCCATAATATAAACTGCGTTTAGCCAATATGGGAAGTAAGAGTATAAGACCTAATAGTAACTACTGTCATAGTTTATCCTGTGTACATTTCTTTGTTCCCCAAGTTCCGAGCTTAGATGAGCCGATTATCTCTATGAAAAGAGTGTACATACAAAGGGACCCTTTTTTCCAAAATCAAAACACCAACACCGTCCAGCAAATAGAGTAGATTGATAGATGCAGTACATCTTTTAAGCTTCCATTTGAAATGTATAATTCCCATAAAGCTTAATATTCTATTCGATGGATATAAGCATACAGATGTACATAGCACCTAGAGCTCTTTGCGTCTTACAAACTTGCTTGCTTTTTTGAATTGCTCTTGCAATTCTGACGAGGAACCGGAAGTACAAGAAATTTCTATCATCGTGAAATTTAAACTCAAGTTTCCTTCCTCTTCACCTGCAGGATTCAGGATGTGTTCTTGTTGTTGTTGTTGTTACATACTCTTCGTGAAATAACATTTTCATTTTCTCCTCCTCGATGATGATGAATAAATTTTATTCCCTATCTTCTCACCACCGCCGTCTACTTACGTTTATTTACGTCTTCGCCCAGATCCTACTTCGTCCATATTTTTTTGCAAGCCAAGAATGTGAAATCCTGAAATCCTCCGTCTTCTTTTGCGGTAAATGTAATACAGCATCACACACTAAAGCAGTGTATTACCTGCCTCGGTGTAAACGCCTTTGTGGACTACTTTTTTCCACGAGAAGGCGAATTCGTTTTCGGTTTTTTTTTATTTGTTTCTGATACTTTTTTTTTTTTTTTTTTGGACAGCCCTGGGTGAAACAAATTTCGTTTTATGCCTTTTCGTTGCAGAGAACGACAACAGAATGCACTCTAAATGCATATGTATCCAAAAGATGCCTGACTCATTGTACCTCGGTTTCTCTTCGAAGTATACCGGCCCACTCGTATCTGCCTACCTGTTATGTTATTATCTTTTATCCTGTGATTTTGTTTTATGTTTTATTAAAAGGAAAACCGGTGGTTTTGTGTATTACTGAATGAAGGTGGTGGCCAGGTGACGTAATAAATTCGGAGCGTGTAACCCGTCAAAATTGATGTTTTATGGGTCATTAAAAGAAAGGAAGAGAGAAACAAAGAAAAGGTGGGCGTCATAATCTTGGTGACCTGGGCGGTTTGTCGAGTGTTTTTTCCTCTCTTGTACCTGTACAACTTCAGTCAGTAAATTAACAAAAAGGAAAAAAGGTAAAGGGCCGGACTATTAGGAATGAACTCATTTCCCATGGAGTGGCACTTCAAAGGACTGCTGGTCTATGGAAACTGTGCAATTTGCATCATGAGAGCGTAACAGCAGCAGTTATGCAGCTTGCATGAAGGCCCATGGAATCTAAGAGGAGAAAGGTAACCTGGTCTTTCAATTTTAGGTGGTAAAGCAGTTTTAGGCTATGCGACTCGAGGCAAAAACTGTTTCAAAAACTATTTGTATCAAGGGTAGAAACCTGAAACCGTACAGGAAAATAGATCTCTCTGATAAATAGGTGCATGAAAATATGCTCTCCCAAAAGCACCCTTCTATTTCGTAGTGCCAGAGGATTTGCATCAGATGTTAGATGTGAACATAACCTACAGTACACAGACAAATTTTATTTTATTTTACTTCACAGTAAGTTCACATGACGTGGATATCTACTGCAAGCAAGTGGCAGCAAAAGAAGCCACTCGCATAAAAGCACTACTCAACAAATAGGTCAGTCATCTATTAGACTGCTACATCCTCCCCAACCTCCTATTCAATGAGAATTTCGAGACCCACATTTCACAGACTGGAAATGTTATGAGATTTTCACAGACAATTTATCAGCTTCTGGATGCAAGGATCTAAAAAAAAGAAACGGGAGTGGGAGAGAGGATCTCCTTTCGCCTTCCTAATTACTATAGCGTGTTTCAGGGGGAAATCTTGGCGATAAAGGACTTCCTAATGTAATATTCGCGAGGAATATAACTATCTTTACTGAGAGTCAAGCGACGATCAAATCCCTGGCCGGTCGTTGTGACATACATATGAAACTATTGATCAAAGGGGCGGAGCTGTTGTTCCTCTTAAGGTTCGTTGATTAATTGTTCTTCAATTGGTTAACCCAACTAAAAAGTTAAGAGTTCAACAAGAAGGATGGGGCTCCTCGGTTTCTTAACAATCCGCCAACAGAAGTTTATAGAACAGAGCTTTCCAGTTTAAGTTATGAAATGTGATTTATAAGTTGACACAAAATCCGTACAACTTGCCTCTAATCAACATTGTACTCCAAGGTAGAGCGTAATGAAGAAGACAATCCTTATTGGATGCAGCGATAGTAGATCCAGGCAGGTTATTATTTTGTAAGCTATGACCTCGCATTCAGTGAAAATGTGCGGCTTTATGTTTCAGTCGCCCATTAGCATGCCTGTAGACCACAAACCGCGTAGGTATAAAGGATCAAGGCTTACACATATATTTTGACGCAAGCAGAAGGGACCTATAGTTTGCACATAATACAGCGCCCTTATCACTAAGCCACGATGCTACCTAGTGTTCTGATAATTAGGGTTCAGTGTCCACTGCCCAATAAGAATCTTAAAGATGCTTCGGAGTCTTACTTGTGTTTCCATATTTTGCTCAATGTTTTAGGTCCAAAGGGGGGTACAATAGCTCCTTGTCTTACCAAGGTGCCTTATGCCAACATGACCGGGTACCAAGTAAAATTTTGTAGACATTCTCACACAATTTTCGACTTATTGAATCAAGTGCTTTGAAAGCTGCTTGACAATATGTATTGCTATATCCTAAGATTAAATTGAATACACCTTCCTACGGCACATATTTTAGCTTTAAATATGCTCGTACCCTGCTCAGGGTTCTGAGTGCTTCGTTGTTTGCCCAAACACGCCTGCCCCTGTTCCATCCTCAGTTCTTGAACCGTCTGTACACCAGTTCTTTGTGCGGTTACTCTGATGTGTCGCAGATCTTTTGCCCAACTCTTTCTTGTTACCTAACTTTGTACAGAAGTTGAACTGTCAGGATATGAATCTGACTTTGTTTTGGCTTAGGTAAATTTTGCTTCGTTCTGGTTGAAGTATAAAAGAGTTTCTTGTGTTGAAAGGAGGATACCACCACAGAGACTGATCCATATGTTAATTTTCATCTTTTCTTAGCATTGCCTGTATTTTATGCAACCTTAGCCCTTGAATAAGAATCGAGTTCCCGAGCAGTTATTTAATAATGTGTAGAAGGGTTTTACACCAAAGGCAACCCCTTCGATCTCGAGAAATAATAAATTCTTAATTGAAGACCATCAAGGCACATCACTGCGCATTGGGGTAGATTTTTACTCTGATTCGTGAAACTCAACTCTAAGACATATGACGTAAATGACAGAAAGGCAATAAAAAGTTGCAAAGAAGGTGTCCTAACAATATGCCAGAATGCTTCTCCTGCATATTAACAAATAAATTCAAGCAGTTGCGTCGACAGATACTAAATCTGTCCAATTTTATTTTATTTCTTGTTTCATTCCGAGAACTTTTTCCTATTTGTTTGAGATTTTTTGACATTTGACAGTCACATGCACATCCATCTTCGTTCCTACCACATGGTGAGTTATTTTTATGTCTTTCTATTCTAAACGCCATCCACATCCACCCTCAATTAAACAGCCAGAAGGATATAAGAGATGAAAAGAAACCCTCCCAGTGGTGGGTGACACAAAAGGGATACCCAAAAACAACCACATGCACACACACGTGAGTACCGATTCCGCACACACATCCGCAATAAGAAAATCCTCTCAAAAAAAAAACCAAACGAAACGCACACATTCCTATTGCTATTGCGTGTGGGTAGTATGAGTAGTATAGCTGAGGAGGGTGGAGGTGGAGGTGGAGATCCTGTTTGTGTTTATAAAGTGGTAGCTAGAGCACGGTGTATAGCTTTTTGAGAGATTTTCACCATCTATATAGTATACACATCAAGAATGGAACCCAAAAGAAAATAACCAAAAGAGGGAATCCTTTAGAATCAAGGGATATACCGTATATATGTACATACCAACCTAACCGAAAGACGATAGAAACTTGAACAAGAAACTGAATATACATATACTCATGCCACCGCGCCGAGAAGAAGTACTATTATAAAACAGAGAGAAAGAGGAGTTGAAGTTGTACCTACCTCGAGATAAATATCGCTGTCCGGATTGAAAGTGTCATTAACCCGGCGAAATGTGTAATTCACATGCGGAATCGCATGTAGAATTCGCACAAGGATACTGGGCTGGTCCATGCTGAAACTGTGCTGTGCTCCTTCTGCTCCTGCTGACGTCATAAAAGTGTAAGTTTATCCTTTATTTTGTAGCTGATTGCTGGCGTGTTGTAGGTTGCTACTTGCTACTTGCTACTCCTACCCTACCAGTGGTGTAGTATTGGTGGCGGGGTGTAGTGGTTTTAGGAGCCTGGTGTATATCTCGTGGTAATGATGGAAGGAAGCTTTTCACTATTATTAATAGATGGCGGTACGAAATCCGCATGCAATTTTCAAACAAAAAACACAGATTCACCCGGATAAAAAGGGGGTGGGGTTGTCCCGTTTTTTTTTTTTTTACTTTTTTTATTATTTTTTATTTTTTGCTTTTCTCACACCACTTGATCGTCCTTGTGTTATATTTTTTTATATAACACTCACTTTCACTTCACACAGGGGCTGGTAGATGATGTATAGATGGATGGATGGATGTTTTTTCGCATTTTATCGGACGAATTTCGCAGCACCCCCGTGTGTGTATGCACGCACAGGTACACCTACCTATTCTATTGCACAACCCCTTGTTTGTGCTGCTGCAGGACGACGAGAAGCAAAATTGCAATTCGAACAAAATCACTGTAATTTCAGACCGATTTGGGGGATATTTCGCTGGGAAAAATAAGGACGAAAAAATGACAACCACGACGACGAAACTTGCTGCGATACGAAAAAAGGAAAACACAGAAATTTCATTTCATCCCCATTTGACGTGTGTAGTAGCAGTAGGACACCATAGAGGCAGCTTCACGTTTCTGTGTGCGTGTGTTTTTGGTTGACTGAGGTGGCCCTCTCTTTCACACCGAAACTAACACTCAGACACGACGACGGCGACGGCACGAGCACGGCAAACAGGAACGACGACCGACGACGAAGAAAAAGCATGAAAACGACAGTGCTGCTGCTGCTGCTGCTGCTTGTTGGGTTGATATTGATGCTTGCATTGGTGTTGGTGTCACAAAGGAGCACATTTTTACATATTTTTCAACACATACACATGCATACACTCGCGCACAATAATTGATAACGAAATTTAACTCATAAAACGATTTATTTATTCAAGAATTCGACAAGAAAACGATGAAAATTCAGCTTAAGTTTTGATTTAATTTCCTTTAACACACACACACTCGTTTATGATAGATTAAGAAGTTGGTGTAGTATACAACACAACAATAATAGTTTCACTTCCGACGGAACAATCAGTAAAATAAAAAACACAACACAACACGACCGACGAGTAACTACTAAATGGAATGGAGACTTTAGTTTCTGTGGTGAGCTGGTGAGCATTGGCCCGGCAGCTCGATGGTGAGAATGAGAGCGCATGCGATCGACAGGATACCCGGTTGCATGGGGAGAGAACGAGACGAACGAATAGTTGTTTGTTTTCTTCAAATAGGTATATTTGTGGAACCTGAGAGCGGAACTGTGGTAAGTTTGAGTAGCTAATACGAAGCTATAGGAGGTGTTTAGTACTAATTTTGATGGCGGCACGAAAGTCTAGATGTCAATGGGAGTGTACTAATTCACTGTGGTTATTGTCTGTAGTAGTTTGACATTGATATTGCGAGTTCATAGATGGCACTGTTGGATATTTCAAATTTTAAATATGCCTATGAGTAGCACGTGCATGATTCATGATTTACAAAACACGAATAAATCAATGACCAGGGATGCATCAGTTTATAGATGAATCACTTTATATATTCCTGTCATCGATTACTCAAGTTTGCGGGTAATAGTAGCACTAGATGCTACTCAGCAATAGTAGCAAGTAACTAATTAATTAAAAGTAATTTCGTTTGTTTCACGCAGTTTGTGTCATCCACAATCCATTGCTCTTCGTTGAGGATCAGCGTATGGGCCCATCTTCTTTTGGGTGTGGTGTTCCGCTTTTTCTTCCCAACTCGTTCTTGGACTTTTTCATGAAAAATTACGTTAATCGCTTCCGCGGACACCATCCGAAAGGCACAGCACACTCTTAGCGATACGCGTTTGTGGGTCTAGTTCATCCGTTTCATATACATTTGTATAAATGCACGTTATCCTGTACGTCACTTGTGTCCACAATGCGGGAAGTGTACGTAAGGATCGACTTCTTTAGCGTTGCTAGCAGATTTCTTATTGTCTGCCTGCTCCAGCTCCAGCTCCAGCTCCAGCTATTAATCTTGGCAGTCTTTCCTTGGACACTTGTTGCAACTCCTCTCTAAGTGCCTGGATGAAGTCGGCTTTTGTTTTTTCTATCAGCTCACGGAGTTGTGTTCTCTTCATTTGCGACTGTTCTCTCAGTGCCTCATAATCTTGTGTGCCTCTAGCTCAGGCTCTCTGCTGACACCTCTGAAGTCATTCCACCAGTATACAGGTGTTCTTCCATTTCCTTTTTCCCTTTCGAGGCCTGGTTGCATTGCATTCTCGAGGTGAGGAAGTTGTGACTCCTTTAGCTCATTCTTCTGCTGTACCTTGGTGTCTATGGCTTCTGTTTTCCAGTGCAGCTTTTGTACTTTTGGGGCCATGGATTAAAGTCTCTAAAGATATGAGCACACATCTGCCTCTTCGGCTAATTTTAGTCTTCCCATTCAATTCAATCTCGTCAGTTTGTTACAAAGTGTGAACTTGGCAGCTTCATTCTTTCATAAATGAGGTTTGTTTCTTCGAAAACGTCTTTAAGAATGAGACGCTAGGCATCTTCAATACTAGTTGGAGTCGCCGTTCTGGACCAACAACATCTTAGCTCGTTCAGCAGAGATCTTTGCTGAGACCGTGAGACGATTGTCTTAGCTTGTAGACAAAGTCATGTACCAGACTGCATGGTTGGGACAGAGCTAAGAGAGCCTAGAATTGAAGTAGAGGAGGAACCTGCGTAAAACTTCAAAATAAGGCACTGTAGACCGAAAGTGGTCAGCTCGTGGTAAGGATTGATGAAGAATCGCTAGGAGTACACTCGGCGACGGGCTATCATAGAGTCAGCTTTGTAATCCAAGCCAACCTTCAACACAGTAGGGCGGTAAACAGTCATTCAGGATGAGGGGAATAAACTAAAACACTTTTAGGAGACAATGAAAACAGTAAGTGTAGAATCTGTATTAAGACGAAATAGATTCCATCTCTCAAGGCCAACGAGGCAACAAAAAATCATAAGAACTAGGAAGGGAATGAGCAGGTAATTCGCCTTAACTGTGGACACATTCACGTTGAAAAAAAATTATTTATTTCATGCTCTACATTATAATCACAATATATTCAACTGGTTTTCTATATCTCGGGATAAGCACTGCCAATCAGATTCTTGCCACGATACCTCCAGCTGTATGTCTGTATGCCGAATTGGGAGCCTCCCAACTGTACTGGACACACCTTATCGGCTCTTAACTCAAAGCAAACAGTATACAAAGCTAGCTCCAATTCGGGACTCGTTCCAACGAAAAGGGTGTTGACTGGTTTGTTAAGACCATTGTGTGTGAAGCGTGTCTTCAGGACCACTCCTTTCTGTTAAAAAATTTACACAAAATAATTAATTTCAAGCATAAACTAAGTCTGCCTTACGTTGCCCAAATCTATCTTGTTGAGGTATCCCTTGTAATCAATTCGACCGGCTTTCTCCTCGTCATTGAAGTACACCCAATTGTGCAGACCAATAATTGTGCCATTTTTGACTTCTGTCACGAACACATGTTCAAAGCCAGAGCTGCCGATTTTACCTTGTCCTCGGGAATAGGTTGTGAACCAGAGAGTCTTGATCAAGTCCCTGTGTGTCTTTGGATCGGGCGAGACAATTCCTAAAGGAGTACCTCGTTCAGAGAAAAGCTTTTTGGGTAATTTTTCAACTGGTACCTTACCTTTGTTTTGAAGGAAGAGCATAGCTTGACGCATCACATTCGTGGCCATGACGGCGTCAACAAAGTCGTTTTCCTCTTTCCTCTCCATCGGAGTGATGTACTCATTGACACTTGTATCCAGCTCGTAGTTATTGAAAAGTGCTCGCATCCTTGCAATTGTTGGTGGTTCAAAGGCTTTGTCATCGACTTGCAGCAAACTGGAAGTTAGAAAGTAGTTTACGCTTGGGTTAATCGACAAAAAATAATAGATTCTTACGGTTGTGGTGCTTCATCGGTTCTATCAATGGACCTGGTCTTGCCTTGAATGTTTAAATTGATTAGCTTGAGCTGGGAGTTAACCTCTTTGCTGTACAAAGTCTCAGTGAGCTCGCGAATTTCATCGTCTGTCGCCAGGGGCTTTTCAGTTGTTGGCAATCCAGGCTTGACTGTTGTGGTACTTGCCGGAACATGTGGCACAAAAGCCACTCGGCTGCCAGTTGTGGATGGAGTTGTTGACCAAGCCGATTGAGGAGTTGGTGTTGGGCTTTGTGCACCAGGTGACGATGGTCTTGCGGGTAATGCCGGGAAGTCTTCTTTGATTGACGGTCTGCGTGGAGCTGGAAGTGCAGGGAAGTCCTCCTTAGTGGTTGGTGCTCTAGTTGTGGTTGTGGTCGTAGTCGAGGGACCGCTTGGAACTATCGACTTCTTAGGATCTTCAAAATCAGAAAAGTCATCGGGTTTAGCTAAGGGAGCTTGTGGGAGAGGTGATTTGGGTCTAGCAGTTGTTGTGGTTGTGGTGGTTGTTGGTGTAGATGATGGGGCCACAACTGAAGGTGGAGTTCCCATAGGAGCTAGTGGTGTACGTGAACCAGATACTCCTGAAACTGGCGGCTGTGTAGGGCCATAGCTTAGACTAAGACCAGAAGGCTGTTGATTTGGCCGTTGATATGGTGGAATTGGTCCCAATCTCATATTGGGATTCGCAAATGGATCATTCGGATTTTGATATCCCGAACCTGGTCGCACTGGACTGGCAGTTGGCCTCGCAGCTGCTGGTACATTTCGCGGCGTTGTTGTTGTCGTTGTAGTAGTAGTGGTTGATGAGCCGCCCTTGCCAAATAGTCGGCTAAAGAAACCCGGTTTTTTCGTCGTTGGTTCTTCGTCGACGCCACCTTCTTGACATTCTACAAGAAAATAATTGTAAACCACTTAAATTTGCAGAGAAAGTTTCCCAAACATACTCGCATATTGGCACTGAATCAGCAGCAGTGCCAGCGTTACTGCTAGATACGTTGAAAATTTCATATCAAAATCTCTTTATTTACTCAAATTCACGTCAGTTTCGATGTCGGAAGGTTAACAAAACAAAATGATAATATTCACTCTGCCAAACGTACTGCGAATCTCGTAATCCGTTTCACTTGAAATCCACAACTAAACTAAACAATGCTCATACCAGAGCTAACCAGCGCCTGTCTTTCGAACTTGAACCAGTTTTTGTGTGCCGTGCCATCATGATGAAAAGCTTTATTCAAAGTGCGAGAGCCACCAACAATCTAAGTGATAGTGTGTGAACATTACGTAGTCATGTGTTTTATAAGTACGGCTACGGACCTATACCTGAGGCGGTGACTCAACGCAGCTTTAAACATAGCCACGAAGTAATTAACAAAATACCGGATTGCGACTGGGTAGAAAATTTTAACGAATTTAATTGAATCTTCGGCGGAAGCGCGAGTCGTTCATGTCTGATAGATACTTTAGGAAATACGTTCTAATTGCATCAAGGTTTTGTAAATGTTCGCAGTAAATCTTGCAACTAAAGTTGTCTTTTTTAATTCGCTCTCTTTATTAATTCAAATAGAATTGAGACGTTTTGTTATGTGATGAATCTCTTCGTTATCGCTGAAATAGCTCACAGGCCATCGGGTCAATTTGCCAGCGAGATCTTCTGGTATTATTTTCTAGTTAAATTAGTGCTGTAGATGTAATTCTAATTAAATTAAGTTTAACCGTGACACCCAAGATGCATTCAGTGGAACGTAATAATTTGACAAGTTGTTTTGGATGACATCAAGCTCTGATTGGTTATTTGTTTTTGGAGACCTCCTTATCTGTCATAATTTGTGTCAATGTCAAAATATGTACGTGACAGAAATATGATGGGGGGAACCGGCTTTTTTCTTTCAAAATGAGTTTGACGCCACACTAATAATCTGGAGCCGATATTAGGAGTTCAATGGCCACGGTTACGTGCTAACGCAACCGAGACCATGTGCTTTTATAAACCAGATTCATTGTACTAAAAGGTGTAATGGATTGTGGCGTACTCTTTCAGAGCTCAATGAACCACTGATGAATAAAGAACCTGATGGTTTTATTTTAACTGGTGGTTTCTCTCACTTTGTTACGCTCAAAGGGGATACATACAAGACCATTGTCGCTTAATTATGTGTTATCCAGGAAAAAACATTTTTCACGAATATACGCAGCAAAATTAATGCAAAAATTATTTCCGTTTATCCTCCTTAGAGCGTTTTAATTGGGAAAGATTGGTAAGCATTCAACATGCCCCTCGAAGATCAAAAGTGACTTCATTTTTCCATTCCTTAACAGCGTATACTACTTGCAATTAAGAGTATCGCCTTACTTACTAGGCCATCGCCAGAGACCATCAAGTAGATTAGATGCTGTCCATGAAAGTCTATTGGAGATAGCTGATCAAAGAAAGATTGTCCAAGGTATTTACTCCTAAAGCATGCGACTGGAACAATGGCAAAGAAAGGGGTCTTCCCTCTTCCTCATGACTCCCATTATCATAGAGAATAACTTACTTTTACTGAGTTTATATCTTAAACCTTCTGCCAATGTGCTTTAGCTCATTCCTACTTTTTCTCAGTAGCTATACTTAGGGTAGGTTAGGTTTGTGGGTTGACAGAGGAAACAAAATACCTCCGCCGCACTCAGGTCAGCACTGACCCATTGGGTCACCCAAAGGGGAGTTCAGAAAAGTACCCCTTGCCCATTTAACCCATAAATCTCTGTAAGAACTGCCCATGGTTATACTTACTCGTTACCCGTGTATACAAACCATCGTTATGTTCTGATGAAGTTCAATAACATGTCGGTGTTGGCGTTGGAGAGTTCTCCTAGATCCTGAAAGAAGTGTTTGCCGAGGAGTTTGTACCTGAAATATTGGAGTCCAGGGCACTGGCAGAGGAAGTGGGTAGCGTCCTCTATAACATCCTCATCGCCGCATCATCTGCAGAGTTCTTCTTCCGTCCGACGTAGTTTCTTTAGGTGGTACCGCAGAATGTTGTGACCCGTGAGTATCCCCACAAGCAAGGACAGTGAACGTCTGTCCTTGCGAATAATCCTCTCGGTCCTTGCCAGTTCAAGTGGCAATTCCTTGCTAATTCATTTGAATTTTCATTTCCCGGGACGCCCTCATTCACAGGGATCCAGCAGAGCTGTGTTCCAAGAACCTAAAACTCTTCGCGACAGCACTTCATAAGCTTGGATTATATTTCTACAGCGGTAGATAGCTGCCTGGCTGTCGAGGCAAATGGTATTTTGAAGCCAAGGTAAGGCATGGCCGAAAAATCTGCCAAGGATAGTCTCGTGCCCTATCGCATTTGACTTCCCGCACGCAGTCTGATTTATTCTTAAGACACTGATCGCTGCCGTTGATCTCGTGTAAATGTCTAGGGAGGCAGGTTGAGAAAAGCCTGGAGTGGTTCTCATCGCACTGGTGGCACCAATGCACTTTTGTACTTTAGTGAGCTCTTTCAGGTAGGTGGACTTGTTTAACGCTGGCCACCATACAAGGCTGCCATATGTCAGGATGATATAGCCGTGTACATCCAGAGAATTACTTTTAGCTAAGACTCAAATCGAATATTGAACTCATGTCTAAAATAAGTACGAAAACAATATTTTGTTAATTTTTCACTTTATTTCGTTAAATTCACTTTAAATAATTAAATACTTTTTTTTCTTTACATTTTTGTTTTTAGTCAAAATTTCAAATTTACATATCTTCTGTTTTCATTTTCGAATTTGCCCCAGTATATAAGTTTTCATAATGTTTTCTGTTTTTTTTTTTTTTTTCCACAACTGTATACAGCATAAATTTGGACATTAAAATAATTTTATTTTATTTTTTTATCTACATTTTTTATTTAGTTTTTTTTTTTTTCTTATTTATCTACCAGCGTAAAATTACATAGTTGGATAAAAGTTTTTTATGCTTTCTGTATATTTTTTTATTTACCACATATAAGTAGGTGCAATGTTTATATAAATGTATACATTATCTTTTTATTTTCACATTCTCATAGATTATAATTAAGTCTTAAATAAATTCCATAAATATTTTTATTTTTTCGAAATGCAGATTTTTTTTCTCAGTTTTACACATAATACTTTATTATTATTTATATATATATACGTAGGTACAGGTTGTCCACTTTAAATGGGATTAAATAAATATTCCGAGAAAAGATATCGAAAATGGAGAAGGAATTTTGTTGAGGGCCTTAATTTTACTAGGAACAGTTATAAATCTAGATCGTGGAAAACTTTTAAAATATATTTGTGTACATACATATATGAATGAGAAATGTAAATATATTTTTATAAAATTTTGCATGGTGCAAGTTCAGAAATTCGAATGTAACGATGTGTCCAATAATACTTTAATCTCATCTAAAGTAGAAACCTGTCAAATTAATCTGGTTTTAAATTTGTTGATTTAATTCATAAGTTTCAGATTGGATAGGTTGCATAAGTCATTTGTCATTTACTCTATGGGATTCAAGTCAAACACTTAATTGGTTTTTTGTTTTTGGGAGGACTGCTGATATATGTAGGTATCAAATGTTTGATTTAAACTTTTATAAAAAAAAGGAAAAAATCAGATAGAGATAAAATGATTTAGTTAAAAGGAAACCATGATCGTAACAATAATTTTTTCCTTATTTATTTGTTGTTAGACAGGTAGATAAGTTATTGTATAAAGTTTATATAGTAGAAATTCCATCCTAGCGGGTTAGAGGTCTTCATTAAGTTTTCTTTTCAGTTGCTTTGGTCCAAAATATTTTGGTTTACTAGTTTCTTTTTTTGTTTTGTTTTAATTTAATTTATTTTTAAGGACACTCCTATAATAGTAAAAATGGCAATTGACACTGCCTTATATATCAGTAAAAGCCGTCTATACATATCTTAAATCATTTATCAGAGAACAAGTATTTATAATAAATGTTTTAAATTCTTATATTTAACTTAAAATTGATTGTTTCGATTCTGGTTTTATGTCTCTGCTCATAGATACTGATTTGTTTAAGAGGAAGTCGAGTAATTGACACTCAATATTTTTTTTTTTTCTTTGTTGTGGTTTAGATATATAGATCATTTTATACAGCAATTCTAAATACATAACTATTTTAAGTACACCTAGTAATTTATTTAAATATATTCTACACATTTTCGTTTTAGCGGTTAATATCAATAATATGAAAGTTATATCAAATTAATACATACATACATATATACTCATGTCTTAAGGCGTTGGTAGAAGGGCATTGTATTAACAAAATAGTTTTTTTTTTTTTTTGTAAATAGATTTTTGAATAATATTTTTATTTTTCAGTGAAAATTTGGTAGAAACATGTTTAAAGCTTGGCTTATGACTTGGTCTCTTAGACCACGATAAAAAAAAGAAAGAATTAGCCTTTGCTACTCCTGGGTATACCTTCTTAATACGTGTAGGAAAGAGAATGCATTTAGGAGATTAAAAAGGAAAAAAAAAACTGGAGAATTTCGAAAGAGTGAACATGCATATGTGTGTATACATCGATGTGACACGACGCAATCGGTTAAAGGGGTGACAGACACAAAAATATGGTATAGTCTCAGTATATGTCATGGATGAACTAACCTACTCCGGTTATTTTGACAGTTTCGCTCGACCAAGAACCCACCCAAGAACATATTTGTTTGTCTTTTGACATTTCAGCACAATGAAATGAGATCTCACTCAAGCGAATGCAGTTTTGTGTGACTCGTTTGACAGCACAAAAGTACGGCCATTTTGTAGATGCTGTATGTGCTAATTGTTGTTGTTAAAGGCATCTTATTCAGCAAACCTTTTTTTTAAATTAAGTCCTGTTCACACGCAACGTCATATGTGTTCATAATAAAATAAGTCAATTTAGCTTAAATGTCAAACTTCTTTTCTGTACACAACTTCAACAAAGTTGAGGAACGTTGAGTTTGACGATTGATGTCTGGAACGAGTTAAAAAATATGTGTTTTGATTAGTTGGTCGGAGACAATGGTTTCTCAACTACAGCTGTGTTTTTTTTTTTAACCATCCGCAGCCAGCAATAGATTTAGACTGTCCGTAGCAGGCTATCTGTAGATGAATTTTTACATGTCCAAGTTGGTACATGTGATTTCGGTGTTATGACATAAGCTGTCAACAAAATACATACATTGTTGTGGCTATGTTCGGTAAGTTATAACTCTTTTTATGTTTCTTTCAGGTTCCTCAAATTCACTCCAAAATGGATGGTTCTTCTTTCAACGAAACAAAAATGATTGAAGCTTTAATATATTAGACTCACAGTTTCCTAGCGAATTCAAAATAATGACAATTATTTGCTTATTTCTTCAATTTATTTTATACTTCAGCATCTTTTTTTACCATCTAATTAAGAAGTGCGCCGGTTCGGTGAGATGATTCTAAAAATGGATACCTACGTAAACGTGTCTTTCCGATTAACACTTAGACAGAATATTCACAATTTAATTTGTGGCTCAATATGCAAATAAAAACCGAGTTTCTTTACAAAAAGCAATTCATTTTTTGAGTTTCTTACAAAATACATAGAACAAAATGAATTCATTAAATTTCATAATTCGCTTCAATTTATTTCCCAGCCAATAAGAAGCAGTGTAAAAGATAACTTATAATTGTCTCAATGCTACGAACACTCCCTACTGAATGGAATATTCGTAGGCAGAAGCTCTGCTACTGTGAATCAAATCCAGAGCTACACGTAGTAGGTTGTTGCTTTTGTTTGACGTGTAAAATTTGCCTCTACTGCCTGCGGAGGTTTCAAAAAAACACGAATAATGTCAAAATGCCAACCGAGGCTTAGGTTTTTCATATCCTGAAAATCACAAACGAACAACGTTTGCAAATTATTCAAAATCACTACTAATATTCTGAGTCGGTGGTCGCAACTTTAAGGGCTCTCACTCCAATTTCTGGTCTTAGTAATCGTCACACTACACACTACACTGTGGATGCTACGGCCGTTTGAGTCAAGTCAGTCGATTCCATGCCTCCATGGGCTTGATTGGTTTCCTAGATGCTTTAAAATTATCTCATCACTTTCAAGGACAGACGAAGCCCATCACACACTGGAGCAATTTAACCTTGCGGTAACCCCGAGTAAATTCTCCTAAATTGGCAGAAGAGAGAAAAGGATAAGTTTTACCTTGCCTTTCAACTGCTTCAACACTGGATGAAGATTTTACCATGTTTCTTAATTTACACCTCATCTTCCTCTTCTAAAAAGCCAGTCTTATCCCGGGGTAATTGCACCAGTTTGTGATGGACCATTCAATGACAATACACTGAACACAATAAGAGCTACTTTCTAATACTATTTTGAGGAAAAATCGAAATGTTTTAAAGGGAGTAAAATCAGGACGAGGCGAGTACGGTCTTTAAGAAGGAAGTACGAATAGTCCCTTAGTAGTACATTCGACAACCCTGTTAAGAATTGAAGCTTCTTGAGGACTTGAACTGCCATAGATAGATTCTTCGAGGGGGTAGGAAAGTTGTTGTAGTGATATCTTCAAACTCAGATGGCATTAGTTATAGTCTGTAATTTTGTATTCGTTTATAATTCGCAGTCATTTTTCGCGTTCATCTTTGAATTACACTACGTGTCTGTCGAGTAAATTATTTAATTCAGTTACTGTGAAAATTGAATGAATATGGTCTCAAATTGGAATGGCTGACTACGTACTCTAAAACAGCTTTTCATCTCTTTCGAAATTCCATGCAATGTATCTGTGCTAGAGGCATTATTTGAAATTATAACTTACACTTCTAAAACTAGCTAATATCGTTCAGTTACTATTCTTTGCTATAACACTAATTGTGTGGTTTTTTTTTTCTCTAAAAGTCTATAAGTATATTAGTACAATTTATTTATCTATAATATTGTATTTTGGATTTAACAATCTTTATTTTTATTATTTTTTTAATTAATTATTTTCACCAACATCCTGCTCGGATTTTTATTTTCCTATTATTTTATAATATTTTTAAAATGTCTGCAAAACTTATATTTTGTTTTTGAAGTTGTTGTAGTTTTGTTTTCTATTTCTAAAAGATATGTGTTTTATTATTTTCTTTACATATTTTCCTTTAGGTGGTATCTTATATTTGTTTAGTTGAATCAGAAAACAAAGGAAAAACAAAAATAAAAATGAAAACTAATAAAACTTTTAAACTGGAACAAAAGTTAAAACTTTCCAGTGGGATTTGCTTTTATATGTATAGGTATGTACATTGTGTGCCTGCCCTTCGTTTGAAAACGTTGTTCGTGTCCTTTAGAGAGGTTTACACACATTCATACCGGAAATGAAATAGAGTTGAATTTGTAACTAAAAAGAACAACCTTAAGCCTAAACATTGCGCTGACATGATGACAAATTTGTCAGGCCCAGCACGATGCTATGACGGCGGACGTCAAATTAATTCTATTTTTCAATTTGTCTGCACCTTTTTGTGGTTGAATTTATTTACATAGGTAGGTTGCGAAGGTGTTCAAATAGAATGGCAGTTAGTGTATATATACGTATTTGCGAATGGCAAAGCTAGATGTGTTGTGACGGCGTGATTTGAATATGAATGGGAACTGACATTTGCTATTGAGTTCTATTTTGAAGCCCTGCACGGTTCGCTATAAAGGATAAATTTAATAGATACGCTCTTGTGTTCACAGGAATTGAATAGGTTTGAATTAAGGGTTGCCTGTGGTGGTCAAGGTACGTACATCATCAGGTACTGTAGGTGGTAAAGTTTCAAGAATTGTGATGGTGTTAGTTAGCAGGATATAACCCGGCGCATTTACATACGTAATATGTAAGTTGGTTCGTATGTGTATATTGCACAAAGTGTCCTCAGTTTATTCTTCTCTGATCACTACCAAACTGTAGTCTTCGATATCATAACAAGTGACTTTGCTATTGATGTACAAATGCGTATAACCTATACTCATTGATGCACATAAATGACATTAACCCGAAGCAACCTTCCGTCCTTCAAATCCAAGTATCCTTCATGTAGCAGTGTGTTCTCTATTTCCAGTTCAACAGTCTTAACTAGAATTAGTCGCCTATACTATCAAAGGCGAAAGCCAATTACGAACAGATTGCTGTAAAAATCTTTCCTCATGTCAGAAAAGTTGTTTCGTAAAGTTCAAATTTTAAAAGTCCCCACTAACGAGGATTGCTAAGTGAGAGAGTGAGACGAAGGTACGTAAGGGAAAATAGAAAAAAAAAATAGAAAACTTTTCACACAATGCCTTTAGTGGCGACAGTTGGAATCCTACCTATGAATTCTGCGAAATCCCCAGGATTTGTTGGTCTTCCTCACTTCTATTTAGGTATACCCTTTTCTATTTGGAATTACGTTTGGCCGGTAGGAATCGCGAAAGGACTCGTGTCCAAAAATTACAAAAGATTACGTGAAATTGGAATGCGATTGGAGGAATTGAATAGGAGCAGTGTCATGTGCTGGGCAACTCATTCGTATTTTTGTTTTGGTTACTTTGAATTGCGTTCCTTAAGGGTGGGAATGTCCGCTGCCCTAGGAGAACAGCGTGGATGAGATACATTTCAGCTGAAAGGATACAGTGAATGATATTGCGGTGAATAAATTGCTTGCAATTCGATTTGAAAACCTGACTAAAGGGGGATTTGAATCCAACAAGTCAACATCTTTTATGACTGCGGGTTATTGACTTGATTTCGAGAAGCACTTTTACAATAGGTGTAACTCTTTGGATTTGCACGAGTGCCAATTTGTCAGTATTTACGTCAAAAAATGTCAATATCGTGTCAAGGGTCTCACATTAATCAGAAATAAGATGTTCTGACATATTCTAATTTTGTACAAAATGGACCACCACACACTGGAGTAATCATTCATGAACCCCTTCTATAAGATCAGTTTTACTCCGGGGTAATTACTCCAGTGTGTGTGGTGGCCCATTTTGTACAAAATTGGAATATGTCAGAACATATTATTAAAGTAAGAAACGGGTTAAAATGCTGAACCAGCGTTAAATTGTGAAATGCTGACATTATTTAACATTCAGAAATTCTTTCAAATGCTTCACTCGTGGAAGAATCGAATAGAATCTGTCGACGTCTCGTCGTTCCGGTGAACTTTGACGTTGAAGTTGACATATAGTCGTCACATGAGTTCACCTGTCCTAGCCGAATCGATTGAGCCTTACATTCTGAGCTAAATTGATGAAATTTTCTTACACGAGGTGCTTGTAAGAAGAAGCAGTACAAGTGTAATAATGCTCAAAATTAATCCACTGACACGCCCACTTTTTGAAAAATTAATTTTATTTAGAATTTTATATATGAATCTCGAAAAAACTTACTCAACCATATATGTATGTAGATATGTATGCATTTACTAGTTTCCAAATCTCCTATACTTTGTGTATGGCCACGTCCACTTTTTATTGGCGTTTTTCTTAGAAAACTGGTTTGTTTCGAAATCCTTCAAATAATAGACGATTTTATTCTTAATCTTTCTCATGAGACATGAATTTCACAAGAGCTGGGGCCGTGAAAAAAAACCTGTAACAGTAGTAGAACTTATCGAAGACCGCAATTTTTCTAAAACATAAAAATAAAAAATAAAAATAAAACAAAATAGAAAATAAATATTTTTAATATCAATTTATTACTATGCATTCCCTATGTTTGCCATGTAAGGTGTTTATATTTTCCACTCTTGATTCAAACATAAAACATTAAATATCTGTGAAATAAAATATAAATTTCACAAACAAAAAATTATTCTAAATATCAATTATAATGTACGTGCTTAAGGAGGTTATTAAAATTAAAAAAAAAAAAAAAATGCCGACATAGTAAGAACATCGATTTGTTGTTTGTTATTTTCTTTTAAATCTTTGTTGTACTTATAAATAAATTTACTAAATTATTATATTTATTTATTTTTGTTCTTTTCATCATAAGATACTATTTAGATATAAATTCTATTTAATTGTATGTTTAATTTAAATATTTGGGCAATTATTATAGTAGTATATAATGTAATGTATATATATGATGTTATTTTTGCATAGTTTTATTTGTACGAAAACAAGGATTCTTTCTTTTAAGTTATGTTTTGTATGTTTTAGGTTCTTTTTTGTTTAGTTTAGTGAGAGAAATTTTGCAATTTGAATGTGTTTTGTTAAAAAACCGAATTTTGTAAGTGGCCTGTTCGTTTTTTTTTTTTAAATTGTTTTTACGTTCTGGAAGCGATGTAATTTTTGCTTTAAATTGTGAGTAAATAAAATTTGTCACTATTATGGAGAAAGCTAAATTAAAATAACCTATCAGTGAAGTGGCAATGATGGTCGTCCGAATAAGTCTCAATGCCTTTCTCTATAGGCATTTCATTTTACGTCAGGATCGAATTTATTAAACTATTCAAGAGTTGAATGTTTTCAAGAGTAGGTATTCTGCTAGACAGAACAAGATAAAGATACTGAAAAAACGGATGTGCCTAAAGGTATGCCACCTTTTGCGCAATAAAGTGTAATAGTAAAGTATATTTTTGGGCTTAGTGGTTTGAAACTCAGGTTTATGAAATTACTTCATGAATAGTATGACATCCAGAAAAATTATATGGTATACATATTTTTAACCAACATTGCCACTTCCACTTCCATTTTCCCCCAAAATAATTAAGCGAACATACATGCGCACGAAAAATTCTAGCAAAACTCTTATACATTCTCTGGATCTGGCAACTTTCGCTCACAACAGTGACACACTAGCGAGCTCAACCGATTACCCAGAGATGACCAGAAATTCATTGTTGAAGACACATTACAAGTGGAAGTCTGTAATTGTTGCTGCTGCTGGTAATCATGCTGTTGGTTTGGCGGTAATTGCTGCTGCTGCTGCTGCTGTTGATTGGATGACGGCAGCAAGTGTTGCTGTTGCATTGTAAAAGCACCATTATTCGATAAGGAGTACGTATCAGAGTTCCGATGTCAAATTTTAGGCGGATCACTTGATCCACTTGGAATACCCAAGTCGATGCTGTGCTCGCCGACAGTGCCCGAACCAATGCTACCGCTATACATCAGCTGTACATCACCCAGGCTGGGTGTGATGACCCGCGGCAGTGCTGCCGATGTAATGATGATCGATTCGCTGGCATCTACACTTCCAATGCGGATTGGAGGAGGCGCCACTTCTCCGCTTATTGTATTGTTGCTATTATTGTCTTCTGTGAGCAGTTCGTGCCCTCGATTGCTATTTTCCTCGTTGCGTGATGACTTTCGGCTATCACCGCCTGAGCTGCTGCTGTATCGGTTTCTCGTTGGTACATCCAGGCTATAGGCTCGATTCCTGCCAGCGCTAATCAATTCATGTTGCTTGTGCTTGAAACTGGGTGAGAGATTGTTAGAAATTGTACAACAAATACCAGCACCTGGCTTCGATAAATCCCCAGCGTTATTATTTCGCACCGAGCATGGACTACTGCGGGTACTGCCAAAGCGTTTATTGCCCTTGTCAAAGCTAAAGGAAAAATAATCAGAAATTTGTTTAAAACGTGCCTTCCAAGACTTTGTTCCGCCGGTATTGGGTCCATTGGCCTGTGAACAGTTTCCGTTTGTGCTAATGTTTCTATTGTTTACTGGACTCTCGATAGATGGCGCTGCTGAGGTGACTGCAGCTGTTACATTTGCAGCACTCAACAACGCAGTTGTTGCCGTCACATTTATATGTGGCCCTTGTGGAGCATTCATATTGAGTACATCAACGTCGGATAGTTCACTGCCGTCACCTTCGGCTATCTTTGGTTTTTCTATGCAACTGCTAAGGTGGTGGGATTGGGTGTCCGTTGTATCTACACTGCCCCGATTGTGGCGATTATAGAAAACATTACTGTCTGAGATGACTTGCTGAAGACCGTCGGATAGGCGTCTATTGTTGCAGCTGTACTGGTCCAGGCTTACGGCTCGATTCGAACTGAAGTGACAACGATTCGTATGATAACCATGAATGTTCCCATATGAATTACGGATGCGATTACCCCCGGTACTGCACATTTCTCCAATCATCGATGGACGTTTCTCTCGGGATGACTTCCTCGAAGTAGAGTGTGAGGACTTCGAACGATTGCTACTACCCTCGGTGTCCACTTTGAATTTAGAGGTCTTCTCAGCGACCTGCAATACAAATAAGAGTATGTTATTCCTTATTGCGAAAAGACAAACAAAACATGGTATATCTCAAAATAACGTAGCAATAACTCATTCTAAACCATTGGCTTGACTGGCAATATAAAGGCTTAATTATGAAGGGAATGAACTGACACTGAGCTACTGATTCTATGAAGCTGGGCAATTACTAACACAAAAGACGCTTATATACAATCCAAACAAAAACCAATCTAGTCACCTGGTTTGAATTAATCTGCCATTTGAGTCAGAGGAAAAACCAAATGCATTTTGTAAAAATGAGATTTAAAAGAAGAAAATAGTTAATCGTTGTTTATATAATAGTTTAAGGAGTATTGTATGCAAAAAAAAAGGATTTGAAAAAGTATCTCATTGAGAGGGTTTCCAGAAATATATATTATAAAGGGTTTTCCAATAAGGACTTGATAACTTTTTTTTAAATAAAATAAAACGCAAACCATTTGACATATTATTGGTTTGAAGTAAAATTAAAACATTTATGAATGGAACTCGACTTCTTTGAACCCAATTTTCAACGACTCGGCCACACATTTCGGCCGAAACGTCCGCTATTTCGCGTTCAATGTTGGCTCTGAGCTCTTTCAACGTAGTCGGTTTATTGGCATAAACCAATGACTTAACAAAGAAAATAGTCAGGCGGCGTTAAATCGAATGAACGAGGCGGCCAATCGACTGGCCTATTTCTTGAGATAACATGCTCACCATATTTACTCTTCAATAAATCGATTGTAACATGTGCTGTGTGGCTTGCGGCACCATCCTGTTGGAACCACATGGTCCAAGTCCATATCTTCCAATTCGGGCCAAAATAATCGGTAATCATGGCGCGATAACGTTGACCATTCACAGTAACGTGACGATCGTTAATGTCGGCAAAAAAATATGGCCCAATAACGCCGCCGGCATGCAAACCGCACCAAACAGTTCTTTTTAGTGGATAAGTGGTGATTCATGAAGCACATGTGGATTTCCACCTGACCAATAACGTATATTTTCCTTATTGACGAAGCCATTGAGCCAAAAATGAGCATCGTCGGGCTCATCTTCTCCAGAACCCATTCGTAGAACGTACGTCTCTTTAAATGGTCCATCGGCTTCAATTCTTGGGTCAGCTTGATCTTGTATGAGCGTAAACCAATATCCTTACGCAAAATACGCCATAATGTAGTCTGAGCGATGCCCAATTCATGAGAACGCTGACTGATTTTTTACGGAGTCCTGAACGGCAACGATATTTTCGACACTCCGACCAGCCCGTTGTGTCACTGACACGGCAACATCACACAACGAAAATGTAGACTCAAATTTTTGCACTCGCCTGTCTACTAGGCCGAGAATTAACACCGAAAATTGGAGTTAACGCTCTTAAAGTTGCGATCCCCGACTCCGAATTTCGGTAGAAAATTTTTATAATTTCAAGACATTGCTCGTTTGTGTACTTTGCCATGATGAAAATGTTGAATTTACTGAATAAATTGACAGTGACAGTTTGAAGATTAGTGAAAGAGTGTGTTCACAAATTAAACTCAAAGTTGTTAATTCCCTATTGGAAAACCCTTTAGCTTAAACATCATATATGTAGTTGATTTTTTAAAGAATAGAATCTAAAAATTTGGTTTGTGCATTTTGCTCCATAAATACTTTGCAGTAACCATTTTCCGGGTTTTTCATAAGCTTTCTCAAGACATTTATACTCTTGAATGTTTGTTAGACACTCGGAAAAGGTGGGGCCGTGAAAAAAACTTTTGACTGCCCTCAGAGGCCAGTGTATATCTGCTGATGGGCAAGACTAATATCATTGAAAAGACGATCTCTCTGTCTATATTATAAAGTAATAGTAAAGCTATTACTAGTAAAGCTATTACTTTTAGGTGTGTTTGTGTGAAATGTCATATAAGTTAGCTGATCAACAGTGAAAGCATGCTTTTGAGTCTAAAGTTTGGCATGACTAGTGTCATGACTCAATATGTCAAATGACTCATTCACGCGTGAACACATTGTGAATTTATCATAAAGGTTGCTCCTACTTTATTCGTTTGACAGCTGTCAGCTATAGAATTTCTCTGACTTGTTCGATATAATAGTTTCGTTCAGTAACTCTGATTGCACAGTCCAACACAGAAAATTAGAAGCGATCAATGAGTACAAATATAGTCCAAAATTCTTGTTCTTTTTGTTCAATAATTATTAACTGCACAGTACAGCACACGATTTTCTGTACCTACTTTTAGGGCAGAACATATTTGTGAGAAGTGTCATTAACAAAAATTGTTTGACAGTTCAATACGTCTTACTTCTAATAAGAAGAGTGTTTTGGGATACGTTCTAACTCAATGAACAGTGAGAGTTATAATCGGTTCTGAAAGTTTTTCACAAACTTGTGCTGTTCTGTCAAACTTTTTTAGTCCTGGATTAAAACTTGT
The DNA here is from genome assembly GCA_949716465.1 of Chalcosyrphus nemorum. Taxonomy (NCBI): domain Eukaryota; kingdom Metazoa; phylum Arthropoda; class Insecta; order Diptera; family Syrphidae; genus Chalcosyrphus; species Chalcosyrphus nemorum. Next base: position 49,643,620 of record OX454332.1, read on the forward strand.
AACAAAGTAAGTTATTGCGTTATTCATTTATTCCGAGTTGTAAGCCTCAAATATATGTATGAACGTTTTTAATGATCCCATGATGTTTTTCTAATACTATGTTCCCACCGACAGCACAGGTCTGAGTGCATCCTCACCGAGAGCTGGTTTCAACCAACCCACCAACCAACCATGTTTCCACCAAACTGAAATCGAGAAGTTAAGATGAACTATTACCGAAACCTCAGTAAGCTGTTCCCACCAAGTCGAAATCATTTTGAATGACTATAATTGTATTAATACGTCTGAAAACATCTGAAAACGTTCGCGTACTAAGAGAATGAACGAAACTGAGAGAGAGAACGAAACCACTTTCGTTTATTTTTCAAAAAGTGACAACTGTCAAACAGGCGAAAAAGTTCCATAACAGAAAACAAATTTTAAATTTTAAATTCTTTTTCTTTGCCGTTTGTTTGAGAGCTACCTCGTATTGACGTTTCTCAGGTTTTAGTACGAAAAGTCTACGGGTACTATTTCTGAAATTGAAAGAATTCTCTCTCTATTTATTGGATTTGACATTATTTATTTTTCTTTCAGAAAAGTTACGGAACGGACCTATTATGTTAACAAATGAATGAACACCAAAAGAAGCTGAAGTTCACGCGATTTGGTAACCTCTCACAGACGGATGAATTCAAAGGAATTTCAACGAGAATATCGAAACCGAAAAATCGGAGGTTTTGAGAAATTTGACGAACCTTCGCGATTTCGTTTGGGGCTAGTTTCCGTTTAATTTTTTATATATTGATATATCTTGTTATTTCTTACATTTACTTAGATTTGTTAATCGAACAGTAAATTTAAAAAGAGTAAGTTTCCACTCCCTTACATGGTAGTCCAGTATTGAGAATTTAAGGCAACATTACATATATACATGTGTATATCCCTAGTCTTCCTTTGAAGGCACATTTCGGTTTGAAAATTGTGTGGTTTCGTTTGATAGCAGATATTATCGTAAAGAGCAAAGGACAGTAACGCACGCGTGAATCGGTACGCGGTTGTGGTTTGGGCACAACTAATTGGATGTATGCTTTATTAAGATTTCAATGCAATTTTCCAAAACCTAATGAATTGTGGTTAAGATGTGAAGGATATTTCAAAGGAATTCAATGCATTCTCCAAAATATCGGAAACAAATAAACGGATTTCAATAAAATTTAAAATTTAATTTTATTTCTTTGAGTCTCGATTTACGTCAATTTCTCAAGCTTCAACAAAAGTTTTGACAAAACTTTCTAACATTTTTATTCAACCTAAGACAGGACAACTTTAAACTTAGATTTTAAGTTTTGAATTGCAAATTCAATTTGTGAATTGCAAAGGACTCATAATCCTCTCTCAAAAGATCCAATTCTCTCTCAACTCTTTTCGCATTCAAATAGATTTTTTTTTTTTTCAATTTTCTTGGATATAAACTCCTCATTTTTGTCATTTTTTCGCATCTAAATAAGATGCAAAAGGAAAGAAAATAATATAACTAAAGAACTCCAAAGAAAACAAAAACAAAAACTTGCCTCATTTAAACTTTATGGGGAATTCTTTTGGCAATTTTCTTAAAGCTAATGATTATGGAAATTTGCTTTAGTCTCTTCTGGTTGTTATCAAAACTGTCACGAGAGTACGGGCGCATATCCTTAGACACAAAACTTTTCGACTGTCAAGTCCTTCTCTTTTCACACACACATACACACTCACACCATTCGTGACATGGTTTTGTTTGGGGTGCGGAGGAAAAAGGCACAAGTCAACTCGGTATCAAGTAAGGATCATCTGCTAGGCTATGAAAACAATGTTAAGCCTTCTCTTTACCCTTTTTTTTGGAGAACTATTTACATCCATGTGCATATGAGTGTATATCATTGGGTGTGTGTGTGCCCATAATGGATTCAAGCTAAGACAAGGAACATTTCAAATGCAAAAGTTGTTGTTACGGAACGAAGGGGGAAATGTTACTCCATGATGCACTCTCTTAGCTTTACTGCTAGAGTGGGAGATAGTGGTGGCAAACAAATGGCAGGTAAAATCCCGGTGGATATTCAAGTATTTTACTTTTCCATTACCCAAGTCTTACATGCTACAAGAACAAGAGCGCAGAGTACAAAGTAATGTCGTCATGCTCGCGGTTTACTTTCTACTTTCGTGCAACAACGTTCCTTTCTAGGTTATATGGCAGAAGAATAAGTCGAAGAAGGGTGGCACAGCCTCAAGATGCAATTCACCCCAACAAGTATACAGCCATACATGTTTACTCCCGAGGAAATTGTGTTTTGCATTATTCCCGAAGATGTTGGGGGTTGATATTATCTTGTTAGATGTCGGGGGTTTTCCGTAAATTGTGCAGGAAAAGCAAAATTCAACTCATTTCGGATGCAATGGAGGCGGCTCCTGCTTCAGTGCAATGGCATGATATTGGATACTTTTTTTTTTTTGTTGGCTGACATTATATGACATGACGCTGAAGTCAAAGGAAAAACGGATAAAAGCCACTTGGCCCAATGACAAAGCAGATGTATACGAGTCTTTAAGACTGATCCAATTTAATAATGTACAACTATGCAAGTCCCTCTTTCCTGGTATGTCCTGAAGATTATAAGATACGGAATAATCTCCATGCAAAACGTTGCGTCAGACATTCCCTCGCGCAGCAATTTAAATCCCCTCCATCTTATAGTTAGCAACACTAATGAGTCCGGACTTTTTAATGCTTCTAATTAATCATAATTCCGCTAAATAATTGTGCAGCGGCGGCTTCTCTACGTCGCGGTCGTGGGGAGAAAGATACGACAGAAGCGTTGGAAAAGACGGTCCTAGTAAAAGTGGATTAACTGTTAAAACCACCTCCGCCGCCTCCCACCCAATCCTAGCGAAGGACAGGAAAAATATTTTTTTGTGTTCTTTTTTATCTCGCGGATGAATTCGTCTGAAATTAATTATGAAATGCAGCAAAAAGGATTATACTGCACAACATCAGGCAGATAGGGAACGAAGGCTTATTAAAGTTTCCTGCGTGCAGAGTATTTTTCACTTTCATAGCGGATACATCAATCATCCCTTCTTTTTTGTTCCCCATGGTGCGCATAAGTAAAATAGAAGCAAAAATAATGGCTGAAGGGAAAAGAAGTGATTTATACTTACGTCAACTTCCGTAGCGGTTTCAGAATCACCACTCTCACTGCCCTCGGGCAAATCGTGCAGTTCTGCGGCAATGCAGGTGGGCTCATCGACTGAAGTCCTCGATGCGGACTTTTGTGATGGTATACTACGTCTGGACTTAACACTAATACCCGATTGGGAGCGTGGCAGTTGTGGAGATACACCGCCGCCATCGGAGCTATTATTCTCGGCGGTCTCAGCGAGAGATTTGCGTGATTTGTTTTGAGCATCATTTAAGTGTCTACAAGGATCATACAAAAGCAAACAAAAACTTGATCAGGGTACATAGAAACAATATTGAAGATACTTACTTGTAGTAATCCAATGCATTCCGGACTGGAATTATAATCAGTTCTGTTAGCTCGGGCACCAATTCGCCGAGCGCTTCAAATAATGGCAGTAATACTAGACCGATGAATCGAACTTGTGAGCCTGGCTTGCTAACCTTATCCGGATCCATGAATGGTGTCACAGGCAGACCTTCTGACTTTTCTGCAGCACTTTGGGCGAAAAATTCCTGTAAAAGGCGATCTAGCCACGGCTCGGCTACGTCCATGGGACGAGCTTCATTCGAGATGTCTGCAACTTTGATCAGGATCATACAGAGCTAGAATACCACACAAAAAGGATACATAAAACAAAGGATTGAAACGCGTTTTAAAATTGCAAACTTACTAAGTTTATATGCGCTCTATTCGAGTAATCAAATGTAGGTGTGACTTCTTTGAATTGTTCGAGAATCTCGTTATGACGAGCCATATCTGTCGCCAGGATACAACGAATTATTCCCTCACGGATGACGCTATTATTCAGGAGTGACAACAAAAAAAAAAAGAAGAAAAGAAAAAGAATAAGAACAACAGGAAAAATAAACGACTCTGTCGTTGTTTCAAGTGAATTCAATTATTTACAAAGTCGAAAACAATTTTATTTTCTTCCTTTCCCCTCCCTAAAGCATGTGGCCACCGGCTTATTGTTGCCTTGCCGCCTCCTGATTGTATCCTGCAGGAGGAATATTAATGGCATTCTGCCCGTATTGACATAAATTCGAATTTACTTGTCTGCCAGAACGCCAAGAGAAAGGAGTTCTCTCTCTTTTTTTATATTTCAATTACTGTTTTATTTTTATACATTCGAAGAGGGTTTAGTGGGCCACACAATGATTTGTTGCTACCAAGCATGTGTGTAGCATAGCCTATGATAGTTAATAATAAGGCTCTTTTCATCTCTAAGCAGAATAATTGATTCATAAAGTTCAACCTAGGAAGAGCTTGTTTCATAGATACTTAGAGGAAATTCGTCCTTTTAAGTAATAAAGGATAAATGGCATTTTGCAAATGTCACCAAGTAGCCTGAGGCATTATTTTGGCAAACGTTAGTCCTGAAAAGGAATTAAAATAAAACATACATAAGTGTTATATGCAACCGGTAACATAGGCTAGATCCTGTGCAACAGAAAAAGCCTGGCTCATCAATAAAAAGAAAATAAAAATTTTTATACTAAAGGGTTTACTAAAGGAATTAAGCACTTCCTATCTTTGATTTTGAATAAAATAAACTGTGCATGAGACATCTTGGAAATTTTTGAATTTTTTTAGAAGACTCATTTATGCCATTATGTATGGCACTATTCAAATGCGGAGGCTGCGCTGGGTGGCGGGCACCCGAAACTTTTAATTTGGCTTGACATTGATCACGTTGGCTTTCAGTGTCGTGGTGGCTTGAGGTTTATTTGCATACACTTATGACTTAAAAAAACCCCAAAAGAAGAAGTCTAACAGGTCAAATCGCATGATCTTGGGGCCAATTCAAGGCGCCTCTGCGGGAGATAACCATGTTCGGAAATGTTTCGTGCAAAATATCCATTATGGCACGGGCTATGTGGCACGTAGCGCCATCCTGTTGTAACCACATGTCATCGGTGTCCTTATCATCCAATTGGGGCCAAGAGAAATTGGTCATCATTCACCGATAGCGTTCTCCGTTGACGGTGATGGCCTGGGCAATGTCGCATCGTTCTCACAAAAAATATGGACCGATGAAGCCCCTTAAAGGCTAAAATCCACAGCAAAGATTGACTTGCTCTGGCTCCAATGCTATTTGGTGGATATCGTGTAGATTGTTAATGTCCTAAGATCGACAATTTAGCTAGCTCTCAGAAGCATTCATCTAAAAATGGGCTTCGTCGCTGAAAATGAATTTTGCACCGAAATTGCGCTCAACTGCTAGAGAGCCCAGTCAGCGAGCACACGGCATTGTCTATCTAAGGTCATTCACTTTGATCTCCTGGGTCAACTGAATCTTGTACGGGTGTAGGCTCAAGTCATGACAGACCTTGTGGTCTGTGAAAGGTCGAGTTCTTTTCGGCGATGTGGAATTTACTACCTCGGATTCGCCTACACGCTCTCACAGACAGCAGCGACATGGGTCGTAGGGCATCACTTGATCCATTGTTTCACCAGCTGTATGGCCTGTGATATCAACTGATTCTGAAGATTCTGGCCAAAAATAGTCTTCCAACATGGTATGATAGAAGCTCCAATCACCATGGCGATAATTTTCAAAAACGGTCCCATGCATAGTCCACTGCCACTTTTTGGAGACGAAATTGGAGTCCATTAGGAGTTAGAAGATGTAGCCATCGATTGAGCAAACTGAAGCTGGGTTCACCTGGCTAAGACGCTATGAACGGCCTTTAGAAAGAAGAGATCAGCAACTCTGGTCAAACTCGATCGTTACATCGCATGGGTCGTTTCTGGCGTAATTAACGGCCATTATGCCTCTATTGTTCACTCAGAGAGGCTCAGTGTTCTGCATAACGAATTTTGCAGAAGTTGGAGAGACGAAGAAAAAGTCGAATCTATTCGTCACCTGTCGTGTGAGTGTCCAGCCCTATCCGTCAGAAGAATGAAAACTCTTGAAAGTCCTTTCTCTTTGTTGAGCTGTAGGACTTAAGCTACGTTGGGCTGATGGATCTCATGAGATTCATATCACTATCTGGGTCTCCCAAGGTTGTATGTATAATTGGGCACAACGGACCAGATTTCTTGGTCTACGTAAGCAGAGACTTTCTTGTCACAATGCACCCATCTTCCTAACCTAACCTAAGACTGAGAGATTCCAAATGGGCGGGACTTATTCTGAATTTGAAGGGCAAAATTGCTATTTCCTCATTGAAAAACCCTTTATCTGATAAACGACAAAAAAAAAATGGCGAAATGACTCGTGAGGACGTGTGTAGGGCTTAAGAGTACCTACATGTCTAACTGAAGTCAAAACCTTACAATCGTCCGCTATAGGTCACCGCAAGTGGTCACATCATTTTGGAGTCTTTCTCATCGGTTAATAACCACCCTCCTGCGTCTTTGTAGGGGAGTACTGGATGTTGTATAAACAAATTTGAACAGATTGTACCTATTTTTTTCTTTCTTAAGACCAGAGAGTGAGAAGAGTTTGACTGAATGGGTGATTATCGAATTGCAGGACATAATACATAATACATACAACATAAATTAATAAATATTTAATAAAATAAAGTAAAAATTTCTTCTTAAATGCTTGACCCAAATGATAAACAAAAAATATAAAAAGGATACTTTAGTTGTTAAGCAGCAAATGCAAGACATTTTTTAATTAATGAAATAAAATGGCTATTACATGAGGTTGGCTGGGAAAAGGACTATGAAAATTAAATATTTTGTGTCCTCTAACAATTAATTAATAATTTGTATCTATTCTAAATATTCTTGGGAATGGAAAACTTTTAGCATCTCAGCGAAATAGCGAGAAAAACGAAAATATCTTCTTTAACAGAAAATTCATTTCTGCATTGTTTCGCAGTGAAGAGGTTATGTTCTCCTTCTTCGCTCTTGTATTGTTCACAACAACCCTAGAGGGGGGTGGCGGTTGAGAGAAGAAATTGCATTCGAATTATACACAAACTATTCATCGTCACCCCATGAGGACGTTCTTATCCTTTTGCTGCGCCATGTTGTACACTTTTATTCGACATAAGCCGACTTGAACACAAAATATACATACATATACGATATACACCAACAGCAGGAACATGAAAAGGAATTTAATTTTCGACAAACAAGGTTCTGTTGTAACTGGTGATTTTCAGAACGGAAAGGAATTTTGGTTAAAGGAAATTTCCTAACTAGTTGCACACAGTTAGTTGAGAGAATGAAATGAAATCCTTTCAACACTAGGCTATTGTAGACGAGTACATAATTCGTTTTCATGTCCTTTTGTGTGTGTTGTTGTAGAATTTATTTCAAAAGAATTTGCCTAAGGAATGTCTACATATGTATGTATTTACGGTGACATCGCGTGTGGTTAAGGCATAGGAAAGAGCAAAGGATCCGATGGTGAATTAGCTAGAATTAATTAACAAATATGGTACATGTGGCTGGGTGTAGTGCCACTAAGAGTACACTCTGTTTTGTGCCCAGTTTGTCTCAGACACTTTGGCTTTCATAGTCTCTGCGGGACTTATTTTATATTTGACTGAACTTTCCCTTCAGTCTGATTGCGCCTTCATACTTTTGATTCTAATAACATAGATTTCTTCATGTATTTTGCCAGTTAGCGTCTCTGTTGAGTGGTTCTCTTCTCAGTCTTTTATCTTATAATTAGAATCGTTTTATTGGCAAACAAAACCCGAGGAATATCAATAGCAATTACTGCGTGCTCATTATATAAATTCTAAGGATTCTAATGAAAAGAAGCCAATGCAGTAGTAGGTGCGACATAGGTGACCTTTATCATCAGCTCAGCTTATGGCGCCCTTAAGCTGAGTAGACATTAGAAATACATATACCCAAGTCTGTCTGCTGCCTTAATTCACAGCATAAACTGTAGTAACTGCAACCAAAGCCCTGGAAATGAACCAGGTGGTAGAACTCACTTGATGGCATAGCTACTAGCTGAGCTAATGATTCCACTCAATTGGAGGTTAAGAGCTTTCCGGATGACTGTAAGAAGAAAAGATTGCCAAGCTGTCAAAACTGACAGTAGAGTTTCCTACTTCTTAATTAAGAACCTGTTACTAATAGGTAGGTGTTCCACGTACTCAGTACTGGCACATGTAATATGTTGAGATTTGCTCTCTCAATCCCCTTCTCCTGATTATGAAATTGCGTTTAGACTTTAGGATATATATTTGACAACGTGCATAGCAATTTAATGTGAGAATGTACACGTGGAAAAACAGATGAGACTACGGACATCATTACAACAGCACTTAGGTAGGAGTTCTCATCCAATTATATTCCTAATGTAGCCGTCAGAGCTCAGCATTCATCGTTTTGAGCTCTATCAGGCGATGGCCTAATTCTGGATACCGGCAAAACTTATCCAAATGTGTCGCGTAACGCTGGAAAATACGCAATATTCGGTGCAACTTGGAAACAACTCTTCGGAGCTCTTCCAAACGTGCACCGGATTCAGGCAAGGAGATGCGCTGTCATGTGATTTCTTCAATATCGTGTTGAAGCAGATAGTGCGCAGGGCAGGTGTCAACACGGAAGGCACTATCTTCCACAAATCCGTTCAACTGCAGACGATATTAACATCATCGGAAAATCCTGGCAAGCCGTCGTAGAGGCGTTTGCGGCTATTGATGAGCAGGCGAAGCGAGTTGGTCTTGAAGTGAATGAGGACAAGACGAAGTATATGTTATCAACAAACAAAAATTTATCGTCGGATATTAGGTTCCTTATGCGAGGAGGGCGAATGGAGGAGAAGATATAACCGCGAACTCTATGAGCTGTACCAGGATGTGGATGTAGTCCAAAAAGCTAAGATACGCAGACTACATTGGTTCGACCACAAATGCTCCAAATGGACACCAATGCTCCAGCCAAGAGGATCTTCGAATCCCAGCCTCCAGGTTCGAGACCGCGAAGAAGACCGAACCTCCGGTACAAAGAGCAAGCTGTCGCGGATGCAAGAAAGCTTGGTCTTCACAACTGCAAGCAGCGTACCCATAGACATACTAATATAGACGGTCGTCTTTACGTTCCCCACCCGAAAATTTTGTAAAGTACGCTGAGTTTAAATTTCCTATCTGTGAATACATGTGAACGAACGGGCGAACAAGACGTAACTATAAAAACATTCGTGGTGTCCCTTTCTTTCCTTTTGCACAACAGATTTTCAGCAGATTGTCATTCAATTAACAACAACAAAATGTACCGCGGATTGAGAATGTGTGCGTGAGCTCCGGTTTGATTTTGACGGAAACGTCAGAATACATTCAAAATCCGTGTATATTAGTTTGTCTATGAGAGTGCCCGGGACCGGTAAGGTAAGTAATATTCCTCCACAGATGCCTCGAATCAACAGAGCTATCAAATTTTTCTAATAGATACGATCGAACTAAGTATTTACTTTTAAATTTCGCAAAGAATTACACAATTGAGTGAAAGAAGTTACTAAAATGAATCACATATTGCAGAAGTTGTATGAATTTCAGTTTTTATGCAAAACCAAAAAGAGAGAAACCAATTAAATCCAGAAAAAAAATCGGTTGTTATTGTGTATTTTAATTCACAAAGGATCAACATATTAATTGCCCTAAGGATAAACAAAAACAAAATAACATAAAACAGATCAGAAATCGAATTTCACAATTTGCATTCTGTGTGCGCCGCGCAGAAAAAAAAATAGTAAAAATCCTATTTGTCATCGGCAACAAAAAAGGGGGCAACCTCCCCCACATCCTTTTTTGTAATATTTTTTAAACCTTTTTTTTTCAGAGCGAAAGATATTTGTGGTTTTATTTTTAGATGAAATACTTGCAGATTTAGTATTTATTATCCCGCATTTTAAATCGGATTGCATAAAAGTTTTTGCTTAGCAGAAGTTTTTTTTTTTTTCTAAATCTGATAGATTGATTGTGTGTAGGTTGGATGTGGTTTCTAGCACTAACGGCTGGAAGTAATGCGGTAGAGCACACTTCTAAATTGTTTTCCATTTAGCGTTTTTCATATTTAAATTCGAATAAAACAAATTGTGAACAAGATATTACGAAAATTTCCATAACTCTGGGGTCCAATTTGACCAATGGTATTGATTATTTCGGCTTTAAGGGCAGTTCTGGTTTCATGGTCCAGAGCTGTGATTTAAATAAATCCCACGCCTCGGCGTTCCCAGCTTCATAAGACAATTTAATCATTTACACATGTTGATTTGGCAAGACAAACAAAATAAATGACAGCCAACTTGACAGATCTATCTTCAACAATATGGACGCAATCACCTGTCAGAAATACATACTTGAAACCCCTTTAAAAGCTGTGATAAAGTCTGGAGAGAAGGACTACTGAGCAAACTTCAATCTTCCGTCAAGCTTCAGGACGAAACAAGAAGACAAGTACATGCTCAAACTAAGAGAAACCCACAGGGCAGCATTCCGGGTCCAACACTCTACCACCATCAAAGTTTTTGTCGGCAAGGAGTGTGTGAAGTTTTTTCTTTTATGTTTGGCAACCTAACAGTTTTATTTTCTTATTTAAAGTCCAAAAATATTGTTGCAAACGAGTGGGTTTTTGTAAAAAGTTTTCTTCCAAGAATGTGCTTGTGTAGATGTGATCCATTAGCTGTTTTCCTTTTGCGTCTAGACTTTATCCTATTAACTTTAAAAATAAAACCCCCGACTTGATTGTACAAAATGACCAGTAAAAAAAAAATGTCCTTGCCCACATCAAATTGTCTTCCTTTAAAGTCATAATGTTTCTACCCCAGGTCACTCTATAGGTACTATCATCTCAAATTGGCTTTTACGAAAAAAGCAAACTCGTTCACAGCTTATCACAACAACATTGCCCATCCTTAAATCCCCACAAATTATTTTCAACGAACCACGCATTATCCTCTAGAAGGCGTATTTGTGAACATCCCCAAAGAATACAAATTACCTTCAATAAAAAAAAAAAAAAAAAATTGTCATAAGTATACTTGGGTTGCATTAAAAGATGAAGGCTGAGAAGACGAGGCCGGTATTAAAATAACACCACAAGCAGTCACCTCAAAAGGATCTCATTCTCCTTTCCTGTCAGGTTGCTACCACCTATCTAAGCTCCTGCCAACCAAATTGACTCATCTCCATCATCGTCATCATAATTTTCATCCGAATCTAATAACGTTCAATTTTTCATCTCAAGCGTTCCGCACTTTTTTTTTCTCCTGTGCCCCCTTTTATCACACAAAAAAAAGAGTACCAACTGCCAACGACTTACTCTGCCAGGACATGTCTCGTGTGCACTTGAATGCGGGACTTAATGAGACCATATTACATCCAATCATTTTGCTACAAATACAAAAAAAGGAATACGAGTAGATATGTATCTCATCCAAAAGCGAATACCAAGAAAAATTCTTGGGCGACAGTATGGAAACCGAAATTGAAAGGAAGGAAGACCTTTTGTGGGTTCGCCTCGACCGGCATAGTGCTTTTTCGTTAAAAAGAAAATTGAATTGGAATCGATGTTTCTATTGGACTATCTTTGACTAGATTTTATTACCCATAAGTATTCTATATTGCTACGTGTGTCTATGAGAAAACCTCGAGTTTGACTCCATTGAACCGAAAAATTCTTGATTAGTAGGTGCGTTTCCTAATAAAGTGTTAACGTGCAAGCACTTCATTAAGGATAGCTACTTTACTACAAAATAAAACTAGACCATGTTTTTGAATGTGTTAACAGGATCTTTCAATGGTCTTTTGCGACATTTGGAGATTGACATACATGCTTTGTAACTATTGTAGGTGCTTAGAACTTACAATTGTATACACGATTTCAATTTAGAATGCCACATCTGTTTAGATATGACCCAGCTCCCAAACCCCCCTGGAAAAGAGCAACGAATTTCAAGTCGAAACCCACCACCTTTTCATCGACCTTAAAGCCGCCTATGACAGCATTCATTGTCTCGAGCTCTACCAGGCGGTGGCCCAATTCGGGATACCGACAAAACTTATCCAGATGTGTCGCGTAGCGCTGGAAAACACGCGATGCTCTGTGCAATTTGGAAACAACTCTTCGGAGCTCTTCCAAACGTGCACCGGATTCAGGCAAGGAATTGCGCTGTCATGCGATTTCTTCAATATCGTGTTGGAGCAGATAGTGTGCAGGGCAGGTGTCAACACGGAAGGCACTATCTTTCACAAATCTGTCCAACTGCTGGGATACGCAGACGATATTGACATCATCGGAAGATCCCGGCAAGCCGTCGTAGAGGCATTTCAGGCTATTGATGAGCAGGCGAAACGAGTTGGTCTTGAAGTGAATGAGGACAAGATGAAGTATATGTTATCAACAAACAAAAATTTATCTATCCAAACACATTGGGCAGAACGTCACTGTTGATAACTACAATTTCGAGGTAGTTGAGGAGTTTACCTACCTCGGAACAAATATTAATCCTACAAATGACACCTTTGTAGAGATCCGACGAAGAATAACCCTAACAAACCGCTGCTACTTCGATTTGGCGAAACAACTGGGTTCAAAACTCCTAACTCGACGGATCAAATTAATGCTCTACAGAACGCTCACCTTACCAGTCCTGCTGTATGGAGCCGAGTGCTGGACGATAAGTAAGAAAGCTGAGCAAATATGGGGAACCTTCGAGCCGAAAATACTCCGTCGGATATTAGGTCCCTTATGCGAGGACGGCGAATGGAGGAGAAGATACAACCGCGAACTCTATGAGCTGTACCAGGATGTGAGTGTAGTCCAAAAAGCCAAGATACGCAGACTACATTGGCTCAGCCACATCGAGCGAATGGACAACAATGCCCCAGCCAAGAGGATCTTCGAATCCCAGCCCCCAGGTTCGAGGCGGCGAAGAAGACCGAACCTCCGGTACAAAGACAAAGCTGTCGCGGATGCCAGAAAACTTGGTCTTCACAACTGGAAGCACCGCAGAGGATGGAAGGCAAAAATGTCTCAGGCAGGGACTCTACAAGGGTCGGGAGCCCTTTAAGTAAGTAAGTAAGTATTGGCAGATATAGTAGCCTTGATAACGGCCTGGGGTGAGAAGATTTGCTTGAGTCTCACAGACTTCAGTCTAAAAGCCGCTGCACGAAACCGGAAGCCGGTAAGAGGTAGAGATTTTAAGCGGTTCGGAGAATATTTCTATTCCCGCAGAACAAAGGTTCGTAGTTTTTCACAGAAGAGACAGCATTTTAGTCGGAGAAATTTCCTTGAGAAAATTGATGGCTTCTGTCAAATGGTTGTGTTTTATTGGTTTGAAAAATAATTCGAACCAAAGCAATACAGAAAACTGTGACGTTTTTTTTTTGTTCCACACGTTCCCGCAAATTTTTGGACATTTGTCCATTTATACTCTTAGAAACATGACAAGCTACGAGTTTCGGTACAAAAGTCCGCGAACAGCCCTCATAATGGTGTTCAGTTAGATTAAACTTATTTGAAACCATTTTTATAGCCGCTCTCGTTGCCCATAATTAAGCTAATTTCAAAATCTGTTTGAAAGGTTTGTGTCAACTGTCAAATTTCCGCACTGTATGTGCCATTTCATTTACACTTTACCTAAACGTATAAAAAGTTAACGAAACTTGACGAAACTTAGCAAAATCCCATTAAGCCCCAACCATAATTTGACGAAAATTGTCCCCACTAGCTGTCAAAGTCTAAGCGCACCCATATTTGCATTAAGCAAACATGGTCGTATGTCATATATTTTTTGCGTGGCTCTCACCTTTCTGTACGGGATGTGCGAATGAAACCGCTCTTTACGTATGGGGCCAAAAATCAACGAAAACTCGACGAAACTGAGCGGAAAATCATTATAGGTGTAAGATATTCGACCAATTGAACCTCAATGCTCCAGTAAGTGGCTGTCTAATCGAAAATGACTGAAAGGGCAAGACAATGACAAACAATTTCGGAAATCGTGAAGGAAACTTTGATTCCGATTTCACCACTCTCAAGAAGTTTTAGACGCTCGGCAAACTTTATTCGATTATCACTATTTTTAGGAACATTTTGTAGGTATCGACATTTTTTTCAAAAGTTAAAAGTTACCGTAATAAATGGAAAGAGGGCATACTGCACATGTCTGGAAACGCTCTTGTCTAAATTATTGCCATTGCAGCTAACGATCTAAACCCTTCAGGTCAAAAGATAACAAAAGTCATCTCTTTGAACAAAAAAAGGCCATTAAAGCTATAAAATGAAACATATTACATGTCCTTTTGATACAATGTTCATGGCCTCTTTCTGACACTTAATTCAAAGGTCCTTTAGCAGACGGAAAACTTTTCAATAATATTTTTCTATTTCACCATAAATGTACATCTAATGTGGTTTGCACAAAATCTGCTCTCAACATGTCGACATTGTAAATCAAACTATACATTCACCCGCTCATTGTTTACTTAACAAGAACATATACCAGCCATCCTTAAACCGAAACGCAAGTGCTAGCTAGTCCTGTGAATTTCACAGTACCTACGTACCTACATATATGGTGGTGTAGCAAGGAGAAACTTTATGGCAAAAAAAGACAACACAATGCGCGCACCAAAGAGTATGAGGAAAATGAATTACATCCTTCAAACTGTAATATGAGTAATGGCAAAGACTGATAGCGGTTGTGTGTCATCATGAAGTGTGTTTACTTTCCTTCTTCGCACACATAAAGAACTATACGACCGCATCCAAATAAATTGTGCAATGCATTAAAGTACGACAGCACAAACGCATACACACACCTAAATGTATTTGCATATAAAACATTTCTGCAGAAAAAAAACACACACAAAATTCTAATGAAAAAGTTTTCTGCTCTGCTCTGCTCGACTCCTGTTCCTGTTCCAGCTGCACTCAATGGAAAAGGATAACAAAAGAGTTGTGTATTTGTATGCTCGCGTGAATAGTTTGTTGTGCGAAAACTTTATAACGCTAACAAACGTGTTCATGTGAGGAAAAATCCTGCCGATGTGTGTTCTTGTGAATTTGTTATAAGTTGCGGAAGGACCTCGTGAAACTTATACTAGACTTAGGCAACTCGTAAGTTCTGTTCCAAGAGTATACCGTTTTTTTTTGTGTTTTCTTTCAGACTCTGTATGTTGGTGACATTTAAAGTTAAGATGAATTTGTTTGTGGACTTATAGTGTAGAAAAGATAAATTAAAGTTTGAAGGATGAAAGCACTATCGAGGATTTTAATGACTCCTATGCACTTACACATCTATGTAGCAAATTATTGGGTACCATTGCAATGATCGAAGGCGATATATAGGTAAGGCGAACAGATTTGAGTTGACGTACGCTTCCGCTTAAGCGAAACACTGAACAACAACTGGTTTTTTCGATGTTATCTGTCAAACAGTACAAACTTCTCTCTTTTTTTCCGAAATTAAATTGCCGTAAAAGGCTCTATTTAACGGTAGAATGGCTACGACTTGTAGGCATGGCAACTGTGTTGAATTATTTTCATCGAAAAGGGTGATTCATTAAAAGGTATCTTTTTGCTTAAAGTGTCTTTGACATAATGACGCATCAGTCGAGTTAACCTGTCTTAGAATTTATGTTCAGTTTTGTTTGACATTTCGTCATTAAGAACTTAGCCCGGCAGAGCGTCTACAAATTATGCACTTGTTTACGAAAATCAACATACAACAAGGAATATCTTCCGTGCAATTAGCTGTGGCCCTGAACGGCAGGACTATTGGAAAATTATACACTGATCACCTCTATAGTACCATTTGGACCAGAGGATTTGCGTTTCTTGAGCTCTTTGCAACTACAGGTGTGTTTCCTTAAATGTTAGACGTGATCAAGTACAGGATAAAACTAAGCGCAATTTTAATAAAACTGGTATCTGAAGTTTTGTTGTAAGCTATAGTTGGGATCCTAGTATTATTATGAAATATTAATATTATTTGCCATCCCTGAGACAATGAAGTAATTTTCGCTTCAATTGTCGTCCACAAGGGAACAGTTTCCTTTGTTGCTTCTAACAACCAACACATAAGCATAAATAACAATCCAACTGAGCAAAGTGTGCTACGTATTTCAAGTCAAAACAGCGTCAGCCTCGTAAAATTAAATTAAAAGATCTCCGCGAAAAACGCGAAAAATTATTACTTACATCAACACATACCTAGAAACCAAAGGGGTTCCTTCTACTTTAAAAGGAAATGTTTTAATTTCTACTATCCTTTGGAAACACAGGAAACAGATTGTTTGCTGACACACTGAAGGAAATCACTGAAGATGGAGGATGGGAAATAAAATGGACGCGCAGTAAATTGAGAAAACTTAGTTTTCTCATTTAAACTTGCCCAGCATCCGGAACTATATTTATCAACTAGCTACCAATCCTAACTGAAAAACTAAGAGCGAAAAGGATGGCTACAAGCGCGAAGGAGTAGTTAACATCTCTGCCAATTTACTCGTCGTCACGGGTGGTTGGAGTTGCGTTCGATCTGTTTGTTCGGTAATAGTTGGATGTTTTTATGCTTTTTGTTTTTGTTTCATATTCTTGATGGAAAAAAAAACGAAAATATATTTCCTGGACGATGATGGTTAAGAAGTTTTCCTTTGGCAAACAAAAGTTTTCTTAAACAATGTTAATTAAAGAGTTAGTTGGTTGAGTGGCAATTTGGTATGAGTTGGCACTAGTATCTGTGAGTTTAAATTCGATTGCAAATTTAGTGCTCAGGATGTTAAGTGCTATTGTAAATAGTTTACATTCAGTGGATTGGATTTGTAGATTGGAAGAGGGAATAAGAAAATGTGTGATTGGATTGATCAAATAGCGTGACGGGAATATTCATAAAAAACCCTCATGTAACGGGTTTTCTATACTAGGAATTTTCGAACTTTGACAGTTGGTTATTGTCATATTGGTGAAAGCTTCATCTGTCAAGTTGGCTGTCATTTATGTTTGTCTTGCCAAATCATGAAGATTGACTATAAAACGGACAGTTATAGTGTTCAACAACATGTGCAAGTGATTAAATTGTTTTATGAAAGTGGGTCTTCTGTTCGAGCAATATTTCCCGTGCTACGGCCATTTACAGCCGCCATATAATCGTTCTTCCAAAAGGACTATTCGCAGCGTGGTGCATTAGTTCGAGTCGAGGGGTTCAGTTCAGAGTAAATCACTATTTGGTGTGAATTTTAGACTGGGGTCATCATCCAACCATACTTCATTGGAATTATGCACACTGACGACATGTGGTTTCAACAGGAGGATTGGATCATAAAATCGTATATGGGATATGGGGTGCTATGAGTGACAGTGCCAGACACGACTAAGGCACCTCGAACCAGAGAGGCGACAGAGGAAATAATCATCAATAAGATTGTGAGCAAATGACAGTTGAATTCGAGGAGTTGAAGTACCGGTACTTATTCCCTACCCGGCTTATTCCCTTATCTGGACATGCCAAAGGCGATATGAATACCCTTTTACTTATGAACAGGGCACGGGCTTTATAAATAATTTTGAAAGAGAGAAGAAGAGGTAGAGTTGGTGTAGTTGTGTTTGAAATTCAGGTGGTATTTGGTTTCAATATTAATTCTCCATCGGTGGTGGCCAATATGACTAGGGAGAGTTGTACGTGATTTTTTGCATTCGTTTGTAATTCACAGATTCTTTTTCGCGTTCAGGATGAAACACACTAAGTGCTTTTTAAGCTAATAAAACTGAAAATTGAATGAATACGGTCTGGACTACACTACCACTGCACCGAGGTGGATTTGGACTTAACGTCTCCACAAAGGACAAAGCATACACAACGACCTAGGTCTAGGCGGAAAATTAATTAAGAATCAAATATCCTGCAAACCAATTTGAGGCAACAAATAGCCCGGTATCATACCGCGATGATGTGATGTGGCGCCATTGATAGTTTCGTTCTAGGTGGGGTCTTTATTAAGCAAATATAGAACTGATGATTGCAGCAGCCCACTAATCGTATTCCTCTGAAACTCAAATACGAAAATTTAGCTTATTTACGTGCCCAATAAGCCAGAAATTAGCCTCAGCACTGAACAGATTTTCTTCGAGCTTTTCAAGAGCCCACAGACTGAAACTGTGACTATTCAGTAAGTTAGCCTGCTTCAATTCATACAGAAGTTGAATTTCGTATCCACCAAACCAAGATCCTTGCGCTAAATACACCAAGTTGTTGTATACGGCAAGCCAAGCTGTTAGAAAGGCACCCACGAAGGTCATTGCGTACGTTCTTATTTAGCGCTCCAATATTTTGTCACTACGCGCTGGATTTTGCCTATTTGGTCGTGTATTGTCTAATACTGAAAATTAGGTTTCAAAATTTCTGGTGATATAGCAAATTATGCGTTCTGTAGGCCGGTTATGTAGACCATAAGTTGCTCGCGCATGAAATGCTTCCCTCGCAGAACGCTGATTTTCGTAACACAGTTAAATGATTTGTAAACGCTGTGTCAGGCTAAAGTCTCGTATTATAAAACGTCAAACAATACTAAATAAAAATATAGTAACAGGTTAACACGACACACGCGTCATCTGTCAAATAGCTCATCGTCAAAAAAGTACTTCTAAATGAGTCACCCTTTGCTTCGAAGTCAATGGATTAATTTATATCTCGTAAATTCTATGGACACGTTCATTGAACGCATTCCTTAATTAAATTAAATTTAAGTGGTCTACATACATATACATACATATTTTTCATAATTTAATAGAAAATACTAAACGAAGCGAAAGAAAACAGAATAAATTTTACATTTTCAGTACATTTTCCTTATTCAATTTCTTCGATGAAAATCTAAAAATATTAAATAGAATACTAATAAAATTATAAACTTACTTAAATGTTTCTCTACTGAAGTTTTTAAATATATTGCATTCCGGATGTTCCAGCAAGCGGAAAGCGATTGAACAATGATGGTTCTCCAAAGGTGAGATGTCATTATACCTGAAATTGATATTGTCATCCATTTAGAAAGTTTTTTACTTGTTTTTTTCTACTTTGATTTATTACCTGAGTGCCAGCTCGGTGCGTGCATTTATTTGATAAATATTATTATAGCCAGGATGATCGAGATCATGACATATGCAGGATACGAGGAGAATGAGACATTCCAGCTCACCGAGTCGTGATATCAGATTAGCCTGTCGTGTAATAGCATACATCTAACCAAAAAAACAAAAAAAACAACGAAAAATATTAGTTCAACTTCAACGAGATTGACTGGTTGTAAAAATGGATAAAATGTTCAAGTGCTTATGCATGTCCTTGCATCCACAAAAAGAGTTAAATGATGTAAAAACAAACGGCCAGCTTAAGTGCTACCAAGGACTCTTGTTTTGTTCAAGCTATTCCCCATGGTTACTTATCCTATTTTCTTTTCTTTTTTGTGTGTGCTCTTCTGTGCTAATTGCAAATGCAGGTAACATCACATAACACAGCGACAGATACTTGCAGGAGATAAACTTAAAATATCCTAGCAACAGCTGTGCAGCATAAACAGGACAATCTAACGACTGGGACAGCTTTTAGTCTCATTTCTGTAATAGGTACGTTTTTCTTTACCAAAAAATGATAGTTATTCTCAGAAAAAAAATGATAAAAATTAGACGTAGTTCGTTCGTACACTGTAAATGTTAAGGTTTTGAATGAGGATTATGAAATTTTAATGTTTGTACCTTCCTTCCGGCAGCTGGAGGAAAATCCTGTACAGCGAGCTGAAACGCTTTTTAATGGTATTAGATTGGAAGAGAGAAGATTAATTCATTGAAAGTCTTGTTAATTAGTTCGGCAAAGCTCATAAAAGTTCGTAATTGAAAGTCAATGAAGGAACGGGGAGAGCTGGCGTTTTAATTGTTGGCTATAGCCGTAAAGGTACTTAACCTTGGAATAAATCCTATTAATATTTTAATAGTTTATGCTGCGGTAAAGGAATTGTAGGGATTATTTTAAAAAGGATCAAATTTAAGAAGGTCCTTTAGCCAAAGGGAATATACATAAATGAAAAGAATTCAAACAAAATTATGTAACTTTGAGGAAGGACATATACAATGCCTGAATCTACAAAAGTAGTGTATAGTTTTAAAGATTTCACAGACCAGGAGTTCAAACAAGAATCAAATTTGATGGCATTTGGCAGGACACATTTGGCGTCATTAGTAGATGAGTGGAATGTTCTCTAAAAAGGCAATCTCATGTAGGGTACTTAGGCATTACCTTTTCCGTGACGAAAACAAGGAACTCTTTTCTAGATATTTATTATGCCTGGAAGGTGGAATAGACCTTTAGAGAATGACTGCGTTGGAAGTCAACATGACTGACAGGCAGGTAGATCTACACAAAGAGTTCACTGCTAATAAACAAATTTGATCTAGGAAGCATTCCTAGACATCGGACAATACATTGAATTATCCTGTCAGAAAGGAAAGGAGTAAAACAGATACCTACAAATGGAATGTGTCAAATACTGCAATCTGGACAGACGTGAGACTAGAGGATACAAGCGTCACCACTGATGGCTAGACGTTTATGATCTACCGCAATAGCTAAGAACTGATCTCGGCATAACCTATCAAGGATGTGCCGACAATACAGGCGTTGTGGCGAGAGATAGGAAATTGCTTTGAAAAGACCATGCAGAACCTGTTATAGCTCAGGCCACTTGATGATGTATAAAAGCATCTTGAGTCATAAACTGAGGCTACAGTCTAAATTCACAGGATGTACATACATGATGATAGTCGGCTCCATTTTGACAGACTAATAGAGTACTGGAGAGAATGGAGGAACGAGTCCGGCAACTACTAATGCCAAAGAATATACCATAAGGGATTCTCAGAGGATTTCCTAAGAGCTTCCAGTTTTGGCACGACTTTGCATGCATAAAGGCATACCAACTGCTATATTTCTGATCGGATTACGAGAATGGTGCCCATTAATTTCGTCAGCCTTCCAGTTCTCTGGAATATCCTTGCGGCCAGACACTCAGCCTATATGAATGTTGAATTGTTTCGACAATCTAGAACGACCTTTGTTGACAGCGATATGCTTAAGCTAAGCTTATAGGCGAAAACGCCTCCTTCAACCTCATATGAGAAAACACCTCTATCTACCCACATCATCGTTAGTATTAGATTCATCTGTTTACAAGATATCGACCTGGAATTGATGTGCTGAAGTTTTGGCCGAATCTGAGTCTGGTTGGGTTTAGTCACGACTGACACATCTGTCAGCATTTATGTCAGTATCTGATAAATTGTCATGTATTTGTTAGAATTCGTTCATTTTTTCAGCTTGAATGTCCTTATCTGGACCGAGATTGATGCCCCTTCTTGTCTACCGAGTATATTTCGCGCCATTAAATGGCGAAGAGGATGGTTCTCAGATCGCCCTCATACACAGACAGGAAGCCCTTTGAACGTTCTCCAGGAGTTTGAGTTTGAGAGGCTTAGTGAGTGGTTGTCTGTCATACGACCACACAATGGTATATTCCTGGCAATAGACAAAGTATGAACCTTGGATCTTAAGCTCCCTTACATAGAGCAGCAGTGGGTCAATCAGAAAGTAGATAGCCGGTGTCGTTTCAAATAAAGGAGAGAGTTTCCGGGTAATAAAGACAGACTACATATGTTTATCTAAGTGCATAAATCCCTCAAAACTCGCATAACTTTAAGTACAACTAAGCTCATACCAGACAACCAATCGCATCCTTATTTACCTCACCTCCACTCTGTTTCATGAAAAAAAGAAAAACTTAAACCCTTTCGTATCTGCCAAGCTCTTCGAATTAGTTCAAGCACTAGAATAACTGCAATCAACATCATTGCATTCAAGAGTGATCTAAAAATATCCCCTAGCATAAGGTCAAGAGTTCTCGTAGTATGTCGTTTGGCTATTCTTAGCACATTCTACGTTCAAAAGCATATCCTTAGATATAGTATTCAACAAACGTGTGGATGTGTATTAAGACAGGTAGTTATACGGTTTGTACTTTAAATAAAAAAAAGTAGAATGCAATACAAGTGCTAAAAATAGAGAAAAAATAATAAATTCAATATCCTTCAATCCTTAAGCGGTGCAGAGATTTTGAGATTTTTCTTCACCCATTTATTAGGTACCTACTATCCTTTCAGTCTACTTACATATAGCTATGTGGACCATTTTAGGATGCGAGCAAAGCACACCATCATGGTATGAAAATTGTTTTCTGTACTTCTCCAGGATAACAATAAAATCCTTAAATGCATTGCATACTGTTATCTCGTTCCATGTTCTACTATCGATTGGACATTGCATAAAAAAAATATAACCGTCGAAGGATAGAGTCATGCAAGGGGATGCAATATGCAGCACATGACTGAACAAGGATAATGGTATGAAAAAAAA
Organism: Chalcosyrphus nemorum; assembly: GCA_949716465.1. Lineage (NCBI taxonomy): Eukaryota > Metazoa > Arthropoda > Insecta > Diptera > Syrphidae > Chalcosyrphus > Chalcosyrphus nemorum. Next base: position 49,666,198 of record OX454332.1, read on the forward strand.
AAGATAAGAAATAGCTAAACATAAGCACTTAACCAGTTGGATTGCAAGTCATAAAAAAAATATATCTTTTGTATCTCGTAACATTCGAACAAGCTTAAGGCTTTAAAGTTGAGTCCGAAATGACAGCTGAAAATATGTTCTCAAGTTGTACTCTCGTTTTCGATACACTTTTGAGGGGGGGCACACAAGTGTACAAGTACACAACACACACACATGCACGCTCACTTCTATTAAAGTAACGAAACAAAAGGAACGGTAGAGCAGTGACATAACAAATAGGACGAAATAGAAGGAGAATTTAAATGAATAGAACCAACTACCGCACGAATGAACGAATAAGTAAAACTTATGTAGGTAGTTGTAGCTTATGCATACAACTATCCAAGGACATGCACATCTTCTCTCCTTTGCGCTTTGCGCTTAGGTGCTTATCTCGATCTATTGTATGTGAGTTTGTTGACAGAATGCCCTTGTAACATATTTTGTATCTTTTTTCTCTTTCAACTTTGTTCCATAGAAACAATATTGTGTCAGAAAAGTAGGACGGTTGAGAAGAGTGTTGGTCTTGCATTGAGTTGTATCTCTCAAATGGGTTCACAAAATTCCTTTTTAAGCTGCCTTTTGGGTGGTCATTTTGCCTGGAAGTTTTCTTTTGATGTGTCTCCTGACAGGAGGTTAACATCTCCATTACACACTCCACATATACATAGATAAGAATTTGCAGATCCAGGCAAAATGGCTATTCGAAGTCCATTAATATGGTAGCAGCAAAGTTGATGACTTTTATGTTGTTTAATTTAGAGAAGGCTCCTTTGTGTTTGTCAGACTTTTATAATAAAGTAACGAAGGACTTTCTAATAACAATATGCGACTATACGATGATCATATACAAGCTGAAGAATTGTGGTCATCGTTTAATCTGGGAATAGTTGACTGAATCATTAAAAATTATGTGGAATATGGCAGAGGACAGAGGAGGAGTTTCATCGGGCGTTTTACTATCGTTGATATACAGGGGGAAAGAAGTACTTTAACTCTTTGAACTGCACATGCATTCCTGCTAACGATATTCATAATCTACTCTACCGACAAGATGCTGAGATTACAAGGGCGTTGTACTACAACATTATCACAGGGGTTCCGCAGAGGTCGGTGGTTGGACCCCTTCTGTGGAATAGTATGCACGATGGAGTTTTACGTCTAACGCTAGTAGAAGGAGATGAGGGACTTTGCAGTCTAAATAGGCGTGGTTACTTTGTAGTGGGAAACAATTCTTTAATCCTCTTCACTTTGGTTAAAGAATGAATATTTTCTAGTTCAGGATTAAGGGGATTTAACTAGTAAACCTGCGTTATATGTCGAAAGTTGTTTGGGAAGATCATCTTCAGCGCCGTATGGGCCTTTCACTACTGATAGGCTTAGATTGCTTAGAGCTTTCGTTATAAATGGCGGCGATTTCACCAGCCCACCTTACTAATTTGATGAGTCAGGCAAAGTGAATGAAATAAACTGGCTGTGAGCTGGTCTGACTGTGCATCTTAAGATGTTGACGACTTTGACGGCTTATAGTTGCTTAACAGGTCCAGGTCAGTTAATGCCAAGACATTCTTCAGAGCGGCCTTTGAGACAAAAGCTCCTTAGTGTGGAGGATCCGAGAACGTATCATCAGAAGCATCAAAAATGTCCTTAAGGTGGTAATGGGAAAGCCAAAATTTAATTCCGAGCAGTTAAGGATTTTTTTTTAATCGATACCAAAGTAGAGGTGTATTCAGTACACTTAACCTGGTTCTTTACCTCTTGGTCCACCTGATGATGTTAATGGGATTCGAGCTTTATGAACATGTCAGCAAAGTTGGTATACTAATCCATTGTGGAAGCGATGAACTTGCAGAAAAGATCTCTGCGGTCGCAGTGTCTGCCACACGGATAAGGGCTGTATAAGAAGAACAAAGGACATTAATTATTTCACTCGTGCAGTATCTATTTTTATCCCATTAACTACTTATTCTTTGTGGTACCAATCTCTATCTTCTCGCAGAAACCATATCATTCCTCTGTCACATTAATATTTCGTGGAAAACTTTTGCCAAGTTTATTTCCCAAAGCAAAATGCAAACAAAAAAAAAAATCCCCCACCAAGGATATGCTAATAGTTTTGAACAAAACTTGTGAAATGAGTGACATTAAAGTGATATTCACCAAGGACATCATCAGTATTCCACATGAGATATCATAAAATCACCATCATCATGTCATCATCAACATCAACGTTCCATCAGAGCACATTCCCGTTCAATTATCCTTAATTAGACACAACTATCGAATTATTTCCACACGATAAGTGAACCAAAAATCATTATTTTCCAGCCTTTCCTAGGCTTTTAGCCCGTGGCACTAGTATAGGTAGACTTTTCCCTTATTTGTTATGCTATCTACCCCCAAACCCCATCCTTTTCTGCACATGTGTCAGTTTTGATAAAAATCGATGCTCGTCATCGTCACGGTTGTCATTGTCATCCGCCAACATAAAAAAAGGACACATAAAGGGACAACAAGAAAAAAAAAATATATAAAAATAGTAAAAGCTGACAAAAAAAAATAGAAACGTTACAATACAATACAGACAACGAAGAACGTGAATTCTAGACTGACATGTGACACTACACATGTGCAAGAGATCCTTTTTTTGATATTTTTTTTTTTTTTTGACTCACCATTTGTGCAACACAAAAGCAGTGCCGAAAATTATGAAACGGAACCTCATTGTAGTGTTTATAGACCTCATATAGCCATTCGCGTAACGTATCCAACGGTATGTGAAACTTATTGGTGAATCCCAATTCGATGAACATGGTTTGCATTAAATGAATAACATCCGCATCGCTCCAGTCGTACGAATCGAACGCGGGCAGACGCAGTGCAGCCTTTACCTCGTCCGAGAACGTTGTATCACATATCTCCAGGAAGCGTTTCTTCACTTCGGTGTGCTTTGGTAAACTACTCTTACGGTGTGGTGGTCCCATAGGACGTTTCGATAAACCTGGAAAGCAAAACAAAAAAAAAAGTTGATTAAAAAAAAAATAGAAACGAAGATAGAAACACCAATTTCTAGACACAAGAGGAGGATCACGAAAGCTAATCTAAAAATAAAAATAAAGGGGATGATGGAGTTTGTGGTGGCTGGATACACATGCAAATCGGTGTTGTAAGTGTTTCCGCTCTACGTTTTGCGAGCGAGGAGTCTTTCTCGGAAAATTAATTCCCGATTTGGAAAATGGATAATCGAGTTTTACACCCGCGCGCCGTGCTATCCTTTGGGCGGGGGATTTATATAGGAGGCTTTTATTGCTTGTTTATTGTGCGCCACATCTGTGGGAAGTCAAAGAACATAACGGGGGGTGATGGCTAAAGTGATTATTTAAACTTTCCTTTCCAAGGGATATACATGTAATTAGTGTTTGTGCCTAGAGAATGAGCAATTACAAGGGATTTTTCTCGCTTATTTCGGCAGCAGTTTAGAATGTCTAACACAAGAAGGAAATGGAAAAGCGTGTTAAGGGGTTTGTTTTTTTTTTTTTTCGCCGGGCGTATGAAATATATTTTTGGCGCTTTTCCTTGAAAAGGGTGTTTTGTTTTATGGGCAAAGTAATTTGTTGATTCATAAAGAGAGAGCGTGTTGCATCTAGTAGACAAATTAAGGAAATCATTTGTAAGTTCTTTAAATAGCCAAGCAACTTGTAGCCGCTAAAGGACATGAGCACTTACTTTGAGTTAGGTTTGGTTCTATGGGGTAAGGCTGGAACACAGATCTCTAGAGTTATTTGAGTTTTGCTGTCATTGAGATAACGATTCTAAAATATCTAGGTTTCCTTGCCAAACTTTATCTCCTATATATCGGATTTATGATAGGACACGACGCTACGATGCTTGGAATCCTAGTGCATTGAATCCTATTGTGCTTACTTACTTAGATGGCGCTACAGTTCGGAGTGAACTTTGACTTCAACCTGGCTCTCCTTAGCTCGATCTTTAACTAATTGTCTCCACTTGCGCATTGCGAGTTGGTCGAGATCCCCTTGAACTTGTACGCATAATCTGTGGCGAGGAGGCTCTCTACAGTATCGTCCCTCCGGGTTACACTCGAAGACTCTGCGGGCCGAAGTGTTGTCGTCCATTCACTCTACATGTCATAGCCATCTTAAGCGTTCAAGGCGCAGGTTGATGTCACTGTACAGTTCGTATAGTTTGTTGTTGAATCATCTCTACCAAAACCCGTCAACGCAAATGGGAATGAATATCTTACTGGACTCAGAGTCTTATACAAATTCTCCTTAATTCTTCGAGATGGGGCTTTACTGTTAAATTGCCTTATAAGCCCGAAAAACCAGTGGATGGCAATGGTTATTCTTCGCTTGCGTTGGTATCATTGTCAAAGTTAATAGCAGAGCGAAGGTAGACCCTTACTTCCTTGAAGTTTTATCTGCCTACTGTTACGTTCTGTCCCCGGTGTTTATTGTCTCCTCTTGTTTACAGTCTGTACTTGGTTTTTGCCCCCGTTTATAGCTAATCCCATTTAGGGCGCTTCTGGCGAGTCACCTTGTCTAAACCCTTTTTTGAAGGAACGCAGTAAGATCTTTGTCGAGCTTGATGGAGCAACAAGCCTCGAGTGGAGATTTTATCGATGGTGGACCTACGTGAACTGAAAATGTACAGATAGGGGCCAATAAGGCTGTTGATAAAAGGTTTCAGGCGTTCACACCCTATAGCAGAAAAGATCTAGGCCACAATGTTGAGGAGACTGATAGCTCTATAACTACAGCTTTCTTTTGGATTGGGCAAACGATGCTTAGGTTCCATTCATTAGGCATACACTCTTCTGTTCTGACTAAATTTTTGGTGTATGCTCTTTACAAATTCATCATCAGCTGTCTTGAAAAGTTCGGCGGGTTCTTGCATAAGTATAGCAGAGTGGTTCCTATTGCGCTGATCCAATGACTAATCAGAAACAAGATTACAACTCTTGATAAATTTCACCAGTGCTCTAGGCTACAATTTCCAAGAAATCTGTCGCGTTTGTGTGTTCAACGCAGAATTTGTAGCTGACAGTTTGGTTTTGTGAAACTAACGAGTGCGATTACTCCAAGACATTTTGCTTCCCGTCAGATGTTATTAGCGGAGTTTTCCCCTTGAGATTTGCTTCCTCTTATCTGGGGTTTTTCCTGGACAGGCTTCTTGGCCGTTCATCAAATTTGCCCATGACACTAACAACACTTATGACAGGATCATATGTACAGCACAATGAATCATTAGATCAGCATTAACACGCTGATCAAAACTGAACAATGGTTTGGGTCAGGCATCTCCTCCGACTCAGTGGTAGATATCACAATTTATCCCTCTTCCAGACCAATGCAGTGTCTTCCGAGCAGGGTCATAGGAGTGACGGCAGTCCCTGAGTTTGTGGTAAGGGCAGTATTGCCAGGAGGTAACACATTCTTTGTCGAAAGCTAGGTAGCTAGCAACTACTGCTACAGCGTTCTGGGTTCCTGGACAAGTATGTATTCCAGGCAACGAGAAAGCTGACGAGCTAGAAGACATCATCCCCACTGAACTGAATTCTTCGTATGTATCCCACCCTGCACACTCAAACTTGATGCAGGAAATTAAAACATTAGAGAGGCGAACACTAGAAAGAGTTGATAGAGGCAGAACTTGTGGTTGTGGGGATGAGGGAGCTCTTAAGGCCTTGGAACTACTTTTATCACTACATCCTTATCGAAAGTTAAGCGGCGTCGTTGTCAGAGGACACATGTGTGTATGTAGATTATGTGCACGCTATGGCTGAAGTGGGTTAGGTTTTTGCCAAGTTTCTTTGTGACAACCTCGCAACCCTGCTCTTTTAACATACCTTAAGTTACTTAACGCAAGAAACTAGTATTAGCTAGAGACGGTCTTTGAAAATTCTCTAATGAGTCCAATGAGATCCCAGAATATTCTGAAATCTTGCGGAGCTATTGGCTCTAGTGTTTGTTTCTTTAGAAGTGAATTCTTTTCTCAGCTCGGCTGTTTCTGTTCAAACTGTCCAAAGTTCCATCACACAAACTATGCCGCATTATTATTCCCGTGTTGTGTGAACATTTGAAGGTTTAAAACTTTACACAGCAATGAATTTGGCGCACCAGACTACAGACACCAGCGCGATAGTTCTTTTATTATTAATATTCTGATCTCAGGGGTTTGTATCCACCCTCCTCCCTTTTGGCAGGAGCAAGCCATCGTTAATAGGGTAGATTTTCCGTCTACCAATTAGAATTTATTATTTAAACGCCTTTTTCATAAATTATCCCACTTTTAGCATGGAATGCGATGGTTGAACATAAGACACTCGTACCCACCTATTTGTAATGAGTGCAAATGTAGCAATCAGGAGTAGGAGTCGCAGGAGTCTTGTAACGTAGCGGGGGATGAAATGGTATTAGTGGCATAATGTCGTGTAATTTAGTAGATATCAGTCGGTAGCTGCAATGCTTGTGTTGCACTTTTGTGACTCGAAGAGGATAGCCAGAAGTCCATTAATGCTGCAGACGACAACTTTCGCCGGAGTGGAAGGAATGTTGGAATTTATGTGGACCCTCGTCTCTGTTTATTTTCATCAACAATTCGCAGAGGAATAAAGTTCTATTGGATAGTTTTTGTTTCGCTTTTGAATTTAATTACAACGAAAGTATAGCTTACAGTGGAGACTGTGGGGACATAATTTAATCAACTTGTGTACTTAACAGTAGCAGCGCAAGGATAGCAGAATAGTTTTGAGATAATTTTAGCATGTGATGCACTTCAAGAGTTTTTTGTTTTTATTCCAAAGTTTGAAATCAGAATTAAAATTCGAATAATACTTGGCAAAAAAAAGATAACCAAATCACTTAAACGGTTTAACTTGAGTATGAAATCCGAATAATTTTTAAAAGTTACGAGTAATAGGGGAAATAAGGTCCACAGGGTTGTAATATTGGTACGAAGGTTTTGTTTCGAGTGGAAATGTGCTTTATGCAGTTGAATGGTTAGTCTAGTTGTGAGCAGAAATGGAAACATTTCAAAATATGTCACTTGACGCTGCAAAAAATAATTGTAAATTGAAATTTGTACGTTTCAAATCAAATCAAATCGTTTGAGCTATACATTGGCTTTTCCTGTCAGCCGTGTTTTTTTGGAGTCTTGTTAGCCAGTAAAAGAAAGTAAGGCAAATTTAACACGCAAAACAACTCTTATTTTTCTCCCCAGCTGCAGAATAGGATTCCTTTGATTTCTCACTAATAGATGACGGTGACGGGGCTGGCTTCACCGTAAACTTGTTCGATTTCGTAGAGAGTGGTCGTAAGGTAGACCAAGTTATAACTCTAGTGCATAAATCAGGCTGAATTTGACCAATGCCATTGATTATGTTGGCTTTCAGGGAACTGGTGGCTTGTGGGTTTTTTGGCATAGATTTGGCAATTAAGAAAACCCCACAAGAAGAAATCTAACGCACGTAATTGGTGGCCAATTTATATTGCCTTCGCGTGGGATAACCATGTTCCGAAATCGCTCGTGCAGAATGTTCATTGTGGTACGTCCGTGCTGTTGATACCACATATCGTCGGTGTCCATGTCATTTAATTGGAGACAGAAATTGGTTACCATAGATCAATATCGCTCGACGTTAACGGTGATGGCCTGGCCAACGTCATTCGAAAAGTATTGAAAGGTACTAACAAAGTGCTAAAAACTTTAAAAAGTAATCAAAAATACTGAAAAGTTCGGCATAGTACGGAAAATTACTGAAAAGTACCGAAAAGGTACTGAATAAAGTACTGAAAATTACTGAAAGGTACCATAAAGTATTAAAAAGTATTGCAAAGTACAAAAAATTACTAAAAGAGTACTGAAAAGTACTCAGTTATAGTAAAAAGGACTAAAAAGTTTTAAAAAGTACTTAATAATTCATAAAGGTACTGTGAAAAGTACTAAAAAGTATTTTAAATTACTAAAAAAGTACAGAGACGGATTGAAAAAGTACTATAAAAGTACTGAAAAGTGCTATGTTCATCTGACTATATCTCTATCAAGTAATTGATGCGTGGTTGCATTATTCATCCTTTCCGAAGACCCTTTGGAAGGTGTTGGGAGCATTAAGATCTTTTTAAATTCTTTTGTCGACATTCCTTCCTCAGAATAACTTAGAGTCTTGAATGTTTGGATCACCAATAATATCAATAAATCCCATCTAGGTCTGGTAGTGTGAAGAAGGATATCTTTCTTTTCGTAGAAACGACCTCGGTTCTGTAGGGATTAACCCCTGAAGCTTTTCAGTCTATCCATCTTGATAGTTACATTGGGTGCCACACTCACATTGGGATGAGATTTCCGATGAGATTGTTGGGACTTTTGTAGAACTGAAACCTATTCCTTTAAAGAGTTACCTTAATGCTTATTCCATCGGTTTGTAGTTTGTGATCAAGGTGAACGTGCAAAAATCAAAACTGATGAATGATGCTACAAATGTAGATTTGATCATTATTAACACAGGAACAACATAAGATGTCTGATTGATGCAGTTCGCTCCAGATCCTTGACCAGTAGGAGAATACTAAATACTTGATGAGGGCATGGTAATTGATCCTTATGGTTGTAGTCTACAGTCACATTTCAAAAGGCTTCATTGCACTTCTCTGGTTGGTGAATAATACACGCACCTCAACGTGGTCTCCTGGCATACAAATTTCTAGCTGTAATCCTTCAGTGGTTCAGTTTCTGTGCTGCAGTCCTTCTAAAGAGTTTATAATTTCAGGATTGTTATTCTTGGCTTCACGGGCAGTTCTCTTAGGTGCTTAGGCAAATGAAGTGGTCTGTACTTTGTGTGACAGACAGACAGACAGAATCGGCAGACCTACTCTCTTTTTTGTTACTCTATCATCGTAATGTCAGAATGGATTGCTATCTCAAGTTCGATTTTTTTCACTAATCCAATAAGTATAGGTGCAAGTAAAAAATACCTATGACATGTCATAAAAAAGCTATTTATAGGGAATATAATATTCGCTGTACCGTAAGGTTCTATAAATTTGGTCACATCTCACCCGCATGAGTCTCATAAATTGATTAATGGTCGTATAACCTCCTGACTTCACCTATCAAACTTTCTCCTAGTCAAAGAATCTTACACACGGCAAATATTTGTCCTGTCACCTAAGCTTGCGTCACACTAATAAGAACACATTTGTTCGCATCGCTATAACGAATTCAGCGTGGAATGGAAAATAATAAAAATGATGAATCTCCTGCGGGTCCTTACACGAACGAGAACGAGCGGATCTGTGTGGGGATATTTGTATGCCAGGTGAAAGTTCAAAGAAAAATGTCGCATGATCTTAAATAAAAGCGTCTTCGGGTGCAACCACTCCATCCGTGTCCTTGAACGGAACGACAAAGTAAAATATAAAATAAATAAGAGAGACAAAAAAAAAATGAATAAGTGATTGATATCATGTTGTTTCTATCTTTCATTTGACATTGGCAAGAAGACGGGGGACGATTGACGGGTCTCCCAAAATGCCATAGGTACGACCGACTGACGCCTGTCTGATTGGCCCTTACGAAAAACTCATGCAATATGGAATTCTATCATCCGTGCTAAAACTATTTTCCTTTTCGGATACCGGAAAAGGACATGTACGTGCACAATTCTTGTGTTATTTATTTATTTATTCACTCAATTTCGTGTGAACAATAGTTGGGTGGATGTGCAAAGGATAGACGTTGCATGTGGTAGGTGTGACGTGTGTCTTGTGAGATGTTTTCCGTTTGCATCTATTGCTGCTTTAAGACGATTGGGAATATTTTTTGACAAGACCTCCAGTGCGCGCATTCATGGAAGGAAACTCAATTTTTTCCCTCAAAAGGCACTATAAGCTGTGTGTGCTGGTGTGTGTTTTTATTCCTTTGACAGCTATAAGAGGAGGATATAGAATGCAGATGTTTCAACTGTCACGTAGGATGACGATACAAATTGCATTTCAGAAGATGGGAAAGCTTTTAAGTGAAAATAGGAAACTAGTCAACGACAGGCAAAATACAATAGCACGTTGTTGAAGTAGCAGTCATGACAACGAAAGGATTAGGATAAGAATATCCAAAGGGATCCTTGAAATGACGTAGATAGACTATTACAAAACCATTATTTAAATAACCGCATACATATAATCGAAAGATACATTTATATTCATAAAAAATCTAAATATTTATGAATAATTTATTTTGCTCTTCTAAATAATTTAGAAGGACTCCCAAAGACTCTTCTTCGAGATCCGGGCTAGATAACAAGAGTCACTTTCAATACCAAACCTTTTGATATCAAAAAAGGGTGTGATGTGAGGGGGTGTGAGGTAGGACACACTATCATACTCACTGACATACTTGCTGGTGTCCTGAATCTCCTTTTTGTTAAGCTTAGGACCTCTAGAAAGCCTATGCATCACACAATCGTGTGCGGTTTCCATTGACGTGCTCTGTACATCTAGACTTAAAGGTATATTCTGTCAATGAAATCATAGAAGGAATCCTTGCTAATGGGTGCCTCTATCTGCGAAGATAACAACTGAAAAACAAAGGTGGCCGCAGTTTTACAACAGCTTTCAGTAAAAGGCTTAGACGGTTCTTAGCCTTCTTTGGCTGGCCTTGGATGAGGATCAACTAAAGAGATGGATGGAACTTTTGACTTCGATTTTTACCGTTATTCTACTCGGGGTGTCTTATTATAACCCAAAATGTTAAGTATACAATTCATTCCTTTCAATATGTCATTGTACGAGCATTATGAGGCTACATAAGGTATGATAGCTAGACAGTGCTACACAGTGTCGTCAGCATTATCGAGAAATCACTTAAAGATAAAGAGTACAAGCTCGCTGTATTCCTTGACATTGAAGCAGCCTTTAATAATGCCAATACTGAGGCGGTAAGAAGAACACTGTTTCATTGTTTTAAATGAAGCCCTGCAGCTGCTCGAAACATCTGGAGTTAGAGCCGTCGCCTATGCAGACGATGTTGTATTGCTGGGGACAGGCAAATTCCTCCCTACTCTCAGTGAGCAGATCGATGGAGCACTTAAGACCCTGGTTAGATGGTCTAATACATGCTGCGTTACTGTCAACCCCCAGAAAACTGAATTTTTATTTACCAACAAAAGGAAGAATCCTCGGCTCGACACACCTTCTGTTGGGGATACTCCCCTCAGCATATCTGACAGTGCGAGATACCTGGGTATTATATTGACAAAATAAACTCACTTGGAGATTGAATATCAGTGAAAGAATCAAAAAGGCTAGCATGGCCTTTTTCACATGCAGCAGAATTTTTGGAAAAACATGAGGACCCTCTCCGAAAATAATTCTCTGGATGTACACGACTATCCTAAGACCCATCCTGACCTATAGCAGCCTCGTATGATGGCCAGCGTTAAACAAGTCCATCTGCTTAATGGCTCTCACCAAAGACTAGCATGCTTTGCTGCTTCCAGTGCATTGAGAACCACTCCAACTGCAGGCCTTGAGGCTATTCTCAACCTGCCTCTGCTAGACATTTATACGAGATCAACAGCAGCCATCAGTGTCTTAAGAATACGTCAGACTGCGAGCTGGAAGTCAAATGCATTCGAGAATGAGCAAGGAAAGCTTCATCGGACCCACTACAATTAACTGACGTCTCCATAAGCACCCCGTCTTGTGTTCTCAGGCTTGATGCAGGGAAACAGTTTACGAGAGAGGCGAACTTGAGATGGAAGTCCGTAGATACTTGCAAAACTGTAAACCAATTATGGCTAACATTTGACAAAGCAAGGACCGAGAGACTTATACGCAAGGAGTCACAACACTGCGGTACCACTTAAGAAACTGCGTCATATGGAGGAAGAACTCTGCAGAGGATGCGGTGCTAAGGAAGATGTAGAGAACACTAACCACTTCATCTGCCAGTGCCCTGGACTCAAACACTCCAGGTACAAGCTCCTTGGCAAGCACTTCTTCCAGGACCTAGGAGAACACTCCAATGCAAAAACTGACATGTTATTGAACTTCATCAGATCACCAGGATGATTTGTATACTCTGCAAGCTAGTAACTACTACACCCTGTGGGTGACACAATGGGTCTGGTCTGACCTGAGTGCGGCGGAAGTATTTCTATTCTTCTGCCAATCCGCAAACCTAATCTAACCTAACCCAATACAGTCCATTTCGTTTAATTATTTTTTTTATTAGATTAGAGTTGTCCTGAGTATTCAAAGATCGTATGCATCCAACTCAAACTGAGATGAAGATATGCCGGAATTCGCACCCACAACCCTGAGTAAGGATGAAAATATCACTGAAAGCAACGAGATTTCCCATTGACAAGAAGCGAGGTATCTGCGTGCTGCCTCCTATGGCTAAGGTAATAGCTATCACAGATCACTCGAAGACTCACTCTTTGCTAAACGAAAAGGTTTTCGATGTAGGTTTTTCTGTATTGACCACATCAACACTCTGCGGATCACCATCGAACAGTTCGTTGAATATCGATCGGCATTTCACACTGATGCTGTTCATAGTCTTGAAAAGGCGTTTGATATTGTTAATTGAGAATACGGACATGTGGGGTGAGATATTCCAGGAAAAATCATAGTAAATTTTTATCAAGGCTACGTACGATCCATCTGATGAGTCCCGGTAGCTGGCTTTGCTGAGCAAACATCAGGGCTGTAAAAGAATGCAATCATTGTGGAATGCATTCACATGAAGTCGTACTAAGAATTCACGTAGATTTGTTTCAATTCAATGACTTCAATAAAGACTTCAGATTGAAAAAAAAAAAAAAAAAAACAAATCACCATTCATTTTGAAGTCATGACTGCAGCAATCAATTTTATCAGGGTAGACAATGCAATCTTGAAAGACTTTAAGTGACTTCAAAAGACTTCAACTAAGTGAATGCAATCACTGAATTCAAAGACATCAAAAGACTTCAAAGACTTCAACTAAGTGAATTGAGTGACTTCAAGGAATGCTAGTGACTTCAAGTGACTTCAAAGAATGCAGAGCATTCAAAATGATTGCATTCTTTCTGACTTCACCATTTTGAATGCTAAAATTGATTGCTTCAGTCATGACTTCAAAAGGAATGGTAATATATTTTTTTCAATCTGAAGTCTTTATTGAATTAAATCATTTTTCGGAGCATTCCAAGGAATTATAGTCAAAAATGTTTGCATTATTTTACAGCTCTGCCAGACAGGTACTGATTTCATAAAGGCGCTGATTTGAGCCCAAGTCAATAGGGGAAAAGTGTTGCAACATTTACAATGCATTGCATAATAAATAATAAAAACATAACTGCACATTTTGAATGAATGTCTAATCAACTCGTAGTCACATGTTATACCGGTCATATGGTTGTTTTACACACCCTTGTCATAAATTACTCATCTGCCGATATGCAAATTTATCTTGCCTACAATGTATAAGAAAACAGCCAGTCTTGCTGGTACAGTAAAGTCACCGTACAGTACTCATACACGACAACTATTAAGGTAACGAATTAATTACTCTTATCTGAAAAGCGAGTGAGTATGTTAATAACTCATTAACCAGATTCAATCTTGATAGGCTTCGACGGATTAACTGGTGATCTACGTCGCGGGTGAAAAGCATTCTTCCCTTTTATTTAATCCTGGACACTCAGACATTTTTTTTGTGTAAAGAAATTAAAATCCTCCAGAACCATGAACGTGGTAAATGTCAGAAGAGACTTTTTTTTCCGTATCCTGTCATTTTGCTTTGAGAGAGATCTCTTCACAGAACCGCCTTCAAGCGTAATTTCCTTAAAGGGACTTTGGTATATTTTTGGCTTTTTTTTTTGTTGAGCCCATCCTTTCAATTCTGGCGTTGATCCGCTGTGATGTGTGTGCATGAGATTTTTCAATCGAATCGATTTCTATTACTACCACCGTCATCGTCATCCATTTCATTCCCATCAACACCATTTCGATTGAATTTTCTCTTTTGCACTCCTTATGCGTGTGTGTGTGCGTGGTTTACTGTTAGGTTCCTGAATCTATCAATTTCATTTTCACAGGCATTCTGGAATTGAAATCTCTATCTCTGCGACGTGCAAGAGACACAAATACATAGAGAGAGAGAGTGACGTGAAGAATGAAAGTAATTGTTGGAAGATTTTGCGTCAAGGATACGTTGCTTTCAAATGTAGAAATTGTTTGTGTTTTTGTTTTTGTGTCAGCGGGTGGATTCTTTGAATTTGTTTGCATTTTTCTGGTTCTTTGTTTGTGTTTCTTTGGGTGCGACAAATAAACAATCAGTGGCAGTAGATCGTGCTAAACGACATCAGAACTAGGGGGAAGTAGCATACGTTTTGTGGAATGGAAAAGCTTTGCTAGTGTGTAGGCTTTTGGCGTTTGTGTTTGTTTGTATTGCGCCAGGATGTGAGTAACCAATTTGTAGTTAAGGTATTTTTAGATTTGAATGGAAGTGTTTTCTACTGAGGCCTTTTGAACAATACACTTTCAGGAAGAGAGCAATACATGTATGTACTTGTATGTAACGAATAAATATATGAGGTTTTTAAAAGACTTCACTTCAAAAGCTTAGTACATACACACATATACAAAGAATTGGGATCCCTATTTATAACACACTTTCTGGCGGATTAGAGGGCCTGAATTCCATTTGAGATACGCCTGCGGTTTCTGGCTTCGAGTTGTGAAGACAAAGTCTTCTTGCATTCGCGACAACTTTATCTTTGTACCCGAAGTTCAATCTTTTCACCATCTCTAACCCGAGGGCTTCAATTTGAAGATCGTCTTGGAGTTCGATGACACCAGCGAAGCCGAGACCACACTTCTTAGAAATTTGTCCATTTCTCAAAGCACTGGCAATGAAGTTGAACACGTGTATTGCAAGCAACTCTGGATTGTGGGCAATTGGTTGAAGGTACATTATTCGATTAAGCAGACACAAATCTCGTGAGCATAGTCGACGTCCTCAAGGTAATATGTAAAGCTCCAAACAATGGAAGAAGTAAGACACTGGATGTTCCATCTGTCCACTGAAAATAACATCTAAAAATGGGCCAAAAGTACTCAATGGCAAACAGAACTGACTAGACCCAATGAAATATCCTGTACCACAAATTGATGTCAATAGTTATGGACTGTGGTACAGTATTTTCAAAAGACTACCTCTACTTTAACCTTTAAGCTATTGCAAACTATATCAAGCCGAAGCCACTGCCATCTGTGAAGGAACTGACTGGTTGGCGCTTAATGCAGTATCAGTTTTGGATATTTCAGACAGTCAGAATAACAAAGCTGGCGAGTTGCTTCCATGAGACTCATCAGGTCTAAATTGTATAAGCGTAACCGTCATCGAAGGGCCAACGTGTTATGCTTAATAGCTCATCAATATGGATGGCATCAATTCGACCATTGCTAGCTGTGACCCACATTTTAGGTGGGCAATGAATTCTGTAGAAGTAGTAGGGTTGAAGAAGAATAAGAGACCATTAGCAACCTCCTATGCACGTGCCTTTCACTCGTTAGCATTAGAAAGGCCACACTAGGTGAATATCTCTTCAACGATCTGCATGATGTCAGTAACGCCTGCATGGCTATTCTTCAAAGAGTCCTTGCTGGTGTCCTTACTTGTGGGTGAACTTCCCACTTTATATGTATATCGGCAGCATAACGGACCTATGTACTTCTGGTTTAAGTGCTTCCTAATGGACGATCGGCTTTCAACCGACCAACAAATGGACCAAGCCAACCGACTACGCTACACGAAGTACAACCCTGATAAAAACTAGAGACGAACTGAATTAGACAGTCATGTGCTGGTTGTTTGCAGCTTTGCACCTTTAAGCTAAAAACCACCAAAATCGCAGTTATACTTTGACGTGTGAATGACATGAATGACAAACTGCAGAAACTCTTTTATTCAGAAGGAAAGAGAGAAATAGCAGGACACCTTTATAGTAAGGCATTGGTCACATAAATAGAACAATAAAGGCCTCGCATATTTTAGGAAATTTGCGAGCGGGCGAGATTCGAGTTGATATGATAGAAACCAAGAACAATACTATAGTGACCACAAGTATCACATAGACATGTGTACATCTCCAGTAACCACAATCGATAGCATTTCCCTTCTACGGAAACTTGGCAGTCATCTTTCTTCTTCACTCTTGCGAATATTGTCAGTATGAGCCAATGAAACTGATCAACTGGTGTATGATGGCGTCACTTGACAGAGTTCGGCAGGGATGTTATGAGTACCTACTACCTTTAAGGTCTGTTCCCGTACTTTTTGCGCCAAATTTCGAAGGTTGTCAAAGTTATAAGAGTGGAAGAAACAATTTTAATCTTTCAGTGTCAGAAAAATTCCCAAAGTGTGCTGCAACGTTTTCAACAAAGAATGCATTATTTTAGACCCGCCAATTTCCCTTGCAAATTCAGCTAAAAATTAAAATTTAAAGACTAACAATGATATATGAATGATCTTAATAATTTTAAAAGAAAATATAAACCCAAAGTCTCTTCTTTTTTACCTTCAATCTTACAGCGAATACATTTTAAGTTATTCTACTGGCAATTTTCTCCAAAATAACCCTACATTCTCTCTTATATTGACTGAACAATTTAGGTGTAAATTCAAATCCTTTTACATATGGTAAACGCTTCTAGCTGTCAGTATCCTTTATACCAAACTCCCACTTTCTATCTGGAAATTCTCTCTCGGCTCTACCCATCCTTAGGCTATTTATTCAATGTGCTCTGATCAAATGTTCTGAAATGAAATATTTACACATCCACTCTGCACACATCTATTCAATCTCCATGATTCATGGATTACCCAAAATCCTCTCAAATCAGTCACCGATACAACTTAATCACAGACTCGCAGTTAAGCGCACATAAACTTATTCAATTAGTCGAAATGTCAAGTACTTAAGTCAACTGTCGCATTTGATTACTTTTTTTTTGCTTTGTGTTGTTGTTATTTTTCTGACATGTTGTGCTAGGTTTGACTTTTTGCTTTCCTTTTTATGGTAAGAAGGGTAACGCTTAACGTCTTACATAGCCTAAGTGTTGGTTGTTTTTAAAGGATAGACATAGTACTCAATATTCGGGTCACGTTGCTATTAGGTGATGTAGAGGCATGTCTTTAATACTGTGTCAATTGTTCGAATGACATCAATTCCATTTGAAGCACATGCTGAATCTGCTACTGTCTGACATAAGCATGTAATGCAGTTACCCTATCCTACACTCATGGTTTGACATTTTAACTTTAGTTTCATTTTCATTTCTCGGAAGAAGCTACACACACACAAATTGTGACTATCTTGTATGAAATGAATGTTAATAGAAAGATTGGAATTCAAAATGAACTTTTCGATGGCATATATTTTAAAATAAATTACTATCTCGAATTGCAGGCTGTTTAAACTAATTGAAATCATATTTCAAGAAAACATTTCATGTCAGTCCAACAATTTGTTTCCTTTCCGCAGAGTAATTCAAACGAAATATAATTCAATATTTAGGACTTGAGGGAAGCTCTTTAGATGACAAATTGCCTGAACTCTGCCGAAAGACATACATCATGTCATGTGCCTCACGTAATGGGCAAAAGTTTTAGTGTGTAGTATTTTATCGAAATAAGGAGTAAGGCGGATGGAGACCGTTGCTCCGATAGTTGGATGAGTAACGAAAAGTTATTTGATATTTGTACAGAAAATTCTTGTGTCTTCGTTCAGGTATGAAGGCATGTGTAACAGAGTTTCATAATTTAATCTCCGTTTTCTAGAAAAAAAAGAAGATAAATGTAATTTTGTAATTTCAGGAGCATAATTTATAAAGGGGAGTCGAATGACATTCGATACCTTAAATCTCTGTATCTTTACAAATCATCATATATTATGTCTCCTTCTTATCCATGTGGAGCCATTATATTGGTAATAACTCCATTTGTTGGCTTGATGCGTGTGCGTGACGTGACACACACGCAAATGTCTGTCGCAATTTAATTCGAACCAAACGCTGTGGTATATTATCCTTGAGACATAAATAATTTTATTGCTATATCATACTGATGGCATACAGATGTCAATTGCTAAAAGGGATTATGAGAGAAATCGTATCTGAGAAGAAGTTTATTACTTCTGACAGATGATGTTGTATAAAGTGACACGGGGTGTTTGCTGGTGTCTGAAATGTGATTCTATCATCCCCCTTTTTTTTTTTTGTGAATTTTCAATCAAAAGAGGCTAGGAAAATTGGCTAAAGATGAGAGCTGTGGAAAAATCTACAGTGGATGCTTGTATGTGTGTATTTGATTGAATTATAGACGCGAAGGTGGGGGTTAAATTAGCAGGTCTCATATGAATTATTGGCTTGGGTTCAATTTGGGTGCATAATCACCTTTTGACTTTGACTTGAAAACGGAGGTTTTGGGTAACAAATTTTGAATCATTGTGAAAAATAGTTTATGATATCATGTTTTGAACTTGACCTTAGAATTTGGGCTCCTTGGGCTCCTGTCGGTCTAATGTTGGGCCATTTAAGGTCTCACCAAGAATGCGCTCAATATTGGCTTCTAATAGGTACTTGGATAGTCTTGCCAACATAAACCGAAGTCTTAACATAGACCCAGAGAAACTAGTCGACTAATGTCAAATCGTACGACCTCCATGGTCAATTCAGTTATGCATTTTTGCCAATGATGTTCTTCAATCGAGTTTGGCGCAAATGTCGCGTCTTCACCTGCAGGTGTTTGTTCATGTAGAGCTGAACACTGTGACCTCCGAATCTTTTGTTGTCCTGCGCGTCTGAATACACCTCTGATCCCTAACAAAAGCACTCAAAAGAAGGATGAGTTCTTTCGAAGGAGTTCATAGATAGTTTGATAGACCACTTACACGAGCTACCTTGAAATACTCCAAGGTGAGATCTGTCCAAGGGGTTGAAGCACGTGAAAGTTGAACTCGAGGGTAGGCGACTATATTGTGCCTTACCACGTAAAAAAGAAACACTTTTTATCAGAGAGATACGAATCGAGTTTACCCTTTCGTCGCTCTATCCACGATCCATCTTAGTGCAAGAGACCCTCTAGATTTCTCCAGAACTACCCAGGGCCAGACAACGAGCAATAGACAATTCTTCTTACAATTCGATTGAGAAGATCTGAGGTTGAAATAGAAATGAACTAATCACGTTGTTAAACTCCACACGATGAATTTGTAGACTCCAAACTTACGCAGATAAACATCCACGTAATGTCAGGTGTGGTAACAAAAGGACACAAGCGCACTAATTGGGTTCTGTTTACCCTCCTGGTTGGGCTTTGAGAAGGAAACCTTCCATTCAATGACCGAATAGATTACCTCTACACTGTGGCCTTATTTGAAAGCAGTTTTAAAGGACTCTAGAGAGCTATATCAATGGAATGTATAATCCATACATTTCGAATCAGGAGAGGAGTCTTAAATCGACTGATTCGTTGATGCTCTGGGCTTCAAAAATCCTGCTTCAGAAATAAATTCCTTTGGCTAGCAAACACGATAAAGCTGCTCATTCAACATTAAACTATGTTTACACTGCCGTAGGCGATAACATTGTACAGCAGCAAATTATAGAATGCCCAAGGATGGAAGAACAGTTTAAAGGCGCAAAAGGACGTTCCGATGTGCACCCAGCCTTACGCTTAGGGAGAAACATTCCCCACCCTCATTCAAATGTTAAATTAAAAACTTTACATCAGTTAGTGTTTATTGGTAAATAAAATGTTCTTTTGCAATGCACACAAAGGATCAAGGATGACAACGAAGAAACCACATTAAAAGCAAGTTATAAAAACATCCTCGGACAAAAGACAAAACCGACGATGTGTCGTTGATAGCCGTATGTTTCTATTGTTCCTTTTATCCTGCGGCAAAGATCATATCATGCTTCCTATCCTATCTAGTTCAACAGAAGGGGAACCCCCCCAACAAAGAAGAAGGACTTGGATAACTTTTCTCATTTAGCGATGAAAATGTCAACAATAAATTATTGTGTAAGGCAGTGTAGGTACGTTTCTTTTGATTTGTGTCTCATAGAGTAAAAATAATTCAAAGGAACCGTCTAAGAAAAGGATATAATATTTTTTTCTTTTTTTTTTTTCTTTCAAAAGCTCTGCGGAGAAGAAAGTATGTAGATGATTCTGCATCATCAAAGGCAAGATATTAAAATGCGTCAGTAAAATATGTCAGATATAGTAGGTACTGTATATACACGCAATTGAAGTTGTGTTGGTGGTGGCGTGGTACACAGCCAGGACCCTCTTATAGGTTCGGTTGTATGGAGTTGCCTTCGGAATGGAAGGAATGTTTATTGGATCGCACAGGCACAGATAGTCAGCTATTTATTTATTTGTGTAAATATTTGGATTGTTTTTATGAAGTTACGCCGATTACAGAGATTGAAAGGAAGATTTTGAACCGAAGCGGGATTAAATATTGAATCAAGGGAAAGCCTTGTCATGAAAGGATTTTATTTTTCGGCAATAAAATGATGGGGAATGATGATTAATTTGCATATAGCTAGAAATATAGAGAACAAAGTGGTGAACACAAACGAAAAATGGAAATGATTATTGCTTCGAAAGATTTTAAGGATTTAATAGGGAAGAGTGAGGGAAGAGGCTTTGGAAGAAAATTCGTTTAAAATCCGAGATAGCATTCACCATATCAAAAATGTGCCATATGATATGGGCAAGTGCAAGGTAAACACAGAGGAGTTGCTCTGCAGTATCAAAACCTTCTCCGTAAGGACCATCAACATAGAAACTTTGCTTAAGCTTAGTATGGTAAGATGCGTTGCTTACCATTCTCCAAATCTGTACAGCCTTGTATTCTGGTAAAATGACAGTGGAGATCAAAGCCTCATGGCACTTTCTGGCTGGATACGTCCATTATCAGATCAATACTTCAATATGGCATGTCCGTTTGGTGGATAGCTCTATCAAAGGCTGTCAACTTCACTCTCCCGAGAAAGGTTCAAAGAGCTGCCTGCCTATGTATTATTGGCGCTCTTAGAACTGAAATTCCCCATCCGCAGTGCTTGGTACTATTCTTCACCTACTGCTGTCGTCAGCAGACAAATGGCCGCCCCAACAGCGATTCGTCTGGCTGCCTCTCCACAGAGGTTATGCCTCGACTGTGGCCACCTCTACATTTTTTATGAATGTAACCTCATTAGTAAACCTACTGATTAGTGATTACAGTCCACCCAAGCTCATAATTGGTCGAAACTTTCGCACATCAATCCGGGCTCGGAACTTTTGGTCCAACCATAAGCAAGTGAATGTCGCAGCGATCCACACCTACACTCATGGATCACAGACCTCTGATGGAGTGGGTGGCGGCGATTACTCCTGTAAGGTTAACTTAAGTATTAAGTGTGGTGTACAGTCAGGCACCCATCAGATCCTTGGAATCGTCCAAGGCCAATCATTTTTGATGGAGTTCTCAGGCCAATACGAAATGAACCTCTGGCAGGTGCCAGGCAACAGGGGTATTCCAGGAAAGTGCAACCCTACTAGCTCCTAGTACTTGTAAACTAATGCTCAAACTGGATGCTATTAGAAAGGCCAACGTTCTCTGGGAAAACAGTAATTTTTTCAGAATCTTCAGAGAGCTTTGGCCTAATCTGGACTAAAAACGTTTAAACGAACTGATGGTTCTGAGTCCTTCGAATCTGAGTATCATCATTGGGACACTGCGCCTTCGATAAATGGATTCTGCAGAAGCTTTAGAGATAAGAAAGTAGGGGAAACTATACCTAATTTTCTCAGCCACTGTTCTAACCTATCGTCAAAGAAAAACTTCCACATGGGGTCTTACTTATGTATATCTGATGGGTGAACCTTTCAGACATCTGCTTCGCTTTGTCAAAAGCCAAAATTTATTCGCCTGATATCTCCAGAGGTTGTCAGTTCGATTCCCATTCTCTGCCTCCTTCTCTATCTGTTTGCTCATAATGTAGTGAAGTATGTTATAGTCTCTAGTACACAATGCAGTCTTTGATCGACTAAGTTTTTTTTTGTCTTCCCTGTAGTAGTGGGTTTTGATCCGGAAAATGGGCCTTTTAGGGCTAACTCTATCTAAGCACGAGCAGCCACCACAGCCACGAGGACTAGAACACATTGGAAATAAGATTGGCTCAGTCTACAGAATACTGTACTACCTCCTGTCTATCTGATAGCAAAAAAGCATCCTATAGACATTCTGGCAGAAGACCAACGACAATAATACGAACTGAGACACTAAGAACAAAAGCTCAGAGAATACATTACACCGGAGAGTGGCAAGAACGCTGGAAGGGCTTTTTAAAAAAAAGTAGAGTAAACGCATTTACACGATAGGGTTTCTTATATCCAGGAATGCTTCTGTTCATTTCAGCATAAATTTGTTCATAATGACAATTCAAGACTAAGCAGACTTATAATATTTGAACATAGTCAGGAATTCCTCTAGGACTTACAAACCTTTGTGTCCTGTAATAGAATGGATCCGTTGGATCTGATTACTCTGGGAAAGAAGTTAAGCCTGTAGGTTCATAGTGGACCATTTCCTTTCAAAGACATATTCAGTCCTGGCAACGATTTTTAGCTCGCAGGTAAGTGGGAAGGGAAACTTTGCATACATGGGTCTTAGTAGCCTTTTTCTACTTTCATTAGAAGGAGACCTTACGAATTAAATGGTATAAAAGTGTCACAAGAAGAAGGAATACCGCTCGTTATATTCCATCGGGTCTAGGTGTTTTGATTCATAACAATAAAGATTAAAGTATTTTCCAAAAAAGAAAAAAAAAAACAAACAAATCCTTAATATAATAACCACAATCATTCAAATCCCTTTGATAACATCTTTGTTATCCCCAAAATTCCATCTGCCCTTCAATTAAAGGGATTAAGATGAGTTTGGTCAACTTAAGCTACCAGTTCGCATCCTCAACCAAATAAGGGAAATACATTTATAACCAACCCCCAAAAAAGAGAGAACTATGTAGGCGTCCTTTATATCCCCCATTGAACTGCTGGCAAATCGTAGCCTAAATCGAAGTCTAAATAAAAAAAATCCTTCAAATTAAGGTGTCCTTACACGGGCATTCGACTGAATCGAATGGAGAAGAAATACGAAAAGAATGTGTATTTTCGTCCTTTTTTTTTTTGCGTTTTCTTCGAATGGAATTTAACCGCATTTACAACTGAGAAACCCCCTCAAATAAAACCGAAAACGTTTCTCGGTATACAAACGTGTACATCTCGAGGCCAGAGTCCCTTTGTGTGACAAGGGTAGGTTAGGTATATCCAATGGAATTCTTTTTTTTTTTTTTTTCTTCTTCCTTGTATGTGATAAAGGAATCAAGAGAGAAAAAAAAAACGTGTTGGAGACACTACAATAAACGCAGGACAAAAAAAAAAAAAAAGAAAAACGAAGAAAAAAAAAACTTGTAGTCCGCAAATATTTACAAAGGATAACAAAGGTGAAATTGATTTCGTGCTTTCTGCTTAATTAGACAGGTGGGTGGCGACGAGTCGGCATTGGTTTTACTTTTTTTCTTCTTCTTCTTCTATACTTTGGTAAATATAAGGACTCGAGGCTTGTGGTTTACTCTTGCAATCTTGTGTATTTACATTAGGAGCTCAAAGAATTCGCATTAATTATCGAGATGAAAACGGAAAATACGATCAAAGGACGATTATGAAGGAGCACTAAATTACTTAGTCTCCTGAAGACATTTTTGTACTTCGAAAAATGTCTGTTTTCGACAGCAACTCGTTTCGGTCTCAAATACACGCAGGCAGGCGCTTTCTTATACGAATACCTCTAGCTGATGGGTAATATTGTTTGAATATTATTTTCTTCCACGATGTAGAGTAGTTACCCATGCTATGGATTCTTTGAAAAGCACGTAAGTAGTTATTGGTTGAGGAACAAAAAAAAAAAATCCATCTATGTCAACTACGATTTCAATACGTGAAGTACACGTGAAGATACATTTTGCCGTTCATGTTCATGTTTATAATGGAAACTCGACATTTCCGCGCATCCAACAAAGAAAAAAAAAAAAAAAAAAGTAAACGTATCCTGCATACATATTTCATGGAATGTGAAAAAGGTATCAAATGTTCCCTCTGTGATCTAACTTTAATTAGATACGTGGAACTACAGAGTATAACTTTGTGTGCACGTTTTTTTTTTTGCAGCTCCCCCAGCTGACGGTTTCGAAGGACGTAAATAATTTTTAATGAGAACCGTTGCCATGGTATGAGAAGGATACGCTGGATATGCTGTGCGAAGGACATTCCGAGGTGATAGTTTAAGGGTAGAAATAAGGATATTACTTTTAATAACTTTCGCAACATTGCCATATGTTGTACATAGTTCAGAGAGAGGTAGGTAAGTTCCCTGTTAAGGTTTGATAAGATGTTAAATCCTGTGGATGAACAGATTAATTAAACATGATACAGAGTACTCAACGCTAAGAAAAAATAAAGCTGGTGTGCCACAAGGCGGTGCACTAGGCTCAGTGCTATCTCTCTTATTCGCTGTCGATCTGACTTAAAGTGGTGAAACGAGTATAGAAGCTCTTGCAGATGGCACTACTGTGCTTGTTCTGCGAGCAGCTGTTGAAACAGCAAAAGCACATCAAATTTCAATAAAAAGCATCTCAGTTTGCACTAAAAAGTAGCAGAAGAGATGTAATGACATAATTTTACGCATAGAAACGTAACATACAACCGAAAATGAAGAAGAATACTCAAAGGCTTAGGCAAGACAAGCTTAGGCACCTAATCTAGTCTAACCTATTGTTTCAAGCCATCTAAAATAAAGTATTAAGGAACATAGTTAATGCAGTGTGCAGTGCATACGCTGATGTACATAGAGATGGTTGAAGATGAAGCTAAAAAAGCTGCTCAAAAGCACAGAACTGGGATTCCTTCTCCAAACACTGACTAAGGAACAGACGAAGAATCAAGAAACCGATTGGAGCTTAAAAACAAACGTCCTGGCGAAAAATCTTAAGCGAAGCCCTCGCCTGAAATTCAAAACTAGACGCAAAGACACTCCAAGGAGTCCCGCTCGTTTCGCCAGCACTTTAAGTGCTTTACGATGCCTTGCAGGGTACTTCTGATGATGTCTATATCACCTCAGCAGTTGGACCTTTATGTAAAAAATTGTGCCTTCCATATATTTATCTGCCCTATCTGTTTCAGAACGATATTAAAGAAGTCACATAACTACTCATCTTCTTGTTGGAATTCGGTGCCCGTTTGGAAGAGCTCAGAAGAATTGTTTCCAAGTTGCACAGAGTTGCTCAACATATCCTTAATCAGGAAATCGCCACTTAGAGTTGCCTTTTTTGAAGATGGGGCGTATGTACTTCATACAGTCGTCGATACCCAGACTAGAGTGATGACTTGACGGATCACGTCCTTATTTAAAAAGCTGCAAGTCCATCAGAGACAGCAGCTTTGTTGTTTGCTTTCTGATACTTTCGGATAACTTCTTCAATGGTGGGTGAGGACGTTGGTCCTTCATTGACTAGAAGGGGGTTCTGTTTTTACCCTATAGCCGCTCTATTATTTGTCCGTTAAGGAGCTACTTGAGCTGTTGCTTCTACACATCAACAAATCCTTACACGCTGTGTTGACTAGCTATTCCAAAGAGGCTGCATTCCGGATTTAAACCAGGCAGGCTTTCCGTATATTCTTGCGCGGGTGGGACTCCTCAATATTTTTGAGCTGGCAAGCTACGTTGTGCCTCTTCTTTTGAATGTTCTTCTCCTCCCTAGAAGAAGAGGGTAGAATAAATGAAAAGGACGTTTTTAAGTGGGCAAGAATCCGCAGCACGCTTTTCACGCTCCTTATAGTGTCCCTTTGAAGATTTTTCACCAACCCTCGGGGGCGAAAAAAACCACTCTTCGTCTATTAATATGATCCTCCATTCTAACAAATAAGTTTCCGAATTATTTGAAAATTCATCATTGAAATTCATGAAATAGCCACAAGAAGGCGACAACTTTTCAATTGCGTGGTAGATGAAAATATCCTCCTCATCGCCTCATGAATGTCCTCCTTAACTTGTTCTTCTTCTTCTTCTTCTCAGATTGGAAAGGCTCTCTTGGTAAGATGACAAATAATGTCACGAGAAAAAAAAAAAGCTCAAATCATGATTTATGTAAGCTTTGTCAGACTTACCATCCACACTGGCCTGGATGTTGTTTTTCTTTTTTTTTTCTCCAAAGAGGAGGCAAGCAAAAAAAAAAAAAACAACACAAAAGAAAGCATTTCAATCTACTGTAAGGACAAACAATCTACGTTCGTTGACATCCTTCTGAAGGATTTTCACTTTCTCTTCTTATTCGGTATTTTTTGTCTCTCATTCTTTTGTTGTTGGGTGTTTTGCAATTTAAATTCTCGCCCTCAAATAGAACAAAAAAAAACTGACAACGACGACAATGCGCCAAATATTATAAGGTTACCCACAGCATATTGTGTCCTTCTTACCTTTGACACCGGTTTTTTTTTGCCAACAAGAGAAGGCGTACACTTTTGAGTGTTCACATACGGGTTTTCTAATGGTTTTTAGTATGTCGCCATTATTTACTCGAAGGATTCCGCAAATATTTACATATTTTGTTCTTTTGAAGGGTCCTCCTGAAACAAACTTGTAAATGTCACATTTGCACATAGCTTCATAACTTTGACGCGTATCCATGGGGCTGTTTTTTTGGACACCTTTTGTTGCGTAGGGTGTTGCTCTTTTTATGGGGTTTTTGACTGCTATGATGGTTTTATTTAGCACTTGTAGTGGGATGTTTTTAGATGTTACATTTGTGGAGGGAAAACCGTTCAAGTTTCGAATGAGGAGTGCGCATTTGAACAGAAGTGAATTGGCTCTACTGGCCATCGAGAGTTTCCAATAGGGATTTCCGAGCTTTGACAGGTGTTTGCGGTCATATCAATCAAGCTACATCTGCCGAATAAGCTGTCATTTACCAAGTCAGTCTTGCCAAATGAACATGAAGAATTATAGCGCTCAACGACATTTGCAAATGATTGAATTGTTTCCTAAAAGTGGATCTTCTGTTCGAGCATTTCGCCCATTTTACGGTCCCCATAATCGTCGAAAGATAGTGCGATTTGACCCCGTTAGACTTCTTCTTGTGAGGGTTCTTTTAAGTCATAGGACGTTACGGATGGGCGCCACCTAGCGAAGTAGTGGCAGATATTTGAATGATGTTATATTCTAGACAAAGGCGGAGTTCTTTCTTTCCCATTCTCACATAAGGTTCACTAGTATGGCGGACGGTACTTGAGAAGCAATATCAGCTTTTAAACCTCACCAAAATCCAGATGGCGACATGCATCGGAATCATGGGATCATGTGGAACAACACCGACGGCCATGCTTAGTTTCATTCCGCTTGACATTTATTGTAGTAGTCTGCTATAAGATTGAGGGAAGGCAGATTGTGTTCTTCAATCTCTTACGGCCATGCCTCCATTCTGTCCCGGTGGAGGCTACCAATAGATTGATGGAAACAGATCACATGAACCCGATGCTAACATTCGAAAGGAGATTCAATGCAAGGATTCCTGACAGAAATTACTGCAAGAACTGGAGGACTAAATAGAAAAAGGAGTTGGCATTCTAGAGCGACGGTTCTAAGATGGACAGTGCTACAGGAGCCGTAGTTTATTGTGAAAGAAACCGCTCCTTTAGAATAAACGATGACTGCAGCGCCTTTCAAGCCGAAGTCACTGCCATTACGCAGGCTGCTGAAATTATAAGCGAGAGTAATATCGTTGGAAAAACGATAACTGTCTATATAGAAGCCATTAAGGCTCTAGACTCTGCTATAATTCGGTCGAGGCTGGTGAGAACCTGCAAATCACTTTTAAACGAGATATCCAGACCCAATACGGTGACCCTCAGAGCATATGGATATCGAAGGAAACGAGAAGGCGGATGAGCTTGCTAGGAAAGGGTCGACGCAGCCCCAGTCAGTTCTTTAAAGAAAAAAGTAGAAGATGAAGCCATCGATCGTGCAAACAGACGCTGGATTCATCTGGATACATGCGTAACGGCTAGAGCTCTATCGCCGGCCTTTAGCAAGAAGAGATCATCAACTCTGGTTAAACTCGGTCGTCATAACCGACCATTGTGTCATTGGCCTCCACGCAGAGAGACTCGGTGTGCTGCATAACGACTGTTGTAGAAGCTGCAGAGACGAAGAGGAAATCGAATCTATTCGTCACCTGCTGTGTAACTGTCCTGCCCTATCTGTAAGAAGAACGAAAACTTTTGGCAGTCATTTCTTCTCGGAGCTGGAGGACTTAGGCAATGTTGAGCTGATGGAACTCCTCAGATTTATATTACTAGCTGGGTGGTTCTAACAGCGGACCTCCTTAAAGCGTTCCCAGGGTTAAGCGATTGGGCACAATGGAACCGAATTGTGGGTCTAAGTGAGCAGTGACCTTCTGGTCACAAGGCACCCATCTACCTAACCTAACCTATATTCCAGACATAACGGCTCTGTGGGCGTGGTGCGCAAAGCATCCACAATGACAATAGTTGCTGATCGTTGTATTGCTCTTGATTAGGTATGTCTTTCCAAAAAACTAGAGCCCTATACGTTACTCTGACTATTGTAGTGTGTGGCCCTCTGTTTCCCTGTGCACTTGGGATAACAGCATCGCTTTATCCCCCAAATTGACACACAAATCTAATAACTAAGTCCTCACAGAGGATGCTAATACAATCTGTAAAGAAAGGACTGTTGAAACAAAGAGCACAAGCTATGTTCCATCATATCCTTTCAACCTTACCAACAAGCATCTCATACACTCAAGTTCATAAATTATTATGGAGGCAATCTGAGAAAAGTGAGTCTAAAATTTTACGAAGTTCCTTGATTTGATTTTTTTTTTGTTTTATCTTTTGCATCATAAAAGGAGCTTTATGGTAGGAATACACACCCTAAAATTTCATCTCATTCTAAGAAGTCATAAAATATTTGCGCATCCCTACACAAACCACCGAGATGGACAATAGATTGAACGAATTCTTAAATGAAATGAGCTGGCAAATAGTCTCGATTCGTCGAGCCTGTAAGATATCCTTCCGATTGAAGAAGCAAAAAAAAAAAGTTGGTCTCGGCGACCTTTCAACCATAAATTACTTTATCCTACACGGTTCTTTAAACCACAAGAAAATCCTCTTTAAACAACGATTCCATAGAACTCCATGAGCAAGGCAAAAATAACGAGCAAAATGTATATATGTATGTATCTATACAAGCAAAACAAAAACAATCGAAATGAAGCAGTAAACTAAACAATTATTATCCTGTTCAGCAATATTTGTCCAACTTGTTATTTCACTCAATTCAGCTTTGTGGGTGTTGGGTGGCGGGGAGTTTTATTTTATTTCGTCCTTTGGTGTTGGACTTTTGTTGTTTTCCTTCTATACGCACCCGCCTGATTTTTTTTTTCTTTTCTTATTTGCTTTTGATTCTTTTTTTTCTTTCTCTGTAGGGTACGCCCAATGTAAGAAGGGGGTTTTAGAGAGACACGTCCTGATAAGAATATTGTCATAGAAATATCCACTTGGGTGAACGCACTTTTATTTATTTGGTCTGCGGCAGACAAATAAAAGGATCCAAGTAGGGAGTGTGTGTGCGCCAATGGCGAACCATTCCATTGCTTCGAAAGTTTATTTGTTCAAGTCCTTTTAATATTTTAATTCCAACAGAAAAGTTTTGCGTATAAACATACAGTATATGTATGTATGTCCTTGGGATGAGTAGGTGATAAATAATTCATTTTAATTATTTGAGTTTTCTCGGGGATGGTTTTCCGAACTCTCATACAGGAGGAGGATTAAAATCAAAAGATTTCTTTTCAATTTTTCATATGGGATGTGAAAGGAGAACACATGCGGGACACAGGATGAGTAAAAGTTATAAACTTCCTTCGAGGATAATTACGAAATTAAAGATGGTAAAGTTTAAAACGAAAAAAAAAAAAAAAAACAACGGCAACACATCAAAATGCTTAAGGATAAGTATATCTCTGACTTACTATGCAATTCCTTGTGTGTTAACTTACCTGAAAGAAAAGGAAACAAAAAAAGGATACAATTACTTAAATGGAACACAGAAGGAGAGAAGGAAAAGCAATTTAATTAAAGAAAAAAAAACGATAGAAACAGCGTACAGCTACTTCAATTAATGTCTAAAATTAATTTAATGGCCACCACCGACTATGGCGGTATGTACCTAAATGAATGAGAGATAGCTGTATAAGGATGCGCGTTAGCCGCATGTTACAAATTGATCACTGACGTCACATCGTGTCACGTCCTGATGAGGAAAAAGTCCCACACTAAATGCGGGGAGTGGGCTATTTTGGAGAAAATAAAAAAAAGGATAATCACACTGCCCTTCTCTAGACTTGTGGTTGTCGGTTATATTTTTATTGTTTGCAATTAATTTGGGAACGGTTTTGTTTTTTTCTTCATCGTCGACGACTCTTTTTTTTTTAGGAGCGCTTTGTTACACTTTCCATTGCTAATTATGTCAATTTGGCTAATGATGATTCAGTGGGGGCTAGCGCAATTTATTTTTGGAAGACATACACAGTTGATTCGGTGTCGTCCTTTTGTTATGATGTCCCTTGTGGGGTAGTTTTCAACATCGATTTGGGGTATGTTTTTTTTGGGAGATATAATGACGATGATGTCGATTAAGGATTTAGAGGATTATCTGTTGGTGAACATAAGCTGGCCGCGGTAAGCTTCAGATGATGGCAATTAATTGTGTTGTAATAGAATGAGTAATTGCTATAGTCGGAGCTTGGTTGGGTAATTTTATTTTATATGTACTCTTAGATTGATGAAGGTTTTGAGGATAGGATAGGTAACGTTACGTTTGCTATGGCAATTTGGGGAATTATCAAATAGGAATGAAGTGATTTCTGATGGGATGTGGTGGTGATTTTCATTACAGAAGTGATTAAGTCCTTTTACTGTATTAGGAATCAATTTTTTTTTAGCTAAAATTAGATCCATGCGGCTAGTGGAGTAGGAAATCAAACGCGACATGGTTTAAAACTGGTCAAAGAACTCTTCTAGTAATGGAGATTAAAAGACCGGAATGGAATACTTATGGTACAAAGAATTCGCTAGGATGTGCATCAAAACTAAAACGAGTGCAAGCAGCGGTATTTGGAGGACATGCATTACTGGAATTATGACAATATACCATAAACAATCGCGCAGTCATCTTCAAAATACTCGTTCAAAGTTCATTAACAATCCTGAAGGTCAATTTCTAGAATACTTTCCCAGCGGAGCCCTCAACTCTGAAGAAGTGATCGAAATTACAGTCAAAGAAGTGGAAGAGGTAGACAAATGCTCCAATAAACGAACTGTGACTAGGCCAGGTGAGATGCCCTCTGGTTTCGGAAAAAAGTTATGGAAAACATGGCTTACAATTAATTAAATCCAATCCAATACCCAATTCTTGTGAAACTTTTTTTATGGCAATTATACTCTTGAGTGCTTGTCAAGGCTCAAACAAAACTTAACCAACCCAACTGAACCTGAACCATCCGTTCGCTTGTCCATCCGTCCGTTTGTCTATCGGTTTGCTCGACCATCCTCCATTCCTCCACCCGTTCAACCGTCTATTTATAAATTTGTCCATTCATTCGTCCGTTCGTCCATCCATCCGTCGTCAGTGATTTGGGCGCAACGTCAAATTCGCCGTAGATTTCCCGGCCATCATACGCTAACACTAGGGCGTTAGATCAGTTGGCTGGAACAGACTGTGGCAACACATGACAGAAGAAGGCTTCGCAGTGCTCGTTCCGACAGGAATGTCGCCGATGCGGCTTAAAACGTCAGTCCCTGATGAGTGATGAACGATAGAGTAATATTATCGATAAGAGTTGATTACAGCAAATTGATGAGTTAGGAGTGGTTGACCATGCAATCATAAACACAGTTAGAGCGATAATGGACATTTTGAATGACACGTCTTCGGGTCTCATTTTACTGATTTGTACTGGTCGGATAGATTTGATCACTACAGACTTTTCTCCCTTGGAGGTTTTTGAATCATGGGTCTTTGGGAACCAGCCACTGACTCTGGAAGCTCTCAAAGAATTTATCCGACAAGAGTGGAAGTGTGATTAGGTAATAAATTGACATTTGGCGATATTGAGCTCTAAGCTATTTTTTAGGCACAAGTTTGAGAAACTATTTAGGTTTTATTGAAGGATACAGTAGTCTGAAGATAAGGAGATGGCTTTCATGGAGAGAAAGGGATGAATGTTTGATGGCGCTCTCACCATAGTATTTATTTAGAATAAATAGAAATGGACCTAGATTGCTGCCTTGTGGAACACCATTGGTAGACGAAAAGTGAACGGTGATAGAGTGATAGTAGGAGCGAGAGTTTGGAGTAGCATTTGTTAAGAAGAATGGCAGGCCGAATATTTTGACCAGGTGAGAATGAAATTTTTAATAAGAGTATGATCAATGGGTATCGACAAATAGAGGCCAATATGAGTGTAGCGAATCAGTTGAAACATTTGGCGTCCGGTTGATAGTTCAGCTATAAATGCTATAGACATCCTTCTTCTCAGAAATAGAGAGAACTAAACTAGTTCGCTGCAATCATTGATTGCTATATGCTACGCGATTAATGTCTATTTGATTGCTTGTCAAGAGATTGTACTAAACTTTATTACTTATACATAAAGTTTTTTTATTTGTTTTCTCCCATTTTAGTTATAAGCAATGTCTAAACATTATCCATAATGAAATAGGGTGGTAGCATTCATCTGTGCTTTAGTATACTAAGCGAAAGGACTTACCCCATACTTTCTTCTAAAAACGCCATTAACAAGGATGTTTGCAATTTGATTTTTTTTTAAATACTACACCAAGATACATGGAAAACATTTTTTCCCTCTAATAAACCAGATAATTAATAAAATTTTATCAACTTTTTCGATCATAAAAAGCAAGTTTAAAAGCAAAAAAATAACCTGACCTCGGTAAGTGGAGAAAGAGAAAAAGCCAAAAGTTATTTCAACGGAAAATTATATAAATTCCATTCCATTCCACTTCATCAACGCTGACGTCCATTATATATCCTTCCATCACTCCCACAACATTGTCCTGTCATAAAATAAGTATGCGTATGAGAGTGAAACCGCCAACCGCCTGAAGTCTACTAATTAACGCAGAAATCTTTATTAAATTCACACAGTTAAGTACCAGGAAACAACACTTTTACAAAGTTATTTTTTTATTTGACAATAATTGCCTTCATCCGCATATATTTATGTATGCCACCAAACATACATACATACAAAGTAATATTTTTACAACCTCCGTATGGGGTTATTAAAATCAATTGAAAAAGGATCGTTGATTGCAGTCATCCTTTGACTGGGCAGAGGGAGAAAAAAAAATTTTCAACAATTTAAATAATCCATCCAATTGAGTTTATTTCATTAAACTTGTTTCTGTTTTCGTAGGATTAAATAAATTACCTCGTTGTATCCTTGAAATCGATTTCACAGCAGCGAAGCAGTTTGAATCGAATTTGGAATGCGCGATAGTAATGTGTATTACCATGGAGTAGTGTGTGTATTTTTTTTTCGGTAAGGATAAGCAAATTATTTTGTGGAGGTAGGCAACTCCCGGTCCAGGTAGGTGGGTTTGAAATTAATGAGATAAAAACATCCTTGTAAACTGTTATTGCTTTTCAATTCAAATTTTTATTTTATTTTTGCCTATTTCTAAGGTTTTCTTGTTCTTATGGGTCTTGCGTGTGTTGTTTTTATCGGATCGTAAGAAATGAGGAAATAAACATGATTAGTTGTTATAACAACTGTCTTCTTTTAGTGAATTATGATCAAGTTATTGGAAAAACAAATATTAAGAGGTTTTTTTTTGTTGTTTTTTTGAAACACTTTACACTGTTTTGGGGATGATTGAAATCCTCTTAAGGTGTAGGAGGTTTTACTAGTCAAAAGTCAATAGTAGTAGGTTTCACAATGGTCTTTCTCTTTAGAGATACAGATTTTTGGCAGAGGGAGGTAGCAGTTCACAAGGTTCTATGATTTGGTTTCCTTTCGACTAAAGTTGTATACACAACCCGTAGGTTGGTAGAGTAGTCACCCATACGCTTTCAAAACAGGAAATATAGGTAAATCGCTTCGAATGAATTATTAGTCCATTCCAACACGAACGGGGAAAAAAATACTGTGAATTATAAACGACTGCAATAATCCTATATACTTTTCTCCAATAGTTTGGACATCAACCACGGAGAATAAATATTTAAACCTAATATCACCTGATTCTCTCCTACGCCTTTCGTTTCCCTTTTTTCTCTCTCTTCAAATTGATCCACCATCCGCATTCCGCATAAGGGTATTCATATTCTCGCTTTGATTGTCAAAGAAATACAAAGTAAAGTGAAAAATAAATTATCAACGAAAAATGCGAGTGACTTATATCACTAAAGGGGGTGTGTGTGCCAAATCATGAAAAGAAAAGCTGTGTTCGAAGTCTGGAGAATTTTCATAGCCAAGAACTAAGCTGTGTGTTTTCTGTGCAGCTAAGATCCATAAAACCAACGATATACTAATATAACTATTTAGAGCAAAACTTTATTTAGTTGGCTATAATTAAAGTACCCTTATTAACAATTTTGGCCGAAAATTTGGTACGCCGTTTTATAGAACTTTACTAAACTAGTTTAAACATGAAATTTAAAAAAAAAATCGTTATAGCCGTTTCTGAGCAAATTGGCTAAAACTCCTAAATTCCTTTACCACTTTTGGCCAACATATTTTTAAGCCATTTTATAGCATTTGCGACTTTCAATAAAATGTGAGAACTTAAATCAAATCGTTTGATCCGTTTTCAAGAAAATCGTCTTTTAGTCAAATTGGCCATGAGTACCGTTACAACAACTTTCGGCCAAAATGTGGTGAGTTATCTTATTGCACGTGTCTGTACTAGTCTCAGGGTAGAATTTGAACGAAATCGGTTCGCGCAAATTGGCTTTTTTCAAAAATTATATAAGTAAAGTACTGTTGTTAACAATTTTGGTAAGGAATTATTTTTTTTTAATTGAATATGAGATTTAGTCCAAAATCGTCAGAGCCGTTTTCGAGAAATGCAAATTTTTGTGAAATTGGCCTTAAGTAAAGTACCGTTATTAATAGGGCTAAAACAAAAATTTCTATTTCGCCTCTAGGGATTATCACACAGACTCTAGATATGAAATTTGATCGAAATCCGTTAACCCGTTCAGGCTGTAGCCTCGGGGATATACAGACAGATGGACGGACAGAATTGGCAGACCTACTTTTTCGAGCTTCTCTATCATCGTAATGTCAGAATTGATTAATATCTCGAGTTCGAATTTTTGAACGAATCCAATATTTGCCCTATATTATAGGTGCAAGTAAAAGGAGAGCAGGAACATAGGAGGCGCTAGTGTACGTTGATGGGGAAATACCTAGAAGAACATTCCACATACATAAGTGTATGACTTATGAACGGATCTCGGTATTTGACAGTGGGCTGATGTATATTCAAAGCGTAAACCGTATTGTGGTAAAAGTGTCAAATGATTACTCTTTTGCTGAATCGTATTTTAACGAACAACTTTAGCAGATAACGGCATATATAGAATATGTTGTAGTATCAATAACTTCGAAAAATATGAAGCGGATTTCTTGTTGTTGACAAACTTAGATCATCAAAGCATGAAACGCGCACATTTAGTAGCTTACTCTACTCTATTATCCCTGATCATCCCCGACTAATCAAATGGCCATGTCCAACGTCATGTCAATTAGAATGTGAATCCAACTTTTGTATACAGGGAAGGGATGGGGTATCATACGAACCGCTCTAGACGGATGACATATGCATGTCAATTCAACTGAAAAGCAGTTCAGAAACTATCAATTTAGCTTATAGTGCACTGACAAGAGAATGCTTTTGCCGTAATGCTTTTGCCGTAAGGCGTGCGGCCCCCAGCAATATAAAACGCTTTTAGGGCTGTAAAGACACGACTGCTCCATCTGACGTGAGTCTCATTCAGCACACTGAAGACTTAAAGCTTGGATTCGGTCTAATGATTCCTAGGACAGTATTGAGTTCCTTTAAAGGCCTCAAAATTACTTTTTGATTAACAATTAAGCCAGTAAAAAGATTCTCATTCATCACAGTGCAATAAATTTCCAAGTATCTTATCTTTTCATAGTCATTCTCAGCCTGTAAGATGTCCTAGTCAATGCGAACATTTATTTGGCTCCTTAAGTCTACATCTTCTGGCTTAAAGTATCATACAAAACGGAACAAAAGTCGAACGATTCCAAGGAAAAAAAAAAAAGAACTACAAACTCACTTTAAAATCTCAAGAAGATACATTTATTCGGCCTCAAAAGTTCACACAAAGCGGCAAAACAAAAAAAAAAAAAAACCTCTACACACATCTAACTCGACATGACCAACCGAAGGTTAAGCTCACATATATGAAGGTGGGTACACCAAAAATAGGATATTTCTCATCGCTGAAGAGAACCCAAACACAATGTGAATTCCCGAGTGGATTTTGTCTTCTGTCTTTCACACTCAAGATAAGAACCGACGATAACGACAACGACAATGGTGACGACCAGCACAGCACCTTTTGTATAGTCCTTCATACATCTCCATTCGAAAAGGTGCCACAGCATCTTGAGATACCAAAATTTTCTTCGACATTGTTCCTTCTTGCTCTTTCGTTCGTCCTTTGCCACAGTCACAGCTCTAAAATTGAGGGTTAAATAAAGTTCTTAAGCTCTTTTCTGGTTTCCTTTCCCTCCCCCTAAACAACCCGTTCCGTTGGCCAATATTTGAACTTGTACTTGAAGAAACTTTCGAAATAGTGTTGATTTTCATTTAATCTGATGCCAGCGATGGAAGTGTTGTAGTGGAAATTTCTAAACTGATACGGGAGCAGATGTGATGATGCAAGTCCCTGGAGAATTTATCCAAAATTGTTGAAGGATTAAATCAAGAAATGAATGGTATTTCAGTGGAAATTTATTTTTGCTTGGCCCAAGATGCACTAAACCACAATGGGAAATGGACAATGCCATTCTCAGAGAACACTTCCTTTTTACATATCCACTTCCTATCCATTGTTGGCTCTCGAGAGGAGTATTTCCCGTCAGGATGCTAGTAAAGAGCAGAAAATAGACTTCTTTATTCCACATCCTTGTACTGTCCATCTATGCAGGCCCTTTAAATTTTTCATTTTCAATTCCGATCGGACTTGCAACTATTCCATCCCTTTATTTATCTTACAACAAAACTCTATGAATAGATACATACATACTTAGTACATTTGTCGTCCTTGACGACTGACAGGAAGGTAGAATCAAAGCCATAGTTACTCAATTATTTAATGCCTGAGTGCATCTAGCTAATCTGATTTCCTGTGACGTACTCTCGAGGCAGGAGAAAGTATTTTTTTTTTATTTGAATTTGTTTATTTTCTTTGTTTTTTAATAAGATCGGAAATACAATCTCTTGCTGCTTGTTTATCATAAGTGGATGGGCGTTCGATATTTTATATTTATATGTTTTCCAAAAGGAGACAAAGAACTAGGAGGAAAAAGGTCCTCGAGGGATGGTTGAAGAAATGGAAATGGAAAATAATAATAATGTTCTACCGAAGGAGTACACGTGCATGGGATTAAACGCACTGGACCTCTTATGAAAATTGTTAAATAATTAAATAAGATAAACGTACATATGTCAGAATTGAGTGGTACTCTTGAAAATATTGTTTTAGATCATGTGAAGTACTGTTTGATTGATTTGTGAGAACGAAATACAAAAATAGGATTTACCAAGTACTTGCCTTGTTTATCAAAGCTATAAGCACTTAACCAGCGAGACTAGCAGGGGTGGGAAGGAATAAATTGTATCTTTAAGTGACTGGAGCTTAATTCAGTCCACGTGACTGCTATTACTTTTTTTGTAAGAACATACTTTGGTTGAGATAGCAGCACGACATTTTACACATGTGTCAACTCAAAATGTGTACATTTTCTCTTCAGCAACTTTGTTCTAGATTTTGAAGTCTGAAAATAAAGGTTTTTTTCCAATAGGGATTTTTGAACTTTGACAGGTGATCGCGGCCATATTGTTAAAACTACATCTATCAAATTTTAGTCTGTTTTACCATTTTAGTACGGAGAGTGTACATGATTACATTGTTTTATGGAAGTGAGTCTTCTGTTCGAACAACATTTCCCAGACATCCACTATTTTACGGTCCTTCTCACAGGACTATTCGCAACGTGGTGAGTGAATTCAGGTCAAGTGGTTTAGTGAGCCATCGGCCAACACTCACGCCAAGATCTGACGAAAATATTGCCGCTGTACTTGAGAGTGTGCAGGAGAATCTGAGGAGGTTAATTTGGCGCCGTGCACAAGAATTCGGCTTTTCGCAGGTCACAACTTGGCGGATTTTGCATCTTGACTTGGACACCGATACAAGATTCAACTGACTCAAAGGTAATGACCATAGCCAACGCCGTTTGTTCGCTGACTGGGGTCTCTACCCTAATTTCGTTCGAAGAATCATATTCAGCGAAGCATGGGTTGGCTAACAAGCAGAATTGTCAAATTTGGAACGATAACAATCCACAAGAGATCCACCAAATTGCAGTGCATTCAGAGCAAGACACTGTTTTGTATGAATTTTGGACTTGCGGCATCAGTGCAACATCAGGGTTGTGGTACAGGCCCATACGTAAGGTGTTCTTTTAATAGCAATTGTCAAGGCTACGTACGATGGGTTCACATGTCAAATCTTGCACAGAGGAAAGCTGTCTGAGGAATTCGAAGTATAAAATGATCGATCTAGGACCAAAATCATTGACTTATATATGTATTACTGGATTAACGGTTGAGAGTTTCCAATACCTTGGGAGTATTGTCTTAACCGAGGGCGGAACCGAACTGGATATAGCCAGCTGGATGGGCAAAGCTTAATCTGCGTTTGGGATGCTATCCACAGTTTGGTGAAGTAATGCAACTAAACACCAAGCTACGAATGTTCCGTTCCAATGTGCTGCTATATAGATGTGATACCTGGAGGCCATGAACTTATAGGCACAACCATACGACGACGTAAGTGGCAGTCGATTGGCCACACTCTCTGAAAGGGTGACAGATCCATAGCTAACCAAGCTAACTAACCGTTTACCCAGTATGGATACGCAGCGGTTCTAGGGCTACGTGAGGCAGAACATTAAAGAAGGAAGCATGGCAACTGGGAAAGAGTTGGCACACAGCACACGATGGCGCGTAGGTACAGGCCGTAGGACCTACATGGGGGTACAGGACATAAGTAAGTAGGTAAGGTGTTCTTATACTTTGGTGCAGTAAACTTGCTTATAGACCTGACTGACAGTTGTTATATCCTAAGTCACCCATTTAGACTTAAAATACATTGTCATAATGTAGACATCAAATCAAAATTTGGCTTCTAACTTATTGTCCATCATTCCAGCTGTTTAGGCTTCAGTTCAATAAATGGTCACAGATGACCAGTCAGGCAGACAGAATTACCAAATACACTTTTCTTCTACTTTCTAGAATGATCATTCCGAATTCCATCAAGGCATTAAAGTGGAACATGTTGAATGCAATGCCTTTGTCAAATTACTCTTACTGACTAAAAGGGCCCATGGTGGGACATTGCCTGCGACGTGTTCTTGTGCCAGAAGTTCTTCGCCGTCTCGAACTTGAGCCTTTGATTCGAAGATCCTCTTGGCTAATGAATTGTTGTGCATTCATTCGATGTGATCGAGGCAACGCAGTCAGTGTATCTTGGTTTTAAGGTTTTTAGAACAACGTCTATGTACGTTCTTTCCAATGAAGAGTAAGTGACTGTCGGCGGTACCTTCAGACAAACATGGGTGCCAGCTATCTTGATCGTGCAAATTCGACTCATAGCTGTCAGCTTAAGAATCCACTTTTTTAAACGTTCGCCAGAAAAGTTGCGACAAACCCATTAATAATTTTTTTGATTCGAAAACGGGACAGAAATTTCGATTTGTATCTGAAACTAGCACAAAGCGTTTGAATATTTCATGCCATCCAAAGCCAACGTAACGTTACCACATAATAATCTTACCTCTTAACCGACACTAAACTCTCCCATAACCCTCCTTAAAAATTTATATCTAACCTTTTCAGCTGTCAAAAAGACTTACTTTTTTATGACATTTTCCCACTGAAAGGCGGATGGGTCCATTTTAAAAGGTAACTCTTTCAGTTCAAAGCCCCATGCGGGCTATGCAGACACTTAAAAACCCATCTCAGCTCACAAACAGCATTCTCAAACTTAAATATTTATTTATGTAACGCACCAGGCAGGTTATATTCACTCCTGTCAAATATTTGACATTTCTTTGGCCATATTCCCAGGACTCCCTTCAAGCAACACTTTTGCTCTTTCTTTAAAAAAAAAAAAAAACAAATTCCCAACTGTAAAATAAAAATTTTCTCCTTAACAATTACATTTTCAATTCACAAGATAAGCGAAACCTGTTGTCTGGTCATACCTACAATTTTAACTTGTGCAGATTTGCACATTAAATTTGTATTTATTTTTTGAGCAAAATTTCCCCGAATTCTTTGACTACCTTCAAAATTTACAGGAACGGAGACATATGTATATAAAGAATAAGAAATATTCTGAAAGAAAACAACAGACAGCTCTCAGCTATCGCCTTGAGTAAACAAAACCGCACAACAAAAGAGAATGACTCAATCCTGAAGGATATCCTGGGTACGGCAGAAAAATATGAAATTTCTTTGTAAATTGAATCGTGAAAACAATACCCAAAGA
The DNA here is from genome assembly GCA_949716465.1 of Chalcosyrphus nemorum. Taxonomy (NCBI): domain Eukaryota; kingdom Metazoa; phylum Arthropoda; class Insecta; order Diptera; family Syrphidae; genus Chalcosyrphus; species Chalcosyrphus nemorum. Next base: position 49,707,281 of record OX454332.1, read on the forward strand.
AAAATACGTACGAAACAAACTTTTGAAGTGATACAACAAAAATACATCTCAGTATTTCTCACCCAAAAAAATAGAAGAATTAATTTATCTTATTGTCCTCGTAAGGATAAGTTTAGAGCAATGCTCTGTGCAAATGAAAAGGGAACTCATTTTTTGAATTTGTGAAATGTGAACGGCGAACTGATCGTTCTATTTATAGAACATCCACAAGTGAAGCAATCATTATAATGGCGAGCGATTTGCCAAAGATACAATATACATATTCCCAAAAGGACGAAGAAGAAATGGACACTCTGTGGCTGAGTGGGCGCGGTCGTTTTTCACCACCGTCCTATTGCCGCGTTTGGAATTTCTTTTTAGTAGTGGTAGTGGTAATGGTAATTTTCCTATTCCTTTTGTGGTGGTAAAAGTGGGTGGTTGGTGGAAATACCTTGAGTGTAACCATTTCCGTTTCCTAGTTGTGATTATTTGCAAAATGGAATGTGATAAACGTGCACAATACTCGAACGAAAGGAATGTACTCGTAGTATTCATGGGGGAGGGGGGTAGGTGTGAATTGATGACGTTCGAAGAAGAGGAGCAGCAGTGGCATTGTGACAATGGGAAATAAAAACTTTGAAACAGCTATGCACTTGGGGGACACATTGAAGGACTCTTTTTTGTTTTTTATCTGTCGTGTGAAGTACTCCTCGGTATACTTGCATTCGGTTGGCCACAGGAAGAAGGTAATGAATGAAGGGAATAGTTGGTAATTCATGGAATACTTAAGTTGTCCTGTGCGGCGATAATTGGTGGACAATTTTGCAGTTTTACGAGTTAGAAGGGATATGCCAAATGGACTGTGGCAAAAATTATTTTCGGAAATACAATTGCCGTCCACTTTTTTATGGTTTTTCCTTGGCAGAAAATTTATGGCTAAAACGTAGCTGGGGCTTATGTAGGCAAGACAGAGGAGGAGGTGATCGAATATTCATCCATTAGAAAAGTTAAAATATGGAATTAATGGAATTCCAATGCAAAAAATTAACATTTACGTCAGAGTCTGGATTTAGCATCGTCATTTGACGTTTTCAACTGATGTTCTCTACCTCCTTGGGGGTCGTTGAATTTCTATTACGCCTACACGGCAACGACGTTCAGCTCCAGCATTCTATAGACAGTCCCCTATGAAAGCATCCTAGATTTACTTACAAAATATCATGAACTATACAAAAGAAAGTAGTCAGAAGTGTTCGAAATAAAGAGTGGAGTCAGGCAAGGTTGCATTCTTTCGCCAATATTATTTTTGCTAGTAATAAGCGATGCGCTTAGCTCTGCGCTGTCGTCAGAGATCGAAGGAGATATCGCAAAAGCGAGGTCTACATTTGGAAACTAATGGAGCTCAAGCGCCAACCTAATACTGTGCCATACTTATGCTGTGTTGTTATTATATGGCTCCAGTATCTGGAAAGTGATCGCTATTTTTACGAACAACCTGCAAATCTATGAAACATACTCTGGCCGAAACGTATCTCTTATTAACGGCTACATCAGGGAACTAGTCAGAAGAGCAAGAATGCCGCTGATTTCGTACAGACATCCATCTTCAATGGAAGCCCAAACTGAGGGTACATGGAGATACAACACAGGTTGAGGTCCTGAAAAGCCTTTGTCTGAGCGTTGTCAGGCTCCCTCAGCATGCTCAGTCAAAGTCGAAAGACCTGGGCTACTCCCTTAACCTCAACAAATCATCGGAGTGTTCTTTTGCAGCTGAAATCAATGCAGTCACTAACTGGCTGAGTATATGGTATTGTCATTTAACTCCGCAGTAAAAAATGATTCATAGCAGTGAAAGACTGATGGGTCTCTTAATGAGATAATAGGGTCGCAAACTGCACCGTCTACTAAATATCAGAAGAAATGCGAAGCTTACGAAACGCTGGTAGTACAAATAGAATCAGTGTCAGTTCAATAACAACGTTGACGTCCTATCTTAACTCACTTAGCTATGGCGATGCGATAAAAAAGGTGCATCATCGGTGAATGTGTAGCACAACTACCTTGCTTAGACACTGTCTCTTGGGAAGAGAGTTTCATAAGGACTTCCGCAGGAGATGCAAAGACGAGAAATAAGACGAGAACAAGACGAGAAGTGGGTCTTCTGTTCAAGCAACATTCCGTGCCTTTCCCCCATTTTACAGTCGCCATAATCGTCCTTACAAGAGGACTATGTGCAATGGAATTGGTGAATTCAGGACGATAACAATCCACACGAGTTCCTCTAAATTGTGATGAATCCAGAGAAAGTCGCTGTTTGGTGTGGAATGTGGACTAGTGGCATCACAGATACATATTTCTAATAGAACGACGTTGTCCAGAACATCACGGTCAACGACGAGCGCTATTGGTCGATGACAACCAATTTCTTTTGGCCCAAATTGGATGATATGCACGCTAAAGAGATCAGGTTTCAACAGGACAGCATTACATGCCACACAGCCCGTGTCACAATGGACATTTTCCGTGAATGATGTATCTGTGGTCTCACACAGGTCTATACCAATAAGCCACAACTTCTTTGAAAGTCAACATAATTCCATTGGTAAAACTCAGCCTGATTTATGCACCAGAGTTATGGAAAATTGGACGTTTCGGATACGTGCCACGCACCAAAGTCGCAGCAGGCATTTGAATGAAGTTATATTCTATTCACAATGGCATAAATGGACCTTTTAAATAAATAAATGATTTCAATAAAGTCTTGCTCATAGTTTGCTTATTCAAACTTAAAGAAAGGAAATGCTTAATGGAAAGCCCTTTATTTCTGGTCTTAGTGTATCCAAATGCAACCACAAGCTTCGAATGTACAAAACCAGTCTCCATCAAAACTAAAAAGGTATCCATATTTCACTATGTTTTACTAATATGTAGCCAGGATAACAAAGTCATCACTCCTCTTGGCTTTTTTGTGTACATTTTGCAGTTGCTTCTACTCCGAATCAAATGCTTAAAGGACGAATCTTTGGTAATTCCATTAATTACTCTGTTATTCTACGAGCTCCTGAGTAATAAAATCCTTCGACCACTTTTCTGTAATGCCTTTGTTCGAAAAGTCCTTTCACAAAATTCCTTTATTCAAACTGATATCTTTTTACCTAATTTCATTTCCATTCAAATGCAGAAACCATTACATCCCCCACCCCCAACATACTGTACTTGCTCTCTGAGGAGTTGCACAAAGCATTCTTCGGATTCTATTCATTCAGGATGTCGTACAAATTACAATTTAAAAGATTAAATAAGTTATTTTCTGTTTTGTCCTTAAAATTTAATTTAAATCATATTTTGAGAAGAAGAAAAGGACAACCACCTGACTATGGTGGAGAATATCAGTATCATTGAATTATAATAACTTGTCGTCCTTCTTCTTCCGTTTTCTTGGAATCCATATTAATTTCAATAATTTTCTATGAAATTAATTTAAAATTGGATTCTCTTATTCCTGAAAATAAAGAAATAAAAACGCTGGGAAAAAAAATTTAATATAGCTACTTTTCAAGAGGTTTGCAGATGCAGATACTTTTTTTTTTTTAATTTTTTCCCACAAACAACCTAGAGGTTGTAAGCTGTATGAAGGATGATTATTTAATTAGTTTGCCAAGGAGTTGGAGAGGGAAAATTTGTGTAATTTTATTGAGTGGCGCAAATGAGAATGTGGATGCAGGAGAATTCGCTCAGGAAAGTATCTCGCAGCGCATGGACCGAGGAAATCGTGTAAGACGCGTTACGTCTTGCATAGTTTATTCATATGAAAATTCAGGGTAATTGGATGAAACTATTTTTCAGGTTATGTGTGGGTTTTTGGGAGAGAATCATTATACGTGATTAGTCTCTATGGTGCTTAATCTACATGAGCCACTCAAGACAATCTTCTTTAAAAGTTAAAACTCATTAAACTCACACATACAGATAAGCAGAAGTTTGGCAGAACACCCCCGCCTACGTCGACACAATTTCTGGAAAACTCGGTCGCTGTACAAGAAGGAATAGAGAAACAAACGGAAGCGATAAGCATGACGAGTGCGTTGCCAATACCCCTAGATGAAGTCCCCCAACTATGCAAAAACATGAAGGATAAAAAAGCACTTGGTGTCGATGGATCCCCTCAACACTAGATTAGTTAATAGGCGCCAACCCAGTCACAAATACAGCAAAAATAAGCCCAGAAGGACAGAAGTGAGTAGTACTGTGCAATCATCCCACTTGATATTAAGAACGCTTTCAACACCGCAAACTGGAGCAATTACCACCAAGAGCATGCCGGACTTCCTGCAGAAGGCAATGACTATTTTAGAAAGAAAATACTGCACGACGACACCGACGATGGGATAAGGCAGTTTCACATGATGTCCTCCAGGGCTCTGTATTAGGCCCACTACTGTGGAATCTGATATACGATGACGTCCTCAAACTTCGAATCCCGTCGAAAATAATTGGCTTCGCCGACGATATAGTCATCGTTAGTGGCCAAACTATATAAGAATGACTGTAATAAAGCTATCGGGATAGTCAAGGACTAGCTAGTAAACATGGACTAAGAAGAAGGTAGTACTCATAAGCAGCAAACGAGACTGACCGTGGATGATAACGTGGGAATTCCTAAACATAGTTGAAGTATATTGGTGGTACTATATGTAGATGCAAGGCTAACTTTTAAGCTCTATATTCAACAAGCAGCAGAGAAGGCAGCAGAAAAAACAACAAGGATGGAGCCCAATATTTGTGGACTCCAGCAAATGAAGAGAAGACTCTTGGTTAGAGTTGTGAGGTCCAGATGGTCTATAACACTGAAATATGGGCATATGCAATGAGAACAAAATCATCCAGGGGAATGACAGAGACCGTTTACAGAACTAATGCATTGAGAGTAAGCAGCACCATCTGAACAACCTCATGCGTAGTGGCTGGAAGAATGGATAGTTCTCCCAATGGAAAAAACTCAACGAGTTGCTTGTCTTAGTATTACTCGTGCACTAAGAACCTCTCCCACCGCAGCTCCACCTACTTCCAACTGACATCGTCAGCAAACAACTGGCTACCTGCTCAGCAATAAGACTGAGAAGTTCCAAACAATGGAAGCAACAACACACTGGACGCCATCTTCCAAAGGTCACCGACCACTTGCCCACTGAACACGATTTCAATATGGGCTACAAATGCTTAATACCCACGAGAACAGAATGGACACAACGGGATGTCCTTCACCATGAATTGCTGACAATCTTCACGGATGGCTCCAAAAACGAAGAAGGAGTCGGTGCTGGTATCTTTTCAAAAGATCTGGACATCCACCTCTCCTTCAGCCTTCATAGCTACTGCTCGCGATAAATGAAACCAGGTCCTAAGGAGTAAATGGTTCCCTGAGTAGGAGGGTGACCCACCCACCTTACACATCGGCAGCACAATGGACCTACTCCTGGTCTAAGTGCATCCTCACCGAGGGCCGGTTTTAACCAACCATAGACGCAGCGATTGATCCGCAAAATAGACCTATGGACCAATGGGAGAAATAGAGAGCTCAACTTCTTATTGTTTCAGAGTCATGGATGTTTCAGAGTTTACCTCCACAGATTTGGGCCTGGTAACCTGTTGGTGACCAGGCTAAGAATGACAATGTTAACCGCTGTTTCGACCAACATTCTAAAGACAAGGTTTGTTCTCTTGTTTTATAGTATAAATAAGCCGGTAGAATTTATTTATTTTATCGGAAAAAGTACTTCTAAATGGATCACCCATTATATGTACAATGCTTCACTCGCTTAGAGGATTTCATCCTTTTTCGTAAGGGTGTCGGCACATGCTACATTCTCAGGACATACCGGGCATAGCTTGGTGCAGTCGACAAGGAAGAAATTTTGTGACGGCTAAGGTAAAATGCCAGCACTCGTACGGAAAAGCACGTCGGCTTTTTAGAGGTCATACGATCCAGGAGGTAGGTTAAAGTAAAGTGGGCCATATCTAGTAAACAGACGATCGTGCTTCCCCATTACAACTTCTACAGTACAGAAAGAGATAGAAATGGAATGGTCTAATATCTGAGTTCTTCCCTAAGCTCTATATAATAGTTTTCCCCCATGCGTCGCTCACTTGTTTCAACTTACATTTCACAATAAAAAGTAAATAAAACTTGCGTTTTCTTAAAAGTAAAATTTAATATTACGACATGAAGGACCTTCAAGACCCTTTTTAAGCTACCCTCCTTCAAATGAAATAGTTTTCATGTTAACTAGAGCAGAAGCTCGATAACGAGCTAAAAACCCACGCATCCAATAAAGGTTCTACGTAGAATTTTAACAAAAATAGAGATAACAAAATAATTACGGTCCGATTTGTGCACTGAAAACCTTTTACAACACTTGAAATTGGATATTTTTTTAAGTAACCGCTTCCGTGTTTTTTTTTCAACATATTCGTGTAGTATACGCATTCGAACCCCAAAACAAGACCGCACTTAAAACTGAAATAACATCCACTCCATTTATGTGCGTATATGGCTGCAGCAGCCCCTAGTACAAGCATCATTATCATAATCATCATCATCGTCGTAATCAACGTCATCATCATCATCCTCATCTCGCCACCAGTGGCAGCAACAGCCCAAGTGTAATATTTCAAATTAACAACAACAATGTACTCTCTTGACCTAAAAAGTGTACACAATGCTCTCAGTGGTGCTGAGAAATCCCCAGAACCCTGCACTCCTGCCATGCCACCCCCACTAATTCACTCACATGAGTTGGCGGTACATGAACCAAAAGACTGAAACGATTGTAAAATGAGAAAAAGTGGGTAGTAAAAAAAAAAAAAAACAGAAAAAAACCAGCCCCACAGCAAGACAGCAAGGAACCAACAACAAAAATTTAATTGGAAATGGAATGAAGAAGTTTATTGCATCGTTAAAAACGTTACGGAAGGCTCACCCTGGGTAACTACCCCGCCGCCGTCATCGCACACATAGTTGGAAGGAGATTGCGTTCGTTGGTATTCTATAGAATTGCAACTCAAACATTGTTACTTAGGCTCTTGTTGGTGTTGTTTCAAAAGCAGGAGGACTTCTTCATCCATCTGTATGCGTTTTTGAGTGAAATATTTTTGACGGGTGGCTGAGTTATAGCTCTTTAATGAGTGAATGCGGGTGGATCCACCTCCGTAACAAAAAATTAATAAAAGAGCCTGTTAAGAGCATTATTTTACCCATTTAACAGCGTCAGAGGTATCTGCGTGTAAATATGAATCGAATGTCCTTAATTAATCGTACATACACAGTATATACTCGTACACACCCCGACAATCCGATACGAGAGGAGACCTTGAGGATAATGGAATGCTTGCAATGTGCTTGAAATTAATTGTTCAGGTACTTCTGCAGGAGTGCTTTGAACATATATCGATTATATTTAAGCAATTGGAAGGTGCATCCTTATGCTTTTATGCTTTCAAGAGCTTCTTAGAGGTCTTCATCCTTTCTACTTAAAAATTTATCGCATTAGGGAATGTTAGGTGGACAGTTTACTATTTCACATCAATTTTTATCACATACAAGAAATAAAGTTTAAAAGTTACAACATGAATTGGGTCATCTGGAAGACGTGAAAGTTGGATGCGTCAGGGTCCAGTAGTAATGGATTATATCCAAGCCTTAAGAAACCCTTTATGTTTTTTCTTTCTTCTAAATCAAATAAAACCTAATGGTAGAGCTAATCACATAGGCGGTTCGTATTGAGTGTATGTTGAGCATGAAGGCGAAAAATATACTGTGAATTATAACAGAATAAGAAAATTATTGAAACCTTTTCTTCTTTGGGCTTGTTTATGATCCAAAGTAGAAAGATCACAACCCTTCTTACTTGCCGTTGGGTTTGCCCGTTTGAGCTCAGGAGGAACCAGAAGGCTTCCTGGTTTTTCGGTTGCATCACTTCACTTTCTTCACAAGACTAAGGCTGTCCTTTTAATAAGTAGGAAATTCGATAAACAGATCTAAAAAATTGCTAAACTACCTTGGGGTCATGCTCGAAAATAGGTTACGCCCATGTCGAGTATGCAAGTAATAATATGGGAGGCACTGTTCTGAACAGCGACGGACCGGGACACGTACTAAGGATCCTGCTGCTCAGAACGGTAAGCTCAGTCTTTCTTTACATTGCCCCGATATGGCCAGGAGCGACAAATGTACGTGAGAGTAAGTTTGCATCAGCTTAAATGCTCTGTGTGATCAGATGATCAGCGGCATCCGAACTCCTTCCGACGAAGCAGTCTGCTCATTAGCCGAAATGGCACCAATCGACAATCTCGAAAAGCAAAGGGTGTACCTTGGGCTACCTTAGAACCGGCAAGAGGCACAAAAGATTAAGACATAGGAAAGGGCAGTCTTGGCAACGCTATAGTAAGTCAGACGGGACAAATCTACTAACGGCAGATGGACACACAAGCTCATTTCCACCACTGAGTCGTAGACAAAGAGAGCCAGGAGGAACTTAACTGACACAGTTCCTGTCCGGACACGATGGCTATTAGAAATACTTTTATAGATTTGGACATGAGGTGGGTGCAGAGCATGCAGTAATGTAATATAGTAAACTATCTTATATTTTACCAAACTGAATGGCATAGAAACTGCGATTCGAACGCTGATCCTGTGGACTTACCATGTCACATCTACTTAATCAAAATAAAAGAAAATATCTATTGCATATAAGTACTTACATAGCCAATTCGTCCGCTCGGTGTACTCGACTTTTCTTTTCAGATCCTTGACCAAGGCTCGAAAGTCATCATCGCTAAAGTGGCACTGAATGATTGTATTGTTCATTTGCACGACGCTAAATTCACTGTTTCCATTATTCCCGGTGCTAATACCACCACCGATGCTGATGCTACCACCGCCAGTTCCGACATTGTCCATTCCAACGCTGGTCCCCTCGCCATTCAGTGGCCGTGACCTTGGATACAGCGAACTACATCCATTTCCACCGCCACCTGCGTCGACGTTATTACACGATTTACTAAGAATAATTGTGGACTTTTTGGCAATCGAATTAGCCGCTAAAAGATGATCGCCCGTAGCTCCACAGCTACCCCGGTGTACAGGTTTCGAAGTGGCCGGTACCAATTGTTGACAGTTGATCACTTTTAACTGATCCATGGCCTCACTTCCACTACCACGGCGGCGACATTCGATCAAAGCATTATCACTACCTCGTCGGCCGCCGCCGCCGCCGCTTGTGACAAACGACACTGTAGTTGTCCCCCGGTTCGCATCCTTTTGACTAGATCCCGTTGTGGTGGTGGTCACATTCAGGAAGTTCTTCCTTAAGGTATTCTCATTACTTTCGTCATCATCGTTGTTGGCTTGCAGGAGACGCTCCACACTGCTACTCGTCGCACTGTTGCTATTCATTATGTAGAAACAGTGATCCTTGCTGGAGTTTCCCCTCGTTTCGCGTATCACAGTCACCTTCTGATGATCCTCATAAAATTGTACTAAAAGATTCTCAAGGATTCGCTGACGCAACTTGGCATCGGCAATATCTTGTCTACCTTGCTCGTCCTTCGTACTGCCGAGGCTCTCTGTCGAACTGTAGTCTGAGGGTACACTGGCAATTGCACTATAAGGATTCGTCAATTTAAAATTCCCATACAACTCACTTAGATAACGAACGCGTGATGCTATAAAGCCAATATGGCGGATTAATTGAACGTCCGTGCAGCCGGCAGAAGAATCGTCGTCACTATCGTCATCTGGTATGGCCGGTGAATTGCAATTATCCTTGTACATATGGCAGGATGAACTGGTGACTGACAAAAAAGCAATTTCAAAAAATTTTCAGGGACGTGTTAAGTGAGTAAGGATTGCGAATGGCGGCGATGACGATGATGAAGGTGTCGTCTACGTACTATAAGGCGATGAAGATGATCGGCCACGGTCTGTACGGCATTATTATCCTTCGAAATCACAAACCCCTGAAATTTAATCTTTGCAAAGGGATAAAATGTTCACTGAACTTTGCATCGCTGTGTTGTGTACGTATCGTCTTTCTTTATTCAGGTTAAAAGTAGTTTTATTCTTATTTCGCTGCTCTCTTTATCAGGACCTTCTGTTGTTGAATGATTGAATGACGGGCGTCTTAAAAAAAACCAAAAGAAGTCGGCGTCTATCTTCAGGATAATAGCAACAGAACTTAAGCGGAAATAATTACTCGTTGATGCCTTGGTTACTGCCGTCCGTTTACTTCCGACAAAACGAACGGATGAGGATATTACTCGAGTGAACAAATCGTTTAAAGCAGGTGTCCTATTGTGTCCTGAAAGAGCAGAAAAAAAAATGAATTAAAAACAATTCGCAGGTGTTTTGAAAGAGTGAATATTTATTCAATTTATTTCGATTTCTAAAGAGAAAAAACACCTACACCCATGTGCATAAAAGGACGAACAATTTGCAACTTTATTGAGTCATACGAATGAGTTGGAAACTTGAGATTAAACGACAAAGGTTCCTGTTTGATGTTTAGGTAAATAGGTAAGGACATTAAAATGCTAATGTGCACGTGTTAGTTTGGAAAACCTAAAACATAAAAAGGTGATACTGCGGTAGGACTAATTGGAAGCCTTCAAGTTTGGCAGGTGCTCCTTTTCAAAATAATTTAAATTTTGTTGGCCTACGAGGAAAAGAGAAGGCGGATTAGTTAAAAAATTTGAATACATATACATATGTAAAACATTGGTTCACATACTAACTTTTGGGCGGAAGGTGTTCCATGACTGAATCTGGAGAGATGAAAGAAAGACAGTGGGGAGGGTTTGTCACTGGAATAATTCTTAACAAAATTCATAATGACATTTGGAGGCACGTCAGAAGGAAGAAGAATAATGATAACAGAGAGGCTGTTTTATTGGTTACATGTCACTTATGTAAAAAATGTAACAAATGTAACTAATACAATATTCCGACAGTTTTGCAGATAAATACAGAATTTAGAGCAAATAATCACATTCATAGAATAATTGTTTCACTCAATAATTTACCCACTCTTTTTGCGCGACTATTCAATCGAACAGGCTAGCTATCCTGGGAACAATGTCAGCGACTACCCTTAGTGCACTTACTTATCTCATAGACGACGAAGATCTAGGCCCACCGACATTTTTAATGGTATACATTTTACTGATTCTATCCTGATTCTGATAAATCCAAGTTTTGCTCTCTCCAGCCAGGTTTAAGTTCCTCAGATCCTTTCATTTGTTGCCAATTCCACTTCATGAACGTGTTTCACAACGGACAAAGCTCTGCGTTCACAAAACGTATAACGCCAGCTTAAGAACCTTATCGTTAATAAGAGGGGTTTTACGAGTGCCTTTATCAATTTCAAATCTTTACTTCCTAATTCTGAGGTATTTTCATTCAGAGAGTCAAACATTACCAACTTGCTGGGAGGTATCCCGCATAAATTAATTGCTATTATGAAGGCTACAAGTGCTCAAAATGTCATGTCCTGTACAGGGGAAGATTGTCAGAGGAACTCGAAATCCAAAGTGGGGTAAGACATGGTTGCATTCTTTCTCCAATACTATTCCCTTTGGTGATTGGCGATGTGCTTCATGCTGCTTTGTCGACGGGAAACGAATGACGAAAATGAAATGAAATGAGATCGTGATGATAGGTACGATCAGCCAACGTCGAAAGTGTTAATGGATTGGTCGCATGCTCCGAAAAGGTGACAGTTCCATAGCTAACCATGCTATGCATGCCTTAACCCAAAATGGCGGAATACCCGGTGGTTCGAGGATAATATGGACCAAAACGGTGTCAGCATTTTGGAAAAAGTTGGAGAGAACTGAGGCACCATTTGATTTTACAGATTGTCAGAATACAGTCATAGAAAACGGAAGTTTACAGATTGGAGAAACGAATGTTTTCTCAATTTTTGTCTTCTTATTTGTCATTAAAGTTACATATTTACAATTAATTACATTTGTTACTTAAGTAACATTAGTTACAACGTAGAATTGGTACTGCTTTATAGGTGCAGTACTTGGAAAGTGGACACCATTAACACACGCCGGCTGCAAAACTTTGTAAACAAATGTTTAAGAGTCATCTTGACGATCTTTTGGCCGAACCGTATCTCCAACGAACAGATTTATACGAGAACGGGCCAGGAACCGATAGACAGGGGCCAGAGCCAGGAAACGAAGGAGAAAGTGGCAGTGGATTGGACACACCCAATAGCGCGAAGACAATTCCATTGAGAAACACGCTATGCAGTGGAATCCGCTCACCCAAACAGGCAGAACAGCGGGACGCCCTAGGCAAACGTGGCGCAGAACAGTCGAGGAGGAATCGAGCTCTTGGGAATGAGTTGGAGAGAGCTCAAACGCGTTGCAAGATGAACCGCAGCGTTGTTGACGCTCTATCCCCCCCGAGGGGTTAAAATACCCAAGTAAGTAAGTAAGTAAGTATTCTAGCTTTATTAGAACTTTATTTGCAAAAAAGATCCCTAAGAGAGGAGATGGGACACCTCTTTGTAGGCTTAAACGCTATCCATTGTAGAATATCCTGTCCAAAAGCTGGCCTAGAACGTAATTAAGGCTCACTTATTATAGCTCATCTTAAACAAAGAAAATGATAAAATTCTTCTGGGACTTTCGTTGCTGTTCGTTTCTCTGTAAGGAAGGGATGCTCCGAACTGTAATTGTCCGAGAAGATGGTAGATTTTAGGTCAAAGGAATATATAAGATAAAGCATATCTAGTCAAAAATTCACAGAAAAACCATTTGGAAACTGTGAGTAAGAAAAGATACGACTTGTTTTTATTACATATTTTTTCAGTGTATTTAATGCACTCATGGGAATGACGTTCGTGGGAACGACCTAAGGGCATTCAATCATCGCCAGGATTGTGAAGCTTCACTCGATATAACACGTTTTTCACCTGCCCTGTTGTGATTCGCCTCTCCAGCTCAGAGTTTTTTGTGTTCCAACTATCTGTTGCTATGCCTGCAGATGGTCGCTTGATTGATAGCATTTGAGGTACCTACTATGGAACCCCTAACAAAAGTCAAATGTTCTTGTTTGGCACCTTTCGTTCACTCATTCAATCAAACAGGTCTCGGAGAATCGCGGATTGGATTGGTTAATAGTTACAAATGTGATGGTTAAAGTTGAAGCCAGTGCCACTTTGATTCATCGAATTTTTGATTTCTTGGTCCACTAAGATCCTGGTCACTCGACTCAAGCCAATTATAATTCATTTCGATGGAGTTGCATAAAGCTCCCTAACCAAATCATACAACATACTCAATTTGACCGACAGATACTCGTTAAGCGCAACACATTGATGCACAGAGCAACCTGATAGCGACATCTCTCTAATTTTCCATATTTCGACCATGAAACACCACCGTCACTACGAAGCCACCAAGCAACACACCCGGCGCAAGTACAGGCTTAATTAGATTTGGCTTTGATGGCTGTTGGCTGTTGGCTTTGAGATGCTACTGCTGATGATGATGATGATGATTATGATATTGAGAACCATCATAAGGGATGTGGTGGAAAATCAGATTTACTGACAATGACGACAGTAGATTTGCTAAGAATACAGCTACAGATACTTGAATTTTTGGTTTTGATTGAGAGCGAATGGAGAGTGAGAAACCGTAAAATAAATAAGGATGCCTTGGTATATTTTAATCGAATCCCGGAATAATTATGTATTTGCCATGGAAGAAGAAGGTTTTTTGATTTTACGGCGATTTATCCATGGATGAATTGTGTAGTGTATCATTAAAGATAAAATCACAATCTTGAGGCAATGTTTTCGCTCGTAAAGTGGAACCGAGTGGCGGTAGTAATTAGCGGGTGAAGCAATTAAAAACTTTTCTTAATTGGTTTTTGAATTATGTCAATACACCTAGGAATAAAGTGTTAATGAATTTCAAGTAAGACTTGAGGTAAATTAACATTGCTTGACTGTAGTATGAGTTGCTTAAAAGGATTATACTATATCCAAACAAAAAGGATGGAGTTTTTTTTTTGTCATAAATTGTTTGAAGTATCTGAGTTAATTTAGATTATATTCCCAGGCTTTAAAGGAGAGATATTTAAGGAGCGGAGCAAGATATCAACAAAGTTTTCCAGTGTCACTCTATCATTTTGATAGAAGTTCTTGGATACGATGAAAGGTTGTCAAGAACAACAGGCATGCTTTCACCTACATATATGGGCCTCTATATCTAAGAGGTAGAGGATGAGAGTGACCAGATAGCAGTGATACTTTTTCCAATTGTAACATTTTAGCTGCTGACAAAGAAACCAATGAGGTCAAGTTGTCAAAATATTTAGTAAGGTTTTCCATTTGATTATGCATTGTTTTACGCCAGCGGATATTATTCCAAACTATCGAAATTCCGGGTAAATTGTGTCGTAAGATCAGTGGCTCCAGTGTTCAAGCAATTCGTCGCACCGTGGATAAGTTTGAGCGTGAGAACACTCTTTGAGACCTCAGGCCATCAACCAGACAGAGATTGGTGGAAAATGAAGAAAACATCATTGGCGTAGTGACCAGTATGGAAGAAGATACAGAAATGTCTATTCGGAGCCGATTAGCTGAATTGGGCATCGCCCCCGGCGACTGGATTTGTTCTATTGTGCTGACGGAAGAATTGAAGCCGGACAACCACAGACAAGGCCGCGACTTTGCGCTGGAAATGTTGGCCGGGGATCCGGGTTTTTGCCAAAAAATAATCTCCTAAGACGAGGCAGATTTTTGGCTCAGCGGCCATATCCACAAGCGAAGTTGCATTTGTTGGAACGGAGACAATCCAAAACTGTTTGAAACAGCATCGATGCATCCATAAAGATTGACTGTTTGGTGCGGTTTTTGGGATGGCGGCAAACGGACCTTATTTCTTTAAGTTACCGTAAAAGGTCTCAGGTATATAGTGACTGACTTTCTGTGGCTGGAGCTCGACAACATCGATACATTCGAGCTGTTTTTCGACGCAATCGTCTGACTTGACACCACTCAATTATTTTCCCTGAGGCTACGTCAAGTCCTTAGTCTACGGTAACAAGCCAACAACTTCGGACGTGTTCGAGGCCAACATTTGAATGATGTGATGATTCCACCCATAATGACGTGAATGTAGCTTTAAAAGAAAGCCAGAATCAATCTATCTTCCATGTCTGGTCATCCTATATAAGCCCTTTAGATTCCGGATTGCACCATGCACGTAAGATTAAGCCAACTAAGGACATAGTAAGTTTCAGTTTCATAGGAACGAATCATTGATTGCGAAACTCAATCTGGCAGTAAAACTCTAAAGAACATCTCAATAAATCACCATGAAAAGTCTAAAAGTTATTAATAAACAAAAAAAAAATTGTGTTTCGCCTCGAGAATATCTGCCCTTCTTCACATTATGTCATGCACAATGCCAAACGAATTCTATCCCAATGGTTTTCTATTGAAATCCGATAATTCGACATAAAAAGGAGGACACACAAAAAAAGTATATATATCACATTTTCCTTGGGCTAAAAATGATCCCAGATATTCACAATCATATCTCGTCCTTGTGTAGTTTGCATCAACTCAACTCAACCGTAAACAATACTTATCCCGGGGCCAATTAAATCTACGACCCGATTAGGTATCCTCTCTCCCTCTACACACACCATTTGTTATCGTTCACACACTTTTACACACACCCATACACAGAAAAAAACAAGCGCAGTAAGAGGATTTTGGTTGCAAATTTAATCGATTTCTCATTGCTAAGCTGGACGAACAGAACCCCTGATGCCCAGTCTTTTCCAAAAGTGAATTCATCATCGCAACTCTGGAATAATTAATTTCAGCGGAATTCTCCAGGCGACGTAATTACTCAGGACGACTGTGCACCACGGGGCGTATACGTAACATTTTCATTCTATGAAAAATCTAAAATGCAATTAAAAGTTCTAAATTTGTCAACATACGAGTACATGGAATATTGCCGCTAAAAAATTGCCCCCACACAGAGGATACGCCCTAGATGTAGGCCTCATAAAATCAGAACTCAGGCAGATGGCGGATATTTACAGTTCTGTTGTGTGTGTACGAGTATCTCTGCCAAAGTAAATATTTTCAGCTCTTTGGAAAGTCCGAAATAAATAATATCTGAGGACGAATGTGAGAAGAGAATTCGCACGCAAAAGAGGCGCCTTCTACTGTGGAGCACATCAAACAGACCGCTTTTTTTCGGAGGGCAAACATACAACAGTTAGTTCTAGGCGGCCCTGGGGTAGAGACCAATAGAGGGGGTTGTATCTGTTTGTCGAGTAAGAAAGTGCGTTTGTTTGCTTTTGACTACCTCCATGACATAGTGACCTCAGAGCGATACACATTTTGAATTTGATAGGAATTTTGAAATCAGTATTGAGGAAGGACACTTCATACACACACACATGAGAGGACGCAGAGAGGGACGAATGCGCCATGGACGTTGACCAATAAATCAGATGTTTCTGTTAGGATTGTTTGTGATTTGTTACATTACCTGTCTAAATGAATGGAGGCCAGGGGGCTTGCAAGGCAGCCCACACGTGTATAGGCAGACCAGACAAGAACGATAGAAGAAGAATGCTAAGTGAAATAAGAACGGTGTGAAGTACAAAGTTGATCTTGGATTTTTTTTTTAGCTACATTCATGCCATTATGTGCGGAATAGCACATTATTCAAATGTCTACGTTGGCTTTGCTGGTAGTGCTTTGAGTGGTCTAACCGTGAGTTCTTCCTCCAAACAGTCAATTGCTCAATTTCTGTCTAGTTGTTTACTAAAGGTCCAATGCTTTCTACACGTTCGACAAACGTGAACCGATACATGCTAAAATGGCAAACCTTACTTAATACTTCGACTGCTATATGTCATTGGTAGCTTTGACAGCTGCCGAAACATAATAATTGGAAAAAGTATCATTGCTCACTGGTCACCCTTGATATCGAAAAGTCTTAAGTCAGGTTTGCTATCTTGTTACTTACATAAAAATGCTAAATAATGTATTATTCACTTGTAAGAAAAATACACAGTAAGTCCTACTCATTGGCATCTACTGTACTTCGAGTTTGTTTGCATTTTTTATTTGAAATTTTACGAGTTCCTTAAATGTCACATTTTGACCTTTTTGACAATATTCATAAACTTTTATTTGTCCTTGGGCATTGTATACAATTTTAATGACATATGAACATATAGACAAGATTTATTATCGACACCCACTTACCTCTTTCTGAGAAGAGGCTTAGGGGTACTAAAGTACCGCTTCTGTGGCAAGGTTTTAATGGTAATAGGTATGGTAATCTCTCGGCCAACCACCAAACATCAGTCAATGATAAATTGAGCGACATTGACGAGTCATCTGAAACAGACGAAGAGCTGACATAAGATTGGTACAAGATTACTGACTGTCAAATTAAGCTTTTGTGCCGACAGTATAGCAAGAACTAAAAGCCCATCTCTCACGCTGTTCAAACCAATTTTTCATCAGAAGTAGGATATCCTAGCAAAGGGTCCTATATCGCAAGACGACGAAAGATGCATGCATGTTACCCTGCATGTGACATGACAAATTCAATTACATCAATGTGCTGACTATGAAAGCAAAAGAAACATCTTCTGGGCATGACAGAAGGACTGTTTATAAAATTGCCAAAGGGGCGATAGGTAACCGATGCTCTCCTCAAAATTCAGAGAAAGAAGTCTTGGGCAGTTTATCTTCATATTTGATCAAAATAAGCTCAAGGGTAGTAGGTGCGGCATCTATCGATACCGAAATTTCCTTATCAATGAGCTTTTTAGATGAAGCCAACCGAGGATTTCACAAGGCTCTTTGTACTCTTGACTCTCGACGATATAGCCATCGTTGTAGTATGTAAACTTATTGAGGAGCATGACTGTAATGAAGTCGTTTCAGAGTGGAAACGACTGGCTGGTAAACATGGACCTACGACTGGCAGATGAAAAGGCGAAGGTAGGACTTATCAGTAGTAGACAAGTCATGAAGTCTGTAAGACTGACCGCAATTGGTCACGTGGGAATCTCTCACCAGAGTTGAAGTACTTGGCGTTACTGCCTATATAGATGCAAGGTTAACTTTTAAGCAACATCTGCAACAGAAAATGTAGCTGAAATATTGGCGGCTATAGCCAGGATTATGCCAAATATTGGTGGAACAAAAAAGGAGAAGACACTACTCCTGGTAAGAGTTGTGACGTCGATGATGCTCTATGGCTTTCTTTCATACAGTCTTTCTGAATGTAAATATCGTGCCATCGTGATGAAGTGACGAGTGAAGTACCACTAAGCACAAGCCTTCAAGAATGTCAAGGTAGATGGAAGTCTTCTAGAAAAGGAAGCATGAAGAGTTGCATCTACAGATTTTCGCATAAATACAAGTCTTATTTTCCAATGTGCCGTCGAAAACGCGGACCACGTAATATTCCACTGCCCACGATATTATGAAGGCCGTGATCTCCTGGAATCAGACCAGGAGCGCGCAAGAAGCTTGGGAAATAGTCAATCAAACTGTCACTAGCATAATGAAGGAATAACAAAATGCAGTACAGATGGCTGCCAACACCAATGAGACGAGTATGTAAGGTTCACATCCCTACTGACAATGACTCGCAGTTAAGCTGTAGAAAAGGATATGGGCTAAGAGGATGGTTTTGTGTATAACTCTGAAGCAAATAAGAAGATAGTTCCTTCCTCCCTTCTCCCAATTTTATGCTGTTTAGTTCTCATAAATCCATGGAATAAATTGCTTTGCCTTTTAAACCGCTTTTCTGTGTCACTCAGCTCTTTTAATTGTTTGTTATTCTATCGGCTTCTGTAGCGCTCAACACTAAAACATTTATGTATATACCATCGAATTTAAAATTCAAATCCACACCGACCTTCTGGCATTTACCACGAATTCTATTCTCAATAATTTAACAAGACGCCTTCCTTTCTTCCCAAAAAAAAATCTTCCTTCTACTTAAACTTCCCTCAATCGATTTGGGGGTATATAACGCAATTTTGTGATTTCTATGCAAAATACTACCATCCTTTTCTCTATCGATCCATTCTATCTAATTTATAATCAATAAAATCAACCCGTCACAATGACTTTTCCAAATTTGCTACTTCGCAACCGTCACAACTTACCCACTAAAACAAAAAACAAAAAAACAAAAAAAGAAGAGATTCCATTGGTGTGGTTATGGCCAAATAAAAGGGTTCATTCAACGAAACCCTCCAACTCAATCGGTTTTATTTATAAAATTTTCAAATATCCCAAATGTTATTTGGCCAAAGTATGAGTAGGGTAATATAATTTGACTTTTGTGGCGCCAGCAAAAAAAGTGCCAGAAACTTTTTTTATTTATTTCGAAAAACTTTTGACATTTCTCCTCACACGCTCAATTGAATTTTTCGTTCCGGAAAATAAATAAAAAATTAAATAACATCCCTGTGTATGTCTATATCCGCCTACTACCGGCCGCCCACCTACTTAACGTAACTGAAACTGTCAATCAATATTTTTCTCCCTTTTAGAGGATTATACAATAAATCTAAAAATACTACAAAAAATATAAACTCCAACCATCATCAGTTTTGAAATCGTGTTCTAACGGTTTCTTTTTGGAGAATAAGTGCCCGATGCGATTTATTAATCAATATGGCCACTCAAAATATATAAGAAAAGAAAACATTAATCAATATAGCTCAGTTAATAGCCTGTCGTTATCCTTTGCCCGACCAAATACACACGTCAATATTTTTACCACACACTCATATACTCACTGACCTAACCCAAGAATTTTAGGTCAAAAATGGAGGCACAGCCAATAGCGGTTATAACATTTTTCTCTATTTAATACCCTCCGTCGTTGTTGTTGTTGTTAGATGAAGAAAATTCGCCGTATATTATGTTTCGAAAATAACACGAATAATCGCGTGATAATGCTATTTTTATGGCCTTTTAAGCGGTGAGCTATTTCCCGCATCATCTACCACCATCTTTATATTTGTTCCATTGTGAACGGGTCCTATGTTACTGAATTGCGTTCGGTGAGAGAAAATTAACGTGTTTTTCTCTTTCTTTTATGGATTGCACATTTGCCTGAGTGTTTAGTAAAACAAAAAGAAAAAGAAAAAAAAAAAAACGAATGATACATTGAACGACTGCACGGAATGTGCTGTCGAAATGACGCAGAATACGTTCCGATGTATCTGATTAATAAATGAGAAGGTGAGGGCGGCCTGATGTGGTGTGCGTATGTGTGTCTGATGGTGAATGTATGTCAATGTTTCGGGAAAATTAATTTACGAGGATAGCGTAGATTGCGCGGGAGATAAACATGAGGGTGTTTAGTGTAGAGTGAGAGAAAAACGCACAAACATACCCCCACACACACACACACATGAACGAGATGGGGGGTGACATTGATGCATTGTGTACCTGCAGTTCACAACAAATGGAGAAGAAAAGGAAATTTTAATGAATACCTGGGGCTATAATTTGAACTCAGATTGTTGTGGTTGATTAAGCGTGCCGAACAATAGGGATGGAGGTACATATATAGTTTTGAGGGGTCTGCGAACGACCTTTAGTACAATGTGACGAGAAAGAAAATAATTGACAAGCTCCCACATTTTAGTCTTAGAGAACAAATTATGCTTAACGGTAGCAAAGCTTTTTACGAGAATTGAGATTCGACAGGTACCTATGTACATTCAATAAGCTTCCCTCATTTAGGAACCCGAAATTTGCAAGAAACCCTAATTCAATTAAGTCGCAGTAGACAAATTCAGCTATCAACTGCCGAGCACATCTTTCTAGGATCACAATCCTGCATAACATTGATAGTGCCTCGCGCGGTAGAGCACAACTCTTACATATTACTAGGGCTTAAGCGTATTGTTCGAAGAATGTAGGAACAGCGACCACCAGGCGATAAAATTCAACGTTGAAACCGAGAAGCCCAGGCAGCGTTCCAAACTAATTGGACCAAAATGGAAAGAAGCATTTTTCGACAAATGTGTGTTCGAGGAAATGATGCACATCGACCTTTCAGGTAGTTATGTATCAGCAGAGGCTCTATGGCACCCAAGCAGTCACCACAGTGTGTAATGGAGCAGGGACCAAAACGTTTGGACTTGCTACTTGCGTTCCGAATCGCTACATTCCAGAGAAAGACCAAAGTTCAAGGAACGTTTATCTTCATTTAGAGTGGCGAGATGAGATCTTAAAAAGGCCAGATGCTTCGAATAACTGTGTGTAACTGTAATAGTGCCAAAGAGGCTAAGGTAGTAAGCCCCCTGAAATATCCTGTCCAACAATACGGAAGACAATAGCTGAGCATATACTCCATAGACCAAGCACACAACGCATATATCACAACGGAATATATCACTGAAATCACTACTGGTGACATCACGAAGCATGTAGGAAAATAGGTGACAGTAAAGCACCCGATGGCATCTCAAATATGACTGTCAAAGTAGCCGTCCATAAGAGAACAGATATTTTTATACCAACGATGCAAAGGTGCCTTGAGTAGAAGATCCTCCCTGAAGCATGAAAACTCCAGCTTCTGATCTTGTTGCCTAAGGAAAACAAGCCACCTGGAGAATCGTCGTCGTATGCTAGATATACGGCAGACTGCTGGGAGCGGCACAGAAAAGTCAACTTTGTCGGATGACCAGTCTGACTTCAGAAAATCGGATTCGACTGTCGTTGTCATAAAGACAGCAACCGAAGGAATACTCAGGAGAAGATGGAAAGGAGGCACAAAGACCACTTTGGTGGAATATCTTGTATGATGGTGTTTTTATCCTAACGCTGCCGCAAGGAACTAACCTGATTAGTTTCATTGCCAATACCGCCGTGTGACTGTTGCAAAGCATAATCACGGGATAGAGTCCGCCATGGATGAAGCAGTCGGTCTTTGAACTAGCTGACCACAAAACTGAAATTGTTCTAAAACCCAACAGCAGAAATGGAAGTTTGGATTGGGAACTATAAAATCCTTCCCAAGGAAACATTGAAATAAATGAGAGTCATGCTCTTGTAAAATTCCGTGACAGAAGGCGAGGAATACGTGGATCACGTCATGTTCCAATGCAGACGATTCACAAGAAGTATAGCGAATGTAAAAAGCCCGGAGCTTCTAATAGACCACAAGATGAGATCAGGGAAGAACTGCTTGGAGATCTGTTTGGTCATAACGCTCGTGCAGATGCGTCGATTGGAAGCATTAGGAAGATTTTTTTTTTCTATTCTATATTTGTGGCAACCGTTGCAGTGATATTCTAAACCCGTCTCTTCATTGGGGATGATTGATGTCACGTCTCAAAGGTACATACATGAAACGTCTTAAGTAGCACACGTCTTTTATGGCAGAAAGTATAACATAGGCACAATAATAGCAAACAGAATCAGTATGACTTAAGTGCTTAGGTATCGAGTTTCAAGATTTATGAAGAAAGTTGTTTCCTTCCTCTTTAATCAGTAATCCTCTTTACGACGCATTACGAATGTACAAAGAACAAAGAATGATTACATTCTGAATATATACGAAATGATCACAACAGGCGTCATAAAGCAATACCTTATGGACCCAATACAACAGTTCATTTGGACCAAATAATAAACCATGCATTTCTACATTAATAACAATACTAAACCAACATCACAAGAATAATTACTTACTAATCCCATGCTCCACCTCTATAGTTCTGTAAGCCTTTTTGGCACCACAAGTGGATTTCAAACATCCAGCTGTGGCCAAACTTATGTGTACACACACTTAATAAAAGCCTCCCTCCTCCTCCTCCTCCGCCCTGTTCGATACCAAGTCGCATGTAACAAACAAGGACACGACAACACAACGAAATTTTGCAAGCACCATCAATTAAGTGGCCACTACTCTTTCTACTTATCCAATCGGGTTATACAAGTCAAAACCAAATGATGCTGATGATTATTATTCGCAAGGAAGTGTATATCCTTGTAATGGATGTGTTACACGCACAGCTGGGACCATATATGTATCGGCATGACTTCATTTCGAAGCACTATGGCGAGTATAACTCTCATTTCGATTAAATTTCCATTGATACCAACCATTTGGTGAGGGGAGAATAAAGAAGAAGGAAAATATTTTTTCTTCATCCAATTGTGTATACCTTTCCAATTTTAAATGAAAATCCAGCAGCAAGGGATTGGAGAAGAGAAAAGGACCTCTCAATGCGGAAGAATTCACCGTCATGATGGTATTATTAAATTTTTATTACCCCTTCCTCTTTCTCCTCAGCCACCCATCGAGAGATTGTGTATACCTATAGAAGGGAAATTTATTTTTCCTCTCCTTTTGGTAAGCACCTTGTCACAGCAAATTTTTGCCTTACCACCCCTAGTCTCTTATCGGCAACACAAAACTGATCTCGGCTTGAGAATTTAAGTAAATGTTTCTTTTTATATTTTTTTATTTGGCCCGCATGTTGTGGTTGTTAATAGGAAATTCAACCCCTCTGCTGGTAGGGGGTGTATGTACTGTTTCTAGAATGTTTTTGTTTTTCTTTGCGCGCAGCAACTTCCTTACTCCCTTACACCCTATGGATAAAGTTCTACAAACCACTCCACTAAGCGAAAGTAGGTCGACATTTCTTTGTGCATAAATCATACGGAAGCACAATATGGAAGTGGGTGTAAACATTTTGCTTTCACTGTACGTGGATATATATTTTTCTTATATTAAAAAGCTGTTAAAATCATTTTATACTCGAGCTTGTAAAATGTTGGTGTTTTATTGTTCGAATTTATATATTCGTTCGGTGCGTGGCCAAATAAACAGGATTTGTCAATACAACAACAACAAGAGATCTTGTACGTGCAGTGTACTCGGAAGGGGTTGAATACCTAATACGAGTATGATACAAAATTCTTGTTCAATCTGCAAAGGGTGGACCAGCATTTTTGATTTGTCCGATGGGGATAAGTTGGGGGGATTTAAAGGGTGCCATTTTGGGAGCTATTAATCAAAATGTTTGGGGATTTATTTTTAATACCCTGAAAGCTTGAGAATTTGGTTTCTTTTTGTTGGAATATATTTTGAGGGTCAGTTTATTTATGGAATGGTGGTATTGTGTCTGGTCGTTGGACTGGGAAATGTAAGGCTTAAGGTATTTGCATAGTGAACAAATGAAAGATAACGACAAGGATCAGGTGTTTTGGTGTTGGAAGTTTGTATCCTCTTTTTTATTGGAATTGATTCACAATGAGAGTGGGATGATTTGGAAGTATATAGTATCCTACTCTGGCTGTTAATATAAAATGTCACGTTGGCGCCTTGTTAAGGGATGTTACTCAATTGTTAATAGCTACAATGAATCATAGAGTTTTGGAACTTTCTATTTGAATAGGGCTTAGTGACAAGGCCTTAGTAATTAAGCAAAGTAACTAGGTGGAGAAAGTATAACATTGGGCCACAAAGTCACTTCCCAGTATTGTTATTCAAAAGGTTGTGTAATAATCAAGTAGAGTAAATGGGGAGTTATAACTCGGAGAGGGAGTACTGTGTTGTGTTTGCTAACTCAATAGAAGTAATATTCGCATTGTCAAAGATTTCCCTCACAGGACACTGTCGAGATAAAAAAGATCTCGTAGCTATGGGGGTAGCACAAGACGATTTATGCAGCATTCGCAACGAAGACGAAGAATCAGCAGAATTGAGCAGAACACGCCATCGTTACTTAAGCACATTTTACATTGCAACAGATGAAATAGTTGGTTTCATCAGCATCGCTGGCATCCTGAATGAAATCTACAAATGAGGAAATTGAGGCCGCAATAATAAGGAGACCAGTTCCAGTCTAAAACTGCGGCCCTTATTGCACTAGAACTGTTGACACGAATATTGAGGAAAGATTTTGGTCTCAGCGACACAAGTGCAACTAATAGATAGTCATCAGCGAAGGAATGGATTTGATAGCACACAAGAGATCATTTATAAAAATGGGAAAGATTATAGGAAACAAAACAGAACCCTGTGGAACCTCATGAAGTCGTTGAACTCAACTTGTATTGAAAGTCACGAAAACCACTTTTAATCCATTCAAGTAACGATTCATGGATGCAATATGCAAAGCTTGATGCAAAGCCTTCCAAAGAAACTCACACTGGCTGTTTTCTTAAAGGCGGTTTCAGCACTGTGGAACTAGTATCACCTTGCACTCTAAATGTTTCTGCACTTTCTACAGTTGGGGGAACATGCACAGGTATTAGCAACAAGAAGTGCGCTTCAGCTCATCAATGTAGAATTATTCAAACCCAGTAGCTTTAGGCTCCTTGGTATTCTCAGATCTCCAAAAGGAATTCGACGAAATACTATGTATCATCGACTTCGAGTAGTGTACTCCAATAGACGAAATTGGGACGGCAAAGAAGTAAACCTTCAAAATGAGATTGCCATATACATAGACATAGGTGTAAGACTAACGAGGGAATAGGGTCAAGTATCTAAGAGATATGAAACTTGAGATAGTTCTGAGATTTGCAGCTTTACAAGTATCTGTGGACATCACGCACATACTGTGAAAATACGTGACTATTGTCGCAGAGCCAGGTCATGAATATGTTTTCGGATATTTAGGTTCACTCCTAGGGATCGCGATGGGCGCACTATGATGGCTGGTGTTTTTCATAAAGATCTCATAACCAATCTAACCTTACCTTAAACTTGACTTGTTATGCTGATATTTGTTAACTTAATCCTCTGAGCTTCACATCAGAGGTCTTCTCCTTATGGACATCTTCAACTGCTGCTGATAGTTATGGCTTTGGGTTTCATCTCAACAGTAATAGTCTCGAGTATATCATACATCAAGTTGTAGAGTGTGTCTATTCAAGTCTTCTTTAGATGGAACCATGTGAGCTGTTATCGAAGGCACTTTTAATGACCAGCTGTAAGAGGTATTTGCTCTGGTAGTTGCATGAGTCCAAAATATATGTATCTGTTTACTTTACACTGACTCAAATTGATAGCAAGAAATGAAAGATAGAACGAGTAATGCGTAAATTGATTTTGATTTTCGGATGATTCGCCAGAGCCTGCCGAATGTCCATGTCTTTACTTAAGATTACTGTACAACTTATTGGCTTAAGTTCTCAAAAATTGCGTTTTGCGTGTCTATGAAGTAATAAATTAGTAAGCATCTGTTTATTACCACTCATGTCCTTTGTCTACCAATTAAAATTGCCGTGCTGTTTTTCGAATTATAAATAATATGCTATATATACACTCATCTATGACTCGCCATATTTCACAATTGAAAAAAAAGACATACAAGTATGACCAAACCTTCAGGAGCTACTGAAAAAAAAAAAAAACGAGTCAATAATTTTTCGTTCGCCTCTTTGTTTGCGTGGGTGTACCTATTCATAATCCCCCCGTAGGTTAATAACCTGCTGAGATGACTCATTTCTCCACTTAATGCTCTACATAGGGAAAATCCACCCTAGTCAGCACTTTTATTGTACAAAAAGAAGAGAAAAAAAAAAAAAACAAATCCCCGTCAGCAGTATAGGTACAACAAAAAGTTGCCATCCTTTCTTCTCAATGTATCCCATCGCGTCGGTAGCAGTAGAAGTTTGACTTTTCGCATCTCGCTCCAATTTAGAGACCGAAAGATATAAAATTTAACTGGCTATGGTCCATTTTCCGTGATTTATCTCATTTGATGGCATCAAAGTTGAACGACCACCAACCCCCACACAAAAGTGTGTTATAAAATTTTAATGCCACTTAACCTTTTCAATTTTTCGTCCTTTCCATGTGACACACATGCAAAGAAATTAGTCTTTGAATTTCAAACAGGATCAATTCCTAAAAGAGCGTATCTATTTCGCTAATTACACTGACAGCTACGAAGTGACACTTAAAACTTGCAATCATTGGGTATAAATATTTCATTTTTATCGATCCAAAGTGTTGTTGGGAGGATATCTTGCTGCAGCTGTGTGTACATATAGTGGGGATAAGTTTACACCATCATCCTTGGCTGCGAAATTCCGGGCACATCTCACGAATTGCCATTAGGAAAGTGGTTTTTCTATTCGTACTTCCTCTACTGCGGATGCCTATTCAGGGGGCGAACAACAACAACAAAAGGAAGAGAAGGAAACACCACACCGAAGATAGAGAGCGACTGGAAATTGTAACCATATCCACATCCGTCTGAATGTGGATTTACGAAAAAGGATCGATCGATATTCAGGGTTTTTGTTGTGCCATTCAAGTTGCGGTGATTAAATGGCAGCAAATCTACTTACAATGTTTTCATTTTCAACAAAGTGATTCTGTTATTTGCTGCGACTGTCGCTTTACAGATTGGATGGAGTTGCAAAGCGGACAAATCGGTATGAAAACTTTGCCGGGAGCGACAGGAAAAGAAAATCCCATTGTCAGAGCGAGGACATGTATATTTTTATGTGTGTCTTTTATTTAGGATATTCTTGTTAAGAGCTGCATTGAATTCATAATCTTAAAAGGATCTGCTGACACAAGAGAAACATTGTAGTGATCCAATTCATTTGTTTAATGCCGCTCTTATCATTTATTTATGGAATAGATGGACATATTTGCTAGACAATGTATTCGTACATTATTTTTTATTGTTATCCCAGGTCGTAACGTTATTGTAGCAAAAAAAAAAGAGAGACTTTCATGTATTTAGAGGACGAAATTCAAATCAAAATGGTGACGACAGAAACACAAAAACACTTCAAAAGATTCAAACAGTCAACAGATGCCGATTGTCCCAGAACGTGTTACATATTCGATACACGAAATCCTATCGACAGTTTAAAAAAATGGAAGTTTGGTGATTAGTGTTGCCAAAATCTTCCAATTGAGCTGTTAGCCACACATGTTTTACTTTTAGCGAGCGACAAACCACTTAAGCCATCTTCATCGTAAAGGTCGTTGTGCATGCAGGATACCCTGGGGAAAGTGCTCGAAGAGATTGTATGAACAAGACTAGAGCAATACAAGGAAGGGAGCTCAGGGCTTCATAATCGATAGTTAAGATAGAAAGAAGCGAAGCACCAACAATGATAGTCCAGAGGAACAAGACAGTATTGTGCTGTTGTGAGACTTGCCATCAAGAATGCCTTCCCAAAAGGCAACTGGGGCTGTATACTTAAGCATTAAGAGTCCTGCAGATGCGAAACTAGACTATTTTGAACTAAAGTGACACAAAACCTCGAAAGGAGTTCTACAAGGATCGCTCCGAAGACCAAACTTATAGAACATAATGTATGATGTACATGGATCTGCAGGCGATACGGATATTAAAGAAAGTTAAGCAAAACTGGAACCAAACAATCAGAAACGAGAAGCTATGCCTAAAGATATCAGGCTTAATAGATCACAAAACTGAAATCTTAGGCTAGGTTAGGTAGATGGGTCACTGCTCACTTAGATCCACAATTCGGGTTCATTGTTCGCAATCATTTAACCCAAGGAACGCTGTAAGAAGCTCCGCTGTTAGAACCACCCAGATAGTAATATAAATCTCAAGAGGTCCACCAGCGCAACATTGTCTAAGTCCTCCAGATCCGAGAAGAAATGACTGCCAAGAGTTCTCCTTCTTCTAACAGATAGGGCAGAATAGATTCGATTCCTTCTTCGTCTCTGCAGCTTCTACAATAGTCATTATGCAGCACACCGAGTCTCTCTGCGTGAAGGCCAATGACACAATGGCCGGTAATGACGACTGAGTTTAACCAGAGTTAATGATCTCTTCTTGCTAAAGGCCGGCCATAGAGCTCTAGCCGTTACGTCTGTTTGCACGATCGATGGCTTCATCTTCTACTTTTTTCTTTAAAGAACTCACTGGGGCTGCTACAAAGGGAAGAGACCGCGATATGTGCAGCGTCGACCCTTTCCTAGCAAACTCATCCGCCTTCTCGTTTTCTTCGATATCCATATGCCCTGGTACCCAACAAACTGAAGGCTTACAACAGTAAAAATGTAGAGCACCAGCGAGCAAATTGTCGAGTCGAAGAGGTGGACTAAGTGCCTGCTCAACCGTAGACTCAGCTTCAAACCCAGTGTACGCATGGAAGAAGGAATTGCGAACAGTAGCGGCACTAAGCATACGAATGCTAAATATTGATGAATCAAGGCACTCAGTTAGAAATCTTACGAACCTGAGTAAGACAAGTTCGGTGCTCAAGAATGCCCAAGGAAATCATTCTATTATCCCCGAAAGTACTAAATTCACCAATCTGCATGTTATGATCTTCTTGTTGATATTGATGCATATAAACTCATTAATCTCAGTAAGGGCATATCAGATGAGAGCGACAAAAACTACATACCTATATCTGGCGATTATCACTTAGCACCTGCTGCAGGAATGAAGACTCCTCTTGGCAGTTACGTCTCTATGAACTGTGGAAACTATTATTGAGCCAAGATTCATATCCTTATCTGGTTGGTTTTAATCTAGAGGTAAACTGAAACCACTTGCTGGTCGTCATAACACCCAACTAAACGTACACTGGCTTCTTTTCTGGTTGCAAATTGTTACAAATTCCTTCCTCACGAATGGAACAACCCCAGAAGCCATTTGTTTCGTTTCTTTTTCTACTTTACTTTATACGGTGTGGCAACACTCAGAATGCTCCTGGGGGTTAGTTTTCATTACAGTTCCCCATGATGATCAACTTTCACCTACTAGACAACGACAAGATGCAGCTTTTAGAGTATAATAAATATACAGTTTATTAAAACTTTTTAAAAAATTAAAAAGAAAAGTTGAAAACCATTAAAACTTTCCATCAAAAGAAGTTCGGCTCCAATGAGCTTGCCTAACCTACCTCGAAGCTATCCATTAAGACGCGATGCATCGCCTCCTTCTAGTTCTTAAGCTTGCACACGACTTCCTTTCCATATCAACCAAAGAACAACCAAATACCCTCAAAGCAAATTTTTGGGGCTAAATATAGTTCGGTGTATTTCTGCTGCAGGGTCTGAAAGTTTCACCCACTCATAAAAACATTCTAATCTTTCATTTTGATCCTCTGATTCTCCACACCATTTGATGTTCAAAAAAAAAAAAAAAAAAAACCTCTAGGAAACGCAAATCCCGTCATTGCCAAAAGGACCCTTAAAAAACAAGTAAAATACCATCTTAAAATCAAAAAATATGGCAAAATAAGCCACACGACTTCTTCTCGTTCCGTTCCCATTCGCCTAAAATGAAAACCCACAGACCAGACCTACATATATATGTATGTACGTATGTAGGTACTGTGTCTTTATTATTACAACGAGAAGAGTACTTTAAGCTAGCGGCGAAATCCAAACACAAATTATTCCAAGGAAAGCACGCACTTGATACCACAATCACTCCAAGACAACAAGAGTATCTCACAAGTATCTACATTGCCAAAAAAGGAAAAAAGGAAAAAAATCTCAAGGAACCACGGGCGCTGCAGCTTATCTAGAGATTTTACAAATGCCTGTGAATGTGTGTGCTATCATTGATTCGAGGAATCAGTGGGAATTGAGGTAAACGAACTTTTTAGTCCTTGGTAAACTTGATTATCTCCCCTATTAGAATTTATTACGTTTGCATTACGTTAAATAACACTTTGTAAGGCTCAAGCTGTCAATAATGACTACGCCCGTGTTTGCAGGATAAGACTTGCAAATACGACGCACGCAAAATCGCAATGCTTAAAGGAAACCGAAAAAAAAAACCCGAATCCAAACTCTCCCTAGAAACGTGACACGTTGATGATTTCTAGGGGAACCAAGACGGCTCAAGCAATTGATTAAATACAACCCGAAAGGATTTGTCACTACACAAAAAGAAGAGCGGCCCTCTTTAAACGTGCATATGCCTCCCTCTGTCAAGGACAATCACAGCGATTCTATATATGAATTTAAAATGTTGTTTACTAAGGGGCTTAAGGCTTCCATTAAAAAAAAAATTGTATCCAAGTAAACACTCATGTGAAGAAATATTTCTGTTTTTTCTGTTGCTTGCCAAAAAGCTTTTGAATTCATTTACGCTTCAATAATTATAAATCCCTATCAAGGACCAAGAAGCGCAAACATAACAGCAAGAGAGAAAAACATATTTCAAATCAAAAATGTTCTTGTGAAAGGGATAATTTTTTTTTTTTTTCGTCTTCTTTTTCTGTTGAGAAAAGGTAGAGCGGAAAATCTGCAGAAAAAGAAAGAAAAAGGAATCTTGTTCCCTATTGATTGGGGGATTACAGAAAATCTTTTAAAGTCTGCTTTACTCGTGACATGGTTAAGCCAATTGTAGAAACTTAAGGGATAAGTGCACTGAATAGTATCACGTGTGATGCAAACGTATTGATACGTAGATGGCTCTGTAAGTTGTATATCATAATCAGTTACAAATCACTTGAAGCATACTTAGATTAGTAGTAGAAAAAAATATAAATAGATCTTCCTTAACATAGCAATAGCAAGGCAAATCTATTAACAAAAAGATCATGGCATGTGACTGCCTTCAACTACTCATAGTGATTAAGGAGAGTTCATTTCATTTGGATGGCAGTACCCACCAGAAGATATGAAGAAAACTCAGTAGCTAGTCATAACAGGAGCAATATTAAAATTAAAGATGCCAAGACAATTCTGTGCATTACCAATCAATGTATGACAATTTGGCTAAAGAAAAAGCAGAACACCACTGGACAGGAAGGTTAGTCAAGGAGTTCTGCAAATGAAATTAGAACGTAGCACAGGGTTGAAATCTGCTGGATTCCCTGATATATACTGGGAAATGAGTGGCCTTGAGAGAGGTTGCTCGGCATCCACCAAAGAAATAACATTCTCACATTGCACTCTTAAGCTTAAAGCAGGGAAAAAATCCACGAGAGAGAGGCGGAAAATAGGTGGAACTCCATAAAAACTTGTGTCGTTACAGGGAAACAACGGGCCACGCTTGTCAACACTCTACGGTATCATATGAGAAGCTACGTCTGAAAAATAGTTGTTCTGCAAAAGTCGTAGAGATGAGGAACCTATTGAAGACAGAACCCACTTCCCGTGCCACTTGCTGTGATGGACGAATATGGGTACTCCAATGGCTCAGTACTGACCTAAGTGTGACGAGTTGAATCAACTCCCCGTAAGCCCACATACCTCACCTAACGTAACAATCTACAATCTGAAATGAGGAAAGCGTTTAGACACATGCAAAGAGAGAAGTTTATGAAAAAATGCCCTGGACTTAGCTAGAGACTTCTGCCCAGAATGGATATCACCTGCTAATGATAGTCAATTACGTTGCCAATTGGAAGTAGAGGTTGCAGACTGATTTTGTTTTGCTCAACTTTGAACCTTGACTTCAATAGCGGTATGTATCCAAGCCAGACTGAAGTATCCGATGCAACAAATACTGGAACATGTATCACTAACCTCAGACAGGTCGGGTTGAAAACTGCGATCAAGACACTAGACAAGAAAAAGCAATTGGACTTCATGGAGCTCTCAGAACTGCACTGTCTCACTACTTTAGCTAGTATAGTGCATTAGCTAATATGACATATATAAAGCACAATGGAAGCTGAACAAGCAGGTTATCGCTTTGTTTACATCATCGCCTTGTGAATTATCATTGAGGAATGGCAATGAATACAGATCATCACTTCATTTGTAGTTCATCGATTTTGAAAAGGTCTATTGTAGCGGAAAAGACAAGACCTGTTGGATCACGGAAAACATGGCGAAGGCCAGCCGAGAAGGAGGCGCAGTTTAGGAGAGCTGGTACACGATGGCTCGTAGATATTAGCACCACCATTAAGTACTACCGAATGGTCAAACCATTAATCTTTAACTCTACTGTTAGTAACTCAAGGACTTCAGGCGTTTGCTATATATCAGAGCACATGATAGTGGCCACCAGCTGGTAATTGCCAACAAACTTAGACCAGCCATAGCTCCATTGTGCTTAGGATCGTAGTAGAAAGTTTCACTCTCTTTACTCGTTGAACCATTTTGAGCTTCTTATGAAGCGTAAGAGTATTATGATATACATATATGTTAATCAGATCCCTTATATTATCGTAATAGAAAGCTACTTTCTATGAAAGAGAAATGGGCAGGAATAAAGAATATGAGGAATAGTTTGCTCCTCCATCTATGAAGTTTCTACAGATTTCGTTTAAAAAAGGCTTAGGCTGAGCTATTTAACACTCTTCAGTTGTGACACCTATTATACTGGCCGCAGAGGGTTCCGAGTCCAGCTTAGGCCAAATTTGTTGGTCTGCTCGTCTACCTAAAATTTGCTTTCTCCTAGTTTGAATTTTTATTTGCATGTAGCGACTGATTTACCTAAGGTGCCTTTGTGCGGCAGGATAGGTAAAGTTGTTTCTCTTCTGGCGATTTACAATTCCCTGGAATGCCTCTATACCCTGGACCCAACCGAAAAAGGTAACTGCTTTGATTGACAGTCTGAGCTACTACGAAAGTAATAGAGATCGAATCCAAGGACTTTACACGGATATCTTTAACGGATGTCTCGTTTTTCTAGATAAAACATCTTTCATCGCCCTAATTTTTGTCTGAAATACACTACAACAGTTTGGTTGAAGCTATGAGAGCTTAAGAATAAAGCTTTCAGAAAAGCCTTCTATAATTTTCAAAACAAGAATGTGACAGGAAAGTTGTCAAAATATAGACATAAAATGGCGTCGGTGTCTACGAGAGAGATTCTAAAGTTCTTCTGAATGGACCAAATTCTTTTCTTGACCACTGTGCGGTGCCGAATGACTGTAGTCGCTACTATTTGCATTCTAAATATACATATCAAAGGGCAATAGGTATATGAAATACGATTTTCAGGACAGCATAGGGTTTGCGCTGGATCTGGCGCTTAGATAATCGCGATGTATGGCTCTCTCTCTAAGAAGAAAATGCTGCTGTAGCCTGCCTGACTCTCTTGAATGTTATCTGCTTGTCCAGTATAACACTTAAAAACCTTGCTTTGTCAGTTAAGTTGATAACATTGCGAGAGGGAGGATCGACTGTCGGTACTTTCCTTTCTTTCCTGGTGAAGTTCAGTTTTGTGAGGGTTTACAACCAACCCACAACGACTCGCCAAATTTTTAGCTTGTTTTAAGCGTTTAGCTCTTTTAGAGTATTAAGGTGCTTTCCTAAAACAGCTATAGCATATGTATATTCGTACAACCACGATTATTAATAGCTCGTTGACCACGAAATTCTAGAGAAGCGACGATAGAACACCTCCTTGCGGAGTTTCTTCTACTGACATCTTACCCAGCTTGGAGCTGGTAATCCAAACATTAAGCAGAAAATTATTGAATTTGCAAAGTGACCGATGATGATGCTATGAGCTCTTTATGGAACAGGCAGTATTCGATATTGCATTCTACTGAGTGTAATGCCGTCAGCACTGATTTACCTTTGCCGTATGTATGTATGTTGGACTGGAGACAGTCGTTCCTGTTCTCTATCAATCGTTATGATGTGCTTAAGAGGAGCGATAATAGATTAATTGGTCGGAATTTTAGACTCATAATGCGAGTATGAAGGCAGTTTGTATCACCCACCAAGCCTTAAAAAGGAATACATTAAGATTACCACACCATGGAGAAGGCCTCTTAACTCTAAACTACACGTCAGAGCCATATATGTATTACTTCCTCCAATATGTAATTAAAAAAAACTACTTTATGCAAAACAAGAACATAGGTGGCACAAAAACCCAAAGGATCTTTGGTCACCGCTGAGTGACTTTCCCATCGATATAGGATATCCGAGTCCTCGTGGCTGGCTGATACCTTTTTTCATTTGGAATCCCCCATTTGTAACCACTCTTTTATCGACCCTTTTTGGTTAGTTTAAAATTTCATTACATCGTCCGCGTCGATCCTTGCAAACAAATAAAATTCATCAAAGTGACAACGATTTTTCTCTCCCTGACAAAAAAAAAAAGAAGAAACCTCAAACCCTATCCACTTTTAGTTGATTAAAATACTAAACGCTCAGGTCCTTTCAGCACAGTAACTCACTTAAAGTCCTTAAATTTCACTATAATCCATTTTACATTTTCCCAAAAGGAAAAAAATGTGTTAGAATCCAGTGTCCCCTATTCTACAAGATTTATAACAAGAAAAAAAAGGACAAAATACCTCCGAGGCAAATACGCAAAGGCATTCCTCATGAAAACGAAATAGAAACCCTTTTTAGTTCTTGTTTGAAGGATATATGACTTGGATTCCTTTACAGAATTACCCAATGGAATAACCTCTTTGCAAGGAGCAAATAAGAAACTGAATTCTCAAAGTCATTATTATAGGAAGAGCAAAAAAAAGTGTCCAATACCAAATAAAGGATCCTCTTCCGATAATCATAAATGTGAGCAGGCCATAAGATATATACGTAACGTAGTCCTCGAAGAGACTCATTAGGAAAAGTTTTTCCTTTTCCCCCAAAAAAAAAAGCTCTCGCTCGGTGAGCTAACAAACAAAAAAAAAACAACAAGAGTGAAAGGACAAAGACAAAAGCCTGCGTTGTACCCTTAAATTGTATTTTATTACTGATTTGATCCCTGAAAATTTGAGGGGGAAAGACCACGTAACCCACCTCAAGCAGAGGATTTCTTTTGTTTTTTTGTTTTTTTTTGTTAGCCCCTCCTCTGTTTTTTTGCTTCCGTTTTCCATTCATTTCCATTCAAATGAATATTTCATAAGGGAATCAAGACAAGAGAGATAGGACATCCTCACATGTTGTAGTAGGGTACGTACACCTTCGCATTCGTTATTTATATGCAGACAAGAACAGGGATAGAGTTGTTGTTCCCTGTTCGAGGGGACTTTAAGGACTTTAGGTCGAGCGGCAGGATTTTCTGCAAAAAGCTGTGGTAAACGATGGCACACAACCGAGGGGGGAAGAGTGGAAATTTTCTCTAAATTATGTTTGCGAAACTGGAAGAAGGAATATTAGGAAATTTTCACTTTTCGAAGAGAGCTTAATTGATTACGAACGGGGCCGTTGTATACATAACGATGAATGATGGGAATGTTTTAAGGGCCAGTGCAGGGAATTGACACAAGACAGATGGCGAAGGATTATCGAATTACAGGGATTATTGTAATTTATTATTTTCCATTTGAAGGCGCAGTGAACGGGGCAGCTAAAGTATAGTCGGAAAATGCAATTTGTAGCAATAAGTAGCGGATGATGGGACTGATAATACGAATGGGCTATAAATCATTTATTGTGATTTTGGATTAAGGATTCATGGCCATTGGACATCTTATTTTGTTGCGGGGGCCGTAGCAGCAGCACATCCTCACAGAGATGAACGAAAAATTACCTAAGGAAACTTTTTCGAAAGCAGAGATTCGGGAAAGAAAAATAAATACAGAAAGGATTGGTTATCATACCTAAATCTTTTTATTTTTTTACGGGAAATTCGAAGACTCATTTAGAACTTTAAGTTGATAAATTGAAGGGGCATTTTTGAAAAATATTTTTGGGGCCACGCTCTATCGAAAACAAAATGTTTTTAAGTACCTACTTTGGGTCGAAACAGGGGAAACAATTTAACAATATCTCAATGCGCGATTATATGTTTGCCTTTCAGTCAGTCTTAAGAAGTATTAGTTGGACTTTCTTTCTACAAAGAAAAGTATTAGTCCACATTTTTTCGAGAAACAAACCAATATCAAGGTGAACGCGAAAAACTACTGTGAATTACGAACGAATGCAAAACAATCATATCAAACTCTCCGCAGTTATATTGGACACCAACCATGGAGAGTAAATATTGAGATCTAATTTCACTTGCACATATTTTCTTTGGCAGATTACAATAAAAAGGTCCTTTTGAATTCGTGTGTATTTTTAGTTATTTTAGAAAAATTAATGTATCTACTTACAACATATAAGCATAAAAGGCCAGTCACTTTATCTGAAATGAAAAGAAAATGTTAATATAAAAATTGTATTTGCATTTTATAAAAGTTTTTCGTAAGGCATACAGTGCCCTTTAGAATTGTATAAAAATAGCTTGAAAGAGGTAGAGCTTGAAACCAGTCATGATGCACTGGCTATGCACCACGATAGTTAGAAGGCAATGACCAAATAGTACATAAAGGATTAGCTAACGACGGTGCAAAGATCAGACAGTATTTTCAACATGGGAGCTTGTAATTATCAGACTTGGATATTTATAGGTCCTTTCGCCTTGGAGGATACTATTCATATACTGTGCCAGTGGATATGGATACCTCTAGAGATACATTTTTATATGTATCTAGTCAGGTACTTCTTTAGTAATCTGGAAGAGGAAGGTTCAAGGAACTGTAACTGTAGGACCCACTCAATTACTACAGGGCAATCAAGTGCTTGGGTGACGGTTTCTTTCTGCCGTGTTGTGCTCACAATAGATTAGGTTTAACCTAACCTAATTTATATTAAAAGGTTTTTTAAATGAGGACATAACAATTTTGTGTTTTAATACAAACGTGCTTTTAAACATTTTCTATGATCTGACAATGTCAAAGCGTCAGTCGAGGCATACGTTGATCAACGTTTAGTGTCCTCATCATCAAGCCTGGATTGCATTACGATTGATCGGGAAAGTACTAACTATATAAAACATGATAGCGTCAGTAGTAACAAGGAAATTCGTGATATTATGCTAATTAGGCTAAGATTACACTTGTGATCGGTCTTGCGTGTCTAGTCTAGGTAACGTATCGTAAACCAAGCAGTAAAATGGAATCCATTAAGACGCGTTGGACTACGAAAAACATGGCGACAAACTGTGGAAATGAAGGCACGGCAGTTGGGGAAGATTTTGAGGAAGAGTGGCGTCATATTGCCAGGTACCATTCACGATGGCCCGTAGGCGTAGTAGAGGCCTTAGCACCCACAAGGGGATAAAGGATTTAAGTAGGCGCTGTAGATGCAAATTGAATTTAAGAAGAGAAGGGTTTATAACAAAGGATTTGGCAATTTATATGGACCAAGTCAAGCACCATCAAACGTCTAAGTTGCAAGCATAAAAGGACTCCACATCAAGCAAGCACTATTTGACCGTGTCTCACACAATACAGAACCTTCATCAAAATAAAGTCCACTACCTTTCGTTGAAAAGGAACATAGCCCAATCCGAGTAAATTGCGTTCTGGATGGTACCGTTCCCTTAACATGCAATGCCTCGATCCG
Organism: Chalcosyrphus nemorum; assembly: GCA_949716465.1. Lineage (NCBI taxonomy): Eukaryota > Metazoa > Arthropoda > Insecta > Diptera > Syrphidae > Chalcosyrphus > Chalcosyrphus nemorum. The sequence goes on from OX454332.1 coordinate 49,745,597, forward strand.
TCAACCCAAGGCTCGAAATGCATTAACGGTGAGCCAAACATATTTTCAACTGCGCGACAGAACCAACCTGTATGCGGATGTACTCTAATGTATCTATTTGGGTCTAAAATTTGACCAAACACAAATGGAATAGAAGCTGAAGATTTCAAGTAGCAAATAAATTTATATTTTAATCAATATTTACAACTATCTGCTAGTAGCTAAAATTTGCACTTAAAACAGAAAAAAAAAAACTCCTTTATCATCAAGTTAATTAATTAATCACTCAAAGCACCTTCACTAGACACGTTTCAGCCAGAAAAAATATATACACCCCTATTTTTAGATATATTTTAAAATTTATCACTTATTCACCGGCGTTTAAATAAATATCTACTAATCAAAAATATTGGTTACTTTTTTGACAGATTAATAACTGATGTACACCCTTGTCAAGGTCCAACTCAAATAAAAACCGCGAATATCACACTTACCTGTATTTATTTATCTTTACACTTAAATACAAGTCTATACGCCGAGTCGTATAAAACCCCAACCGATAGACAAGTAGTAGTAAAAAAAAGAAAAAAAAACGGAACTACCTCATGGAAAGACAGCTAATTCACGTCTACGTTCTAATGACAGAAAGCATTTAATAAGGTTAGAGTCGCGTCAAAATTTCAATTTGTTAGGTGATTTGGTGGAGGCATTCCTTTTATTGTTGTCGTTAGAACTTGACGACTTTATTTTTGTTTATCTACACGCGTGGTTTTGGTTTCGTTCTTATCAAGTATTTTATTTAAAAAAAAAAAAAAAAAAAGTTTGCAAAAAAAAAAAATAAAGAGAATATTCAAAAGTAGAACGTTTCCTCTTTTTGGTTTTGTGCTGGAAAACCTCATTAGATAGTAGAACGTCAGTAGTTAGGTCCCCATTCATTTCCAGTAGTAGTCACTAGTGGTTAAGGTGGCGGTGGCGGTGGTGGTGGTGATGGTGATGGTGGTGTTGGTTGAACGTTAATTAAAATGCATTTATGTATGTCACGGGGGGTTGAATGACATGCTGATGATGGGTGTCACGTCGTCGACGTCGAAAAGCTGCACTCCTCATTCTCTTTCGATGACCGATAGAATGCACCTACATATATGTACATGCATTGCAACATGAATGATGAAAGAAAGTAATTAAGGGCATGAGGTACTTAGGCAGTCTGTGGGGTGAATTTTTTTTTTTTTTTTTTTTAAAGGAAAAAATAAACATTGATTTGGAGCTGTATACGGGTTGGTTGGTAAAAAAAAACAATGAGCTAAATGAACCTGGGCATGACGGGGTATCTAATGTTCGCCAGAATGATGATATGCAGCTGGTTAAATAAACTTGCAGTTAATTTAGGGAAAAGGTAAATATACGCTATAATTGTATGCCATTCTCATCCTTTCATTCCTTCCTATTGGTCAAGACTTGTAATGATAGAATTGATGTTTAATCAGCTCATCTACAGCTCCAATAGCTTATGTAAATGTCGTGACAAAAGCTACTTGCATTTGGCCTAGGCCATCTACCACGATTGGCAATATATTTAGACTGGCTAGCTTTAGTTTAAAGCTAAATTCAAACCATTATGTGTGGAACAGCACTACATTCAAATGGCCACCTTGGCTCCGCTGGCAGTGCTTCAACCTGACGTTCAATTTTTGATGGCTCGGTCCAAAACGTGCGGCGTTATTACGGTAGTAGACAGTGTTGGACTCGAGCTCATTCAAAGTGGTTGGCTTCTTAGAGACCACTAAGGACTTGAGGTAACCTCAGTCGACCAATTGATGAACGGTCACCCTTCCCAACTTCGATTGTATTCCATGTAGCGCCGATTGTTAGAACCAGAGTTTGGATATATTGATTCTATCCAGCACTGGCCACAGAAAGTCGGTTAACACCGCTCTACACCTGAAACCACTGACGGTAACAGTGTCTCCTTCCTCATTTCGATGCCATAACCACAGTCAATCATTGTGAATGCATTGATGCTTGGATTGCGTTTGCTGCTATCACGACAATTTAGCAGCTGAGTCAATTGACCTGATCTGAGAAGACCATTTTTTGGCCAAAATCAAACAACATTTCCAGTGCCCAATCAGGGAACTCTTACGTCAGTATAATAGGTCCAAATTCAACAGGAAAAAAGGCCGAGTTTACTCCCTGGCAATGCCCAATTAAGCTAATTGGGAACGAAGTGACGGTGTTTTCCTTTATTTCACACCAATCTCTATCTGGTTGGTGGCTTAAGGCCCGAAAGAGTGTGCTCTAACTTTTATGTGGTGCAACGAATTCCCGAATTTTCATAGGTTCTGCAGGCGTGAAACGATGTCAGCGGAAAGATTCGGAGGATGCTAGTAACGAAACGGACATAGAACTGCTGGAAATGGATCTCTATCAGATAGAAGTGATTTTTTTTTCCTCTTACAACGACACTGCGACCTGAAAGATCTAATGTATCAAAGGGTACGTAAATGTAATCTAAAAGGGAGTATGCCCTTAGTTGTGGACTAATTCAATTCCACTGAATCTAAAAATTGGTTGTCTCCAATCACATAGTAAGCACGAACTCAGCTGAGCTTTACCTATCATTTTTGGCAACGAATGGCAGTGCATCTTTGCAGTATTTGACAGTCCATTACGTTCAACGTTGATATCCTGGGTATCTGAGAAGATACATATGTACTCTATCGCCCTTGATCGCATTAAGGTGATTATGTCTGGTGCAGATTTCAATAGGATGGATTTCAGCTTGAAATGCAGTGGGTACCGAAATGTTGGGTCTAACGACTCCAGCTCCAATTCGATCATCAGTGATCTAAACCAGACTTCTAGGGTCCGTTGTGAGAATCCACTAATGCATATAGCAATATGACTGAGTGGTAAGATTTTGATTGAGCTAATACTCCCCCAGACCACAACCAACCCTTAAATAAATGACATTTTTGCTTCGTAATTTTATACGCCACATATTGTGTTCATCATTTTTCTTTTTCCACTTTTTTCACTTTTCTCTTAACAATCTTAACAAAATTCAACTGAGTTACTAATTAGAACAGAAATCATATCCCCAACGCATTGCTCCCCTCACAACAATGCAATTGTTCATTCAACCCGCCTTCGTTCCAAGCATTTGCTTATCTAGATACATTTTGTGCTCCGACTAACTCCTACGCGATGACAGAAACCAAGCAAACAATGCAAAAGTGAGAAGTAAAAAATTAAACAACGCAAGCAAAGAACACATGTACCTACTACATTGACTTGTAGACTAAAAATAGTTCCGCGCAAACACGGAAGGGGCCGAGGGTGTGAGTAGGTGTTAGACGATGACGATAATGATGCGGGCCTCTTTCTGCTTAAAGTCTGTTATCGAACCCGTATCTTCCGAGGTTAGATGATCAAAATTTTTTTTTTCTCTTAATTTAATTTCTTAAAAGAAAGAACTCGATTGCGTTGGTGTATTCAAAATTTTCCCATGGTTTCCTCTCAAATAGCCAAAAACGCAAATCCTATTAAAATGCCACAATTTTTAGAAATTTTTTCTTGATATCGAAGTGGCCCCCGAAGAACCAATAGGTGGCTGCCTTGTTTTTATAACACCATTAAGCAATCCAGATCGAATGGATGCGGTTTATAGTGGTCGTGTTTATTTACTCTTTTTTTTTTTTTTTTTGTTGTATACGCAAGATACGTCAGAACATTTGGAATTCGTTTTGATATGATGTAGATTTTGTATGTGAAGTTGGATACTGACGTAGTGACATTGAGATGATTAATTGGGCCAGAAAAAAAAGAAATCTTACAAATTTTTGGCATATTTACCCAAGATAAACGTTCGGTTAAAAATATGATTACGGCGAAGTAATGCTAAGTTTTTTAGAGTCGCAAGGAAACGGCATTTATTTATTGTAGCTACTTTATAGCGGGCTTAAAATACTACAAAAGTTTCATTTATTTTAAAGCAATATACAAAGATAAAATATGTACTCGAACGATAACTTTAGTTATCTTCGCAAAATAAAATTAAATTAATCATTTCAAAATGATTTAATTTTAAAGTGTTGGGGCGAAGGAAAAATCCTTGAGTGACACAATCAAGAAAAGTGTTTCATCCAGGGCTATAAAGCAATGCAATCATTTCAGAATGCATTCATTGATGTTATACGTAGATTTTAACATAAAAAAAATTGGCAAGTGCTAGGAGGGCCTATTGCAGTAGTGCTCTGGACGTTTTAAATTGTCATTAAATAGAACGCAATATTATTCAAATCCGTACATAGGCGCACCTAAATTTGGTTTTGGTATGAAATATGTAATGTCTGTGATTGAAAGATGAAATTTTAAATAACTTTGCCAAGTGCTAAAGCCAACAGTTACAACATTTTTCAAATTTTTGTCCAGCTTTTTTGTTCTACAAATTTTATCAGGAAAAAAATATTTTGTTCATAATATCAATCCCTTGTAAAATTCCCTTTAATTTGATATATTAGAAGCAATTTTTTTTTTTGCCCTTCAATCCAATATAAAATTCATTGTTACTCTCTTGTGCGGACTTCCCCATCATGTACATATAGCGAAATTTCAGCTCTCTATATTTAAGAGTTCAAAATTGATCACCATTCATTTTAAACTCAGGATTTAGTAATAATTTTCTGCAGATATTGAAATCAAAATGAATGCAATCATTTGGATTGCTCTGCATTCATCGAAGTCTCTTTGAAGTCACAAGTATTCATTGCATTCACTTTAACTCGTTGAAGTGTTTAAAGACAAAAACAAAAGAAGAACTGTACGAGGTGCATATGATGACACGACGATAGTTGTGTGCCTGCAATCATTGAATTCGAAACAAAAAATACACTCTCAATCAGTTCAGATGTATCTAAACAAATTAGACAAGGAACATTTGTCAACTACTGACATTAGGGTCAGGCAAAACAGTTTTGGACGGCTAAAAGTAGAAACTTTGGATCCTGAAAACTGGTCTAATTGTGGAATACACCCAGCAGTCTGATTTGAAGCTACTCGATTGGGGTTTGTGTGCACAACTTTACCTTCCTTTTGGCCATGACTTCAGAGAATGCAGGAAAACTCAGATTTCCAAATCTACAAACGCTTTAGTAATCACATCATAAGAGGAGTCGAGTGTATGTGGTCATTGAACAGAAGATTTTATGCTCAAGTCGCAATAATGTCCATTAGTCTATTCCAACATGAACCCAAAAAAAATACAGTGAACTACAAACGAATGCAAAACTCACATACAACCCATGGAGAATAGATATTGAAACTTAATATTACCTGAGTTATATATACCACTCTTTTGAATCTCTTCTCTCTTTTAATTTACTCACTGGCCTGTATATCAGTATAAAAGTATTATTTGGTACTCACTAATTAAAAATGATAAAAAATTATTTAGATTGAATGGGACCCAGTATTGAAGAAGATGAGGTACTCGTATAGTAAAGAGCGTAAATTATTTAGAAAGCGGATGATTCTCAATAAATTTGTCTTTCAACTTCTTGCTTGATACAAAAAATGGCAATGAAGTAGATTTCATTATCTCCATCTTGTGCCGACGTAATGTATGTATATCCACAAAAGTCTTAGGTGTCTACACGAAATGGTTCAAAAGCTACAAGACTGTGACAGACTGACAGAAGGACACCATGTTGAATTAATAGCTTAAGGACCGTATCTACCGCGGATAAATTTATTAAACCTCATTGCAAGTACAAAAAACTTAATTTAAATTCTTAACCTACAGCATAACTCTCAAAAAAAAAAAAACTACGATTATGAACTAAGGGAGGAGAGTAGTGGAGTGAAAGGTATTTATGGAATTAAGGACATAGTTACATATCTGAGAGACAGTTTCTTGAGAAGTAAGAAGAAATATTTAACATAAATGTATGGTTAGTGTTCATTTTGAAAGAGAGATACGCATCTAACATGACGTGGACTCGTGTGGAAGGAGATAAGATGTTCCAAAGTGGTTTTTCTATGCGACTAGTTTTAAACCGATGGACAAAAGATAAGTTTCGGGGAGCTACTAGTGCCAATAGTTTAACATATGAGTACATTCGCTCGTAGTCCAACGTGTACAAATTTGAGGTCCATGTAGAAGTGGATCGCGGATCGAATGTGAATTTCGTCGTTAGGTTGCTAGTCATCATGGCTTTAGTGTGCAGGCAATCCGTCGCACCATGGAAAGGTTGAGCCTTAGTAGACCTTACCCACCAACCGGACAGAGATTGGTACGAAGCCAGTATGGGGGAAGACCGAGAAATGACCAACCCATCAGCTGAGTTGGACGTCGGCAGAGACTAATCCGGCTTATTTTGTGGTTGGATTTATGACTATTATGCTGACGCAAGAACTGAAGACAGACGACAAAGGACAACGCCGTGAGTACACTGAAAGTTCATCTTCGCGGACCAGACCAATTGAGTCAATGGGTAAAATTACCGTAATAACGCCGTACATATTGAACGAGTCATCAAAAATTAGACCGACGGCTTGAAACCCTGCTAGCAAAGCCAAGGCGTCCATTCGATTGTTGTGCTTATCCGCGTATAATGGCATAAATGTAGCTTCAAAACAAAGCCAGAATCTATTTTATATCTCACATCGTTGTTGTTCTATTTAGATTACTGTTCCCAACGTTCTTACCTGGTCAACCTATACATATATGTTTAATAACACAGCTGCTCAGTCATTTTCACTTGAACCATAAATTTCACGATAATTCAGCAATTCTATTTACCAATGCATTAATTTCGTTTTTAAATGATTTTCCATTGACAGCACCTAACGGTTTTTTAAAGGCATTCTACCGAAACCGCATTTAATGTTTAAATTACAGTAAAAACTCATTCATCATGTTTAATTTATGATATAAAAAATTTCATCAATTCCATTCGACAAAAAGCAAATCTTTCAAATCAAAACCATTGCAACCAGATTAGCTGACCGCAGAATTTAAATGTAACCTAAACCCACCCCAAAAATTCACGGAATTTTAATCGTAAAATATATCCCTCAATTTATTTAAAATACATTATATATGCATAGAAATAAATTCTTATTATTTCGCTTTTTTGCAATTAATATACCCCTCCCCAAATGAATATTGATCAATATTTGTGAAAAAAAAAACTGTCAAACAATAAAAAGTGCCAATCCAATTCGCGGAATTAATCGCATTTGACGTGCTGGTCTCTTATAAATCTGATATGATACGTTGTTCGGTACCGTGACAACCATTGTCATCGCTACCACACGCTACTGCCATTTTGCATTTGGTGAATTAAATTTTCGAAATCAAAAAGAAACGGCCACAAAAATCGTTCACAGTAGCACCATATCTGTCAGTACAAATGAATTCAAAAGCAATATCATTTCATAGCCGCATATTTAATAAACGAAATAATTAATTTATATTTCCACTCTGTGTGGTTATATGCACACATATGTATGTTTGAGTGGGGTAAACAGAAAAAAAAAAAAAAAAAACTCCCATCCTGGCAAACGAGTGAGACTCTGTTTCATTAGCGAGAAAAACACACGCAGCAAATAACTAAATGTTATTTATTGGAAACTGCTGTGTTGTGTACAAACGGAAATATCTATTTGGGCCGGCATATATAGAATATCGATGCGCAATTGAGAGGGCTATTGTGAGCTTGTGACCGCAGAATTTTATGTTGTAAATTGTGCGCGGTAGACGCAAAGTTGCAGGCAATCGATCAGCAGAGGGAGTGGGAAACGCTTGGGGGTAGAATTTTATTAAAATTCGAGAGAAATTTACAAAAATTCTTTTATAATTTGTTTGCTAATTATTTGAATTGTATTTTTATTTCTTTTATCATTTAGGTCTGTAAAAATTTATTCACGGAAATTAAATAATTTTCAGAGGATGTGTGTTAGGGGTTAGATTAAATTTAACGGTTGCAATCGCATGACAGTTTGTTTAGCTTACAGACCACAATTTGGATAAATTTGTCTGGCTTTTTTTGACATAAAGTTGGTAATTCATGGGACAAGTAACGTTTGCTGTATAGAGAGTGATTAGTAACATATCATTCACATGTCAAGACCACGTTCTGGGAAACTTTTCGGATGACTTTGTGGGCAGTTTTTTATCCATTTTATTCGGTCATTCATAACACTAATTGACAGCATTTAATAAAACCCATTTGTTGACTCATTATTTTGTGGTGGAATTGTAATTGTTGAGCGTGATTTAATATTACTACTTTTCGATACAGTTTTTGTGAATTCATTTATTAAAGCATCAAATTCAACTGTGATACATATTGAGAACATTTTCTCACATTCGATGGGAGCAGTTAAGATTGTGGGCAATAATAAGTATGTAAAAGGAAAGAACAGCGAAGGGAATTTAGAGAATAGAGGTCCATTTACAGCCCAGCGAACTGCGAATACGAATGAAATTATGACATTTCATTCAGAGCTCATTTTCTTGTAGTCGGATCAATCTGCGAACTCCACTTGTCATTTACCAAACGACAAGGAACTGTTAATATCTCGCGAATGTGAATTGTGATTTTTTATTCACACATTTTTATTTGACAGTTCGCAAGAAGCATTAGATTCTTCGGCTAAAAATCTGCGAATTATTGATTTCTTTGGAGAAACGAAATACAATTTAACTTGTTTTTATATATAATCGATAGAAAAATTAGAAACTCTTCTTTGGGAATAATAAAATTGTCAATTTCTTGTCTTTAAATGTGCTAAATATGCTTTGTTCGCAGTTTGCTTATTCGCCGGTCGCTGAGCTGCGATTGGCCTTAACTTAAAAGATAAATAATGCTATGCTACAGATGTATGAGTGTAAGTGACGATGTTTTCCTGCACAGTGTTTTCCTAAGTAGTTCTACTCTTAGGTATTGGGAAGAGGAGGAGGTGGACGAAGGTAGTTACAAAAGTAGTACATACCCATATCTCCAAAATCACTTAAGCCAAGACGTCGGAACCCATTTCTATCCAAAACTTAAGACACTAACATCTAAGAGTCACTATATTGGGTCGTATTCCACTCCTTCACATCCCTATCGAGCAGGTCGATCCATAGAAATAGTGCTCTATCAGCTGACAACTCTGACCCGGAAAACTGCATATTAAAGTAGCCTTGGACTATACTTTGCATGATTCAATTAGAAGGCGACTCGAAGAGAAAGAAGTACGTCATGATGAGCACACAAAGAGGAACCTTTTCACCTTTAATTGTACTGTATATGGCGCAAGCATACAGTGTTCTTCGCTTCAGACTTAGAACTTAAAACATTGTTGAGTCATTTTTGCTTTAGGCTAACTATTGGCATGTTTTTGACTCTACAGCCGCAGGCTTGAATACAAAAGATATGGTATTATATCATCCTTTCTTAATAGTTTCAAAATTAAATTTATATCACTACTTTGGCCTGAACTCCTGATTGCTTATAAGGACTGCAATTTGAAGGGATAATAAAAGTATTAATTGGACAACAGACATGTTGTTGTAAATATATTTTTCAAAAATTACATCACATAAATGCAAAATTGTACGTCAATAAAACCAATTATTCCCCACCGCGTCGTGAACTTCCAAGAAAACTGAACTTTCGAACGGCCACCCTCTCCAACCACTTATCACATATACATAGATACAACAATTCAAGAGCGATGACATTCTTCATTCAAATCTAGTCTTTTAAAAGTAAAATAAATCACAACACGATAAGAAAAACCCTCACACCGATAAGATAAGTCTGTCACTAATAGTTGTCTAACTATAAAAACAAAAACACCCACCCAAAAGATATTTTCTCAACCCCTCCGCACCCCAACCGTAAGTTAGTTATTTGGAAAAAAACAAAATACATAATAACTTCTTATTGCTCTAAATTACGGATAAATGTCGATATATTTCTCTGTCATTTTTTATTTATTTATTCAACTCTCAGGCTTCCAAGTGAAATTCAATTAAATTCACGTATCTTTAAGTGTGGCGCGACGGGATTCATTTACGTCAATTTATATATGAAATAATGAACCAGAAGAGAATCGTAATTATTGCAGATGAAGGAAGCCAGAAATTGTACACCAACCACATGGGAGACGCAAAATAAAAGTATATGACGTAAAGTATATGTTCAAGGGGAAAAAAATGTTACGTATACGCCACAGGCATCTTACGAGAAATAAAAGTTATGCGAGTAACATGAACTTATTCGTTTGACCAAAAAATTTTCCAAAAAAAGTAATTAACAAAAAACATTCTTAAATTTGGGCTAACATTTTTCTAACCACAAATTATAGCAGTGGCTCAAAAAGTTGCCCTTTTTATTATGTCGAAAAAAGTCATATATATTTTAGAAGAATAATAAAATTTAATCGTGTTTGTGGCAATTCTGGTGAATAGAAAGACAACTTGTTCTAGGACTTACCACATATGGGGGTACTATTAAGAAAATTTGAATGGAATTGTATAGGCAGAAAAAAGTCTCTACCCTCTTTGATTACAGGCTTGCCTTGCCTATCAAAAGTTTTGGAAAAAGTTCTATCTAAGCAGATTTTCAGCCACTTCGATCAACATATCAACTTGCCTCGGTCAAGTTTGGTTCTCCAGCAAACAGCTGTTCAAATGCTCTACGACGTTAAGATCAACTATAACTTGGACTGCATCAAAGTTCTGAGCCTTCTTGGCTTTTAAATACAGTCAATCGCTCAATCCTTTTTTAAAAACTTAAGCAGACAGTGCGAATTAAGTGAATGTTTGTAATTACTTAAGTAATCGCGGTCAAAGGGTTGTGTTTGGTGATAATACCCTTAACCTAGCAAAGTCTAAATTTTTCGAATTAGTACCGCCAATTTACCTTAACAATACACAATTGCAGTCCGAGGAGACTGTGACAAGCCTGACTGCACTTTGACGTAGCGTATTAAATGATTCTCCCAGATCACTGAAGTAAAATTCCTCAAGGCTCGTGAGGCATTTGCAAAGGAGGGTGTTTTTTCCTCCATCTGCGTTGTCACAGCTTCCACATTTGAGTAGGTCTGCTGCGTTAATACACATTCTACATAGATACGTCGCCAGTAAGTGGTGTTCTTCCGTACTAGGTCTACTACTGTACGACGACTTCCTTATACTTCGAATGCCGAAGCCCTCGAATATAATTGGCTTCGCCGATGATATAGTGATCGTAATAGTGGCTAAACTTCTTGACGAACCCATTGGTATGATACAAGACTGGTTAGTAAGTATGAATCTACTACTAGCAGAGGAAAAAACGGAGGTGGTACTTATCAGTTGGGACGCGTTATAGAGACTATAAGAGTGGCAGTGGATGGGTCTAAATCAGCATTGAAGAAACTTGCTGTTACTTTAGACGCAAGGCGATCCTATGTCTTGTAAGAACTACCAAGGCATATCCCTGTTAAATGTCGCATATAAGATCCTAACCAACGTATTGTGTGAAAGTCTAAAACATTTCTGCAGCACACTAATCGCAGCAGTGTGGCTTCTGGCCCGGCAGATCGACAATAGATCAAATTTTCACACTCAGACAAATCCTGGAAAAGACCAACGAATTTCAAGTCGAAACCCACTACCTTTTCATCGACTCTAAAGCCGCCTATGACATCATTCATCGTCTTGAGCTCTACCAGGTAATGGCCCAATTCGGGATACCGACAAAACTTATCCAGATGTGTCGCGTAACGCTGGAAAACCCGCGATGCTCTGTGCAATTTGGAAACAACTCTTCGGAGCTCTTCCAAACGTGCACCGGAGGAGATGCGCTGTCATGTGATTTCTTCAATATCGTGTTGGAGCAGATAGTGCGCAGGGCAGGTGTCAACACGGAAGGCACTATCTTTCACAAATCCGCCCAACTGAGACGATATTGACATCATCGAAGATCCCGGCAAGCCGTCGTAGAGGCATTTACGGCTATTGATCAGCAAGCGAAACGAGTTGGTCTTGAAGTGAATGAGGACAAGACGAAGTATATGTTATCAACTAACAAAAATTTATCTATCCAAAACATTGGACAGAACGTCACTGTTGATAACTATAATTTCGAGGGAGTTAAGGAGTTCACCTACCTCGGAACAAATATTAATCCTACAAATGACACCTTTGTAGAGATCCGACGAAGAATAACCCTAGCAAACCGCTGCTACTTCGACGGACCAAATTAATACTCTACAGAACGCTCATCTTACCAGTCCTGCTGTATGGAGCCGAGTGCTGGACGATAAGTAAGAAAGCTGAGCAAATATAGGGCACCTTCGAGCGAAAAATATCTGTCGGACATTAGGTACCTAGTGCCAGGAGGGCGAATGGAGGAGAAGATACAACCGCGAACTCTATGAGCTGTACCAGGATGTGGATGTAGTCCAAAAAGCCAAGACACGCAGACTACATTGGCTCGGCCACATCGAACGAATGAACAACAATGCTCCAGCCAATAAGATCGAATCGAATCCCAGCCCCCAGGTTCGAGGCGACCAAGCTGTCGCGGATGGCAGAAAACTTGGTCTTCACACTGGAAGCAGCATGCTCGGAACCGCAGGGGATGGAAGGCAACGATGTCTCAGGCAGGGACTCTACAAGGGTCGGGAGCCCTTTAAGTAAGTAAGTAAGAAGGCAGCGAGAACAACGGCTGCCCTGGAAAGTATCATGCCAAACATTAGAGGACCTAAACAACAGAAAAAACTACTTTTGGCAAGAGTAGCAGCGTCATCGATGATGCTCTACGCTTTCCAAATATGGGCTGCAGAAAGGATCACCAGAAAAATAGAAGGAGTATACAGAGTCAATGCAATAAGAGTGTGCAGCGCCTTCCGAACAACCTTATACAACGCGGCGAGCGTATTGGGTAAAATGGTCTCAATAGATCTCGTCAAAGAAGCTGCATAGAAATATCGCTCAACAGTTTAGTCTTTGAAAGATTCCCACATCCCGTCATATGGTCAGGTGTTACCTGTTCCATTGGTCCACTCTACTAAAGTATACAAATAGCTTTTTAAACACACAGCAATAAGTAGACACATATCATTAGTCAGGTTGTGATGGTCTTACTTTTAAAGTGAGTAAGCCCATAAGAACTAGGACCAAGTTATTTCATTACCTTTCAGGCCTGTGTGTCTGTTTTTAGCCCAGGGATTTCATTTCTTGGCAACGTGATCATGGCAAATATCAGAGGCTCAAAGTAGAAGAAGAAACTGCTATTGGCAAAATATGTGACACCAATGATGCTCCACGTCTTCTAAATATGGATTACTGTCATGAAGACAAAGTCGTACAAAAGGAAGAAAACGAATAAAGCAATTACAGAAACAACGCCTTGAGAGTACGCCTTGTGAACAATCTCTTATGACACGGCATACGTAGTGGCTCTACTTAAAGAAATCCACTGGAAATAGTGTAGCAGGATAATTGCGTCATTGAGTATAAAGCTCGAAGCCAATAGAAATAGGACAGCTAGGCACAGACGTTGATCCCGAATAAAGATCCTTCGATCTCTCGATTTGCATGAAACCATGGAAAGCTAGAGCTTCTATCTTTCGCTGATGCTTACTCATTCACGGATGCTTCAGAGACCAGCATCACAGATTTCGCAAGGACGGGGGTTGTCATCCAATAAACACAGCAGCAGTTCAGGATGCAGAACACATCTCATTCCATTGTCGGTTATATTATACTGAACGTACTGGCCTCGGAAAAGCGTTTAGGAGGAACCTGTTAGCAATACTATGTAGCCATCAGGAAGAAGAAGAGATGCCTTGGATGTCAAGGCTTATAACAGACATTTAACTTTCAATGAATTTCAAAATGTGATTCGAGTGACGCATACTAACAAGTTTTCGGCTATAAATATTTCGATTCTGAAACCTCTTATTTTATAGAGAATATAAACCATACCGACCAACTTTAACACTTTTACCTAATTAAGCACTCTGCGAAAACCGCTATTACTTTAATTGCTTTACGTTGAAAAGTCCTTTTTAATTTCTGCGCTAAAATAATTGCATGCAACACTTTAGTTCCCATAGTAGTGTAGGTAGAAGAAACAGGCATCAAAACGTATCCGTGATAATTTTCATCTCATTCTATTCATTTAGGACGATGAAACGCTTCATTTTTTAATTAAGGGAGGCACAAACAGTTTTACATGTCATACCATTCAGTAAACGTAGTAATTTCATATTTTTTTCCCGTCAGACTTTTCTTTACTTCGACCCTTATCCAGCCTGAAGGGTAGTGTTTCTTTCTTTTTTTTTCTGCTTTTGCTTTTGCTTTACAAAGAAACTCTTAATTTTCTTTTTGTGTTTCTTTGGAATTTGAAACTTTTTGAGAGGAGTTTCTTGTGAAAAGAATTTCACGGACCAGTAGCAAAAAAAAAAAAACCCACCCCCTATGAGCCAAAAAAAATTACAAAATCTAGATACATTCACTCGTATCGAATTGATTTTCATCCTTCGTAATCTGATAGAAAAAAAAAAGAAAAGATATTGCATACAAAAACGAAGGAAAGCAATTTCACAATAAATAATTCACAAGGCTAATTGTGCTGAGTGTTATACGATGGCGGGTGTATTAATTCCTTTATTATAACGACGAGCCTCCAAATGAGGAACTTAAGGCGGCCTTTTTGCCGACCAGACGCATAGAGATTCGTTCACACGACTTCCCTTCGTGTATATACGATTTATTAAGATTTATAGCCAAGGAGAATTTTGTTCAAGCAAATAATTATAATGAATACAAAAGTTTTTTTTTTTTTTATATATACATATGTATATATTTTTGTTCTTGTGTTTATGCATGAAGAAGGGCGTTAGTGGTGGCAGCAAAAACATAACATTTTATTTTGAAGATTTATTAGGAGTGCTTCCTTGAGTTGGTTTCCTACTTACTTGTGCCGGGGAAACTTCTCCGATTTTTCATTTGTTTTATACAGAAGAAGAAAAAAACCAGCACGTCTGTACGATTTGATTAGGTTTTTTTGGACGCCAAAAATATATCCACCGGTGTTGTTTATAGACTTTGTAGGGTTTTTTTTTCTGTAATTTTTCATAGCAATAAAAAGTATGACTGTAATAATGTATGCGGTACAAGGGCGGTAAGCCTTATAAAAAGGAAATTTTACGAGGGTCGTTTAAAAGTGTTATGATTATTATGAGGTTAAGGCCATTTAATGTTTTCATTTTGAAGGATAGGAAATAGCAATCATTATTTGTACAAATTTTTTTCGGAACAAATCCTATGTGGGTGTAAAGTGATTATGTTTTGTAGGTTCGACTATTAACGCCATCTGTGAATGCGTGCTTTTTCAGTTCAGCACGTACATTCACTGCACAAAAATGACTTTTTTATATTTCAAATTGTTTTCTCATATTTTAAAACTGTTTGGGTATTAAGCAGTTTAACGTTCGGCTTCTGATATGTACCTCCGCACTCCGAACTTTTCCTTGGCCATCATGCCAGGCATGATGCAACTTTCTCGATTCTACCCGAAAGTAGATTCTGAAGCGTCCTGACCTGAGCACTAAAATGCCTATACGCTAGACGTTTGGGGCTCCCATCTAACGATTTCTGTCGGAGTTGTAGGGACGAGGAGGAATAACAAACGATTCCTCATCTTCTTTGCAACTGCCCTGCTCTAGTGTCAAGAAGAAACCTCCACTTGGGGTCCTTTTTCTTTGACGACCTTGGCGACCTGAGAGATCTACCAATTAAGCACCTTCTACGCTTTATTAAAAGCTCCGGTTGGTTCTCCTAACCCATTAGCAGAACCTCTTCCAAGTGTTATTTTGTCCGGTAACCTCTTTGTATTGGTCCTCTGTCTCTCATCATTGTAGTATCGTAGTAATTAGTAAGTGGTAGTGATTTTAATTAGTAGATCTAGTGGTACCACAATGGGCCTTTTAGGCCTAAGTGAGCTGGTGCCCATCTATATCTGGGTGCTAGCTGCCACTCTAACCTAACTTAACCCGAAAAGAAGAATCGCAACATGCGATCACACAAAATGCGACCAACTCTACTAATCGCAGGTGGACGAACTGCACCAGTTGCTCCATTACCAAGCAAATCTAGCCTAAGCTGGATATCAAGCGCTCCTTAAGCCTAATGAAGCTAAATAGATTTCATATGACACGTACTATGTCATCATTTGCGCCTCCTTTCAAAGGATTTCTGCAGAAGCTGTATGGACGAAGGAGGAGACTATACTTCATCTTCTGTACAGCTGTCATGCCCTCTCAAACCGAAGAAAGTTGGATTAAAGTGACTTCGACTTCTTCGAGCTCCTGCTGGTTTTAATGGATAGACTGAGGATATTCGATCTGGTCGGTATCTGCATCTACTTCATGCAGCCAGTCTGACCTAACCTATGGTGCTTCTTTCTCGACTATTCCATGCCACACAGAGCCATGTCTAGTATTAAGGCCATTGCCAGGCCCGTCCGACTTTGCAGAGAGACAATGGAGAGCTCCCTCTGCTACATAAAGTTCGGTAAGAACATCACCGAACAGTTAGATGTCAGGAAAGGTCTTAGACAGGGTGACGCGCTATCATGCGATCTCTTTAATTATAGTACTTGAGAGAATTGTACGAAACTCACAAGCCAACACCGGAGGTACAATCTTTTTCATATCCGTACAATTACTTACTTATGCCGATCGCATCGATCAATCAAGTGGAGCACTTGCGAGTATTGAGATCATGGCAGTAAGGATGGGTTTAGCGTTAAATGAAGGCAAGACAAAGTATCTACTTTTCTGTCTACAAAAAAAGGACACTTAACATCGACGTCTTGGACAGATACAGATATATTTCGAGGTAGTAAAGGACTTTATCTACCTACGCTCTATAAAGAGCTCCGCAAATCGCCAATCGATGTTCCTACGGGCTAAAAAGGCAACTGAGTAACAAAGTCCTATCTCGAATTACTTAGTGAACTCTTTATAAGACACTAATCATTCCAGTTCTGCTGTATGGCATAGACTAAAAGCAGATCAGGATGCCTGTGGTTATTTTGAGAGGAAAGTTCTTCGAGTAATCTTTATTCCTAGATCTGCTTAGATGGCGAGGAGAAAAGAAGATGCAATGCTGAACTATACGACCTATACAAGGACATCGACTTGGGTAGAAGAGTTTGCATGCAGCGATGCAAATGGTTGGGTCATGTAGAGCGGGGCCTAAGGTTCCAGCTAAGAACTTTTTCGAGTCCAAGTAGCGCAAACAAGTAGAAGGGACCATAACCAACTTACCCTGCGCAACTGGAGGAAGGTGACAGGTCTAGGTGGAGAGACTGTTGCACCACCTAATTAGTAAATAAAAAAAAATGTGAGTTTAAATTTGTGTTTAACGATGAAAACCTAGTGTAGACCGATTTCTTTTTTCGTATTTCTATTGACAACTTATCAATCCTATTTATTTATATTAATATCAATCTCTGTCACATTTTTTTGCTTTACGATTAAATATTTTTAGATTGCATTTATAAATAGAGTTTATATTTAAACTTGCTTCCTAGACATTTGTTTTATTCTATAAAATTCGATTCTCTGTTATTAAACTTATGCATTGTTGACTGAAATTCAATTATGTATATTTATTCGTGAAAATATTCATCGAAATATAATTGCAGCTAGATACGTTTAAAATAAATAAACCACCAATAGTGCCATAGATTGTGCCCAACATCAATCTAAAAGAAGCTGATTCACAGAACCCCATGAGTTGACAAACCAACACCAAAAAATAAAAGCCACTAAAGCGCAAAATCCTACGCATATATCATTATTAACCCATAAATCATTTTTCACCAATTAGTGAATAAACAAATAAATTCCAATTTCCAGGAAATGACGCTTCTTTTGGTTTAGTTTCTAAATAAAATCACCGAGGGATAAATTTGGAAATTTCCGAATTTTCATGCGCAATAATTTAATTCAGTGGCTTTTGAGTCAAAATTGTAATGAATTATTTGAACGAGCTTAACTGATGGAAATCAAGTTGATGACAAGTTAAACTTGTTGTCAAATAAGAAGGTTGCTTTTTAAACTCGCCTGACCTTTAAGGAAAATCAGACAAACAAGGTATTACACTAGGTACGAGTATGAAATGTTTTTGTGAATTTATTTTGTCGAAACAAAAATGAATCAGAGAACATCTTTCAAAGGGAAAGCTTTCTACTTAACAGCTCTTGTGATCTACTCTTGTTATATTTGGGCCACAAATGACAAAGTTCCGGAGTCTCTTCTTTAGTAGATGGTGCACTAAGATTCTACCCTTGCGGAATAGTCACCGCTTCCGCAAGGAAACTATCTAGAACCGATTTCCGTCTTGCGAGCTTATCACCTCGTGACCTGGTACCTAAAGGATACTTTTTTTTTAACAGATGCCTCAGCGAGACAAGTTTTTCTTTGCACAACTTCAAGGCTTTTGGCTGTCAATAGGGGTGAGGTGGTAGCCCTGAATAGGCGACAAACCTTTAGTGCGGCAAAAAACTTTTGCATCTTCACGAGTCAGGAAGCCGGTAAAACATAGAAATGTTGAGGAAGTCAAAAACTATCATCCCCGCTATCTCAAAGCCTATTTTTGAAAAGTGGCGTCGGTATAAATTTGTTGTTTCGAATTCATTAGTCACTCCACTCCACCCTAGTTGGGAACCTGATCTTGTCGTGACGTCGGTGGTAAAGTTCACTCTGTGAATTACCAGATTCGGGAAGCTATTGTAACCATAAAGGTGTGAAGGTCGGATTCTCTGATCATATCCAAGGCAAACATTCCCGGTACCAGTATCACCCGCATACTTGAAAATGTTGACACCGTCCCTGTCAAGTCTACATAAGATTTTGTTGATCAAAATAAGCAAAAGAAGAGGAGATTAGACCCCACCTTGAAGATTTCCTTTTACGATATTTGACGCTAGGCGAAAAGGTTTTACGTCAAAAACTGTATTTTGGGGTTTTTATTGGGTTTTACTAAATTTTGAAATATGGTAAAATTGCTGCTCGAGGGTTGATTAATTGATTCTTTTTTTTTTTAAAGTAGTTAGTATTTAATTGCTTATAAGCTTCTCTACGCCAAGTTGGATTAGAGCTTCTTTAGCCGATTCATTGCTGAGGTTATTGGAACCGCCTTTAACGTCTAAGGAGGAACTAGGAAGTAAGAGTATATCATTTATACACCTATCGTTTGTAAAACTTGATAGGACGCTGTCTCAGTCAATCGTTCCTTAGTGTATGCATGCTTAGATTTGCAAAGAATGGATTAATCTAGGGTATTTCATTTGTGTATCATTTCTCAAAATTAAACATATGAAAATGCTACAATCCGCCTGGAGCGGATCGTTTGATACCATTTCCCTTTCCTATACACTTAGCTTCTTCTTCCACCAATATATGTACCTACGTGCTTAAGCTACTTTCTTCAAATATGTTATAGAACGACTCCAAAACACGAATTTTCTCAATACAATATGTATGGAAGATTTGTCGGGTAAATTAATATACCTATACATATTCATTCAAATAAGTTTTATCGAGTTTCATGTAAAATTTCTGAAAAAAGTGCATTTTTCGAAAAGTGAGCGTGTCAGTGGGCGGATTTTGAAAATTTTTACACTTGTAGTTGTTCTTTTTCTTAAGGATCTCGTATACAAAGTTTCATCAATTTAAGGCCCAAAAACTGGTGAAAGACAGACGAACGAGCGGACATGGCTAAATCGACTCGACTAGTGATGCAGATTATTTATATATTTATATACTTTATTGGGTCTATCTTCAATATTTCTCTATGTTACAAATTATGTATCAAACTTATCATATTATCGTATAATGAAGATAAGCTGATGGCTGATGATAATTTGCGCATTCATTCCTATGCTTTTCTGCTTTCAGGATAAACGCAAAGCGAATACATATGTAGCTTAGGAGAAAGTGGTTTAGAAAAATATTGATTCTTAAGATCGAAATGAAATACGGAGAAGGAAATTATTTTACATAATAGTCACCCTATGTGAAGATGTTCTCTTTTATGGAAATGTTATCTTATGTCAATATTTTGTAAAGAAAACAGAAGCACAATATACGTACAAAAACAATGGATTGCTGGCTGTATATACCCTTGACTGTGTCTTGATATTTTTGACAAATAATAAATTGGTGGTTTTGACTCAATTGAATAAAGTTATCAACTTAGACCAAATCGGCGAACACTACGATTTAGTCGCTAACTTCAAAAAGACTGACTCTTCACAGGTAGTAGACTTGGGAGCAACCTCTTGGTCAAATTTTATCGCTGATGCGACTGCAGATGTCAAAGAAGATTCATCAGATTTTTGTTCTAGAAAATGGTACTCGTCCTTCGACCGAATTTTACCTTTACACCGATAATTCAACATTGCCTTAATAAAGGAAATAGACAGAAAGTGCTAATCAAATCAAATTAAAGTTCCTTATAGACAACATAATCAACATTTGGCTGCATATGCACGCATAAGCCCACGAATACACATAATAAGGCCAGCGTCGATTCGTCCGGTTTTCGGTCACTTTCGGAAACATTACCGAACAATAGGGAGAGCGCTCTCAGTCGCTCATTGCATATGCGAATTTGACAGGTTAGGAATTACCCATCCCTATGTTTTTACATTAATGATTTCTCTCATATTTGTTTATATTTTATATTTGGAAATGTTCGAATGATGTCTGCTTTCATTCTCGTTTCATTAAATTTTTGTTTCTATTCATTTTTTACGCGAAAAATAAATAGTAAACACTAGGAACGAGTGATAAAAGAATTTTTGATTATTTTGACAGAAAGCTGTGCGGACAAAAGTATTATGGTCAGTTAGAGTTGACAGAACATAAGGAAGCATTTCGGTCAATTATGACAGTAGCTTATGCTTCCCAATGTTGATTATGGTTGGCCCTTTAGCTTTAGGCTTGATAAATGAACTTTCGCAAACGACTTGGACCTTCAATTTATTCGAAAGTCAAAATAAATTCAAATGTCAAAATAAAGCTGATTCTTGAAGTGAGGCTGATTAACAATGCATCTTGAAATCGAGAGTAGAGCGAGACAAGAAATCCTTGTGATCGTGAATGCGTTTCCTAGTACACAATGGGCAATATTTTTGGCAGCGAGCCAAAAAAATTTTCCATTTCCAGAATAATGTCAGAGATACATATAATCAGATAGGTTAGTAATTGAAGTCTTATCTTTAAAAGACCCATGCAAATACTCAGATTAGATCAACATTTTTTTTTAATCTTTGGTAAGTATACCCATAGAGTACTTGAATCAATCTCCGTTCTTAAAGATTTGCTTTCATTCAGACCAAACGCTATTATTTTCGAATGTACCTATTGTTGAGAGGAATATACAAACATTTAATTTTAAGTTTATAAATTTATAAAAATTAGGGGAGTCTTTCATTGCAATGGAGCTGTTTTGTCAGGTCAGCTTTTGTCACATCTTTTGAATTTGTCGTAGAGAATTAAAAATTTGCCAATCAAAAGATTGAAAGTCTATCGCCAAATGTGCCAACTCTATTGTGTTTAATTTGAAATTGTAAGCAATGTAAACTTAAAATTAATATCAAACGAAAAAGATAAGAAAAATTAGTTCTGCAGATAAAATAAGATTTTTGTGAAGATTTGTGGAATGAATTTCTTTCTGCCTGCCATATTTGAGTATTTTTTATATGCAAATCGGTGATCCGAAGTTAATCACCGTGTCGAAAACTTTAGGAACAATTCTACATTAACCGATCTTTGAAGATATGGAGGTTTTTGTTGCAGTAGTTGGCATAGCATGAGGGTAAATAATAAATTCTCAAACTTTTCTTCAGACTACAGCACACAACGTGTTTTTCCATGCAATAGTACAATAGCACGGTAAGAGCAACAAGAACTTCAACTTTAACAACTGATTTAGGATTTAGGTCTAACGTTAAAGTTGCTGTTGCTGTTGCTGTGGTCATTGTGTTCTGTCCATTGAAAAGCACTGGTTCTAAAAAATGTCCTTCGGTTGTCAAGTCAATGTGTTTCTACTATTACATTTTTTATAATGGTGAGATAGACGAACGAGAAACGTCTGACAAATTACCACCGAAATTCAGAATCAGTGGTTGGAACTTAAAGAGCTCTTCCTCCAACATTCGGTTAGAACAATCGTCCCAACAGACAAGCGTGCATTCTTATTCACTATTCAATGTTCCTGTACCAGTGAGATAACGCATTGGTCGAAGTATCGAAAACGTCACAACCGTAAGTGCTTCAGTGCTTCTGTTCAAAATGAGTCGTATCAGTCGATTCCACTGCGTTCAGTGCAATTGGAAACCTCTCAGACAACATTATGCTGGCGATTCGTGCGCAAAGATTTTGGCCTACACACGTTTAAGATCAAAGTAGCTCAAGAACTAAAGTCTGAAGCACCGAAACTTTCCCAATTGAGCTTTGGAAAAGTTTAAAAAACTTCTGAATTTTAACGAAAAATTCACATTAGCCATGAAGCTGATTTTCGGCTTAATATGCGTTATTCCACAGCAACAAGCCCCCCATGTGCTTGAAGAGACTCCATTGCATCACAAAAACCCAGCGTATGTGATGATCGCCAAGTTACTGTCCATGGAGTTCGCTAGCGTGCCATAATGGAAGACTATTTTCGACCAGAATTGGATGGATTGATCTTTTGATTTATGCAAACAAATTTAGCGCAACTCAGGAACAATATTGACCGCGAAATTGCCAGAGTTCCGAGCGATATGTGTGGCAAATTGGGTAAAAAGAATCGATTGCTACAAACGTACTTCCAATGTTCATATAAACGAAGTCATGTTCCATATTAAAATGTGTTTGTACTACACTTGGAAAAAATTTCTGTGTTTTACTTAAATAAAAATTTGTTAGCCCTTTACACCTCCAAAAATTTCACTCAATGGCAGAAACCTTCATATTTATTACCACATAAATCATAATGATCACTTTAACTTAAAATCATGAAAAATCTAGAGTGTATAAAATAATAAAAAGATACAAGTCGTTTTCATATATGTATGTTAGAGAATAAAAGCACAAAGCAAAACACCTTTGTTCATGTCCAGCACGATATCACGTATGGACATATCCCTCCCCTAGGGAACTATACCTACTCTGTGTAAGGCAAATAATTACTAAATAGATTCCGTTACAGTAAACAAGAAAAAATCAGACAACCGCACACACTTCACAACCACAGAATTGTACTAGAAACTAGCAAACAATGAAACTATCCCACTGTGATGTGTGTGTGGCAACAGGTCCCTAGACAGAAGTTGAAGCCACATATCCAACCCCGCTGGATACAACGGAAGAGAGAAAAACTCTGAACCGCAGAGTTTCGCTTCAGTAAGTTGAAATACAAAAAAAAAAAAAAAATTACAGTACAATTTCATAAAGGATTCATTTACAGAAACTCACAATCGCACAAAAAAATCAACTGAGCTTTCCCGCGGTGTATCCCGTTTTGGTATTTCTTGCATTTGTTTGTTCCACAACGGATTGTGCACTGTAATCCTATCGCGCTGCACACTGATTAATTTTCAACACACACACGCACGCACACAGTATCCTTGTTGTTCGCGAACAAAGGACTCTTAACCATTTGCATATATACCTTCGGCTCACATAAATACACACCGAAACCGACAAACTATGCGCTTTACCGATATTTCTCAACTCAAACCTTCAAAAATAATATCACCGCGATTCCAGTCCTTGTTTTTTTTTTTCTTTGTATCCTTTCTCACCACCCTCGTAATTTAGCACACCTTACCACTATGGTTAATTACAATTGACAATATATATACATGTATACGTAGATATAGATTTCCAATGTTGATAGCAAACGCGCACACACTAACATTCACTAACTCGCTAGACAGGAGCAAAAGGAAAAGGGATAACAATTGGCCTGGCTACAACATACTATTAATTCCTTTCTCTTTTTTTTTTCGCACTTATTTGATGCCCCAGTTAGGCGCGCGAATCATAGGAATCCCACAAATGCACAGCATCGAGATTGGGATTTTTTTCTACGACCGTATCCTTTTTTTTTTATTCAACAAAATATTTTTTTAAGGATTTTTCTTTTTATAAAACGTTTCTTTTTTAGATTTTGACTTTCCGTTAGGTTAATCCGCACAACTTGGTAGGTAAAATCAAACTGGGAAAAAGCCAAAAAGCTACGCTGCAGCGTCACGGACTCAATGCTTAGGGGAAACGAAAAAAATTGGATCAATCTAAAAGAGAGCGCACATCTGAGCGAGAGTCGCGAAGAGAGAACTTTCACCACCCTCTGTGGGGGTGGGTAGTATGTTTACCCACTCAAAAAGTTTTACTTTGGGGATGGAATATGTATTCTTGTAGCAGTACACCTTGTCAGCTGAAATGCAACCGACAGCAGGTGGGTATACATAAAAGAGGGCCCAGAGTGCAGGATGTGCAAAGGTGCAAAAAATACAGAGGAGAAAAAAGCTTCTGATGTAAAGTGTTGCCGAGGAATAATTTAGAAGGAAACTTTAGGAAAATATTTCATATAAGTTGACCCCATCGAACCTATCTTATGGAACATTTAAAAGATCATTTTAGTTTCCCTTGAATTTATAGTTAAATTGATGTATAAATGCAGGAGACTCGAACTGAAACTGATGTACATACATATGTATGTAAGTAAAGGATGAAGGTGAACAAACAACACAAACACCCACACTCTCCGAAAGGGTGACAGCTCCATAGCTAACCAAGCGATGCAATAGAACCCGGTTACTCAGGATGGCAGGATACGCGGCGGTCCTATGAGTACGTGGCGCAGAACAGTCGTGAAGGAAGCACATTTCCACAAACCACACACGATGGCACGTAGGCATTTTACGGGCCCTAGGACACACAAGGCGATACAGGACATAAGTAAGTAAAAGTTGTAGATCCCATACTCTTTCCGCTGAATGCATCCTCAAATCGAAAATTGGCTGTTGCAGAACAGGCATTTTTGATGAGCATTGTGACCAATTGGAAGATGAATCGAAGGTTAAGATCAATTGACAACATTTTTTAAACGGTTGTTAAGATTTTTCGTCAAGCTCACGCTTAGTACTTTCAAAAGACTAATTTAAGTTCACTTTTGTATTAAATTACACCTAGGTGGTCTTTCACCAGCGCAACATGCCCACATCTAAGCTAAAAGTGTTGAGACTGTAATACACAATGTCGTCCGCCCAATTGAGAAACCGTTGAGCGATAAAGAATTTCAGACGCATTCTTTGATGTTAAGGGAGCTTAATGTAAAGGCAACAGGCAAATACCTGCCCACCCTTACCGAGTGTATCAATGTTGCTAAATAACTGGACCGAGAAGTGTGGACTAGAGGCAAATCGCCTAAAGACTGAATTGGTACACAAAGGAAGACACCGTCTATTGGAGGAACTCCGCTTAGATTCTCTCTGCTGTTAGAGAAGAAATTCATATGGAGATTGATCAGAAATGAGAGAATCATTAAACAATTTAATAGCCTTTTACTCCTGCAGTCGAATTTTTGGGACCCCTTTCCCAAGATTATACTGTAGGTGTACACAACCACTGTAAGACCTATAAAGACTTACGGTGGCAAACAGCGAAACAACCCACTAATCGAATGGTCCCCACAATGGTACAAAGGCTAGCATGCATTGATTTGATACCATCAGTGCAATGAGAGGCACACTAAATGCCGGTCTTGAGGCTATCTTCAACCTTCTTTCGCTAGACATCTTTACTAACCTACAGTCAGCCATTGGTGCTCTAGGAGTGAGTCAATCAGAAAACTGGAGAGAAAAAATGCAAATTGAAAAATGGTCTAATACCAAATGCACAATCCATATCTAGCTGTATTCCAAGATAGCTCCAAAATAGATACGGGCGTAGGTTCTGACGTTTTCTCCCAATCGCTAGGAGTAGGACGGTCAATTCGGCTGCCACACTACATCAATGGCTTCCAGGCGGAAGTCCTGACAACAACAGCCCGTGAGTCTACGGTAAAACCAATACCTCCTGCTAAAAAAAACTCAGTTACTATCGTGGAAATAACTCTAGGTCGCAAAGAACTCAATGCACAAGATTAAACTCTGCTGCGTCCCCAGAAACCGAAGGAATACTGGGAAATGAGGTGGCTTACCATCGAACACAGAACTAACTCACCCATCCGTGTATATTCTCCCTTGAACCCTTAACTTTTTAGCAGGGAATAAATCCACGAGATAGGCATATAAATAGGTGGAACTCCATAGAAAACTGCATCGTTACAAGGCATCGTTACAACTATGGCCCCATTTGGCAAAAACAAGAACCGAGAGACTTGTTCGGAAGGACCAGGAACTCATTTTCATTCGTAAGTATCATCCCGGGGCATAACACTCTGCGGTATCATATGAAAAAACTACGAAGGACGGAGGAGGAGCTCTGCAGAGTTTGTATTGATGGACACAACACATTTCTACTTTAAATAAGAAAAAATCATATACCCTTTGTATGGTCACCACAATGGGTCATTACTGACCTGAGTGTAACGATGAAAATAACATTTTTGTCTTTCATACAAGGTGCCCTAAAAAGTACCCCAAAATGAAATTCATTGACGCCGCATTATGCAGGCTCCCACATAATTTATACATAGCGAAAATTTCAGCTCTCTATCTTTAACGGCTCAAAAGTTACATGGCTGTGACAGACTGACGGACAGACAGACACCGTATCAAACCCATAAGTGTTCCCTCTTTCCTTTTAAGGTCCGGAACACTAAAAACGGACATAAAGACAACAGCAGTTGAAGCTTTCCTTCGCCAGAGCTAAGTTGGTATCGCGTATTGACATTCATCCTTCGAAAATTTTAATTGATGTTAAAGTCAAAGCGAATTTGGTACTGACATTACATGACTATACATATTTTCGTTTTCTCTTTCTATATTTGCCAATCTTCCGAAAATTGGATTTTTTAAGGCACCACATCTTACTATTTTCATAAACTAATAAGCTAACATCAACTGATCGCACTTTTATTAGTTTCTGTGTACCAAAGTAAGAAAGAGAATGTTTCTACTTCTACATCTATTTATGTAGAAATTCGGACTACCCAATTAGTTATAAACATTTAACAAACTAAAAAAATCTTGTTATATGACAGAAACGAAGTAACAGGATTCCTTTCATTCTTTTGACAACAATAATTTAATTTTACATAAGCAATTTTCGATCGAACTTTGCCCTCGAATCGGGCTCCTGGACAATACAAAATTGAATGCGATCCAGATATACAATATTTATTTGTTCTCCCACTTGGCTATAATTTCTTCACAAAAAAAAAAAAAATAAACAAAAACATATATATAATTTTGCACTTATAGAATTAAAGAGACACACAGCAATACACAGAGAGCGAGCCAAGTAAAGTTCAATGAAACCTTGAAGGAGAAAAAGATAAAGAACCAATGAAGCTTTCCCAATACATTCGAGAGAGCATTTGCCTACGAAGCTTTTACTTCTCTTTGCGTTCTCTTTAATACCATTCAACTTTTACTATCTGTCTGTCGTTCATTGATTTGTTGTTTCGCTGTTTTATTTCAATTAAATTCGTTCATCCATTCCGATTGTATGTACCTAGATATGTAATTGGTTTTGGTTTTTTTCTTAAATTTTAATTTCAATTTCTTTTTGAGAAATCAAACAAAAAGAACAACTTTCTCAAAATGCAACATAGCTGAAATCAAAGTACAAAACACCCGAAAAGTACTTCAAAAAATACATATCTCCGCAAAGCACTTGCTAAGCCATTCGCGAAAAAGTCTTTTAAAAATCACAAAAAAAAAAAATGTGAAACCTGCCGGTAAATTTCTATTCATTACGCATCCTGCCTGAGACTGCCACCACCTGAGTTTTTTTTTTTTTGTTCCCCCTAAAATGAATAAATAATCATTTTCGCTCGACAATTTTCCAAACAGAGGAAACTTTCACCAGAGCGGAGGATGAATGAAAAATAACCGAAAAACAGCCCCCCAGAGGAGGCACAACACGCGAATTTCGTAGCGTAAACCCTCCAAAGTGTGACAAAGTTTCGCCACACAATACAATGAACCTAGAATAGGCCCCACACCCTTGGCCATGGCATGTGAAAAGGGTGGCAAATTATATACCTACTTCCGTCCCACCCACCGCTGAGGTCCTGAAGTCTACTTTGTGTTTTTTTTCGAACATAAATTGCTTTCGTGCTTACGGTGGGGGTACCGACTAAGGTAGTCACACGCGGAAGCAGCAACAAGTTACTAGCATTTCAGTCTCTAAGGGATGGTTCCACGATTGGAAACCCACTGACAACACAGAGGAAAATTGGAAAATAATATGAAAAAAAAAATAAAAAGAAAAGAATTCGTTACAGACGGTGTTGTATGTAGGAAAATCGATTCAAGGTGAAAAGGAAGAAGAAAAAAAAAAAAAACATAAATATTTTGCATCTCGAAAATATGCGAAAAAACACAGAGAATTCGTTGAAAACGAATAAAAAAATAAAGATAATTTCCTCCGGGGGCCTATCTCTCACTTTTGAACTGCGAATTGACGAAGGTGGAGCTCAGTTGAATATGTAAAAGCGTGGGTTATGCGGTCAGGTCTTCAATTGGTGTTTCCATTTGAGAGGCATTAATCCAAGTGACGAATGAGAAATGGGTATTCTAAATTTTAAGGGAAAGGTTCTTCTCTTGGGAAAATACATCTACAACTAGCGATCGTATCAGTGTGACCAGGAGCCTTCAAAAAAAACCGTGGAACTGTGTTTGTTTGACTTTCCTTCTTTTATCGGGACAGTAGTCCAAAAATTCATGAGTTTTCAAATTTCACTTATATCCCCACTCCATTATATTTGTCTTATAATATAATATTCGGTGGGCTGAATGAGAACTGAGGGAATACCTTAATTTACATGGCTGACTTGGTTCTAGTCAAAGTACCAGGTGGCGTGCGACATCACCCTGTGGAACATTTGTAAGCAGTAAACGTAAATTCCTTGTGTCTAATCTGGATTTCCTTCACTGCTGAAGTGACAATTCTGATTTTTCACAAACGCATTAGCCAAAAAAGGAGCCTCGTCTATAGGAGCCCAATAAATGAAGTCCCGACTAAAGCCGCGATGGCTTGGGTTATATCAGGACTAGGTGGCGGCCAATTTATGTCACCTCTCATGGATATCGATTTGGCAGGCAAAATTGTACGAACTCGTGGCAGAGACATATTGGACGAGTGCGACGTTGCGTCATCTTGCTGGAACCATGTTCTTTGGTTATAGCCAGTTAAGTTTTACAATTCAGCCATTCATGAAATCATTGCCCTCCAGTAGCAACAGTTATGATTATTCACGAAAATAAGATGTTGATAAAAGTTAAAAAGTGATATATTGTCTGGCTTACGAAGATAAGCCTTCGACTCACATCCTTGGACTAATCAAAGTCTACACAAATTGTTTTCAGCTGAAAGGTTCGGATCGTCGTGAACGTTCCATGTTTTCTACCGTTCTTCATTCTTACCGGCAATGTTAAGTCAAGCAAAAGTAGTAAAATTGTCCCGTGCTGGGCTCACTTTCAGTCCCTCTTTGTTTACATCAACTTCTAAACTCTGGGCTATCAGATAAGGTATATTACCCGATGAAACCGTCATAAGAATTGCCGAGATCTTCCAGGTAAACAGGCATACCCCAACGAAATCCATATTCCTACCACAATAGTGGTAATATTATACAACCAGTGATTCGTTCGATACGTTAAATAAATTTTTCTGGCAAATCTTTTAAGTGATTCCACTCGAGAAGCTTAAGTGAGCTCTGCCAGAAGTATATAACTGCAAGACAGAACCATAGTGACAGAACTCTGTGTGAATGGCACACGTTTGTGGCAATTCCATAGAAAACAAAATCTATTCTCCAACTACCGATTTTCTGATTGCCTAGCACTAGCCATCAAAAAGAGAGAATCTCATTGGAACCATTTCTTTTCAAAATATTGAGCTAAACAAATTCCTAACAGGATACTTAATTTTTGAGCACAATGTATACGTCGTAGACTAACTATGTATCTGAACTGGTGCCAATCTTTGTCAACAAGGGTATCCACATACATCTAACCTCCGGCAAGTGCCATGTATCTAAGTTTAATTACTTGGTGGTTCCGTTTATAGCGCATGCCACCTTATTATACAGAGCACTAGATGGGAATAATATCGAAGAGAGAAAAATTATTAGGAAAGACATGGAATTAGAAACTTAGGTTTCAAAATTTGTTCTTCGTGAGTGGAGACCAAATTGATTCGGAAGAATTTTATATAGTTTTTGCATCCGCTTGCAATTCACAGTATTTTTTTGCGTTCGTGTTGGAACACAGTAATAGCCTTCTAAACGATTTGTTTCATGTTGTCGGGACTTGAACACCTCAACTTTCATTTAATAACTAAGTACACTATCATTTAACCCTGCACCCCTATTAAGGTATTACATAAGTCTACATATAGTTCACCCTAGTAATTCTGGTGTCCAAGGCCGTAAGCTTCCCTTATTGTGCTTAAAGATAGTGCTGTCTTTGGCGTAGGAATCTCTCTGGATCGTACTGGCTATGTCCTTTCCATTCGTCGTCGTCTATAGGAGCATAATACTGTATATTGGTAACCTAGAATATGACCTTCAATATCTGGTTGTTGCGAGAGGTAAGACGGATACGATTCGATTTATTCTCAGTGGATATAATTTATTATTTATTGTATTAGACCAGATCGTACACTTTGTTCATAAAAGGTACAGGGTTTGTTTAGTATACTCCTCATACTTCATAATCATGGGAATCCTTAAATGTAATGTACATATACATATGAATGCTGACCAAGTACAATTTTTCATTTTCTTTTCTAGCAAAAACCCAAGCAAGCGAAATGAATTTCAATTTTTACGAGACGAGTCATAAACAAAGAATGTAAATTATAAACTACGAAGTTACAAGCTTTTGATCCTGCTACTACCCATGCGGTGGGTTCCAGAAAGCATGGGCGTTGATTTTACGACTTACGTTTTATGAACTAATTAGAGTAAAATTCATAAAAAAATATAAATAAAAAAATATTTTTCATTCTGAATGTAGCATTTTATGAAAAATTTCAATTATGTTTTCGCTAGCACAGGAATGGGAGAAAGGAAAATCGATGAAAAATTTATGGTTGTTGCAATGGGCGGGCTGCATTAATTGCAAAAACCTGCCAAGAGGAAGGATTGTGCAGTGGAAAAGGAGTTAAGGCTTAAATGTTGTGCAAAGGGTTGTGTTTACGAATATTCATATGAAAAAGGTTTTTTTTTTATTGAAAAACAGCTGCACGTGTCGTAATTCCACATTCTTCATCGACTGAGTGGGGTGTATAGTTATTTTTTTGTTTAATATCTTTTAATATCTTTATCTTCCTGTTGCACAGGAAAGATTTTATAAGATTTTGGGAAGTCTACTCCAAATAGCAAAAAAACATTCTTCTATCCTACGCTTAGGTACCAAATTCTACTCCATATTCTGGGGCCCAACTATGTAACTCGATTCTACTTTTGATTCTATTCTAAAGTTTTTTCCGATTCTACTTTCAAGTGGCACTATGTATGAAAGTAGAATCGAATGTTAGTAATGCCAACTTTTTCTCACCAAATTTTCGAATTTCGTTCGAGTATCGAATTTTACTGACATAAGGAACCGTCATACAGAGAGCAAAACAAAAACAATCATTAATTGAGGAAGCAATAACAAGGGTAATAATAAGCATATTTGTGGCTAAATAAAAAGTTTAACAATTATTGAAGTTATAGAAAAGATGGACAGTGTCGCAATTTGGTTGTGGGTTAAGGCGTATACGATTTGTATTTGTGGTTTTAGATGATTGCCTAAGCAGAAAGTATATTTCGATTAAAATTGTTATAAAATGATATATTTCATCAAATTTGTTCTTTATTTAATACATAACATTACATTACACTACACATAACAAATTTCCAATATTTTAAGTAAATTATACTTACATTTCGCCTAATTTTTGTGTTCAATATGACCTGCTCGAAAACTAATTTGCATTAGAATAAAATCTTGCGAATGCGGATGACTTTGACAGGAACTTTCGAGATATGTGGTACCAATTTTCCGAAAAAAAATGGCAATTCTAGGAATGTTCGATTTCAGTTTTGTCAGAGGTTGCTATAGAATTACAGAGTTGCTATTTTGCGAATTCGATAATTTTTATTGTAGAATCGAGTTACATAGTTGGGCCCCTGAACTTTGAATAGCAAATTTTTATGAACAAATTTAGTGTGAAGTTTCAGCTATATCGAAGTTAGAAAGATGTGCCTCCTTTAATGTCATAAGCAGCAGAGTTTTTCCATTAAGAATCTATTCCGAAATGTGTCCGGATGTTTCATTCTACTCTAAGCAAAACTTACATTCAGTTTCCGGACATAGATTTGTTCCGTTAAGGTGCTATTGCCCGCTTCCTAGTTCTCTTAAGGAATAAGGTTCCGATGTTTCGAATTATTTAAGCCGAGAGTTTTTATTCCAATGCACTAGAAAAATTTTGCATTCTCATTCGTTCAGTAAGGTTATTATTTTAGTCCTATTGACACCACAATGAAGTTTTAGTACGAAATCAGCCGTAACTAGTTTATTGACAGACTACATTGCCTTTTTATGGACCCTGCTTTTTTACTTGCACCTATAATATAGGGCAAGTATTGGATTTGTGCAAAAATGCGAACTCGAGATATTAATCAATTCTGACATTACGATGATAGAGAAGCTCGAAAAAGTAGGTCTGCTAATTCTGTATGTGTTTCTGTGTGTGTGTCTCCCTGAGGTTACAGCCTTAACGGGTGGACGGATTTGGATCAAACTTCATATCTAGGGTCTTTGTGATAATCCCTAGAGGAGAAATTGAAATTTTTGTTTTAGTCCCATTATTAACGGTATTTTACTTAAAGCCAATTTCACAAAAATTCGATTTTCTCGAAAACGGCTCTAACGATTTTGACTAAATCTCATATTCAACTAAAATTTAAAAATTCCAATCAGATGACATAAAAAATTTTTTACCAAAAATTGTTAACAGTAGTACTTTACTTATAATTTTTTTTTGATAAAGGCCGATTTACGCAAAAAGGCTCTAACGATTTCATTCAAATTCTACACTGAGACTAGTACAGACATGTGCAATAAGATGACTTGCCACATTTTGGCCTAAAGTTGTTGTAACGGTACTTATGACCAATTTGGCTAAAAGACGATTTTCCTGAAAACTGATCAAACGATTTTATTGAAGTTCTCACATTAGATTAAAAATCGCATATGCTATAAAATGGCTTAAACAAATTTTGGCCAAAAGTGGTAATAATAGTACTTTTTTAAAGATTTAGGGATTTTAGTCAATTTGCTCGGAAACGGCTCTAACGATTTCGCTAAAATTTCATATTTGAATTACTTTTATACATTCCTATAAAATGGCGTACCACATTATGGTCCAAGATTGTTAATAAGGGTACTGTGCTTATAGCCAACTTAACAAAATGTCCTTTTTCTCGTAAAAGGCTCAAGCGATTTTGTTCAAATTGCATATGTAGACTAGATTCATAACGTCAATGAAGACAGCACTCCACATTTTCGGCCAGAAAGGTTAATAACGGGACCTTACTTATAGTCAACTAATAAAAATGCTATTTTCATATAATCGGTTACGACTGTGTTGGGTAATTTTCAAATTTGGACTAATTTTCTGAAGTCCTGTGAGATGGCATACAAAGTTATTGGACAAAGTTGGTAATAATTTAACAAAGTTGTATTCTAAAAAATTATATTAGTTATCTTTGGTTTTATAGTTTTATGCACAAAAAACGTATACGTGCATAGAAGCACCATTTTGGATCTCGAAAGGCATGCTTGATTGTAGATGCCATTAAGAGAGTGGTGAAAAGAGCCATACTGTTGCGTCAAAACACTGGACGATAAGAACTCATTTGACGTCGCGAGGTAGAACTATATCCTTGAAGCACTTAAAAGCATGTGCGATGTAACCTGATCTATAAAGATTTACTAGAAGATTCTCGATGACTATTGACCACAAAAGGAAGGAAAAGATTGAATTTGGCTGTTACCCATTGTAGAGACCCTAGGACCGACAGAACAAAAGTAAGTAAAAAAACAATGATTGTTTGGTATCACCATTTTTATGCACATTAACTTAAACGTGACCTCCTTTCAAAGAATCACTTGTTTACAGCTTTAAATATTCCATTGCCGTCGTTGGTGGTCATTCCTAACTCAGATCTTATCACTCCAAGGCCATCCGTTTTCATTAGCCAAACCAAATGAATAAGTTCTTGTGTGACTAAGCAGACCGCAAAAAAAACCCTCCCCGAAAGTAGTAGATAAGGCCGGAAAAATAAAACGCCACTAACAATGGATTGTTAGTTAAAATTGAAATCGAAAAGCGTCACAATAAAGTTTATTGGACATAAAATATCGAGCAGTGTAGCGACTCTCTTTTAATAGAAACAAAAGAGGACACTCTTACTTTTTTCTTATTGCTGGTGGAGGGGCGAATTTTCCGCTCATAAACCACCATGGACATTTGTCGGCCAAACAAAAGAAAATAATAAGAAAAAAAAACTCACCAACGACGACAAAGGTAGTTCTAATTTAATCGACCGGAAATTAACTCAGACAATCTGCCACTGTTCTCGTAAGAGAGGAAAAAAATCCAAATAAAGATGTAGATCTTAAGATCCCGTGTCCTGGTAAAGGACGTCGACGACGACGACGCTTGAAAGTAAAAGGAGAACAGGACCGACCATCTACCTCATTATAAGAGAGTCTCATGCATTAATTTGAAATTTAAATTCACTTATCTGGGCGTTGGAGCTGCTTCTTTTTCTGTCGGTATATGTTTATTTTATTTCATCAAGATATCCTCACTCTCGTGTTGGTGCCCTGTGGATTATAATTTCCAGAACATTAAAAGGACATTACAATCAGATATCCTTGATGTGCACACAAGACGGTGCCCAGAGTTACAGCAAAGAGGTCAAGAAGCTGCCCATAAAAACATTTGAGGAATTTACGAGACCAAACAGTTCACAAGGTCCTTTCCAACCTAAATACAATATGCACACTCACATATGTACATATATAATATAATAGCTGGTATGTACAGTAATATGCGAAATAACAAGCAAATAAAAAATTAAATTATGGTTATGGGAAAGTTTATTTTTGTTATCTTTCTCGCGCCCTTTGCCGCAAAAAATCGTGGGGATATCCCTTGAACTTTTCACCCTCAAACATACTCGTACACATGTAGGTCCTTATGTGGCGTGGAATAAACATATGCAGGAGACTTACACTTGTTGAGTTTTGCTCTGGAGTTTTGGGAATAATGTGGCTTGTTTATTTAGTGGCGAACCTCAGAGATTGTAATGAGTTGAGAAAAGGCGCATGTAATTTAAAAAAACAAAACCAAAAACAAGACTAATTAGAGGTATTCTACACTCGCATTGTTTAAGGAATATAAGGCTTAAAAATGGCAATTTTCGAGCTCCCTGTTTGAGGTGATTTTTAAGTGCAAATACAACTTATATCTCGCTGACAATCACAGAATAATAGACCTTCACCGAATGACAGCAAAAGTGGAGGCGGTATTGGACTGAAAAGGTAATTAGCGTAGAAGTAGTTTGGAGAGCAAAAGTTCTGAAGTCGCTATCGTCGAATTTGGAGCGAACATAATGAGTTTAGATTGGTTTAAAACTCTCAATTTCACTGTAAGTTGCCGAAATCAAGAGCTAGCATTTCAAATAGGTCATGAAACCACACATGTGAGCCACTTAACATCGAAGCAAGGCTGTACGCTTTCGTCCAATAGCAATACATGATAACCAGAACTGCTTCTCCCGCTTGGCAAACCGTCCAGATGAGGGCTTCGATAGGTCAGACGAATTATTATGTATATCATGCTTAGACCTTGTGTACCGCTTGGCAGCTGAATGCGACGCAGTTGCAACTGGCCAATAGCTGATGGAGCCCGGGAACGAATCCACATAGTTTTCGTGGGATCGTTCGAGATCACTTATTGTGATTTATTATATGTAATTCTTGAAGTGACATTCAACACTATTTTTGTAAAATATTGAAGTCTATTTCTACTTTTTGAATTTGTATGAAATTGTAAATTTAAGCTAAGTCATATAGTCAGGATGCAGTGAATCTGTGCATGTGCATTTCTGGTATCTGATGGCATATCAAGTGTCAATGTCAGGACTTCCTAAATTCTTTGGTAATTATTAAAAAAGTTATTTGTTGTTGTACACCATTTAATTGTTATGGAGAAATAAAACACAAATTTTCCGATCCGAAAACTCCGATCTTGCAAAGTTTGAAAGATGGTGTTGCTTCTCAAGCATCATTCACCGTACTGGTGATACACAACCGCGTACCGGAACCTAGTGATAGATCTTGAAACCCCACGTTCGGCAAGCTTGGAATCTAGGATCACGCCCAAAATATTGAGCTGTATTTGAGATACTTTATTCGATCCTATCTATAGTTGTGAATCTCTAAGAATTGATTTATTCTGAGTGAAAAACTACTCTCATTGTTAAAGGGCTCACTCCCAATACTTTGCTACTTACCCATTACCTGGAGTGCGAAGTTAGGTCTTTCAATTAGGACTGGGGGAAACCAGGATAACTAACCAACTAATAACCAGGATTAGAATTATACATCAATGAGAACAACAGTGGTGATCAGTCAAACTATTCCACGTTGATTCGAAACGCACACAGCGGAAACGATAAGTTTGAGTAGAGCAGAGGTATATTGCAAGACCGCGCAAACTTTTGAGCCTTGGCGTTTTAAAGGACTTATGACAAGAGGTTACAGGCCATAAAATCTCTTTTTTCTACGACCTAGGAGATATATACTCTCCAACGGTTGGAGTTAGCCTAGTAGGCGGTATTTTCCAACTCGAATAAAGAAAGTAGTTCTTTATGCAATACATATGCTTTTGTTTATATGGTTCCTCAGTGAAGAAGACTCTTAGTTAGCTAATTTTCAAATGAAATTCTTTGTATTCTTTGAAGAAGTTTGTTAATATTAGCAGTCGTTCGTCAACATTGTGGTTGCAGTCCAGTTGATGGCACAATAAGGTTTTGATTCTATAAACGCCAATTCTAACTAGTTCATCAACTGATTCATTTTCCGCAATGTGCTCAGGGACCCAACCAAGTTTTACTTTCTCGTGTACCACAAATTCTAACAAAGTTACATAACTACAGGCGAAATCTGACTTTTGTATCCCTCTTTACAGCACTAACTATGGCCAGTTCGAACAAAGCTTCATAGTGCTATTGCTACATACATATGTATGCCTAGCCAATAATGCACAGAACTCTCAAGACTTTCATTCCGTTATATTTTCTCTTAGAAATTCTCTCTGCACTTCCTCTAGACCTTTCTCTTTGTTACTTAAATTTTCCAAATTTCGTTTTTTATTTCAAATTTTATATCTTATATTGTAACTGAGTGGACCCTAAAAAAATGTTTAAGGGGAAGTACAGGGCCGTCTTCCTGATTAAGATTTGCAGTGGTGTTTCTCCAACAATAGACACATAGGCATGTAATACTCGTACCATGCCAGGTATTACTTTTTCTAACCTTACTTTTCTTTCGTCGATCGAGAAATTTAGGCAGATAA
The DNA here is from genome assembly GCA_949716465.1 of Chalcosyrphus nemorum. Taxonomy (NCBI): domain Eukaryota; kingdom Metazoa; phylum Arthropoda; class Insecta; order Diptera; family Syrphidae; genus Chalcosyrphus; species Chalcosyrphus nemorum. Next base: position 49,783,442 of record OX454332.1, read on the forward strand.
GCAAGGCATAGTCTCAAGGTAAGGTCTCACGATCTTTGATCTAGGCGACGAATTTGGCGAAACACAAATGTCTTTAGTCTCCGGACAAAAAGTTATTCCTATATTATAAAACGGAGAGGCAAAACTTTGCTAACTGTCACTATATGCACATGAGTTTAGCAGATGCCATATGACATGTGACATATTCCATACATATAATATTCTAAGCAAGACGCAGAGATGTCTTCTCAAAAGTTATACTTCTCAAAAAACAATTTGATTTAATATATCCTACCGCCTGAAGGCCAATAATAAGAACCCTACCTATCTTCTACCTGCCAGCTCGTCCGACTTTTTACAGGAATTCAATAAGTCCATTGAATTTTATCCCCCAAAGGCACTACCAGCAATACCCACTATTAGATGGAATCGTATTCGATTTCCAGGAAATGCTTTTGAGTCAATTTCAGTACAAGTAAAGCACAGACTACCAATGACATCCTTCACAACCCTTCCGTTGGCCTCAAATTCAATAATACACTCATACTTACTCATGCATATGTACTGTACTCGTACATCCACTCGAATTGCTAACCACCTTCACTGTAACTGTTATTGTTATAGTTTACGTGTGAAACGATTGTTTATGGTTTCGTGAAATTCTATACCCAACTGGAATTGTTGCTGTTTCCACATTTCCACATCCATTTCGCCACTGAAAAGAGACAACTTTTGCTTTTAAGCTCCAGGTAAACTCTAAAGTGGGTGGTGAGTGGGAGGTCTCTTCCTACGGCGAATAAAGGGATTTATTTTTTTCAAGGATACCAACAGCAACAGGACCATTGCGAAGTCAAAACAAAAATGGAACTTTAGAAAAAAAAAAAGAGGAGAAGCTGGATGTGCGCATCTGTGCAACAAGTGAAAACTTCTAGAGAAAAATTCAAATTATTTTCTGTTTTTTTCTTAGAAAAAAAAGAAGACAGACAGTCATGATGATCTTTTGTTAATGGAATGAGTGTTTCATAAAAACAAAAAAAAAGTAACCAAAATAAATTGGTTCAGGTAGACCAAGCGATGAAGGTGTCGTCGCGAATGAAGGTTATACCCAGTCAACGTTATTGCTGTGTACACCCCTATGGCATTGCAGAACAGCAATATTGCGACGTTTAATTCGACCTAGAGCCATTGGAGATAAAAGTTTTTCTTTTTTTTTTCACAAGGATACCCATGCATACAGATGAAGGCAAAATATTGTCTGAACCTGCAGCTACGTGGATAGATACAAAGTGAAGTGGATTGTTCCTTTATGCTTGCACTATAGGGCAAGTATTGGCTTCGAGAAAGAAATATGTTGAAAACCTTGCGTGACACTTGTCTTATGTACGTTTTAGGTCTAAAGCTACCGTTAGATGGCCAAGGAAGGAGGATTTCTCTAACAAACTTTTTACCAAAAGGTAATAAACCTCCACAGGATCACTCATCGTATAGACCTTTCCACATGTTGGGTCAAATGCTGGAGCGCATAATAACTGACAAATTAGAGAGTGCGATTGGTGAAGCAGAAGGTTTCAAAGATCGGCAATATGGTTTCCACAATCGATGCCACCTAAGATGTCATAAATACAGCAAGAAAAACCATGGAAGAAGACTATGGAAGGGCAGCAAATAGCAGTACTGTGCAATCATCCCAGTTGATGTTAAAAACTGGGACATTTACCACCATGAGCGTGCAGACCTAAGGAACTTTTTTATAAATAGAATATCGCACTACGACACCAATGCCAACATAAGGCAGTATAACATCACAGGTGGTTATCCGCAGGGCTCCATACCAGGTCAACTAATGTAGAATCTTGTGTTCGACAACGTTCTCAAACTTCAAATCTCAAAATCCTTAAAAATAATTGGCTTCACTACGATAAATCCATCGGAATTGTACAGGACTGACTACTAAGTATGGATCTTCGACTAGAAGAGGAAAAGACGGAGGTATCACTTTGGAATTAATCCGAATGGAAATATCGTGGCAACAGAACAACTATGGCAATAGCAATGAGATATACACAGATGTTTACAGGTCATGGGTGATTCAAGGTATACCTCCACAGATTTGGGAATGAATACAACCCTTAAGGGAGTACCATTGGCTCCGCCCATCAAAATTCCAACGAGATTTCATTTTACTCGTACCAGACATCAACCAAGCTGGTCTCTCAACTTGGTTGAAGAAGTGTACAGACGGTTCAGCATTTACTAAGACCATACACATGTTTCAGTGTCTGTAGCTCCCTTTATTGTCCAATCTGCACAGAAGTAGTGCAATGCGTTGTACACATAATATTCCACTGTTCTCCTGTGGGCGAACACACTGGGTGCGGACTTACCTTTATAAATTCTGTAGCGAGAATGGGTACCAGATCACACTACTGTTTAAAGTACTTGACAAAGCTTAGATGAAAACTTTTAAACAACAGGACCTAAACCTGCATTTTGTGTCACTATATCGTCGGTAAGTGCTTCCTTTGATTATTGTGCTATATGTGTCTCATGTCTCTTCCGCCATATTTCCTGAAGTCTGTGAGCAATAAGCGGCATTATTGCTTGCTCTTCGTTTTAAGGCTCAATTACAGTTGCAACAAGCGTGCCATAACTAATGTCATAATAGAACGAAATTCATGCTCACGCACTGTCGAAATCTAAGCGCACTTGTAATTGGATTAAGGAAAGTCGAAAAAGCAACTGTGAATTACAAACGAATGCAAAAGTTATACAAAATCAACTAATGCCGGTGCCCTGTTTATTAGTTAAAGTATATTCATATTAACTTTGGTACTTGCAGATTGTAACAAAAGTTTTGCTCTCACACGATACCGTCATCCTCAGCACTACGTACGGAATGTGCGAATAAAACCGCTCTCTACGTATGGAACCGAAAGTGAACGAAACGAAACTCAGCGAAATGTCATTATGGGTTTCATATATAAACTATGCGTATTCGCATGATTACGTACGATAGAGTCAAAAGTCGTAATTCAATTATGGTTGTGCTTTTAGACTTAAGTGACGCTACAATCAGAAATGTAGAGCACGTTTCAGAGCATTGTTCACATCAGATGGCGGATTTTCGGTACTGCTATGCTCAATGATGGTACTGCATGGCGGTGCTTTATTGAGTTTCTTTGAAAGTCAAGAGAATTTCCCTAAAATGAGAAGAATTGGATTTGCTTCTTTGGTAAAAAAATGGATTACCAGTGTCTAAGTGTTCCAAATAAATTGCTTCTATGTAGCCTTTCGTCTGCCTACTTTTATATAAGCTAGGCAGGACCACTAGTTGATGGATTTTCCTGAAAACTCAGAGTTTAACTCTGTAAGATCAAAATAAGAGGAAGGACTTCTATTTATATTAAATTTTAGGATTATGAGATGCTTTATTCCTCGAATAATGCGAGTTCACGCGACCGAGACGGACACTTAAATTCTATTTAGTTTTTGATATGTAGATACTCGGCATATGGTGCTCTGTCCAAAACATATATTCGAGGACTTTGTGTTAAAACAAAGATAGATGAGTGCTACGAGCATTGCAATTAGTTTTGCTCTAAGTGACTGGATGATGCATCCAAAAAAGGAATAAGCCTTTTGTAGCTCAAGATATGTTATGTGTAGATGCACAAACTTTTAGACAGTTAAATTAAAGTGTGAACAATAGCATAAGGTTCCAAAATGTTCCATTATCGTTACTAAGCTTTTCTATTGCAATGAAAATAATGTCCAAATCATAATGTCAACGGCATTCAAAACATATTGGACGAGATCGCTCTTTTGATAGCTGGAATGGTGATATATAATAGGCAACGTCATCACTTATGTCGGAAGGTCATTGGGTTGAATCCAACAATTAAACGGAACCGTAAGCATGACAACTGCAACTAAATTTAACACTATTCTTGTTAGATCAGCTGTCCACGCAAGCAGGTCCCTGGATTTGGAAACGACCCATCGCGGTTCTACATGGAATGTTTAGACAAGCATACGAAGTAGGAAGCAGAAGAAATACTAGAAGTTTTGGCACACGATTTGCTATAGAGCCCTATAAAATAAACCTAGATAGCATAGGACAGCAACGCCACGCTAAACCAAGCTGGGAGTTGGATCCTCCTGCCACATAAACACCCTACCGATCATAATCGAACAATGCCTTGAGTACAGGTCTCCGCTACATCTGTTGTTTAAAGACTTTGACAAGGCTTTTGCTACAGCTTGAATAGAAATGCTATCTAGCTGGACTTGTGCAGGAGAGGCATTCTAGAAAAACTCATAGTTATTTTCAAAGCTACAAACAAGTAGACACGGCAGTAAGTGTCACGTCTTGTACAATGGTACGGTGTCAGCAGAATTTGAAGTCCAAAGTGAAGTACCTCAAGGATGCATACTGTAACCGCTGTTGTTATCAGTGATGTTCTCTGTGCAACATTGACGAAAGGAAACTATGGAATTCGTTGGACTATGACATCTCACCTTAAACACCTAGACTACGACGACTACGCAGCTAAAGAACCAAGCTGCGACTGTTGCGTTTTAGAACCTAGAATCGGAGTTGCTTCATGGCTGCAGCACCTGGATGGTGGACACCATTAACCCACGTAGGCTCCAGGTCTTCCTAAATAAATGTTTAAAAATCCTCTTGAGTAAACCATACGAAGGAGGAAGTGGCAGTGAAGTTGACACACCCTACGCTAAGCCACGCCAACAGGCAGAATAACGGGGCGTCCTAGTCAAACGTGGCGCAGAACCGTCGAGGAACAATCGAACTCCTCAGGAATGAGTTGGAGACAGCGTAATTGACACCGTAGGCCCATTGAACTTCTTCATGATGAAAACTTATTGGCTTAGAGCAGATCAGTGAACACTAATTGTAGAAGCTTTAAAAGATTACTCCATCTATTGTTGGAATTGGATGTTTCAGCAAAGGTCATAAAACTTTAAAAATAATCAAATATGATAAAGTACGGTTTACAGTTTCTGTCTGAAGCTTCAATTTCCCACAAAACGTTCAGTATTCTTGTCATACTGATAGATGTTCTATAACTAGGTAACCATGAGACTACACTTTAACGTGCGCAATTTACTTATCTCAGGATTAGTAGCCGCGTGTTTTTTTATACAAAAAAAAAAACTATTTCAATCACCCGCCTCCTATCAGTATTATTCTTTACAGCCCCTCACAACGACATAACTTTTTTACAAAAAGTACTCACTCAAACTATCGACAATAACATGAGTCATTAGGTGCGTAATTATGATAAATGAGTATCTAGGTATGAGTACATGCACACCGGTATTTTTCGTCAATTGAATTAAATGCCACATTGTGAAACAACTCGCGGCGACAAGCGAATTGATTAGATATCCATGTCAATGAAACTGAAACATTTTTATTTTTTTACGCAAAAATAAAATTATTCCGCCTGTCAATCGTTTTTTTTTTAATTACTAATTTGTATGTGTTTTTACCTTGTTAAAAAAATTAAAAAAAAAAAAAAAAGACAGTAGGGGTGTAAATTCTTACCTTGGTTTTGATTTTGAAACATTTAACGTTGGTTATTGACGTTGATGACTGATCATTAGGTAGATAAGTTTCATTGATGTACGATGAAAAATCAAACTGAAATTAAAGGAGAATTGGAGATTAGCCGTATGAATCATAATGAGAACTTTTATATGCAAGCTTTGAAGGAAACATATTTAAATGAGATAATCCACCTGGAGTGTGATATAATCCTTTGATTGTGTGATACCGTCTCCCTTTCCTACAGTTATATGTACATACGTAGCTCCTGATTTCACCAGTATACTTATATTTTTTAAATATCGTACAAAATAACTTTGAAACGCGATTTTTTTTTTCAAAAAGTGGGCGTGGCAGTGGACGGATTTGGAATTTTTTTTTCGTTAACTTGTAACTTGAAAATTTCTACAACGTGAACAACTATTTCCGCTCCAAATAACTGCGAAATTTGAACAAGATGCAATTTGAAATTCGTTTTTCTTAGTAAAAAAAATCTACATATTTAATTTCATTTAAAATACAAAATTGGGAATGTCAGTGAAGTGAAGTCCAAAGACTTCATATACAACATTTAATCGATTTTGTTCAGAATTTAGGGCACAAAAACTGACGACACCAAAGACCAACCAATGCTTACCCTGTTTTGTGGCAGTCGCCATTTGTTTTCTCCCGTTCACAATTTCCGACGAAATTCCCAGATGGCACCACTAGAGGTGGTGGTTGTATTCTTATAGAACTGTCAGATTCCGGCTACTGCGCATGTTACTCGTTATTTAGCGAACCAATGCTAAATTTAATAGTAGTTTAAAATTTAAAGTTTTATATTCATATGGAGGTACTTTTATCAAACTAAGAAAAAAACTACAAACAATCAATCTATCGGGTTATCTTTATTATCAAACTCAAGAACCATTTTTGAAATATATTTTAAAAATACTATTACTTCCAAATGCTATCCATTACTGCGGATAACATGATCCATTCTGAAGATTTGTATGACGCGTGCGAGCATTTCGTTTGGTATTTTGCTAGTAATTCGAATGTTGACTTCCAGTCTATCAATCCTACCTGACTTATCTATGTAGACTATAGACTTTACATAGTTCCAAAGGAAAAAGTCTAGACGTGTGATATCACCCGATCTAGGCGGCCAATTCACCGGTCAGAAGCGTGAAATTAACGGTTGACCTATTTGTTCCCACAATAAAGGCATGGTTTCACAGGATGTGTGGCAAGTAAAGCAGTCCTGTTGTTACCAAATGCACTAGAAATCACAGCGTATAATTAAAGCCACCAAACTGTCCGGTATCAGGCGCTATCGACCTAATCCATTTCTTTGCCTGGATGTGATGGTAGCTCTTCAATTTCTTTGGACTTTTATTCAGGGCAAAAGCAGCAATTTTGCACATTACCGGACTCATAAAGCCATAAATGTTTCTTATCACTGTGGACGGCACGAAATGCATTCCTAGTACTACTTTACTTACTTAAAGGGCTCCCGACCCTTGTAGAGTCCCTGCCTGAGACATCGTTGCCTTCCATCCTCTGCGGTCCCGTGCACGCTGCTTCCAGTTGTGAAGAGTTTTCTAGCATCCGCGATAGCTTGGTCTTCGACCGGAGGTTCGGTCTTTTTCACCGTCTCGAACCTGGGGGCTGGGATTTGAAGATCCTCTTGGCTGGAGCATTGTTGTGCATTCGCTCGATGTGGCCGAGCCAATGTAGTCGGCGTATCTGGGCTTTTTGGACTACATCCACATCCTGGTACAGCTCATAGAGTTCGCTGTTGTATCTTCTCCTCCATTCGCCCTCCTCGTATAAGGGACCTAATATCCGACGGAGTATTTTTCGCTCAAATGTCCCCAATATTTGCTCAGCTTTCTTACTTATCATCCAACACACGGCTCCATACAGCAGAGATGACCGTTCTGTAGAGCATTAATTTGGTCCGTCGAGGTAGGAGTTTTGAACCCAGTTGTTTCGCCAAACCGAAGTAGCAGCGGTTTGCTAGGGTTATTCTTCGTCGGATCTCTACAAAGGTGTCATTTGTAGGATTAATATTTGTTCCGAGATAGGTGAACTCCTTAACTCCCTCGAAATTATAGTAATCAACAGTGACGTTCTGTCCAATGTTTTGGATAGATAAATTTTTGTTTGTTAATAACAACATTCATTCACTTCAAGACCAACTCGTTTCGTCTGCTCATCAATAGTCGTAAATGCCTCTATGACGGCTTGCCGGGATCTTCCGCAGCACATGACGGATTTGTGAAAGTGTTGACACTTGTCCTGCGCACTATCTGCTCCAACACGATATTGAAGAAATCACATGACAGCGCATCTCCTTGCCTGAATCCGGTGCACGTTTGGAAGAGCTCCGAAGAGTTGTTTCCAAGTTGCACAGAGCATCGCGGGTTTTCCAGCGTTACGCGACACGTCTGGATAAGTTTTGTCGGTATCCCGAATTGGGCCATCGCCTGGTAGAGCTCAAGACGATGAATGATGTCATAGGCGGGTTTAAAGTCGATGAAAAGGTTATGGGTTTCGACTTGAAATTCGTTGGTCTTTTCCAGGATTTGTCTGAGTGTGAAAATTTGGTCTATTGTCGATCTGCCGGGCCGGAAGCCACACTGGTACGTGCCGATTAGTTTGTTACAGAAAGGTTTTAGACGTTCACACAATACGTTGCCTAGGATTTTTTATGCGACATTTAACAGGGATAGTTCGGTAGTTCTTACAAGACATAAGATCGCCTTTTTTGAGGATGGGGCATATAGAGCTGATACTGTTTTGTAGACCCTGTGCAGTGCTAAGTCTTTCCATAATAAAATGTTAAACAACATTATATTGAAATATATATCAAATAAAACGTGACTCATACGTCATCTGTCAAAACATCCATAGACAAAAAAGTACCTCTAAATGAATCACACTTTAGAATTGATTATAATTGACATTTCTTCTTTTGTCTGTTAGGGCAGCTAGTCTCTTTCAAAAACCCATCGGTCAAGTCCCTTGGCACTTTTGGTTCCTAATTACAATCAAAGTCGGTAATTATCGACACATAACACATCAGTGCACATATGATACGTCTTTGAACCACTTCTTACTCGTACTACGGAACCATAGCCTGTTCATCAGCTCAACTCATTTTATTGCATGTAGTTTGAAAAAAACAACTATACCTTGACGTGAAGCAGGTTATCACACGATGATTAGCTCATTAACCTCAATTTAATTTTCTCGGTTTAGATTTAATTGCCCATGCTAGATAGCAGTTGCTTTTATTCTAACAAAACCTTTGCCCATATTTATTGCTTTGACAGCCTTTAAATACTCGCACAAAAAAAAAGCTGAATATCAACTCTTACCCATCATTATTAAAAGAAAAATAGAAAAAAAAAAAAACAATTAAACAATTAAAAAATCCTGTATAACGCGACAAACAGTCAACAAAATACCGCACTTTCTCGGATAAAAGGTGACAGATTCGCGCGCGCATATCATTTAACCACTTAGCGAATGCAAACAAACGCTAATTACAACGCCAACAAAAGATAGATATAGATACTATACAAGCAAAAAAAAAAAATTAGAGTATCTACGCATCATAATTGCTGCAATTATATTGGCTAGGAATGTTCAACTCCAGAGATAACCGTGGCGTGTGAGATAACTTTAAGGATCCACCTGTTAGTCACATGGAAAAAACAAAGTTAATTTTGGAATACAAAAGTTGAAAGCTTCTAAAAATATCCCCACAAAGGTGGCAATGACTTATTTGCACTATAATTTTAGAATGATGAATGATTGTGTAACAAATGGGTGAAAAAAAAAATTGACAAATTTTCCATTCAATTTTATCGACCAGACACTAAGTGGTGGCAATGCGCTACTATTCAATCAACTGAGAGCTTTAGATACAAAAAATAAAACAAGTAGTCATTGCGAAAGGAACGAAGACAACGATCGGAAGAGAAAAATGCGTATTAGATTTCCAGAAACCTACACCTGCCCAGAGGTAGGCGTGTATACAAGTCTTTTTTTTTTGCTCTGCCTCCATATCTAGATACGATTAAGTAATTTAATGATGTCGACCATTGAAGCGTCAAGCACCGCCAAGTATCTAAGATTGCATCAATATTAATGGTTGACTTCATTCGGGGTCAAGGTTGTTGGTTTGTCTCAACAACTGGCTACTACGTCTAGAAGTGTCAGCTAACACTATCCGAGTGGAGACTTTGTTTCTACTTCATAATTAATTAAAGTTGTACTACAGCAATTATCTTGGTGGCCCCACAATGAACCTTTGTCATGTTTTTCTTTTTTGTGTTTTGTTTTGTTTTTCCTTTGAAAAGGAACATCATTATTATAATGGCTTGTGCAGTGGAGTGGACATTGGGTTTGGTTGAAAGAATCTATAGATTTGGCCTCTTACGTTGTCCAGTATTATGAAGTTTGTTTTCTAACCCAGGTAAAGTTGGGGGATGATTTCTCATCTTGTCTTAGTGGCCTTCAACGAAGAGATAATTAGAGGATTTACTTTTACAGAATCTTTAAGGATTTCGTTAGGTTACTTTTTTTTCGATCTAATGAAGTGTTTTTGATTATTTTGCGATTGTTAAGGGTGATTCGTTTAGTGATATTTTTTTGCGTATGACTTTTTTAGCAGATGGCGCACAAATAGTGTTATTTTGTCGGAGAGGTTTTTTTCAGTATTGTTTGACATTTTATCATGCAAAATCTAAGCTCGACTGAGTGTCTACAAAACATTCAGCTGTATAACGAAAATCAGCAGTCTAGGAGGAATGTGTTCCGTGTACTTAGAGCAAATTTTGGTCTACATGACCTGACACAAAGAAAAAGCGCCACACTTGGGTTGGGGAGCAACCCGAAGAGATTGAAGAGCTGACATTTAGACAAAACAAAGATTTGGCGTGGTTTATGGACTGGTGGAATCCATTAATATATTGCATTCTGTTTTGTTAAGGTTTCCGCCAGCTGTAGCTGGTTTATGTAGATTCTACCATATAAACCAGCAGTAGGCATCTTCTTCTGCGTATCAGGACTTTTTCTATAAATTGTTTACAGGACGTGTTAAGGTAAAAGATTCCGCTTCTTTTAGCCGATGGCATTGGCTTGAAAACAGTTTTGCCCTTATGCTTTCCAGAATTTCTTCTTCCTTCACTGGCACCGCTTTACAAACTGGTTCATCCAACGTGCCAGATTGGATAGGTGACAGGGCGTTCTCGGGTTTCAAGATTCATTCAATATTGTCCCTTGCTAGTCGCTGCAGCCGTGGCCAATGCTGGAGTTGTAATCCCAACATTCGATCGCGGTGCTTCAAATTAAAGTTCTGTGCACCAGTCCTAGTGATAGTGTACTGTACATCGTGTTATTCGCTCAAGATACTCTTTAGCCTATCCGAGAGAGATCAACGATTTAAAATGGCTAACAGTTCAAATGGTTGGGTTGCCATTCCAAAATGTATTATTTTATTCCGAGCCACGATATAGTGGAACTAATCTGGGCAGCCAACTTCGGGTCGTATGCCAGATTTGCTCCTCCAAGCGAAAAACTCCCCATATTCATTACTGTATTTTGACATTTAAGCGCAATTAAATGGGAGCCTAGTTTTGATTTCAGCAGCTGGCTTTGATAGTACTGGGCACGGCCATTTTGTTGATGCTCTTCCTACAATTTGTTGTTGTTAAGGGAGTAACAACCCTTAGAAAATATTTTGTTAAAGAAAAATGAAAAAGATAATCCGACAAATTTATAGCTAGGTCTTGGTCGCACACTAGTTTACAAATAGAGCAATTTAGGCTCCGACTGTTTTCAGACATGAGCGGGTAGGAAAGTGAAAGGTGACCATAGTTTATCTATAGCGGAAGTGAATTCCTTTACAGAATGAGAACGATTTTGTGGTCAACTCCCAACCAGATGCAAGTAGTTGTTATATCTGTAAAATTGAATAGGTAATTAAGTGTATTCCACAATGAATATGAAAAATATACTGTGAATTATAAACGAAAGCAGTAATTGATTGAGTTTCTTTCTTTTCAATTTCCGCATACGTGCCTGATTATCAGTATAAGGATTTTCAAATTCCCTTTAGCAGATAGTACTTAATCTGAATTCTTTTTAAGGATATCTCTTTCTATTTTAGAGAAAGATTAGGGCTTTAAGAAGATTTCTAAGAGTCTTTTGTTCAATTGATGCCGTGGAATGAATGATGTCCATCAAACTTTGTCTCATTGTCTCAAGTTACACCACTTATTGACACTTCACAGTCATCTGTTTTTCTGGTTCGTTTGACTAGATTCTAGTGTCTGTACGCTCGTCCTCTTTTGGTCCAATCTAGCCATCGTCATCAATCCAACCCAAAATGTAAGCCTAAAAAACTGGTGACCTATATACATATGTATGTATACTTTAAAGGATCTTCATATCTGTTCTTTTTCTCTGTATCGAAATATTGCTTAATACCCCCATAGGATAGTGTATGCTCCGGTCATTAATCTCAAAGTTTTTTCTTGCACGCAAATGTATCTTGAAACCATTTGTCACCATTAGATACGGAGCCCAAATAATTCAATCCAAAATCTTTACAAACTTCTACCTTTTAACATTCCATTCAATAATCACTTCTCGGAAATGCCAATAGATACGAGTAATATTCCCACACTAATATGATATCAATTCATAGATACACACATTGCCAACCATTATGCTGATGACAAGTAGTGGTCCCATAAAAACCGCTGAAAGCCAATTCAGTATTAAAAGTATTATTTTGTTACTTTTTGTTTTAGTAGGTGGATGCGTTCAACACATATCCCTACAAACATTCATCCCCACCAGCGATGCCTATCAATAGTCCTTGTAACAATCCTTACTTTGTTGTTTGAGTAGCTTCTTCAAAGCTGACATTCCTTAGCCGCATATTTGAGCATTTATCATTATCCTTTTTGGGGTGATGTACTCCTATCAAAGTAATGTTCATATGTATTTTTTAAAACTTCTTTTTTTAACGCATTCTAAAATGGGAATATATCGATTTGAGGATGCCATTATAAAAATAAAAAAAATATGTAACGCAGACATTTGAGAACATTCCAGAGAGTCTGAAATATTTTGCGCGCGAATGTGCATCGTAAAACTGATGGTTGAGTGAATATTTGGTGAGAATCCATTGGCATTTCAAAGAAGAAAGGACAGCATGACAGCATTATGTTTGATTTTTACAGACGATTTTTTGAGAGGTTTTGTAATTGAAATCGTTTACGATGGCTGGCTGAGTTAAAAAGATGTCAATATTGTTGAGATTTTGTTAGAAAATAGGATGATATAAACTTTAAGAGGACCATGTAAAATGTATGTTTATTGACTTAAGCACTCGGGAGCATCGTTATCGTAAAATTGTGGGACGTAGTTAAAAAATCGGTCCAACGACTTGTAAACTTTATGCTCCCCTTTTTTTTTTTATTGAATTTTGAAATAAGACCGTACTTTTGGGATACTTGACGGTATTTTTATGAGATACTGACTGCAAATATTGTTAAAAAATGATTTTAGTTACAAAATTCAATTCAAATGGATAATTCAATTGGCATTGCAATGTCAAAGTTTCTACCGATCTTTACGATGGAATTCGGAAAATCTGGAGGACGAATGTTGCTCTGCATTGGCTTTGTGGGAAAAGTAGTTGAGTGAAGCAACTTGGTGTGGCGGCTAGGACTCAAAACAGAATTCCTGAGTGTAGGGGTAGCTATAGCTTATAAATAGATGAGGACTGCTCTTAGATCGCAAACGGTCTCATTGTGGTCCCCATGACCCCATGTGTGAATAAAACTGGGAAGGTGGAGGGAAAAGGAAGAGGGATATTTATTATGGTGGTTGGTAACTTGTTGAACAAATTAGATAATTGGTTGACGAAAATTTCCATGAGCCACCTTTTTGGGAAAGAAGAGGGAACCGTAAGGCATCGTCTGCAAAACTAGTCTGTGCTTAAACACATTCTATTTTAGTGAGCCGCCAATAGGTTATGGTCCGAAATGAGAATTACGAAGAGGCTTACTTGTTTTAAAGCTATGATGGATTTTGGTTTATCCAATTTAAACTCTTACGGAAAACTTTTGGCTGTCCAAGCTTCCAAGCAAATGGGGACAAACAAGGCTCCATGGGTATAGAATCAAGTGCTACAGTCTGATTGGCTTTCAGTGTTTTGACAACATTAATGATCTTATCCTTCTTGGAGTGAGTTGTGCGAATTCTGGCACTTCTTTCCCCGGCCCGCTCAGTATAAATTGTGAGCATAATGGTAGCCAATACTTGGCTCCGTACAGAAGCAAAATGATCCTGCCATCACTTGAGCTGATCCTCATCCGCTATGAGCAACGAAACGTGTAGGCCTTTCACTGTTGAGAAGAGCCTCAGTGAGCTATCAACCCTTTGGTGATGCTATTAGCGGTTCTGCTGCTTCTTTTGTTTCAGTAACCAGCGCATTTCTGTGATTCCGTCGCATGCTCAGGTGCATTTGCTTCATTTTCATAGGGACTATAACACGATCCTCCCTACTGCTGAAGTTGCTGCAACTCGAGTTCTAATCTGTTTTCGTTCGTCGATCCTATCCTCGGAAAGCCTCACTCAATGTCTGTTTCCACTCAACGTGAGAGATGATCCTATACTATGGGATCTCTCAGACAATCGATGTTCAGGATGGGCGTTGTCATGTTATTAGATCTTCGGACGGTAGATGTGCGTAATTGAACAGTCGCTGTCATAAGATAGTGATAGTGTTAAAGCGGATAGAGGGCCGATTCCTTGTCAGTCTTGATCTATTCAATTTTGTCTACAAGGCACGAAAAGTAGCACAGGTATCTATGGTGTCCATGAACCCAGCAGAGCTTGACCTTGTGACGTCTGATGGTGATCAGTAAGTCTCGACATTTCTTCACTGCTTGTCGGTAAGAAGCCAAAGCGTCGGAGAGTGGATCTTTTCTTGTGGCGTGCCATTAGGGTTTCCTTTATTGCTTCAGTTTAACCATTGTTGAAAGTGCCCTCTATCTTGAGATTGAATGGGCCCTTAATATTTAGATCATTGAGTCTCTCTAGAGTTTTTAATATAAAAAGTCTGTAATCTTTATGCTGTGCAGTGGTTAGGTATCCTTTAAAGGTTCCAATCGTTTTACTATCAGACGAAATCATCCGGATCTCCATATGCGCATTGCTATTTTTATAAAACCCTACAGGCAGACAATATCATCTGGAAAAAGTAAAGCCCATCCGATTGCAGGTCATGGTCATGAAAATTCCTTTTAACACGCTTTAATCTGATTTGAAAAACCACTTGCCCACCCATAAGCACAAAACGTTCTACTAAATCACTATAAAAGCACACCCACTCTATATAACAAAACGAGACAAAGGGATTAAGAAGGATAATTATTATTTATCGTCGATTTACCATCCTCCTCTAGCCCCTTCCCTTTTTTCATTATTGCTACTCACTTTTGTAAGACCAATAATCTAATTATCAACCTCATTAGAGGTTGCAAAGTCACAGTTTCATCGTTGTCGCCGCCCGGCATGCGTCAAGGCAGACAGGACACACAATGGACAGAATTAATTACTGGATACACTGTGACTCCTTTGGGAGCGTTTACACTCGTGTTGCCCCCTTTCTCTCCTTCTCTCTCTCACTCTCACTCGCCCTCTTCAAACGAACATCTCTATTCCACTTGAAGGCTAAATTAAAATCTCCCACTTAGCCTTGGAGCCCTGCGGGCAGAAGACAAGCAGCAACTAAGTAGCCCCGTTTAAGGATATGTGTTTGTCTGCGTGTATTAATGTCAATAATGAATGACTATTTAATTAGATCCTTTTGATGGTGATAGCTTACAGCTGTGGTAAGAGTATTGGTGGTTGTGTCGCCTTATTAACAAAAGGATTCAGATCAATTTGCCAAGGTACGAATTGTAGTTGACCAAACCATGTCTTGTAATGTGATCACTCAATTAAATTATACATAGGACTAATATTGTGATTAACGGTAAATGCTTTTAATGAAAACAATCAACATAGCATAACATGACGCATAAAGAAACTGCTGCTACTGCGTTAGCTATTTATATCCGTCTGGGGAGATTTGCTCCATTAATGTTATTCGACGGTAGAGAGGATTGACGAAGTCAAGATGTGAGACAATGAGATATAAACGTCATGACAGAAGCAGCAGCGGTGACGGTGACGGTGGCGATGATGGCGGTGGTGGTGTGCAACTGTGGTGGCGGGTAATCATTTAGATTTAATTTAATTTCCGTCTTATGATGTACTTATCCGTCGTGCGTCGTCGTCGTCGAGAATGGATGCGGCAGCGAAGATTGAGAAAGAGCTCAAGGGAGGAGCAGTCACAAGATTAGGTTTCGTTATCGCAAAGTGCGTAACTAATAAATTGACGATGAGAAAGAAACCTTAAAGCCTTTTTGATTGCATGGTTTTTGTGGGATTAAATTACGTATTTTAAAGTTGATTTTACATAAAGGAGTTGAAGTGGCAGACGGTTAAAAGTGAAATTAATTTACCAAACATTTTGAAGGAACTCAGATCAGAAGTAAGACTTTATACCCGCGTCTATCTTTTAAGCAGAGGCTTATTCTATGAGGGTTTTGCGCTGGAGATGAATTCAGTAGGAACTTCTGAAGATCGCATTATTATTCTTAATCTTTTAACTTTGTGCCTAAGCTCTTTGGAAACACTTTACAGCTTCTTGTGGCTCGCAATAAAGCTGACCACGAACTTGTTATATTCATACCTTGGCGCTAAACCTGATTGACACTCTCATACTTACTAAATTTTGCTCTCTGACGCAGAGTGTCAACGAAATTGGCCACAGAGCGAACTGGGTTTGTAAAAAGGACTACGCAAGGTCCGCTCTTATGCTAATGCCATAAGGCAATTCCATAGGCAATGGTCTGTAGCTTCATCTCTATACATATGCGTCACGTCATACAATAAAAGGATCACTTTTACTTAGCAGCATTCTGGTTTGCTGATAGTTCCTATGATATGTGCTTAGAAGCACGTTCTATATGTTCACACAATACGTTGGATAGTATCTTATAAGCGGCATTTAGCAAGGATATGCCTCGGTAGCTCTTACAAGATATAGGTTCGCTTTTTTGATGGATGGGGCATATATAGTTGATACTCCAGTCGTCAGGCATGTTTTGATTCACCCAAACTTGATTTATGCTTTGGGACTACCAAGGAATCACGTCCATTTTTAAAGAGTACAGCCGGAAGCCCATCAGAATCAATTCTTTTTCAGTTGTCGGATGGAAATATTAACTTCTTCAGTACAGGGTGGGTGTGTTGATTCTTGCCCTATTACTCTCTCTATTTCCTGCTCATTAAGGAATTCTTGAAAGTCTTGCTTAAATACATCAACAACTCCCTGTGCGTCGGTGACTAGGTTGCCCTCGCTACTTCGAAAAGCTTGCGTTTCAGGTTTGAAGTCAGCTGCTTGGCTTTCCGATAAAAAATAGGATGTGGTTGCGCTCGCCAGCTGGGAAACTTGGTGGTTCCTTTTTTTACTACGCAGGATTCTTTTTTCTGCCCTTATTCTGGTCCAGTACTCTTCTCTCGATGCTCTTGTTTCGCGCTGCAGCGCCTTTTCGTGCGCATTTTTTTCTGAACGCAGTTGCACAGAGCTTCTCGTTCAGGTGCTATTTGTAGACTTTGTTTCCTTTTGACGTTCTAAGGACTCCAATGTTAAGCTTCTTCTTTTTCTCGTTTTGCCGTTTCTTCTCGTTGGACTCTGATTTATCTGTTAGCTGATTTCCACTCGAAAGGTACTCAAAACAAAGATGTTAGATGCGTACATTGCGTCGATTAGCACGTGGTAGATTTAGCTGCGTGTTCGACCGTCAAAGTTCGACAATATGGCGCCATAAACAACTATCTAAAAGTGGTTTGTACACCTACCTTGTAGGACCTATTTAAAAGGGATGTAAGCACATACATTGGTAAACTTAGACTTGTACCTACAGTCTGTCTCATGCTAAAGTCTACATCCGCTGCCTTTCTCAAGGAGCTTAAACCTTTCATTTGAGGGCATTAATGAAGCAAAGAAGACATCAACTGTAACTAATAAATAGTTACGAATCCTGAGCTTCAAGTGGACATAAAATCATGAATCATTTCTTCTTCAAACGAATTCAATGTCTGGAATGGTGTACAAAACAAGGGACCCCTCAAAATGACTTTATCCTGTCAAGATATTATAAATAATAAACGACACAAGGGAAAGGAATTACAAGTTAATAACTCAAAGGAATCTTTATTTTTTATTTTTTGAAATAAAAATTACTTCTGTGTTCGGTGGGGGAGGAACCCCGAGCTTCATAGCAGCCAATTTATCGGCTAATTAGTTGCACTAACTGACTTAATTCACATTTTATTAATTTCACAACCAAGTCGCCCATGGAGACTTACAAAATTTTAATATTTCCAATGAATCTAAATTGAAATTAAAATCCCAGATTATATGAAAAAATAATGCCTTGCTCCTCCATCTGACCATTTTCCCCCATGGAAACAGTGTGCCTCACTTCAATTAAACTTAATTGATATTGAATTCAATAAATCTATTGAAGTTGCTTGGCCGCTGCCGCCTCCAAACAACCCTCAGTGATTGGAAACAAATGAAAGGAGCAAAAAAAAAAAAAATCAAAACCTCTTAATTGCCAAGTTTTTTGTTTATTTTTTTCTAGTAATGACGGCTACTTGACAGAGTCGCCATTCGGCATCTCATGATAAACTATCGACTCTAGCTAGCATAGAGGCATCTCTCCTCCAACACCATCAACATAATTGACAATAGAACGCTGGGAGCGCTGGGAGCGGCGCGGCGGTGAGGAAACCTACAAGGGCGACTGTTTTTGCTTTTTATGGATGACACGCTGGTTTGTTATCGCCGCCACGACGAGCATAACACATGTAAATGGAGAGACACCTCCACAGACATAAAAGCGCGCGCCGGACGACAAATCGCACAGCAACATCGCGGCTAAGTCAATTATAATCAATTTAAATTCATTTGAGCGGAATTTCATTTTGTGTAATCACGGCCCGTTGTCGGACTCTCTCGGAATTATAAATGATGAATGAGGGGGATTCAAGAAACAAAAACAAAATATCCCCTCAATAGATATACACACAGATACAATATACACTAACTGCTGAGATATGAGTATGAGTAGGAGTACTCGGTACGCTTTGCTTGTTTCTAATTGAATTTTGTAACTTTTATCAGCATGGCTACCGAAAATCTGAGGCTAATCTGTGGTACAGTGCATTCACCCATGACAAAAGAGGAGAACCTCTCTCGCCTCTAATCTGCACAGCACACTGATGCTGCTCTTTGAGAGGAGATAATCTCAGTCGAACAGGAGCGACTACGACTAGTACTGCATTGTTGCTGTTGTTAATCGATTATCTGAATAATTTGATTTGAACAATATGACAGGGATAAAGTGCAGATTTATGATCCCTTTTGTTGGTATTAATATGCTTCACACAGGACCAATGGACAGGAGGCCAAGAGATGTGGTCATGCTATGATGTGGTGATGATGTCTGATGTTGATGCAAATTGACTTATATATTTGAGTCCGAAAGGATATGCAACTGGATGAAGAGAGATGAGATGAGGAAACGAAGATGGTTATGTAATTGGAATGTGCATAGCGGGTGTGATTTTGTGTGGGATGCTCTTGATGTATCCGCCGGACTGATAGGTGTCCGCAAATCGAAGCAGGCAAATTGAATTCTTATGGGGGCATGTAAAAAGAAAAAACAGCCAAATAACCAATACAAGGGATTTGGTGTTCAACATAATTGTCAAAGCAGCCGAACTAACTAATCTCTACAATTCATCGTGCTTCAGCTAATCTAATCGATCTGAGAGCACTGAACCTTTCACAAAATACAACAGCTATCACTAATTCTTAGAAGAACTTTAAAAGTCAGTAAAGATTATTAGAACGATCGCAATTATAACCTGTGCGCTATTGTTTAACACACTTAGTGATTATATTTTGTTGATTAGAGAATAACAGGAGATTCGTTCACTAAAGTTCATTAACAAGGCGTCTTTTAGGGAACAAAAAAAAACAATCAGAAATGACGGCCATTCCTAACCATGACATTATTGTTAAAGAATTTAGGAATGCCGTCAAATACTCCCAGTTGCGTCAGATGAGGCACCCTGTAAGTTCTAGAAAATGATGGGTGTCGCCGCGTCCAGATTACTCATGAATCTCGTGTTTGCATAAAGCTTCTTGTTGACAGCTGTCACCATCATTTCTTTTGTCATTTTGCTTGTCAGTTAAGAGATGACTCGAAAACGGTAGGCTTATTTATTATTCGTATATTTCTTCGACTTAGTGGAAGTTGGTTTTAAAAACATGTATCGTCTCTAGCTCTACCAGAAGATGGCGAATTCGGAATGCCGTCGAAGCTTTGCAAATTTGATGCTAAACGATTTAAAATACACAATGCACAGAGCATTAATTCCAAAACAATAATTCCGTTGTACGGTAGAGAATTGCACTATCATGGGACTTCCTCAATATACGTAATGTCCAAGCTAATGGGTGTAAACACAGAAGGCGCTACCTTTCACAAATTCATACATACGCAGACGGTATTGGCATTGGAAGATCTCGCTAGGCAATAGTATAGGTAGAGGCGTTTACAACCGTCAGTCAGTTTAATCGGTAAAATTAAAAAGTATAGGTAGAGGCGTTTACAACCGCGAACTCTACGCCCTGCAGCAGTATGTGGATGAAGTCCAAATAGGTCAGAAAAGTCGACTCGACTCGGCCAGAGGTTCTTCGAATGGCTGCCAATAGTTTTGACACAATGAACCGAACTTTCGGCACAAAGGCCAAGTAGTTAGGCTGTCAGAAAACTTGGTCTTTACAACTAGCAGCAGCGTATCCAGAAACGCTGACAGAGGCTTTCAAAAGATCGGTAGCCTTTTAACCAGCGGTGGCAAACATGCTGGAACAGGGTGTTATCTTATAGCACTAAACCTCCCTGCGACAACTTCGCCATATCTATCTTAGACACCAAATCTCCACTTTACTTGTTTATCAGTTTGCTCGGTGCCTTCTATATTGCTGTGTTTCGCCATTCAAAGGAGACCAAAATCCCAGCAAGGCGAGTTTCTCTTTCCACTGTTCAATCAGTTGTGAGAATGTCGTAACGGATACAATTGTCTTGCCCCTGTCCTGGCTGTCGGTGAGGATGGCGATGGTATTTAAGTGTGTAGTCATGCAGGTGGCGAGTACTTGCTGTATATGTCCTATCGTCTTGAGCTTTCTGGAATCGGTAAAATTGATTGATTTGTGGCAATTATCCATCGTGACCATCCTGGCTTCTGTTGAAAGTGACCACTTAAATTTAAAATTTCAAAAATTAAATCGGTTTGTGTGTTGTGTTTGAGATCCGGAGTTATCGATAGGTTATTGGCATAGACCTTACTCTTCAAAGAAGCCTAAAAGTCAAGCAACTTCTCCTCTAACCGATCTTCAAATGATCTCTGTACGCGTGTGCTGATATGGAGTTTGACCTTGAAGTGAACCAGTTTCTTCAAAACGAACGAATTCCAGATTCACTAGAGATATTATGTTGACCGTTGTATTCCCGAATTTTAAGAAATGTTACTAAATTGAATAAAAACAACGCGTAGTTACGTGGTAAAAGACTCCATAACTTAATTTGCAAAGTTTCTACATGACATCTGTCAAAAAGGTCAACACCATTGAATTCAGTAAATGGCAGTAATTGACTGGCAACATCTACATCCACGTTTAGAATAGAATGCTTTGTTCTCTTACTTCGAAGGAAAGGTTGTCTAATTTTTCTATATATCAGTTTCTTACACCCAATTTTCTTCTTGACTTTGTATAGTACATGTGACCAAAACTGTCAAGCTTCGAAAGACATCTTCTCACAGGAAACAATACCACATGTCTGGTAGCCCAATTTTATTACATTCTTCACCTCATTGCAACATTACCAGGCCCACTTCAGAATGCATACAAATATCCACAACAGCAACCACTTCCCAATAGACATCATCATTATAGTCATCCTGGAAAACCGGCATCATCATCTTTGTCACATACTCCCATCCAAGAGGAATAACAGAAGCCACGATGTGCCTTTGGATAATACAAGAAGCATTATACTACCACAGCCGTCAGCCTGCTTTGCTAGTGTTGCATACCTAAGCATACTTTTCCTCGTCCTTGTGCTCTCTCTCTCTCTCACTGTTGCTCTACCTCCACTTCCCTGCATATTATTTTTTATATTTTCCTGTTGTGTCACATGTTACGTGATGTGATGTCAAACCCACATTCGTGGTTTATTCTCAATTTTATAAGGGATAACAAAAAAAAATCCCTCGGTTGGGCATGTTTTCACATGCAAAGGACACTCTAAGCCATTGTGAACGAAATGCAATTTAAATGATTTCATTTGACCATCAAAAGGGACATGCAAGTAGGCACGTATTGGCCACAAAATAACATGTATCAATTTTTCAGTTGATTGGTTCGGTAGCGGAAAAAGTGAATTACACAGTTTTGACTGTGCCATTTGACTGTCAACGTTAAAAGCCACTATACTATATTTTTGTTCAGTGGTCACTGTGGAATCAAATTAAAACTAAAAGCCACTAGAAAAATTATACAACAATGTAATCAGTTAAAAATGTTATTTTTTTGTGTTGAAGTAGAATACTAATTTAATTTGGATTGTGTTTAGAAACTAAAAGGCAATCAAGAGAGTGCATGTTTTTTTACAGGACATTTTTCTATCAATAGAACTAGGATCAATTTAGATCCGGGATAAAAGCAGAAACGGGCCTTTAAACAATTAATTACCGCTCATGGACATTTGCTATTCTCCTTTTAGTCAAATAAATAGCCTGATGAACTAAAATGGACAGCCAACTTCGGGTCGGTTGACAGTTTCGCTGCTCAAGCTGGAACTTACCCAAAAACACATTTGTATTTTGACGTTTCAGCAAACTTGACAAGGGCGCGTCCATTTTTTAGATTGTAGTTGTTAAAGGAATCATAACCTGTAAAAAATGATTCGGTCAAAAGGAAAGAAGGGAACAAGCACAACAAATTTATAGCAAGGTCACATGTATTCACAGATGCGACGAACTAGGATCCATTTTTTTTAGGAAATGTGCGGCAAGAAAATGCGAATTGACTGTCTAATTTGGTTCGACTATGCAAATAGTTTCTAACAAGTTTGCAGGTCGAAAATGGTGTCAAAACTCACACTTTTTATTAGATCTTTTGCTGATACCTACATTTTCCGTTGGAGATAACTTTCAAACTGTGCTGTCATATTTGACAGTTCTTTGACATTTGTGTTGATAACTGTATTACAAATTATAAGGTCTGTTCCCGCACTTACGAAAATTCGCAGCTTGTCAAATTTCTAAGAGTGGGGGTAAAATTCTCTTAGAGAAATAAAAATGCAAAAAATATTTGCGGAAACGTGTTGAACAAAAAAGCTACCCACTTTTTAGACGTCATTTTTTTTTATGGATATACTTCAATTAATTTTGTTAGTCAACAACAACACAACTCATATTTTTGCCCACAGAAATTTCCAGGACAAAAATTCGCAGCATGGGGAAATTTCTTACTCTCTCTCTCTCTTCTTTGAAAAACTACCAGATTTTGACTAGCGGGAACAAGAATCGCTTTATTTCGTTAAAATTTGTAGCTTTTCGTAGTTTTGAGTAGTTCGGAAACAGACCTATAGTGAATAGAAAAAATATTTCCGTATCATTCAAATTTATTTAAAAAAAATGTTCTTCAATTTACCGAACATAGATTTAAAGGATTCGTAATAGTTTTAGTACTCATATGCGACCAACTGAGCACACCAAATATTAATCGTAGAGTGGATATTTCGTACAAAATACACCCTGCGTACTTGGAACGAAAGGTCCAAACTCATGTGCATTGTAATTTGGCCTCTATCCGTCTACTAATCTTCTTAGGGCACAGGGTCCTATGCGAATGTATTTTAGGAGTTCGATGGACAAAGTTTTATTAAACGACGGACAGTGCAGCTTAGCTTCACGAACCTTCTGGTGAGGTATTTGACTAAGACGATGGAGATTTGATATCGGTTACGCTTACACTGTTTAGACCTGAGGGGCCTCATCAATCTGTACATGTCCCTGGTATACATATTACAGTGACCTGGCAACCAGCAAAGGGTGAGGCTGTACTGTCCAGCTATCTCTTTAAGAGATGCGTAGTAGTCTTTCACCGCCTTTGATATCGTTGTGCTAGATGCAAGGGATTTGATGACTGTCCAACAGCATGGGACACTGATATTACATGAACCAAAAATCAGTCAGTTCCTTGACGAATGGCAGTGGCTTCGGCTTGAACACTGCGGCAATATAAGGGCTACAGGAAAGGGGTTTTTTTTTTTTGAAAAGACCTTACCAAGAACCTGTCCGTAAAAATGCACAGCGATTCGTGGTACTGTTTGGTATTGACTGTTTGTAGTCCGCATTGAAGTTTGTGCCCTTTAACTGATGACAATACATCGACAGCTCCTTCCATTAATTGTAGCTTCTCAGCTCAGTCAGTTTAGTTCATTGACGATGTCGGTAGAAAGTAACTAGTAACAGACGCTGCGCTAGACTTCTTCGGCATACCTACAACCCCGATGTTGACTTCATCAAATAATATGGATGGTTTCTATAAGGAAACCATACACTTTATGGGTTACACAATGGGTCAACTACCTCACAACCAAAATCAAAAACAATCACCTTATGGACAATACCTACGTACGAACTGCATTCAAGTTTCCAATTTAAACTGTGATGAAGCAAAGAACAAGTAAATCAGATTTCATATCATAAAAACATTTCTAAATCAGCTTAAACCAGCTCTGGCTTCATCGGCTAATGATAGTTGTATAATAGGTACAACCATTGTAAAACCAGTTCAAATCGGCAGATGCAATTTAAAGTGTAAGAACCTTCCATGACCGTAAGAACACAACATTCTCGTTTAAGCGCAACTAGCATTTATGGACTAAGGTTACACGCGTCGAACGAAACCAATTATTAAGGAATGCTCAGCGAGACCATTGAATCCTCCTGCAGAATCAAGGAATAAAAGAAACGTTCCTAATCATTTGTGATTCCTGTCAAAACACATTCCAAAATAGCCACATCTAGAATATGCTGGAATGGAAAGAAGGAAATCATGCAACTTCCGAATAAGGAAAGGAAATGCTCTGTGCGATTTTATCCAAGGAACCAGTAAATTGCATAAATCCCTAAACGAACTCGCCTTTCCTCATTTGGATGTGCTCCAGCAAAGATTGAAATTTAAATGGAACCTTGTTCGTTAGAGACCATCGAATAAAATCCAAAACCAAAATACACAACTTCGACTCACAGGCGACAGATAAAACCAACGCAACGCACTGTTTACCCAAAGTGATAATTCCGAAACAAGCCCCTAAAATCCCATGAAATCCCTCTCCTCCCGGTCGGTTGGCGGCGTGAAGGTGTCAAGATAGCGTGAATCAGTAAATCACTTCTAATGCCAGTAGCGTTGACGCAAATTATAAATCAAAAGCTGACTTAACACGTGATTTTCTTTCTATCTATTTTTCTTTTTTTTTTTTTACAGTAAAAGGCAACGAATAAGAGACAAGAAAGAAGAAAAAAAGCACACAAAAAAAAAGTAAGAGAAAAACGAGAAATAAAAGCAGCTGATCACCGGCATAAGGCATGCAATTGGCTTCGCGTTGCATTTTAACGAAGCGCGTCCGGTTGCCGTCGTCGCCGGTCGCCGTCACGAAGGAGTTGAGAATTGCCTTTTGTGTTGTTGTTGTGTTAAGTTGGGATTTCTTTTTCTTCGTCTGGCATAAAATGATGAAGGGGAAAAGAAAATTGGATAAAGCTATCTTCAAGAGGAAGACGGTTATTAGTTGAAGGCCTCATTTCTTTTTAATTCTGTGCAACTAAATTGACATTGGATGCCATCATGCCCATCAGCGAACAGCTGGTTAACGCACAGACCGTTTTGTAGACGACCTTAACACCTTGGCCATCGTGTCGGATAAAACGAATCACAGGACTTTGCACTTTTGGTTATTCTGCCTTTGTGCCTTTGTGACTTTGATCTTGAATTGCAAAAGTTGTAGATAACAAAACAGAAATTCTGATGATGAGTAAGTGTAAATGGTGTCTCACAAGTGGCAGGTTTAATTAAAATTTCAAAATTCTACTTAAGTAGATACTGTATCTTAAAATGTGTCTATTTATTGAGCATTCTTTGGGGATTAGTTAACATCCTCTCGAAAGGTTTATTTACCCCTTAAGTGTTGCGTACACTGTGTCAAGTTGAGTAATTCAGGAGAGAATGTAAACATTTGTAGGTACTCCTGTGAATAGTTCACCTCTTCAGTGGCGATAAGCCGCAAGGTCGGTTAGATAAGAGGTTGAAGGATTCTTCTCTTCGCGATATTAAAGTCTAGGGAAAGTAATATTGACCAATATAACCAATTGACAAGTATAGTATAATAAGAAAAGAGTGAATGGGAAACGAGGAGAGGGTTGGTATGGCACTGATGGCAATGGAACACTTAGGGAATCAGCATGTAACTTTTGAACTGTTATTAGGGAGCTGAAAATGTCGCTGCATATGGATCACCAGATGGCAGTACGTACATGGTTGAAGGTTGACGCAAGAAGTGAAGCCGAACGACTAAAGAAAACGCCATCAACCCGGTTAATGGGCGCTGGAAATGTTGACCGGAGATATGGATTTTGGCCAAAAACTTATTTTCTCCGATAAGGCCTATTTTTAGCTCAGCGACTATGTCAACCAGCAAAATGAAATGAAGGAGGCACCGATATAGAGCGATTTTAACCATCTTTCTACTGCCAGAGCTCGACAACATATGTATGTACATGTATCTGAGCTGCGATTCCAACAAGATGGTGCTACATGCCATAAAAGCGATGCAATGCTCGAAGTTGTGAAGGAGGAATTCTCCGACTGGGTCATATCACAGCGAGCTGCCGCAATCAATACGACTTGCTACTATTCGACTATTTCTTCTTGTCCTACGCTAACAAGCCAACCCTTTTGGACGAGCTCAAGGCCAACATTTGAGGCTCTATTGCTTGAATCACTGTCAGCGAAGGCGAGAAGGCTATTTGAATTATTTGATTTACATAATAGCATGAATGTAGTTTCAAATAGAGTCAGAATCAGTTCTATATCTCACGCCGTTCCTGTTGTATTTAAATTGTTTGAACTATCGTTCTTATCTGGTCACCCTATAGCTTCCTTTCAGAGCTAAAAAAGATTCAAAATCAAACGAACTCCAAACAGGCGACGCGACCCTATAGCCTATATTCTTAAATCAAAAATTGCTTTGAACTTTTAAAACGTTGGATATTTGTCAGATGGTCGTAAAGGTGATGTCCCTCAAACCTGAAACCCCGTGCATAGTAGTCGAATGCACCGACCACTGAGTTACGGCACGCATGATTTTTCAAACTTAAAATTATTCCATTATACATATGAACTTCAAGTCAGTTTCAATTCCACTTTAGAGCGAAACTTTAAAAAGATTTTCAGTTTCTACTTGTCATCAAGCGTCCAGCTTTTCTTCAGCGAAGACAAGCTATCGCCTCAAACTTAAAGTTGCTAAGATTGCTGTGCAAACACCCTTTAATCCATATACGCATACGTAGATACATTACATAGCTAATCTGGTTTAATAAAAATAAACATATACATGGTACATATGGGTACATATGTACATTGCGAACAGAACACCAAAGGCGAAACGCATGCTTCAAACAAAGCATACCATCGCCAAATAATCCCTTACAGGAACAATAAACCAACGAGCGATAACTGGAAAAGATCAAAGGAAATATTTCAAGGACCTCAAACAGGATACCAGCAATAAAAATCATTTCACTTGCGGGAGAATTCCGAATGTATCTGGCACTCTACCAAAAGGATATCAAATAAAATCAATACAATGCGTTAGGTGGTAAAAAAAACAAATTGAGTTCAACTCATATCCAACTTTGGCCATGGACCAATACCGCCAAAAGCTCATGAACAAGCATTACACATATCTGTGTAAGGTAAGGTGACCCCATGAGGTCGATTGTTTACCAGCTAATATCAACTGCGAGGGCTGAGGAACCTCTTTACTATTTGTTAAAACTTTTATGCAGGTACCTACTACTTTGGGATCAATTTGTAACCTCAAAGCAAGAACTAGGTAACTTTTTTTTGTCTTGTGCCAACTGTTAAGGACTAGCCGCTCGCCTCGAAAAGCTGCAACAACACATGGCAAAAGAGGCGCCGGTATCCTCAAAGTTCACGTTTCGACGGGGGAATATTTCCACTGTGACTGAACCTTATCTTTTGGACCACTCATTCATTTCCCATCAGATGTTTGTACCGGGGGTTCTCAGTATCATCGTGTCCGCCCTTTGTTGAATTGTCTGTCCGAGATCAGGCTGGTTGGAAGCAGCAAGAGGCTCACCCTCCCTCCCTGAAGCAGGCCTCCTGTGGTCCTCTTGCCTACTCCTGCCCTAACGATCGAACTGCCACCAAAGGGTTGCAACACCCAAGAAAGTTGCAAACGATTTTACCTCCTCTTTAAGTTAGTATTTTTACTGACTTTCTTACTAGACATTGCTTTCTTAGATCCTATCTGAAAAAATAGGCCATCTCTCTCGAAACAGCCCTCCCTATATCGTGCAAATGCCCGGCTATGGCTTTATCTTGGGCTTATGCACTTATGCACACTACTCTACGAGAAGGCGAAACCTTTACAGCTTTAACTATCTTTACCTTCATTAATGAGCTCAATTTCAGCGAGTAGGCAGAATACCATGATGCGATATCATGAGTTCGAAAAAAACATGATTTTCCCAAAGAGACTCGTTCAAGATCTGCGTATTAGTACGCTTAGGTGTCGTAGCTCAGTGTCTAGTCTGTTGGATTACTATGCATTGATGTCCAAATTCAAATCCCAGAAAATTCCACAAAAGTTTTTCACGGCCTCATCTGTTACGAGCGACTGACATGAGAATGCTTCTAACCTTCCAATACGACTTTATGCTAAAGGGTCCTCCTATGTGTGCAAAACACGTGTAGCTCTGAGAAGCTATAAGATACTGATAAAACCTCACATGTACTTCAAAATCATACTGACTAAGTAAAAGGCAAATAAACACACGTCATACTAGAACAAAATATTGAAAGTATCTATCGGTTCCCACAGTACAAAGTCACATGCAAATCAAATTCTAATTTGCAACACTAACAAACGAACTAAGACCTACAATATGCTGACCATTCGACTTGGCCTCTCTTTTTTCCCTGTAAATGTCCAAATAAATCAAAATCTGATTCTAAAATGCGAATATAAATGACAGTGTTGCATTTTTTTTTGCTAACACAAAACACCTTATTCAGAGGTCAATTCAAACGAAACGACAGCGATGATGTTAATGTTGAAAAGCTCGCTATATTGCCTCCGGTGACTATACTATCTGTGCGAGATATCTTTCGCACGTGACATTTGATAAACACACAGCGACGCGATGGTGTTCACTTCGGATGCGATGCGACAGAGACATAAACAGATTTGTTTATTCGGAATGCCAAACACTGCTGGCTATAGCT
This sequence comes from Chalcosyrphus nemorum, assembly GCA_949716465.1. Lineage (NCBI taxonomy): Eukaryota > Metazoa > Arthropoda > Insecta > Diptera > Syrphidae > Chalcosyrphus > Chalcosyrphus nemorum. Next base: position 49,812,787 of record OX454332.1, read on the forward strand.
GGCTGTCTGCCGAGAAATTACATAAATTAAAGTTTTATTGAATTTTTGTTTTGGTTTTACTAAAATATCGAACAGGCTTTATGTCAAAGCCCGTTCGGTTTTGTGAATGTAACACGTTCTTTTTATGGCCACGGGAACAATAGATGTTTTTAATTTTATTTATCGTAGTTAACGTTTTGCCTTTTATTTTAATTGTTATAGGCAACATGCAATTGTTAGTCGTAAATGGAAAAGGATCCGTCCATAATAAGGTGTGATGCGTAAATAAACGTCAGCCTTTTTTTGCTTCATAACTATTGTCATTCTTTTTAGAGGATAATTAGCCCTTCTGTGAGGTTTAAAAAATCATTAATTCCTAATAGGAAAACCGAAATGCATTCCAATATGCATTTTTTGGTAGATGCAAAACAAACAAAGTACTTAAGTAAACAATTTAGATACGTGCAGTGTATATACATATTTCTAATAATAATAACGATCTTTGCCTTTAGCGTTTTATTGGTGAATTAACGAGTTAACGATTGACGTACGCAGTTAGTAATGATTTAACTAAGTTAGAGTTTAAGTGTTTATTGGCAACTTAATGTAATAATAAAACGCTTACTTAAGTCGGCGCGTTGAATAATAATTTTAAGTAAACTTGGTGTGTCTGCCTTGCAGTTTTAAGTGCTTTGAGAAAACCTTACAACACTCGGGTTTTATGTTTGTTTGTTTGTTTTAAATCCAAGAGTAATCAGACTCTACAGGTCTAACTACGGACGGATTCTCCCCAAAATAAACAGTCAAAGGCCAAACTGCTACGGGTTCAAAGTTAATTTCAACCAGTGAAAAATGCTACAATCCGCTTGGAGCGGATCGTATGATACCCTATCCCTATCTTATTTGGGCGTGTCAGTGGGCGGTGGAAAATGTATTCACAAAATTTGACTATTTTGCCCAATAAAGTAATATTTTTACTCGAAAATTAATTTTTGAAGTAAACGCCCCTAAAAAGTGGGCGTGGCCATATACAATGTATAGACGATTTGTAGATTAAGTGGATATCTACATATTTGCCCAAGTAAGTTTTTTCGAGTTTCATATGAAAATAGTGAAAAAAAGTGATTTTTTTGAAAAGTGGGCGTGTCAGTGGGCGGATTTTAAAAATTTTTACACTTGTATTGCTTACTTTTCCAAAGACCTCGTATACAAAGTTTCATCAACCTAGCTCAAAATTTAAGGCCCAAAAACTGGTGACACACAGACGGACGGACGGACGGACGGACGGACGGACATAGCTCAATCGACTCGGCTAGTGATGCTGATCATTTATATATATACTTTATGGGGTCTATCTGCAATATTTCTCTATGTTACAAACTATGTATCAAACTTAATATACCCTTAGGATAGGGTATAATAATATGAAAGCGTTCATCTCTTTTAAATCAATTCAAGATGTGTCAAACAATATAGACTACAAAAGTCAAAGAACTGTCCAAAATGACAGCACACATTGAAAGATCTTTCAGTGAAAATCCATACTAACTTTCTTCTTGAAAGACTTTGCTATGGTTGGTTGGTTGGTTGGTTGAAACCGGCGCTCGGTGAGGATGCACTTAGACCAGGAGTAGGTCCATTGTACTGCCGATGTGTAAGGTGGGTGGGTCACCCTCTTACTCAGGGAACCATTTACTCCTTAGTAGGAAGGAGCCAATCTTAGCCGTACAGGCATTGTTGAAATCACTTATATCGTTGAACAGGTATTCAACTAGTGTGGCCTTTCTAATGTTGGCAAGTGCGAGGCATGTGCATAGGAGGTGACTGATAGTCTCCATCTTTACAACTACAACGGAAGTCATAGGGCACCCCCTATGCCAGTCCTTGGGCATGCCTCCCTATAGCACAGTGTCCGGTGATTTACGATTTTGGAGAGGGTTACTCTCTTATGTTTTAGAAGTCCGATGGACCTGGCTTCATTTAGCGTGGGCCACAGCAGCCTTGTAGTGTTACAGTGGCCAAGCTGTTGCCACCGATGGTTGGCTTCTCTAACCGCATCGGCATGGACAAGGTATTTAGCAAAGGACGTTGGCGCCTCGATGTCGGTGACTTTTATGCTGTTTAGACCTGAGGGGCCAGTTCGTCAGCTTCACGATTCCCTGGTTAATTACAGTGACCCGGTACCCAGCAGAGGGTGAGGTTGTATTGTCCAACTATCTCGTTCAGAGATACGCGACAGTCCTTCACTGCCTTGGATCTCGTTGTGCTGGATCCGAGGGATTTGATGGCAGCTTGTCTGTCAATGTATTTGACAATATCCGATACTGATTAGCCGCCAGCTAGTGAGCTGCTTTGCGAATGGCAGTGACTTCGGCTTGGAAAACGTTGCAGTAGCTAAGAAGGCTGAAGGAGAGGTGGATGTCTAGATCTTTTGAACATATACCAGCACCGACTCCTTCTTCGGTTTTGGAGCCATCCGTGAAGATAGTCAGCGATTCATGGTGAAGGACATCCAGTTGTGTCCATTCTGTTCTGTCGGGTACTAAGCATTTTTAGCTCATGTGTTCAGTGGGCAAGTGGTCGATGACCTTTGGAAGATGCCGGTGCATCAAAAGTGTTCTGGCGTGTCCCGTGTGTCTTTGACTTTGCTCTACTATCCTCCAACTTTTTTATTTGTCATAAACAAACTCCTTAACGTTTAACTTCGACATGTAGTGGGTGGCAACAGTGCATTCGAAAATGTGTTCGCTTATAACTCGATTCGAGCCCCAATAGATCACAGAGGAAGAGATATCAGCAAAACTTCTTCACCATAGCACCGAATAAAGGTTTCTGCTTTGTAGTAAAGTTTAATCAGTGTTCTTCTTTAGGCGAGGTTATGATTCGGAGTACAACGAATAGGTCGTCATGTAACAGACAGAATCGTTCCACCCAAAAGTAACCACATAACGAAATCTATTATCAAATCCATAAGTTAATCGTAATCAGGCTCATTGTCAATCTGTTACAAAGACAAAGTCAACATAATTCACTTCCTGCGTTGATATGTCCGCATTGTATGTTGTCACCATAGCCACAATATCTCTATCTTTTTGGTGAATAGATACAATAGATTTCTTTGAAGCGATATACTCTGTATAGAGAAAGTACTAATACGCGGTTCCGAACAAAGGCGTTTATTGCCCAAATGATATTTATCAATCACCGCAATATTGCAGCCCACAATGAACTGCACATTCCTTTTTATATACTCATGGCCTAATCTGAGAAGAGCAGTAAGCTTGTGGTCACTGCATCTGCGGGTGACGCACACGATTGTAATGGTCTTCAGGCCAAAACAATGTCACCTTTTGTTCTGTTAGTTTTCAGGATTCGATTTTTTATTTATATTTCCACAAAATCGATGCGATTCTAGGAAACAATAATATCTAAATATTTAATGGTTTCCCTCGACCCAGTCGTCCCTCTCTGCACCGTGACATACAATATTCAAAGTTTTAATGTGACAAAACCATGCAAAATTTGTATTCCTCCGATAATCAAAGAATCAATGCAGCCAACCAACCACCACCATCACTACGGTCACAGAAATCCAACACTCATCGCCAACATCCGGTGGATTGTTTACTCCAAACAACGCGCGGCTCGCCCCCAGGCCTGATTACATTCATAAACGAAACTTTCCACACAAAGTCCAACGACAACCATGGCGACACAACAACAACAACAAAAAGCCAACTTCACATCTATACAGCCGCTGGGCACTGCTGCTGCTGCCTCCACGTTGTGTTGCTCTCTCGATGCAGGCAACACTCGCCGCATTCCTCGTAGATGTGGCGCGACTAGCCGGCCAGTATCTACTACTCTGCCCACTCCAGATCTACTAGGTGTGTACACTGAAACTATCGATTTTATTTTCTTTCATTAAAAAATAAAAAAATAAATAAATTAGCAAACAAAGTTTTTTTTTGTTGCTCCTCCTTCTGGGCATCTTCTCCACATATTTCCTTCGTCGTCATTTCACATCTTCTTGTGCAGAGAAAAAAGGAAGAAAAAAAAAAAGCCAAGCTAAAAAAGACTTCACCAAGTGTGCGTGCCATCAATTACTGTGGTATGCAGAGCCTCAATTAGCCATTTGGCTTTTGCTGCTTCTGTTGTCGAGAAGAGTACCAAGCTGGTGGTGGATGGACAAACGAACGCACTTTGTTGTTTGCTAGAGTCGGAGCCAGCGCACGCCATCTTAAGGACAGTTGGAAAGCCTGTTCCGCGGGTATGCCCAATGCCAACGGTCGGACCGGACTTATTTAGCTAAAGAATGCAGCAGGATTTTATAGAGATGCACTTTGGATTTGGTGCACATGGTTGGTTGTTGCCTGCCTCTCGTAGTCGTTGACATTAGAAATATAAACATCCGAGCGACAACAGGAAATTTGTTGCACATACATATACACACACACACACACACAAATCAAATAGGAATTCACTGGAATAATGGGGCTTTGTGTACATATCTAGGAAAACAGTGAATTGTTGGCAATGTTAGCACTTGTTCGCCACCAGTGTTTAGATTGTGATTGTGTCAGAAGCTTTGTTATTACAAAAAAGAATGTTTAGACTTTGAGAATTCGAAAACCATTTTATAATTTTGGATGAATTCAGCAGAAATTTATGGAAAATATATTTTAAGAAATATGGAAATACCAGCAGGGAGTTAAGAGGCACCATGGGGTGCCTAAATTCTAACAAAAACCACGAAGTGTATTTCAACATGAAAATAAAATTCTGTGAATTACAACCGAATTTAAAAGTTACCTACAAGTCTCACCAGACAATGTAGAGAACACCCATTGAGAGTAATCACTGAAAGCTTATTAGCTTAAGTGAGTATTTATTCTAATGGCCGTGATTCAAGTCGTGTCGGTCTAATTTTTGAGGACTCGGTCCAATATGTACGCCGAGAATAGAGCCTCGAATGTTGGTCTCGAGCTCATCCAAAGTGGTTGGCTTGTTAGCGAGGACCGAGGACTTGACGTAGGCCTAGAGAAAATAATTAAGTGCTGTCAAGTCGCATGATTGCAGCGGCAAATTGATGAACGCTCGCCGTGATATGACTCAGTCGACAAATTTCTCCAACACAAATTTCTCCTACTTGAACCACAGCTCGGATATATCGATGTTGTCCAGCTTTGGCCACAGAAAGGCAGTTAACATCGCTCTTTACCTGAGAGCACTGGCGGTATAGGTGTCTTCTTCCTCATTTCGAAAGAAATAAGATCGGATGGTGCTGCCATGCCATATTGTTGGATTGTGTTTGTTGACATGGCTTGGTTCAAAAATGGATCCCCGGCCAATTAAAGTACTTACGGCATTATCTATTCAGGTCCGAATTCAACCACAAAACAAACCGGGCTATCTCTCAAGTCACTCAGTTAGCTTTGACTGGATAAAAGGAAGTTCTTAAGCTAAGGATACAAATTCCAAACTAAGTCCACTTCTTCTTTCAAGGCACACCGAATGCAAGCACATATGTATCTGCGATTGATGCGATTAAATTATGGGGAAGCTAATTTTTTAACGTACTCCATCACTATCTATCGCTAGTTTGTTTAGTTGATTATCGTTACGGCGATAGTTATCGTAGTTACTGCTATTGCGGGGATGATAGGTGGTTGAAGGTTAACCTATTACTTTGCAACTCTCAGTCTAGTACGTACCTTCAATCGTCACTTGTAATTTCTGTCTGCTCATTTGTGCACGAAGGATGCGATTCGAACGCAGGATGATTATACTCTCACCACAATTCTTGAACTCGAATATTTCAGTATTATCCGACCATAGTCGTATTAAGTTATTAAAAAGTCGTATATTGGTTCGCAAGATACGCTTATGGTCGGATGAAATACGACTATAGTCGGATTCGACTTTCGTATTCGACTTCGAGAATTGGGGTGACTGTTTGATTGGTTTCGAAATCTCAGAAGTTCTAAAAATAAAATTAAATCAATATTTTTATTTATAGAACAAAGTAGTTTAACAAATCTTTAAACTTGATTTGGCATATCCCTGCTATCGTGCTCACTCAAAAGGATTTTAATGAATTTCTTATTGATTATTTTGATTTTGCGAAGCGTGGTCTTATATTTTAAAGCAAACTATTTTGGTTTGAGCTTAAGATTCTTCGCGGAACTGGATACGCAAGTTATAAGTTTCATGTTTTTGTACAGCGCCCCAGTTTGGGTGGCGTCACTTTCAACGAAGGCAATAAGGGGGAAACTTTCATCTGCTAATAGTCTATGCGCAATTTGAACAATTTGCGGTTTCCGGGCAATTTCGAATGAAATAGCCTATGTTATAGCTGGGATGGTCCCTTTCGGCGTTCTCGCTAATGAAATAAAAAGGGTTTACATCAGCTTATCACGAACCACCAAGATACCAGGCTTCTCAGGAGGGTAAAGGGGGGAAAAAGGCAACATTTACAGCACTCTGGCAAGCCACAGTTGATTCCCAACATTGAAACATGGGCAAGAAGAACGCACGGGCTTTAGGAAATACAGATTTGGACACGATAGCTCGTCCTTTTGCCCACAATACGCAAAATATGTAGGTCTATGCCAAAATACCACAAACCACCCCTGCCCTAAATGCCAACATAATCAATGCCATTGGTAAAATTCAGCCTGAGCTATGGAAAATTTGGCGTTCTGGATGCGTGCCACACAGCGAAACGGTGGCATTCATTTGAATGATGTTAGATTTCACACATAATGGCATACACTGTCCTTCAAAATAAGCAAACAAATATAATGATATTTCACTCACAGTTTGTTTTATTCAAACTTATTGATAGGAAACGCTTGATGGAAAACCCCTTATAAATCCACATTAACTTAAGTGCCATTTCCATATATGATGCATCATTTTAAGGAATGCCAATTTTAGTAATGAACCCAGAAAAACATTTGTTTTATTTTTAGGAAAGATTAAATATGATTAAGACACTAACGGAAAGTGCAAGCTGAAAATCTCCTCCCATTTTAGTTTCTATTTTATTTTTGAGTCAACAATGTTGTGTGGCATCTGATGACACTTGCTTTAGCTAACTAAAATATGAAATTCAAATTAGATCTTATTAGATCACATTTGACGTGTGAAATTATTACACAACCGAAATTTGAGACAAAAACTGCTGTATTGTAACACAAGAAGCAAAAACTGTTGGTCTTTCGTCGAAAAATATTAAAAATTTCTGCGTTTAACGCCCAATATGAGAAGGAACTTTATCTCAATGAACTATATCCCATTGAAATTTTGGTAGGCCCATACACCACCACACATTGGATTGTGTGATTGTCTGGAGCAAATTTGACTGTACATGCTTTGAACTGATCCAAATATAACCGAAAAATCTCTTGAAGAAAAGGATTCATAAGATTTTGAATGAGATTAAGACTTGAGTCGCTCTAGGTTTCACAGGGTCGGCAGGAAGACTGGTCCAATTAGGCCTGACGCTGGACACGATCACGTAGCAATGGTTGAGAATGAGGTAGAAGTATATCCGTCCAATACAACTTGCATTGACCGCTTACCCAAAAAGTTAGCAATCGATGATGAGAAGATGCTACCGCCACTGTAAGCTTCAATTTTACTTAAGAGGGCACTGTGCCACAGTCTGTTAAAAGCTTTAGAGATATCAAGAACAACTACTTGGTATTCACGCTTAGAGAGCACTGATATTAAGCCTATGTTTTTGTACTTTGAAGGAGAGGTTTTACCGCCCTTTTTGGGAATGGAAAAAAAAACCTGTAGAGTGGACGACATTACGTACAAGTTTAGCCAGGGTAGAAATACACCTCTTCAAAACAAGGGGAGTGATCCCCAGATGGCTGAAGATTTGATACTGTTAAGATCTCCAGCTACTAGCTTCAACGCAAAGTTTTGGATGATGGATATTGACTGCGTCTTCTTCAAGGCTTGGTTAGGTTAGATTGGATTGACTTACTTACCGCATCTTAACCTTTAGTAACATCATCACCACAGGGGGCGACAAACAGAACTATAACACAGAAACGATCGCAAACAACCAAAAATATGCTAAGAATGCTATACTGCTTGTACTCGTACAGATGTCTGATCGGCACATATGTCAAATCACCAAGGTCATCAAAGATCCCAAGTTTAGGTTTCTCTTTGAAGACAGGACACGACAGTTACAGAGAATATAAAGGATATTTTCCTCTTCCTTCTTGTCCCTACAACTTATGCAAAAGTTGCTTTTAGGTTGGCCCAGACATCTAGCGTGTAGATCAATGAGGCAATGTAATGATACTCAAATCCGGACGACTTGAAACCTTGAGGTCGTTAGAGGATTTTAATATTTTGAACAATTTACTGTTCTCCTAGATATCGTTCGCCCTCTTAATAGCATCCAGCCTTCTACAAAGAACCACGTCTTAGGTACGGAGCCAGAAGGAACTTTTAATGGGAAGGTACTCGCTTTAAATTTTTTTGTCATAGTCAAGCATGAGTTCTTTCCTGTGACTTGTATAACCTGTGTATGCGAAGGTCAACTTGTAAACGTATAGCTGTGAGTATCTTCATTCATTAAAAGTTCCATTGACGGCTCCACCGTCTGTTTTACCATAACCCCCAACGGGCAATCATCACTAAGCCGATCTAATGTACACACAACTTAATAATTTTAATGATTAGGTATTATAGCCCATAACTATGAGGATTTTGATTTCTTAAGCATTTTTTTCGCGACTCATTCTTAAGTGTTAATCAACTTTTGTGAATGATGTCATAAGACAAAAGTCTGAGGAGGTTATAACCGCGTGTCTTCATATTTCATATAAATCTTCGCAGCAGCTGATTTGAGCCCGAAAACTGAGGTGCGGCGAGTAAGAAGGAAGGCACCACACGAACTCAAGACGAAGAAGTGAAACTCAATAAATGATTGTTGGTCTTGATTTATTTTTTTTTTTTTTTTGCTGCTGCTGCTGTTGCTTTCTGGATGGCGGCAGTGTTCTATTATTAGCGCAAAAGACGAACCATCACTGAACGTGAGGTCAAGATCGTTCGATGCTCCGTTTTCTTCTTTCTTTCTGTGTCTACCCTAATGCATGGTATCGATCGGGATCTCTCGGCGCACACTCTGATCATCTTGAGCTTGAAGCAGTGTCATGGAATGATCATTATGGAGGACGTGGATGGATGTTTTTTCTTTTAATAAATACACGGAAGACATAACCGTCCACTTCGTTTCTGAAGAAATTCACGGCGAGGATAATGACCTGTTATTTCTGTAGCGGCAGTAGCAGCAGCAACATGTCAATCAAAAGCCGTACGAACGCCATTATTATTTCACAATTTGACACAAGCAAATAACAGAGTATCAGCTGATTTCACCAGATTTCAGATCAAGTTGCAAGTGATCAGATTACATTGCAATCAGTTGGTGATGTCAATCAAAAATTGGTAACAGGTTTGTTTTGTTTGTAACGAATTGGAATTGACACTTTCGCTTGAGGCGTAGAGCTTAGTCGTTTAAACGTTTCTATCAACCCTTTCCCTCGTAATTAAGTGTGTCTGTCCCACGAACTTGTGAAGGAATTCACGAATTATAATCTTTAGGAAGAGTTGACCGTCTGGACTGTCTTAATGCTTGTAGGTGAATGAATATAACTCTTCATGTTGATTCGACAAGACAGATTTGATTACTGAAAGTCAATTTGATAGATGTAGCTTCAACAGTATCCTGTCCTGTTACCTGTCAAAGTTTACTGATACTACTTAAAATATGGCCGTCTGATAACAGTTACCATTCAACTGCGAAGTTTTGCAGTTTGATGATCCCACAACAACAGAATATTCAGCGAGGAAGCAACAATGGACCTGTGATTTATGTAAGTAAGCCCTGAAAAAAGGGCTTCTTCCAAAGAAGAAGAGATAGGAAAATGAGTGCTTTCCCCTAATGCTATCTTTTTACTTCAACATTCTTCGATCTAGAAAACAGCTATATCACGAGCTCGTCTTACTATCTGTGGCCAGGGCAAGCAAGTATTGCACGGAAGATGACCGTCGGGAAGATCAGACACTAGTGAGCTCGTAGTGTCATTCACTATTTCCATTAAAATTGAATTATCAAATATGTTTTGGAGCGTTTCGATGACGGACGGATTAAATAGTACTAACAATGTACCTATATCTAAAATTTTACTGTGAAATTGGTCTCGGGCAATCAAAATCTAGGATTAAGGTCAACTTTTCAAAGACTCGATTTTCTCCAAAATAGCTTGAGCTGCTATCAAATTTAGGATTAGAATCAAATGGAATCTCACTGACACATTCTATAATCGGTGGTAGTTTTTACCGCTACAGACATTTTGAGAGTCGTTTTGTACATTTTGTTGTTAACTGATTGACTGTCTGCTGAAAATGGGCGGGCAGCGGCATGTAAAGATGTCAGTCTATAACAGTTCGCTTATGGATGCTATTCTAATAAACATTCCGGGACTCTAAAGGGCCAAACATATCTAATCAACATTGGGAAGCATAAGCTAATGTCATAACTGACCGAAATGTTTTCTTATGTTCTGTCATTTCCAGCCACTAACCATAATACTTTTGCCTGTATAGCCACCCGGCAACACAATCGACAATTTTTTTCCCTTTCGTTGTTGGTGTTGTTTTCATTTTTCGCGTAAAAAATGGATAGTAGCAGAAATTTAATAAAACGAGATTGAAAGCAGTAATCATTCGCACATTTCCAAATATAAAATATAAGAAAATATGACAGAAAACATTAATGTAAACACATAGGGGTGGGCAATTTCTACCAACTGTCAAATTCGCATATGCAATGAGCGACTGAGAGCGCTCGCTCTCATGTTCGGTAGTGTTTCCGAAAGTGACCGAAAACTTAACGAATCGACGCTGGGCTTATCATGTGTTGGGTCATACGATTATGTGTATTCGGTGATTTACATATGAGTGCATATGCAGCCAAATGTTGATTATGTTTTTCACTTAAGAATGCCCTTTTGAGCTTAGCTTCCGTGATTTCGATTTGAAACATAATTTCGTTCACCTGATAACTCTCCCAAGACCGAACAAAATACTCGAATGCCAAGTCTAAATATTCTAATATCAAAGTTTGAAATGTGACAGCACCCCACTGACAATCATCAATTGGCTTCACAATCTCATTCTCTCCTTAGCAGAAAATTTTCCACTCTAAGCTAACGGAATTATTAAGAACAATGTAATTGCATGTAGAAATGTGTGTAAAAGAACACACAGAGAGTCTAGACGCAGGCATCACAAACCGATATGCACAGATTCAAATAGAAAATCCGGATATGAACCGAATCAAATCGGTTCGAGCTAACCTTATCAGTCCTTCCACTCAGACCCGTTCTTCTTAACAGACTTTCCCTCTCTAACTCATTCAAAAGATTATTAAAAACAAATAAAAGTAATGATATATAAAAAAAAAAAAACAAAAAAAAATATTATAACGACGGTTATTGCTGCGCGCTTATAGTTTCATTGCAGCATTATCGCAAGGGGGTACTATAAAATAATAATAACAATAAATAAGCAAACAGGACAAGGCGAGCTTGTAGTGGTCGTCGCTGTATCAGCTGCGTCTCTCCCAAGTTGTTTATTTCGTTTTTTTTTTTTCTTCTTCTTCTTTATCTCTGACGCATATAGACATATCTCTTAAGTTGGAGAGGGTCTTTAAAGACATTTGGTAAAGTAATTTGTTTACAAAATTTGACATAGCTGGCAGATACCACGTGGAAGGGAGGGTTTCTATTTGTAGATATTTTTTTTGTCGTTACCTTTGGTAAACTTTGCCAAAAAAAGAAAATAAACGGGACAAAATTTTATTTGATGATAGATTGGCCTTGCTAAACTTTCAGCGATCAATGTCATGCGTGCGGTTAGAAGTCATGTACCTGGTACATTGTTGAATGAAAATAATTTGCTATTTTTTTCTTTTTCGAAAGAAATTTCATTACCATTTCAAACAGAAGATTCCTGGAATTGTTTTCAAAGCTTTATTTGTTACATTTTGAGTGTTGTTTCTCATTTTACAGGGGAAATCCGCAGAGACAATAGCACATGTCATTCTTATTCACTACCCTTGAATGGGTAACTCAAAGTTCATCTGCGATTGATCGTCCTAATGTCTTTTAGGTAGGATGCACACAAATCTGTTTATTTATTTAAGTTTCGCTGATAAATGCAACAGCAGCTGCAATCATTTGCGCGCAGTCGATTAAAATAGACTTGAAAGAAGAACGCAGAGTATGAAAATAAAAACAACAAAGTGGCAGCTCATAATGACACCCACATGTCTTTAAATGCACTGGGTAATGGTGGCTACCCACGAGTGAAAATTCGTCGACTATTACCGTATTTCGAGTTCGAAATACTTTTAGAATTGCACTATTTGACCTTTGTATGTGAGAGGCGAATGAAATAATCAAGGAGCAAATAAATCAAATGAACTGTCAACCGTTTCGGAGACTTTGTTCTTCTCTGGAGACTGGCAAACGTGTCAGATGTCAAAGAATTGTTATCAGAAAGTTGCTACCTACGTGCTGAACGTCACTTTTTCAGAGAATAATTCAGGTTAGACATTAGGTTTTTTTTTTTTTTGTTTTTGTTGTAAGAGTTCAGTTATCACGATTTGAAAACCGGCTATTCAATGAGATGGAACCAAGCGGTATTCGTATGTGCCGTTCAACAGAAATATTTTAGCTAATTAAGGACTGGTAGCTGATAAGTAATTTTTTATTTTATATTTTTATTTTTTTAAAAAGAGTTGTTGAACTACTTTATAGCAGAAATATTCATAGATACAACAACAGGAGCTTTGACAACAGCAGTAAGCATTTTAAAACCAATAGAATAGAAAGAATTCACAATCGTGGCAGTGGAACTCCGCGAACTCTACCTTGGACACATTGGCCCAGTCCTTTTAGTACATTGAATAGACACGGGTAGGTTATAAAATAAGGACGAAGCCGAGACTACTTTGATCTACTATGGAGATGGTAAGACCATGAAAGTTTTGACATAAAAAGATAGCAGAACCAAGTACAACTAGAGAGTAAGATTGGGTTAAAAGAAAAACGTATGTAAGTAGAAAAGAGCACCCACAGCTCAAGGATAGTCGCATGAACGGGCAATTGGTAGAAGAGTATAAGCCCGCAAGCTAGTTACCGAAGCCTAGAGAAATGTAGTTGTACTCTGATGGAGTTTATTGAGCTGGAAGTCACGGATTAGAGAGTAAACAGTGTTCTAATAAACACGTTCATTTCCCGGTTTCGTCCAGAAGCAAGACAACGGTTTGGTCACGTCAAGGTATGAGACTTTTGAACAATTGAACCAATGTTTCGGAAAAAAATCCCGGAGTCTATCAAAACAGTAGGTACCGTATACAGAAGAATGGATTCGGAATGTTTGCATGATTAAATATTTAACATACTGAAAAAAATAAAGTAGTTCCTCTGCTTATATAACGCTCAACATAAACGGATTATTTTTCCATGAAGCTGCATTCCGTTTCATTTGGTAGAAACTTCAGCTAAACATAAGTTCCCAAAACTTAGAGAAAATTGAAGTCCTTTCATACAGAGAGTTGGAAAGCCTAATCCAAAGTAGTATAGGCCAATCAGAGTCTCTTCCTAAAAACTATCGAAAGGCTCTTAGACCCTCAAATTCGTTTCAATATCAGTTATGTGATAATGTCTCCCTAACATGCTTACACTAAGGAACCGCTCAGTTGAACTAGTCTTTGATGAAGTGACGATAGAGAAATGACTCTAGCAAGAGAAGAATTCACGCGTAGGCATAAGCATTCAACAGTGTCAAAACCGAATTAACAAAAGTGGACAGACACAATTTAGTCATGCTCAATTTGAGACATACATATGTACATATGTATATAGTCAGAACGGCCAGAGACAAGAACACGAATCGAGTTTTATCGATACAATCGACAGTTCATAGCACATTTTTTGGTTCAATCGGCTATCCTCGATTGTATCGTTAGATATGGCAGCACACAATGCTAAACATGGCTTTTGAAACAAAACTATCAGTCGACTGAAAATAGATATCGTCATTGTTGGCAAATTTTATCCATGTAGATCCTAATTCATTTTCTAAAAGGCTCAATGTACCCCAAAAGAACTTTGAAATTGATCTCTGTGCAATGCTCATACATTACTACCAACATTATCTTCGTAACTCCCACTGTCAAGGAGACTCAATGTTGCCAAAGCAGTATTTGAAGTGATGTGCTTCTTAGTCAAATGTCCATGTTATTCTTTTCTTTTTGAACACTAACTCATTTCAACATAATTCTAGTAGGTTGCTTTTAACATCTAAAATACTCCTTAATTTCTATTCCGACTCAAGGAACATAATTTTTTTTTTATATAGACTTGCAAATTGTCTAACCCACTTGACAGTTCAAATTATAGTTCACAATGACATTTTTAAGTATAAACCACAATTAAACTCGTCTCAAGTTACTTGCTGCCGAGAAATATTTGTATCAAGTTGAACGTCGATCATCAATCCTCGATTGTATCAAATTACGATTTTAGATGTAAATAAAATTTTAATAGAAACAGCGATCGTTGTACCTAGTAAGGGCGCAAATTTGATCGAAAACAAATAAAAAGTATCGCTCTTCATAGATACCGACAGAAGAACTCTGAAGAGGTTGTGGGAACACAGAGGCGCCTAGATCAGTACACTTCCTGTGAAAATGTGCTAAGCTCCGTTTTGCCAGAAAGACAGTCGTATGAGAGTTTTTTTTTTTTTGACAACCGCAACCGCCATTCTAAACTTCATAAATTTATATGAATGCTTCCAGGTTAACTGCTCGAACAAAATTGTAACATATGGGGAGCACATAGATATCTCATTGCTCCCTATTCCCTGCGTTGTAATATGTACTTCGCGAAAACATTTCCTTTTATCCAATAACTTTTCAGTTTGCTTTGATTAAATTGGCTTATACTCTGAAGGGCAGTAGTTTATTGAGAACCTTATATCTACCTTGAATGCATCCAAAGCGCTTTGACTTTTTCAGATGCGTACATCTTTTTCAATTTTTTTTTCGTCCACTCTGCAGAAGGATACAGATCCTACAATGGCAACAAATATCACAAAATTCACTCAGTTTCTATGAGAAAAAATTGAGATTTGACGCGTAGTAGCTTTACTTGATCTACATTCTCAGTGTGGTTGAGCACACTTGTTCTTTTGAATGAGTATGGTAGTCAGCGCTGAGTGCTCCAAAAGAACGTTTTGTCCAAGGTACCCAAATGTGAGAGAATCTACAATGCAATTAGAGTGTAAAAATGTCATCGCCCATGTGCTCAAATACATAAAGAGTTTTTTCAATTCACCCAATATGCATAGCCGTTTACAATTTTGTATTTAACAAAAAAAAAAAAAAAACAATAATTGAGAAATCGGCCTGAAATTTATTGCAGGTGTATCCAGGTCCATTTAAGTGTGGCATTCTATTTCGTTCATTTGACTACCGCGAGCACATTTGCTGCAATCGATTCTTTAGAGCCAATTTTCCACCACTCTTCCACACATCACGGTCAT
Source organism: Chalcosyrphus nemorum (assembly GCA_949716465.1). Taxonomy (NCBI): domain Eukaryota; kingdom Metazoa; phylum Arthropoda; class Insecta; order Diptera; family Syrphidae; genus Chalcosyrphus; species Chalcosyrphus nemorum. Next base: position 49,828,411 of record OX454332.1, read on the forward strand.
TGGTAATTTCCTTAGGTCCTCTTTCGTTTTTGGGTTATTGGGATAAACCAACGACTTACGAAAACCTCATTAAAAGATATCCAGCAGCGTTAAATCGCATGCATCGGGTAGGCTTTTCGAGAGGATAAATTCTAGAGGTTACTTTCCTTCCTTCAGGTCAATTACTTGACTATCTGTGTGGCATGTGCCTCCATCTTGTGGGGACTGCATATTACTGATGGGAGGTCTATTCAAATCTTACTTACTTACTTACTGATGTCCAGTATCCCCTTGAGGGCTAAGGCTAAGGCCTTAACAACGCCTTCGCACCATCGTGTGCATTTCTGGAATGCACCTTAGCTAAGTTGCCATGCTTCCCTCTACACTGTTCTGCGTCATATACTCCTGTGACCATACCGTATTTTGCCATCCTAACTAAGCAGGTTCCCTTGCATCGCTAGCTATGCTGTCACCAGCTATGAACCTGTCACCTTTTCGGAGAGTGTGAACAATCCACTGCAACTTTCTTTGTTTAATGGATCATGCACCGTTCTCTGATAAAGCTGTTTGTTGGCTTGGAAATACGGTTTGGCCAGAAAATGTTTAAGATGTTACGTTGGCATTTGATTGCTTGACGAATAGGTATAAAGCCATCAGTACGAGACTCGTTTTAAGGCCTGCATGCAGTCGATATGGATGGCACCGGTAGAACGTCGGCTCTCTGAATTTAGTTCATTCTTTGAGATTCGTGGCTTTCACTGGCGCTGGCCCCCAAATGAGGCATTGATTGGTAAGACTACATATAATATATGCAACAGCTTTAACCCAACATTTCTTTAAAGGTATTGTAAGAAAGAACATATACTAATTCATCATATAATAAGTATTCAGTTGTGTTAATCACAAAACAGCTGACATGGAACGTATGGAACTCTTTTCCCACGCCCAAACATCCATGTTTATGAGATTATAGCGCAAAATTCGCCAAGTTGTGGTCTGCGAAGGCCGAGTAGCGTTTGTAGGTATAATGTCATCTGATATCGTTTGTTGTTTGACACCCAATCCCATATAAATGGCAGTCAATTTGACAGATGATCAACGTACGAAAATCACTTTTGGAAAACCTTTTCCATGTGTATGGGCGCTATACAGCGTGAACTATCTCCTGAACTGCTGATGAGAAACAGGAAATCGCTTAAAGTTCAAAACTTTCAATATCTTAGCCACTTCAAGACTCTTTCCAATAATTTGAGTTTAATTAGTCAAACAAAGCATAATCATCACGATCTTTATTTTGAACTATTGCTTTATAACTTCCCAGAATTCTATTGTAATGAAACAATTTTTACTGCCCACGATAAGAACATTTTTAGCACTCAAAAGCAATCGAAAAGTCCAACATTTTATCTCAAAAATTTACCGGCGTCATAACGTCTGACCTCCATCTCTTTACATACATATGGCGCAGAATTTGGTTTCGGTCAAAGCGAAAAAAATTGTCAAAATCTGTTCACTGAACTTTTGAATAATGAGGAAAAAAAAGGAACGGCAATATCTATATATTAGAACCTTACCCAATATCTGCAGGAAATATCCATTCAACTTTGCAAAAAACATCTGCTAGTCGACAACGACGACGACGGCAACGATATATCACCATTCACACAGGTTCGCCCCTCTTTTATTTCGTTTTGTGAATTCTATTCGCGCAAATACCAATACACCGGAACCAATGAGGGGAATTATTCGAAAAAAAAAATAAGTGAAAAGATCAAGTTCGTAGCGCGCTGGGAACTGATAACAAGCGAAAAATGTAAACACAGAGAGAATTCGAAAAAAATTATAGTAAAAAACCCACAAAATTACGTTCTTCTATTTCCTCTCTCAACACGCACACACTCACTTGAAAAGACCGGAATCACGACGGCACGATCATTGAATAATTTTCACACAGAAAATTGGAAAACGATTTTTTTTTTCTTTACCTTTCAAACTACATATTCACTGAGGGAGAAAACACGTAACAAATTTGCGAATAAATTTATTGTTTTATTCTCTTTATTTAAAAAAAAAAAAAACAACAAAAATCTCAATCGATCAAAACAAAAACAAAGCCACAGGAATGATAACGATCGCGTAGGTAGAATCGAATATTTTTTTTTTTCGTTTTTTCCTCACGCACTACGCAGCATGTATCGATTGCAATTTGACAGCAACATGTGTCTGCATTTCTAACAAATGCATTGTTGTTGTGTTGTATGTGTGCAGCTTATGGTAAACTCGTCCTGCTGCATCAGGCATGCGCGGATAGAACAAAAAACAGTGTCCACACCTCGTCTCGCTCCTCTCGAATAGAGTCAAAACGGACTCAAATGAATAAAAATAAATAAATCGTTGCGATAAAATTTTATGTTTAACTTTTTTTTATGAAAAAAAAAAAATAAATAAAATAAAACCGAAACAACAATCTACATCGGCGACAGTCAGACGGGCTGCCGACTTTGACTTCAATCTTTGATCGGACAATACACAAGAAAAACAACAAAATCTTTTTTTTTTTTTTTTTCAGAATCCAAATGAAATAAATTAACGAAACAAGTAAAAGGAACAAAAAAAAAAAAACAACTCTTTGCAGTGACGAAACAACCGAGAACAAACGCACGGATTAAGAGTCGAGAAGTATCTGCTGAGCCAACGGAATCAGCGGGCGACGATCACTGATCTGAGCAGCAGCCACTACGAGTATAACAACAACAACAACAACACAAAATATATAAAGAATGTGTAGTGAATGAGTGAACGATAATGCTGGTTGCAATGTGTACACCTAATGTAAGCGAGGGGAGGTAATTGTGGGTCGCTCTTTAACGATGGCTCTCTCAGTGAAATGTGAATTGAAATTTAAGTGAGAGTAATCGAAGTTGTGTGAGGGTATACTCCTACTCGTCATAAATATGTGATTAGTGTTGCCACACACTGGCTTCTGCTGGCATGTTTCTTTTCTAGTTGATACGTAAAATTAGTTGCAGTAATCCAGCTAGGTATGTACATATTCAATTAAAACTTTAAACTTTGTTTATTTTGGCAACCTAAAAGTTCTGACCGGCTTTTTATCACAAACAAATCCAAATATTTGTGCCGACTCTCTGGATTGCTCCACAGTTCTTCTCTGACTTTGATTTCTAGTGTCAAGCTTCTTCGTGACTTCGCAAGACCTTCCATTATTGTGCTATACAGGTATATGTATGTGCCGCCGTCCCAGTCTTCTGCAGGCATAGCTCACAGGAGCTATCTTCTTAAGCTGACACCCATTTCAGTGTTTCACGTTCCAGGACTATGTTTTCTATAAGTGGTGCTAATCGGCATTTAAATAACCATGTAAGCCAAAGTACAACCTGCCACGTTCTTTGAGGTATCCCCAACTGCGCCGCGAGTTCCCTTTAGCTCTTTCTCATTCCTTGATTCAAGATCAGCCCTTCTCAAAGCATGATTAAAGACTTTCCTCCAGTTCTTGCTTAGAGTTTCAAGTTCCCTACACCACTAAGGCGTGGAGGTAGGAGTACCTGCCTCTTGGTATGCATTTGCAATAGCTGATTGTAAAGAAAGAAATCTCTCCACTCTCCCATCAAAAAAGCAATATCACTGTTCCTACACAATTGCGAAAAAGAATAAGAAGACGAATAAGTGACAAAGTGATCAGAAACCGGGAAGCCGGAAAGGAAGGCGGACCAAAAGGCATGCAGTAAAGTGTGAGTTTTCTAATCTAAGAAGAAGAAATTCAAGAGCACCCCCGCCACGACAGCCTATGTAAAGTTCATCTCCCGACCTTCCGTTTCTTTATATGATGCCTTTATAGCCCGTGTTTATTACTATCAGGCTAGAAAGGAATCTACTGTCCTTCCATTTATTAACCCGAAGAACGGCTCTCTTGTCTCTATCTTTTCTGCTTCAACCCTGAGTACGCAAGGTGGGGTGCTTACAGCGAGATCAACTATGGATCTAGCATTTGGTATATAACCACTTTCCCATACTTCTCTGCTGAAGTAGGCTTTAGAAAACGGGATTACTAGCCTAGCATGATGTAGTCCGTTGTGTGTATACATATTTGTGAAACAATCTACATACATATATATGTAGGATTTAATAGACCCATTGATTTGCACCACGTCATCTGCATAAGCAATGATTTTGAAGCTGGATTTTTCTAGCCCAAGTAAGTGGTGGGATTACCCCACTATTTCAGTTTTTCTTCAAGTATGCAGTGTATTCTTCTTACTTAGTATCCTTTTTACCGTTCCAGTGCTTCAGAAAGACTCCTCCGATGCCGAGAAGTGCGACTAATATATAATCTTTGTCCATAAGTGATTCTTTTACTGCACTGAACACTGTATAGCGCTGCGTTAATGCCTCTTCCCTTAGTATAAAGCTAATTTGGACTGTGGATTGGTCCCATGGGCATAGCCTGCTGCAGATGTCTGTTTTGACGTCTTTTAACCTGCTAGGGTTAATTTTTACAATACGAGAAATGTTCTGCGAGAGAATAAAGTTGTTGGGAATATGGAGAGTATGAGCTGCGCTATATAGTGTACCAGGAAGGCGTGGTGTTCGCCTGGTAAATTCTAGTATGATTTATTGGAGGGCCCACTGATTGAGTGGCGATCTTGACGATTTTTTGTTCCGCCTTTCGATCACCTCCTCGTACACATATGTATATTATTGTATAAGTACCTATTGCTATCTTTCTGAGATACTTGCATACGTAACGTACTCTCAACATACAGGTGATGTGATCATTTAAAACGATTTGTTCACAATTCGAAAACGTCGCATTTACAGAAACTGTTCTGCAATGAATAAGCATGGACATGTACATACATATATATGTATGTATGTAACTGTAATCCAACCCTTAATTCTGTCTCGCAACCAATTCAAATTCAACTTCAAAATATCTCATTTCCTTTAATTGAATTTAGTAGTATTTTTTCTATACGATTCATCCGCGGTGTGCGGCTCATCAAACGCTGGCCATGGGAGCGCACAGATAATAATCATAATGTACATATATAGTAGGTAAGCATCATCGTACATTCACCATCAATTCATCTGGTTGATAAATCACAGATAGACAACTACCGCCCGTCTTCTATCTTTGTCACTCGTTCTGCTGGACTGTATTCATCAACCTTACAATTGATAAGGATGTAATCTTTTTTTTCGTTTTTTTCTCATTTATTTTGTGTATCTTTAGAACTCTCATTCTCATTCTCCATAGAATGAGACTAAGAGAGGGAACGGACTATAATATTAATTGAGAAAACTCTCAAGCTAGTGGCAGTTCTCTTAACTTAGAGGAAACCGAACGATCGAAGATGGAAGATCAGTAAAAGTAGGTTCTCTTAAGATCTTAACAGAATAGAGTGCAAGTAGAACTGTTTGATAGGTGGCAGCGAATAATATTAAACATATGGCTAGACGTAGTAAAAAGGTCAGATGGTTTTTCAAATTCATATTTCGTAAGAGGTATGGTATACAGTCATTGTCTGTGCTAAGTGTATTTCAAAACGAACATGAAAAATTACTGTGAATTACGAACGAATGCAAATATCACAGATGACTTTCCCGAGTCAAGTTGGACACCACCCATGAAGATAAATATTGGTTTCAAATACCACTTCAGCAACTCCTAACTAACCCATATTCTCTCTTCCAATTCTACCAATGTCTGCGTCCTGTACACCAGTCAGTAAATGCGTATTTACTTGTATATCCCCAATGGCACATGATGATTATAAAACCAAAAAGAATTAGGCTACAGCAGGGCCAGAAGCGGAGTTGCAAGAGAATTCAATCATTTTGGATTCATTGAAGTCACGAAAAAAAGTTCTTCGTATTGACTTCAATCATATGAATTCAACTAAAGACTTCAACTTCAAAATATGAAATCACCATTCATTTTGAAATCTTTTGGGTTCAATTGTATTGAGAAGAAAAAAAAAAGACTTCGAAATGACTTCAATGAATTCAAAATGAATGCAATCATTGGGATGACTTAAAGAAGACTTTAATGACTTCACTGAAGTCACAAATGATTGCATTCAATTGAATACTTTCTGGTACTTTCCTTCTAGGAATAAGAAATATTTAGCTGCGCTATCGAAGCCTGGGGACATGTTTCCAGACGAATAATTGCTAAATCAGTTCTATTGTATGCCGCCCTAGTCTCCAAGAAAGCAGATCAAAATGAGGCTATTGTCGACACGATGCCAATGGAATCAAGATGATCTGAATTGAAGCAAAGGCAGCGTTAGCAGCTCCAACTTTAAGACAAGTTCTTTCCCAGTTCCTGTCTAGTCATTGTTGTAATACATAGCAAGTATCTGATCACTGATTTTGACAAAACAACTCACCATATTATCCTGAATGTCAGAGCATGTTGTTTTTTATAGCCAGCGCATTATTGGATGGAGAACTAGTCTGCCAGTACGTCGCTATCTCTAGTCCCGGATTACATGTTGCAGTCAAGAAGTATCAGGTGATATAACACGTATAGTAAGCCAACCAGCCCCACAAAATAGTACCAGCAGTCCCGCGGTGAGAGTCGCGTGTGTTTAGAACTTAGGCGGTTTTCTGACATCGATTACTCAGGTTTGTGAATCCTAAATGGCAATTACGCATCTGTGATACCATGCACAAGTTTAAATGGATTGCAAAGACCTACTCGTTTAACCTTACCTCGAGTTAGCAAGCAACAGATGGGCTTTTAATATTACTTGTTTTTGGGGTAAACAACCCGCCGGTATTGTGCTATAGCTTTTTATTGAACTTCAAAGAAGGCAGACTGCAGATCCCTTTATCGTTTAATACTCTCTTATTCTAAACTGTATCCAATAATCACTTCTTCTAGTAGATTAAGAGCCACAAAAGTCCTCATAAAACAATCTTAAATCTTCCATTAAACCATCATCATAGCCACTTAGGCAGTGACTCATTAATCCAAATGATGTCTCCTATCCATCTATTGTCCTTCCATTTTCACTGAAAAGGCCCCATTCTTTCACTCCATCACGTCCAGAAGAATCTGTCTTATGTGCACAAAAAAAAAAATCATCTCACACCCATCCTAAAGCAAGAACAAATGCCCATCCTTACGCACTGCAAGTAGTAAGAGAAAAGACATAACTACAAGATTAACTAAAGGTGGTTAAAGTTAATTAAGGATACTTCTCTATCTTCCACCTGTCTTGGCATCCAACACCAACTATTGTCGCCACCACCACTGCCACCACCCCGTCACTAACATTATCATTCACCACCTATGGTGTCTAACTTTCTTGACAAAGAATATACTCACCGAATCTCTGTATTGGACACCTACATCTAATGAAGACACATTCAGGACGATGAATTATTGTTCCAAAGAAAGAAAACAAAAAAACCAACAGCCTTCTCTTAACCTCCCGCTAGTGATGTCAGGCGTAAACTAATTAAATCCAAAGACGGGGGATAGATAGTTGTTGTTGTTTTATAAATGGTTTGCCATCCCTCAAAAAAAAAAAAAAAGGTTACACTACACTTTGATGGTATATTCATAGTTTTGACTAATTTACTGCTTTAGGAGTATGTTTCATGTAAGATGCTTTAAATACATTGAGGTAAGCCCACCCCTCGTCATACCTTCTCAGACAGCTCTTCCTCCATATTTTTGAACTAGGCTAGGACAGGGAAGAGCGAAAGAAGAAGAACAACACACAAAAGAGAAAAGCGAAGGAAGACCTTGTTTATTGATCTATTTGCGGTGTACAAGAAGAAAGAACAACTGCGGGTGAAGGCAGGATAATTAACTTTCATCCACTGGCAACATAACTTTTCTTAAGCACACGCTCTTACACTCACAGCAGGGAGTAGAAACAGTGATGTATGCATGCATACAGCTTTCCAAGGTGAGCACAAATCGTCTGACCTTTGACTTGTTTCAAGCGATTATCCTTTATGGTTGGGAGAGCCCGTTGGTGATTCGTTGGTTGGGGTGGTGGTCTTATTTCTAAGGCTTTATGGATTGGATTAGGATACACGTGCTTGAACGCTGAAATAATTGTTAATGCATAATGGTGAACAGCGGAAAGGCTGGGGGGATATGCAACGAAGTCTACAAAGTTGCAATGAAGATACTTAAAAAGAAAAATGTTGCTTTTTGTTTGATTCCTTTGTATTAGATTCTTACAAAGTTAGATTTGGTATTTCAACCTGATGATGTTGAGATAATAAGACGTCATGGTTGTGAGCCCAACTCAAATTTTCTCATCTTGAACGGAATATTCGGATCGGATACATGGCACCCTCCGGTTAACCAATGAAAACCAATACTTGTGGATCCAATTATGTCTTTAAATAGGAATTAATATGACAAACAAAACACACACGCCATAAACAATCAAGGAGACGGAGACTTGGTAGTCGTTGCGGGGTCTGCTGACGCCGTATGCTGTCAACCCTTTAAAAAATCACAGCCTTCAGTGATACATCGAACCAATGTCTGAAGTTTTTAGGTCCGAAAACTCTAGGTCTCATTGGCATGGGACTCAGCAACAGATGGGGATAGTAAAATGGATCGAAGCAGCAATGAAAAAAAAACCGAAAGTAATTGCTGCTATCGGCAACAGAAGGGCCTTGAACCATTCGACTCCAAGGTAATGTTTAACCTAATGAATAGGTACAATAGATTTAGGTCTTCCAAAAAGCTTTAAATGATAAGGGAGGACATAAATGTTATCATTGAAGAGTCCCTCGAAGCCACAAAAAGTATCAATCACACTGATATGGTCTATCGCAGCGACGCGACAGAGAATTGGAGACAAATACAGCTACAACTGTATTCCACTTGATTCCATTTTTATCACTCGCAATCGATATTACTATTCTCTCCAACAAGAGTTTATAAACAGTGTTAAAGGCTGGAAAGTCTTATAAGAACATTCCTTGTCAAACAACAAGGTCTTAGTGACCTCCTACTTGACCAAGAATCTAAAAAAATTGTATGAAATACTTTAGAAGAAATACCCCTTCCACATTGTTCCCTAATTACTTCTAAGAACGCCTCGGAGCTTGACTTGAATGTGGAACAGTGCTAGGCGTGGTTAATAGTTTTTTAGAGCAAAGAGTGTCCCACCTGTAAACTTAGGAAATATTGATTGACATTTTTAATGCTCTGAGCCTGACTATTAGTATTTTCGCAAGACAATGCCCAATTGGCAGTGTTACACACTTATGATTTCTGCAGAAGCTGTAGAGATGAAGGCGACGAGACTGTTTCCATTTTCTAGGGATATGCTACGCCCTGTCAAACACAGGGTAACTTCATACATTGACGGCTTCTTCAAACATTTCAATTGGTTGTCATAACCCTTCGTCTTTCTGTCAAGCTTTGATTCTATCTGTACTATGTTTAGTATCTATCTGCCCAGCCCGAATGGACTCTATCATTACATCTTGTATGGCTGATACGTCGCAAGCTATTCAGACCTCGGAAGAATACATGGTCACTAAAAAGGTTACTTCTCAGCCAGCGTTTGTTTCAGAAAAAAGGACATAATTGATTTGCCATTTTTAAGTACACTATGTAGACCACGAACAGGATGTTCTGCCGCAGACGTCGAAGTCAGATCATAAGTCTAACGCTTGCCAAATCGAATGCGAGAGGACGAATTCGCGGAGAACAATTTGTGTCAAAACTAAGTTAAAAAAAAGGTTACAGATGCTGTTCAAGATCTAACCCACACCCTAATCAGAAGCTCTGAACTGACGTGGTGAGTATCAAGTACCTCCTGTAGAAGTCAGATCTGCACCTACTCACGAAGGAGTCCAGAAAACTTCAACTTGGGTCGCTAAGGACTGGTATTATTTTAAGATTTAAGCTAGAGTCCGCCAAGTCCATTAAAGTCCTCCATTCGAAATCAATTTTTGAGTTGTGTCGTCGAAACAGCAATGCGTTAGATCGGATATCATGTACCATGTGGTTTCAAGACAAATTGTACTGATGGAATATATTCTCAGGCAACATTGGGATTTCGTGCAATGAAGTGTTCAATGAATGTAGATCTATTAAACGACCCGTAGCGGGCCCCGGACAGTAAGCAACGCTCTTATTGTTTCTTAGAAAGAAAAAAAGTAGGACATCCAAGGCTAGGCTAAGCTATGCTTAAGCGCAACCTGCGCTGTTTGCAGTTGGCAAACAATACAGCTAAGCACTTCCTCTGTGTTTGTCCTGCGTTTGTTGCTATCCGGCTGCAGATTTTAGAAGCTCTATACGTAATTGTAGGGACTATTTCATACTGAATCCAAATAAATTCGATTTTAATTCAAAATTAAAAAACGAAAACTTTATTCCTGTGAATAGCATAGGCATACATATGCTCCTCATTTGCATAACAACTTCTCCATTAAGGCACTGGATTACTTGATTAATCTCGCAAATTCGTTTCGATTATCTCCTTATAGAACGGACGACAATTCATTTTCACGTTCAGCCGAGAGCACAACAAAAACACTCCTGACAGCTTCCTGTGAATGGAATATATTTCCTCAGGAGGTGGACACAGTCGATGTGCCACCATTGTTGGCACGAGTGTAGCTATCCGTTTGGTTGTATTCTGTGATCCAAAATCAAAATCTCCGTCGTATCGGAATATCTCTCCCAAAATCATCACTGCATCCACATGTGCTTCGTCCATTTGTTTGGATTCATAGCCCGTGAGGAATCCCATTTCGCGAGAGATCTCTAAAACTCCTTTCCGGTCGTTATTGGCCGCGCAAATAATTACCTAGAAACAAACAAATTTTTATGAATTACATTCCCAATGCAGGACTTGTTGCTTACTTGGCGGTAGTTTTTGATAAAATCCTTTTGGTAGAATCTGGTCGAACCGAAGTCAATTAACATAAGTCGCTTAGTCTTTTGGTCGTAAAGGAAGTTGGACCAATTTGGATCCGTTTGCATGCACTGGAGTTCAAAGAGCTCGCGAAGACAAAGCTTGAGCGTAGATGAAGCTATAATTTGACGATCCTCGTAGCTGGAAGAAGAATATAGTGATAATAATGAAAGGTGCTTCCTCTACTTAAATCCTGCTGATGGACTATGGTTGCAATAAATGTAAATAGAGAACTATATGACTTTTATATTTAAAGGAGCGCTGAGTTCAGTAGAATGAGGATCCAGAGCGGTAAAGTTCATTTGTAAGTTTGTGATAGTTACTTAGTGAGTGAGTGGCGAATCAGTGCCTACACAGCCTCTTATCAGAAAACTCCGGAACTTCTGCTAAAGTATCACTTTCCTAGCTGTGCAGATAGATAGACATAGTCAGAGACCGAATCGAGCGATGAAATAACTAACAATCGGAAAATTTTATCTAATCGATTGCACCTTGCCTTCGGTATGGACAAGATACATCGTATGATCCTGCAAAAATCGGAAGAATACAGCATTCTGTGGCTTAAGTTTATTTATGATTGGTGTCTGAGAATGGATCAGGTTCCAAAAGCATGCCCGGGGATTAGGAAAGTTTTTATTCTAAAAATTGGTACGATAAACGAAATGGGAATGATTTGGCTAGGTAATGGTTACATCTATGCTTCGAGTGGACCGTTCCTGAGGCCAATACACCACTTAGCACTTTGCACAGGGAAATAGGCATTGGCTCCAAATGAGAAAGCTAACAAAAGATGGTGTCGATTAAGCACATGCTCTTCAGCTAAATCGTTATGGCCTGTCTGCAATAAAATGAGGTTTATAGATCTCGAAATGACGCCACAGGAATATACGAAAAGCTGTTGGAGTCGAGACTGGGCAGGACGACTGCTGTTGAAGCTGTAAGAATCCATTTCCTATGGTTTGACACTTTGGGCACACCTAAGGTCCTATTGAAAGCATTGCTCAAATCGACTAACTTAACATCCTCACAAGCAATAGTCTGCGTGTATTCTGTCCGATCTCTGAAAGCGTAGTGAAGACCCTGAATTGTCACGTTTTAAATGATGTGTTTTAAGCAAAAATAACAAAATGATGAATTGAATAAACGTCGAAGAAGCTAACCTAGTTAGTGTTAACTTAACCTACCTCATTTCGAAACACTTATCGAGTGGAACTCCTGGCACTAACTCTGTAGTAAGTACACTCTCAGTCGTCAAATCCTTAATAACTGTAGGCACATGATACTCTTTATATGGTGCAACCATCTCCTTGAACTTTTCTGTATAGTCTGCTTCCCGCTTGTAGTCCACTTCCCAGGCAAGTTCCCGCTTAGCCACCTTAATAAATTCTCAGCAAATATTGATATGCAAAATTCAACTATGAACAACCAACCTTAACAACGTTGTCAATGAAAAATCCTTTTGGAAAGACGTCCCATACCTTAAGCATGCCAACCAAATTATCTATATCACTCTCAATACTCTTAGCAACGCCTGGGTACTGAATTTTAATGGCAACTTCCATCCCGCCCGTAAGCTCCGCTCGGTGAACCTACAAAGAATTCGATCTATTTAATCCTGTGTGGAGTGTGCACAATAGATTGCTTACCTGTCCAATACTTGCCGCAGCAAATGGCTTCTGATCGAACGAGGCTAATTTCGATCTCCAGTCCTCACCTAGTTCAGAAGTCATTACTTGCTCTACCTGCCAATCGGGCATGTAGTCCGCCGCCTGTCGCACCCTTTCGAATGCCTTTATCAATTGAGGGGAGACCAAATTCGAATCCTGAATACTGAGAATCTGTCCAATCTTCAGCGCTGCTCCGCGCACTTTGCAAAGCGTATCCACAATTCTCTCCGCATTCGATGCACTGAACAATGCTTCCTTTACATCCTTGGAACCGCCAAGCCCAAGTGCTCCTTTGGTAAGTTCACTTATGGTTCCCACTCCCAAACCGGCAAATAGGCCACCAAAGGACGCCATTCGCGCTATTCTACTCGATGGTACCTTTCTTTGCTTTGCAACTGTGCTCAACTTTGGCAGGACGATGTTATCTGCTGGCTGAGAGTCTCCTCCCCTTAAAGCATCCAGTACACTACCGACGTACTTTTCATCCTGCGTGATTGCCTTTGTAGGACTTGGTTTCGCCGGTTCTTCAACAACTGGTGGCGATATCTTCTCCTTTGTGGTTGCCAATCGAAGACTCACCTCCCTATCCTTGCTCCTTTTTGAAAGAATAGCTTCCAGCTCTTTTAACGTTATAGAAGAGATGTCCAAATTCGCTGCATCAGTTGCAACTTGTTGGACCCCCGGACCCTTTGAGGTAGAGAACGGTTGATTAGGTTGACTCATCTGCAAATGATTCACATTTTGATATATCCTTTCCCATGGCACCCACCAAAACTCACCACACCGCCTTGTGGCCTTTGTACTTCTGCCACCTGCCTTATTCCCTCTGCGACAACACAAGTTCTTTCCCTAGTTTCCTTTAAAACTGCCTGTAAACTCCTCAATTCTTCCCCAGGATTTGCTGACGCCTTTTCTAAGTAACGACGAGTCAATTTCAAATTACCTTCGATGAGCTCACGAATACTAGAATTCACCCACAGGTGCTTATAGAGGGTTTCATTCTCTTTGGCTACAGCTCTGACCACAATCTGCAGCCCCCGCAGCAGCCCGATTAGATCTTGTGTACTTCGAGACATTCGTGGTGAAATTCAAATTGTGTTTTTTCTGTGAAACTTGCTATTTCTCACATAAACACAAGAACACTCGGTGGGAGATATATTTTTTATTGCTTATGGTACAATATCTGATGGGGAGACTGCGAAAATACGACGGAAAACTGTGCAAAAACGCGAAAAATGTAAACAGGTGCGGGAAATAGGTTATATAAAAACAAAGGGGAGAAAAACAACATTTTGACGTTTCACAGCTGTTCGGGTACAGCGGCTGTTGTGTGGATTGTGGAATGTGAGTAATGGTTTTCTGTTCAAACTATGTGGCTGTTATTTTTTCAAAATTAAATCGTTTGTGTATGAAATTACTTCAGTATCTTTAAAAAAACAAATTGGATACTAAGATAGCATAGAAAGAAGAAATATACATTCATTCAAGAACTCAATGACTGGATTCTATGATGCATTCACCGAATCAAACCAAGAAGACTGTTATTTTTTCATCAAAAAAGTACAAGTGTATTTGCGTGGCCCTATATTCGGGCAGACACGTTTAGTTTCAAATAAAAAGTACCTATAGAAATAGAACTTACATATATTTTTTTTTTACCACCAGCACATCGATTGTTCTTCTGGTTACCCATTGGTCCGCATGTCTTCGGCTATAGATTTCTAATAATCATCTTTAAGCCTAATTGTATCTTCAACAACTTTATTCGATGCGGGCCAAGAATGTATATGACAATAAGAACAACGCCAAGTACCAGAATTAAAATTATACTTATCCAGCTTCCTCTATGCCTTCACTGACACCCATTAGTGCCTCGATGGCTTGAAACCAACTAATTCGAATCATATAACGATCCTACGATTATAAATTTGCAATGTATCCATCATTTTTTTAGCAAATCTTCATATTAGTTTGGTTTATTAACCACCTGCCTCTTCTTCTCCTTTTCAGTTCTCACCGTAAACTAATCAAACTTTTCATTGGGTAATTCCAGTGTTGAACCTTTTTTATGTAGTCGAGTATGACCACAATCTCTATACCAATATATGTACACTCCCACTGCTAGCACAAAAGGAATTCCAGATTCAGATACCAGAGGTTTCTTTCCATCCTCTCCTTTTAAATATGTGTGCCAGGCATGAAAATTTGACCTGTTGACTTAATGAACTCTAGCAGTTTCTTAAGCCAACATTTTTCGATGCTTACTTTACTTATATCCCGTATTCGCTTGTGAGTTCTAGGAACTCTACAATGTCTACGCTGCACGGTATGCGGTTTCTTGAAATGTGACTCAGCTTTCGACAACTTTTTCTTCCAGTTCCTTCCTTCTTAAGGGTTCTGCTGCATGTACTTCTTGTACTATCAGCCATCTTGAATTAGAATATCACTTTTTCGGAAAGTAGGGTTAAGCCTCTTCGCTTGAGATACAGTTTGACCAGAAAATCCATTAACGAACGTTTGCATCATCATCTTGATAGTAGCGAGTACCTGGTACTATATTCCTAAAGCAGCATGAACTAAACATTGGAACGGAACAGTCATAGCTTGGTGTTTACTAAAACATTGCATTACTTTGCCAACATTTAGGTAGCATCCCAAACGTACACTTTGCTTTGCTGATTCGATTGGCTATGTTTAGTTCGGTTGACACAATGATAAACATTCTTTTGTCCCCAATTAGATGGTATTTCCATGAGACATTGCATCCTTATAGCTCACATAGGATCGTAATAGTTGGGCCTTAAGTCCATTATATTTGGCCCTTTATTGCCTATGTAATGGATAGTAAAATGCTCGGTATTCGTTGGTTTACTACATATGCTGGCTTTTGTTAATTATGTTCCTCACTTTAGTCGCGATGTCGTTTTTTCCCCGACAAACCCATATGGACTTTCAAACGGTTAATGATGGATGCGCTGCTTCAATACTTTAAAGACCACCCGAATTGCTTTTACCAAGTTTTTAAGCCATTTAACATTGCCTTTCATTTGTATATACAAAAAAAAAACGACCTCTGCCACACCTTTCAGCACGTCGTCGTCGGTCGGTCGTGTCGTGGCTAACGTCTTATCTGACTCATCGTCAAATTTATTTCACAGAAATCATTGCCACTCCAATTTTCTCCCACACTTTCGCTCTCTATTCCATACATGTTCACATGTAAGCGGCCAAAAACAAAAACTCGAAGATAAAGAAAAAATTCAAATGCAACTCAGCTGTTGTCGTAATAATAAAACAATGAGCGCTTAAAACAATCATTAAACGGGGGGAAACAAAAAAAAATTGAAATCAAATCAAGCCGTATCACAATCTGTTTAGTAGACCAGAAATTTTATGCGAATTTCGCATTCGTCAAGCTTTCATCGAGCCGAGTCCGAAATCCAAGTCAATCAATTTCATTCATTTGACTAATCATCTTGATGATCATCTCTGTCTGTCTTATTTTGACAGCTCATTGACATTAGCTTGTTTGGCTGATGAATTACTAGCAGAGTATATCCATAATGAGTAGGGACACTCTCCACGTGTTTCTTATCAGTTCACAATTATACTCTCACAGACACGAGAAATAGACGGCAATATGAAGTGCTGTAGTGAAAAAGGGATAAAAGAAACGAAAAACTGGTTCGAAATTTGGCACAGGATGACTCCAAAAAAAAAAAAAATTAATTTCTCATTAGTCAAATATTAATGTTTGTTGCTAGTTTTTTTTACTGTCTTTATTAAATTGTTTAACAATATGTTAAACTCGTGCTAGGATATACAATTTTAGAAGCGGTTGTGTTAATTTTCCGGACAGTGTTATGAATGGCTCTTCATCCCTTTTATTTAATTAGCGTGGATGGCCTGATCTCCACAGATAATCGACGATTTCTGGTTTTTATATGCTTTCCCACAGGCCTTTTCCCAAGGACAATATCCGCTAACGATTCGTCTTCGTTTACAAATTTATAAACACTTGGCGGAAATTCCGCTGTTCACTTGACATTGTCATTTGTTTTTTAACATGAACCTACTCTAACGGAGCATTGAAAACAAAATTACATAAATTTCGACCTCGTAATAAAAAGGAATAAAACAAGGATTTTTTCATTTTAAGAATTACGTCGTTTGTACTGCAGTACATTTTATTGCTTATTTTAAAAAGTTGAATAAAAGGGTGCAATATAAGACGAAACTTGAGTAAAAAAACGGCATAACATATTTGAAAAAAAAAACATAATAGAAATTAATCATTATTTTCATCATCATTTATTATAAGCATATTAGAACTTTGTCTATCGTACGATGAATTACATCGGTCTGCATACTTCATTATGCCTTACACACGTGACACCCATTATTTTTCCGATTTAAGTTATCCAACAACTGATAACAATTCATCTCCAGATCGCCTTTAAAACTACATGCGAAAAAAATGTACACAACCCTCCCTTTAGTTTGACTTCATCATCAGTGTGACCGTTTGCTACAGAATTCAGCACACAAAAATATTTTAGAATAAAACTTAAAATCATCAAATATAATATACAACGATGTGATAGTACAGCAAAAAAGTTCAATTATATGTTCTAGAATGCAAAATTGCGTATCTTATAATTTTAAAAATCCATAATTAAGCCTATATATTCAATAACCATTGACAAAAAAACAAAACCAAAACATACTTTACGAAGGCAAAGCTGGTCAACCTGAGTACTTCAACTCATACTAGTATGGAGAGGAAAAACACTACGACTCTGACAGTAACTCCAGACCGCGGTTTAAAAAAGCATCATGGGAAAATCTCATTTATGTATCTTACGCATAGAGCCGTATGTGATCGTGTTGGCAAATTATGTTGTGTTCTCTTTTCATTGTAAGAGATCGCACATAAGGGTTGAAATCAATACTTTTTACCTCTTTTCGCTTATTGTACGTTTTTTTTAGGTGTTTTTCGTGTAGTAGTAGCACTTACATGTGTGCGGAGAGTGTCCCTACTCACTGTAAGTAGATATACTCTGATTACTAGCTCCTTAGATTTGACAGTTATTTGGGTTACCTTATATCATCACGTACGATGGTAGGCCTAACAATTTTGATCACCATCGTGTCGTAACACTAGTCACCCGGTACATGTTCCTGTACAAATGTCTCTGTCTTTTTGTCTTTTTTTTTTTTTATGGGAACAACAATCTGGTTTGGGTGCCAAAAATGTCCGCGCTATCAGAAAACGGATTGAGTAATCGTACAGTTGTGCATCATACACACGAACTCAATGTGCGTTGTAATCTTATCATAGCTGAGCTAGATAAGTGGCATTGTGAATAGCCGAAAGAATAATGTTATTTGGCATGAGTGTAGATCGGGTGGGGAGGGGGTGACAGTAGATAAGATGACAGAGCGTTGGTAGCTTTTGAGGGAAGTTAGACGTTTGTGTTATCGGAACTAAGGTGGCTTGTTGCCTAGTGTATCGTATCGAGGAGGCATTCGAGCCTACTTAAGTTCATCACCCGTCCTCGTCTCTTATCTTTATAACCATAAGATATTATTTTTTTCCTTTTTTTATAAAACATAAAAAATTGATGCGTGTTTTAGGAAGTTGTAAGCTGATAGGATTTTAAGAAAGTCCTTAAAAGATTTAGAAGTTAACTAAAACGTCAGTTGGTTTCGAGATTCCTCGATTCCTCCTATGATTTATGTGTACCTTGAACAGTTTTTGTGACGTTGGTTCACTTCAAAAGAAAGAATCAAAGGACAAAGTTAACTTGCTTCCAAAAACCTTATTTGATAATTTATGATATATTTTTTCCAATCCACTCCATTTTCTTCTACTTCCTTGCCCATTTTGACTCGATTTAAAGTTAATTACAAATTTAAATTGAATAATTCAAAATAAAAAGAAATCGCGGTCATGGATTCAGATTAGATATAGATTTCCTTTGTCATGGGTTTTCACATTAACTTCAGCTTTCCCTAATATATTATTTTATGAATATATATTTCTTGAAAAAGGTTTAAAATGTTGATCTATGAGTTAAGCAGGGCTTAACAAACCTAGAAAATACGGCTGTGCTCTTGACAGCTATACACATAACTTGTATACTGCACCTGCACCCATAGTGACTTTTAGCTCAGTTTCGTTCACCTTTGCTTAAATATCAGAGCTATCACACCATTAATGCAAATATGGTTGGGGCTTAAGTCAAATGATTTGGTAGTCTTAAGGTCCAACCGTAATGAACTTATGTACGTTCGCTTACGCCTGCGTGATGCAATGTGCCATTACACACAAAGAGTAGTGCAGTTCCAACATGGGATTTTGCGAATTTCGTTAACTTCTCTGGCCTCACGGAAGGCTTAAATAAAATCGGACACTAACTACGGAAATTTGACATCTGTCATAAAGAAAAATGAAAAATAGCTTTGCTAAGTTCACAATGAATAATTAAAATTTTAGATCTAATGATCCATGCAAATAAACAGCTATTTATCTCCTCCGTTGTAAGATCTGTTTTTTTTTTTCTTGACAGACCATAAAGTTTGGTTAAGTTCACTATGGCCAACTAGAGTGGTTGCAGCAATTATCGAGTAACACGCGACTGATAAATGTCGATTTGACATGACTACTTAAGAAATCGGCATCGAGTATCGAAATTTGACATTCTGTCATCAATGATCGAGTATTTTTATTCGACAGGGTTTGATGAAAGAATATGTTATTTTTTTATATTTTGTTTGTAATTTGTTATTTCAAATTTAAACTTTTGATAAAACTACAATATAACGCCTAAGTTGTGAAGAAGATTTTAGGAAATTATTGTTTGGTGTACGTACGCAGAGTTTTATAAAGACAAGGTTTGCTTTTATCCTTTAATGCGCTCCATCAATTCATTCATTCATTTTGCCATAAAGAAGTCGATAAAAGTCGGTCTGAAAATTCTGTCTGTCTGTCTGTCAGCGGTGCTACAGCCTAAACGGGTAAACGGATTTTGATCAAACTTCATATCTAGGCCATAATATTAACGGTACTTTACTTGTGGCCAATTTAACAAAAAGCAGATTCGTTGGAAAACGGTTCCTACGATTTTATTTAAATTTCATATTTCGGCTTTAAGATGGCGTACCAAATTTTTGGCCAAAAGCGTTAAGAATGGTACTTTACTTATAGCCAAATTCGTAAAAAAAACCGGTTTGCTGGAAAATGGTTATACCGAGTTTGTTTAAACTTTATGGTGAGTCGAGTTTAGATACATGCTATAAAATGGCTTAAATCATTTTGGCCAAAATTTGTTATAACGGCACTTAAGGCCAATTTGGTTAAAAGCCGGTTTGTTAAAAAACGGGTCACGCGATTTCATTCAAATTTTTAGTGTTTGTAAAACTGGACAAATGCTTTATGATGGCGTTCAACATTTTTGGCTAAAGGTGATAAAAACGGTGATTTTCTTAGAGCTAAACGGTTTTAGCTAATTTGCTAATTTGGTCTAATAATTTTTTTTTTTTTTTAATTTTACATTTATGCTAGTCTTGTGAAGGCTAATAAAATAACGTACCAAGTTTTTTGCCAAAATTGTTTTTTTTTTTACAAAATTCGCTGTCATGATGACGACCGACTTCACGACGAAATTCACGTTGCGTGAACTGAACGGGAAGTTCGATAATATATTTGAATAATCTCTGCAAGTTGGCAAGCGTGGAATGGTCTATTCAAAATGGAAAATCTTATTGAATATTTTGACAGCTAAATATCATTGATAACTTTGATAGCTGCCAAATCATAGCAATTGAAAATAGTATCATTCCTTTACTATTGGTTTACTATTGGTTTATGTTTATGTCAATTGGTTTGAAGTCTGTGGACTAATGAGCCTGCATCCTATAGATCTACTCGTAGACATTTCTTGCGCCAAGAAAACAAAATAACTACAATCGCATCTGAAAATTTCTAATTATATTTTATAGTTAATCGGCTCGAATGCATTTTCATTATAGTTGCTTATAGTACCACTTCCAAACTATTGTTCGAAGCTTACTCACTGAACCTTATACTTTCAATTTATTTCGATTTCCATCGCAAAAATAGCTGGTAATGAGAGATACATACATAAATCCGAAAAGTCATAATCAATCCCTTCGAATCTTCCAAACTTATTTCAATACATGACCTACAATTCAATTCAAAGCAAGCCCATATCGCAATAGCTAATTAACCTCCCACAAAGTTTACGATTGCACCACAAGCCTTAGCTCATAAGATAAGGATCCAAACTAATAGACCAGCATCAGACCGCGCGTAGGATCACATTCAATAAATCGAACTCAAAGAAACAATTAACGTACAAGCTATACAGTACTTGTAGTTGACTCACACTTCAGCGATAGATCCTAACTGAGCGATAAAATCTTTACACTTCATGGTCTAGGTGTAACAATTATCCCACCCGTAGGTACAAAGCCTAATTAGATAATACACGCGCCTTCTTTGCCTTTCGTTTAAATAAGATTCGTATAAATAATATTCGCATTAATTAAGTATGTTTTGAGCAAACAAATTGAATGAATCGCCGGGCCGACTGTTTGCATCACAAGCCAGATATACATAATTATTCATCGGGCCAGTTGTATTTAAATTGCAAATCAAGTTGTTGTTGTTTTTTTTTGTTGTCTGATCTTTTTTTTTCCGCACTCGATTACATGACTTTGGCAAAGAAATTAGCTGAAAGGAGAGCAAGTGAGATAATAATAAACGACACAAACGACTTATCTAAGCGATCCAGATACAAGTTATGAGCTTGGCAGTGGGGTTTTTTTTTTGGTGCCAGGGGTCAATAGATCACGGAAGTGGCAGTGACAGATTGTCGCGTAAATAAGAGATGGGAATGGAGAGGCAGTGGAATGTAAAAATACGAGCTTGCAGCTTCTATGAGCGAAGCATCGTGGATGTTTTGGAAAAGGTGTGTCTTGAAGGCGTTATCGCTGGCTTGGTCACACTCCAAGTACCGAATCTATGCAGCAGCATGGATATGATGTTGGAATGGGACTGTCGTCAGTATTTGAGTGCCGGTGAATACTCGGTTTGAAAGCAATCAAAGCAAAATGCTCCATCCATCCAATATGAGCAACAAAACATTTGGGTTCTGGCTCGGTGATCGGGCACCTACTAGCTCCCGACTAGAGCTACTGCAATTCGAGCTCTACGCTGCTTTCGTTCGGTGATCCTCTTCCGGGAACACTCGAAAGCCTCGTCCCATGTCTTCTCTACATGATCGACCCATAAACCTTTCACCTGATGTGAAAACTATTTTTACCCATAGGTTTGTATAGTGGTGGGCATCTATCTCGACTACACGGAGAGATAGTTCCTGTGGTAACTCTTAGTCCGTCGTTAGATCTTCGAACTGCAGCAGTGCGTGCTTTAACAGTAGCTATCTTAGGATAAAATGACATGTACTCTCTTGCAGTTCTACTACCTGCACGGTCTCCTAGTTACCAAGTATTTGATTGAATGGTCAAGGAGTAATAGGGTGATTCTGTTACTCGTTCACGATTTTTTGACAGTTAGGACACCAAATAACAATGATTTCGCCAGCCCATAAATCACACCAAATCGTTATTTTACCTCGTTGTAGTGGCAGCTCTTCAGTGTCATTCGGTTGCTCTCCAAATACGAAATGACGTAACCATGAAACCAGACCAAGTAACTAGACCATAATATTTTGTAGGATTTGTAAACACTGTTCGGGGCTAAGTTTTCCATGATAAAATGTCAAACAATATTGAACAAAAATTGTATAACAGATTGCTAAATCTCATGCATCATCTGTAAAAAAGTTCATAGTCAAAAAAGTACTTCGAAATGAATCACCCTTTACATTATTCTGAACAAATTATACAATTCTGAAGTCGGACTAAGCATTCGGCTCAGCGAAGCTAAAAAAAGAACCTAAATGAGGTTATCAACATGCTTACTTGGAAGGATAACTTGCAAAAATTAGGCTTGGGGAATTCAAACAAAAACCTCTGTGAACTTCCAAAAGCTTACCCACTCTTAACAACTGCAACAAATGCGTAACTCTCTTTACTATTTTCCAAGCAAATATCAAATTTACGACCCTGCACATACGACATTTGCATAATTCAGTAGACCATTTGAATGATATGTACAAAATAGCACAGTTAACAATCCGAAACCAAGTGTAGATGAACGTTAACCCAACACCAGTACCAGACAGCAATTTCAATGCAATTTGCGGAAACGATTACAGGTGAACACACAACCTTCCTTTCCGCAAAAAAACACACACATTTCACCTGTAATTCCTTTAATTAATTCGAATTTATAGTCACAAAACCACCGTCATCAACCTGCCCTTGAAGTATAATCTCTTCACTCTACACGTTCGAAGAGAAAAAGCACAAACAAAAAAGAAACACTTAACTTTTACTCAACGATGAGGCGCATAATTCAAACTCAAAATACTTTGCGGTTTCTCAAGCACGGAACCACTCAACAGAAACATTTAACATGTAACTTTCTGCACCACATTTAGTGGCCAGATTGGTTTTGGAACTAGCATCTTGTGCGATTGCGCAACACGTTCAATATTGATGAACATTTCCATTTCCAATTGTTTTGATGCTCGAGGGTAGGCACATTTCTACTATTTCGCGACCGCCCTAGGAGACAATTTGTATCCAAACTATCTGTGTTGCGTCATGGGGAATTTTGCGGTGTCTATTTGTTTTTTGTGATAGATAGACAACTTAATGGGATTCATTGAGTGTAGAATAGTAACACAACCGCAAGCAAGAGAACAATTTGTATCCGGCTGCAAGGTCGCGGTCTTGGTGTGATAAATTACTTAACTAGATGAATGAGTTGTGCAAGTGTCGTGAAACAAAAAGAACCTTGTAGAGTCTGCACAATAGTTAAAAGACAAACCGAATATAAGCCTCCTGAGATGGAAGTAAACATAATTGCTTACATCCCACTATGCAAGTGTTTCTTGTATCTTTTACCGATTTCCGGACATTTGAAGATTATTGTGAAATATGTGCTGTTCTTAGGTGGACAAACAGTTTAGCCATGATACAATGTTGCTTAAATATCGATCCTGTTTGAGTCTTGGAAAGATGCAACACAGTGTGTGTATGTCCGTCTTGGAGAGATCTACATCTGCTAGTAGTACGAGCGAAGACTGGTATTGGAGGCTTATAATACTTGTTTTGAAGTGAACAGTTCGTTTCATAAATTATGTTCAGGATTAGTGGTTAAAAACATTGCACTATCGTGGTTTTGAACGGAGTATGTACGTATGGTAGCACTATGGATGGTGTACAAAATGTTTTTGCTGAGATTTTATAAGGGTACATTAAGTTTATTCATATGTAACGAGCTTGCAACATAGAGAAATATTACTTACTTGCTTATATCCTGTATCCCCTTGTGGGTCCTAGGGCCTCTACAACGCCTACGCGTAATCGTGTGCTATTTCTGGAAATATGCCTCAGCTCCCTCCAACTCTTTCCCAGTTGCCGTGCTTCCTTTTCCACTGTTCTGCGCCACGTACTCCTAGGACCGCCGCGTATCCTGCCATCCTGGGTAAGCGGGTTCTATTGCATCGCATGGTTAGCTATGGATCTGTCACCCTGATTTTGACCAATCCACTGCCACTTTGGTCGTCGTTTGCAGCTTCCTCGTGATAGTTACTCTCCACATCCATATAGCAGCACGGATTCAACGTTGGAACGGAACAGTCATAGCTTGGTATTTAAGCTAATTCCATTACTTCGCCAAACTGTGGATAGCATCCCAAACGCAGATTTTGCTTCACCTATTCCATATCCAGTTCGGTTCCGCCATCGGTTGAGACAATACTCCCAAGGTATTGGAAACTCTCTTCTCTCTCAACTATTTGTCCAGCAATTCATACATGAGATGATGAGTTCGGTCCTAGGCTGATCATTTTTGTTTTTGCCGAGTTAATTTTCAGACATCTACTTCCCTCTCCACATTTGCTGTCATTTGGTGAAGGTCCATTATTCTATGAGACAGAATTTATACATCATCGGCGTAGGTACGCATTGGGGACTGGTACTCACCCGCATCTAACCATCTTATTTCGCTTACTCCCAATATGTCCAGCTTATATCGCATGAACTCATGCTCTAGTTGAAGGAATCTGGTGTTCTGAGGTCAAGGAGCGTCTTCATGTTCCAGACACCAATCTTTGTTCGGGTACGATATCCAGAGGTCGTTAACGTGTTATCAGTCCTTATCTGAGGCGTTGTGTCTGTTTCCGTAGTTTTCGGTAACGCGGAATGCTGGCCCAGGTGTAGTTGCCCGGGCACCACCACGAGGAGGTAAAGCAAGCACTACATTACGAACTTGATTGTTGCGCTACTGGTCCAATCCATGTTTTGCACAGTCAGTAGTTTCCAATCAATCGCCATGTAGGTCCCCAAATAGAAATATTAGATATTGACTCAATAAAGTATGTACATATATAAATGACCATGAAACAAACTGTGAGGAAATTTCACTAAATCTTTTTATTTATTTGGAAAGTACTTATATGCCATCCATGCCATTGTGTATTTATTCATTCTTATGTCCAACGCGGCTTCACTAGGTGCAGCGCATCCGAAACTTCCAATATTCCATAACTCTGGCGCATAAATAAGGCTGAATTTGACCAATGGCATTGATTATATTGGCTTTCAGGGCAGTGGTGGTTTGTGGTTTATTGGCACACCCCTGTTACTTCAGAAGACCCCAAAAGAAGAAGACTAACTGGATCAAATCACATGATTTCCATGATCTCCATTGTGGCACGTAACGCCGTTCTGTTGAAACCACATGTCATTGGAGTCCACATCATCCAATACGAGTGCATTGTTCACTAAGCCTTTCGTTTTGAATTTATCCACCACATTGCGAACAGTCCTCTTTGAAGGACGATTTTGGCAACCGCAAAATCGGCTAAGCACGAATTGTTGCTCGAACAGAAGACCCACTTTCATAAAACAATTTAATCATTTGCACATGTTTTTGAACACTACAACTACTCTACATATTGATTTGACATAACATGCTAAATAAATGACAGCTAATTTGACAGATGTAGCAACAATATGGCCACAACCCATTAGATTAATTTATTATTAGTCCAAAGAGTCTAATTGGTATAAAGTGTGAACGAACGATATATACGTTTGCCTCCTTCGAGAATAAAGAGAGAGGGAGATTAAGACTCTTGTCGGATCTACAGTCTCAAGGATTTTTAGAGCTTGAAAGACCTTCCAATCCATGATATCTTCTGCTTCATAACGTTATTTTCTAAAGAAAATATTTTACGTTTGTACAGAACTATGTTTCCTTTCAGGTTCACAAATGATCAGTCTTCGTTTATTTACATTTACTCCTCAAAGGAACTAATGGGATCAGAGTCTTCTTCAGGTTATCGTTTTCCACCAGTAGCCAGTTCTTCAGAGGACCATAACAATTGATTGGGTGGTTCATTTGAAAACCAATATACTTAGTCCACCTGCAGAGCACCTTTGAGTTTCCATACATCAGTCTATGCATTGTATTATAAGGCTAAGCGATGGTTGTGAAAATACTTTGGCGTCTCCTATTATTTAAAATGACAGATCGATCTGTTCAAATTAATTCCCTTACTCCTGCAATGACCAATTAAATACACAAAGCGTGCCAGCAATTATCTTCAAAAACTGATTATCTATCAATCTGGCAGGTGGTAGTGAATGTCTCCTATTGAATTAAGTATGCGTCCGAATGCATGATTACCAAATCGACTATTATCACCTAATAACGTGCTCTTGAAGGCAAGTTGCTCAATTAATGATTACATTTCGTGTACGACTATCTCGCGCTCGACACGCATTGATTAATGGATATGCTTTGCCGATGAGAAAAGCACTTTCTTTTTCCATCCTCCCGATTGCATAACAACTGTTCTCTGCCATGGAATGCAACCCAAACTTATGTATCGAAAGGGAATCCTGGAATTTCAATGTGTCATCGATATAAGAATGAAACCGCTGCATAAGTTTTTGCCGTCGTCGTTGTCGTTGCTGTAGCAGCTGTCGTTAACCCCTGAAGTGGTTGTATAAGAACTGCTCTGCGATAATTGTGTGTCCGGTTATTCACTTAATGGTTGTGTGAGACAACTAAATCTGTCAGACTTAACAGACAGATGAATTTGTGGAGGAGAAACAAACTCGAACAGACGGGTTATTTTACTTTGATATTTGCTGATAGCAAGACTGATAAACCGATGGTAACTGGGTCAGGAGTTTTCTTTATTTAGATCATTACAGTTGACTTGGAATGTGGATGAGGTGTAAATTGTGTTGGTCACTGTTACTGTGGAGATGAAGTTTACGATGAGGGTTCCATAAGTTCTAATGAAAACTTATAAGTTCTTTGCGTGTTCTACAAGTGCAAACCCACATGGACCCTTTAGAATAATGAGTTGAACGTGTTCTTGAATTTTTGTTCTATATTTTTGTTCTATTATTCGAGTTTTTTTTCACTCGATTCGTAAACAAAGTTTTATTATTTTCACTAAAGAGCCACTATTTCCAAATTATCTGTGCAGTATGGCAACACTGAACTGTCACAACTAACAGAAGCACATTATTGCTTGATTCCTCTGAAATACTAGTGGCGATTAGCACGTGAAATTGTTTGCAGGAGGGAGTTGCCATATACATATATGTATGTACATTCTTTGAGAGTAAAGGTCGATTCACAGCTCTGCGACTGGCGAATGTGCCAACTGTGAACAAATCATTTTGAGCACATTTACGCAATTGACAATTCTACTAAGCCACAAGGAGTGGGCTTAATTTATAATTGGGGACCTGCATGGCGATGGATTGGGAAACTACTGACTGTCCAAAACATGGATTGGACCAGTAGCGCAACAATCAAGTTCGAAATGTAGTGCTTGCTTCACCTCCTCGTGGAGCGCAAGTGCGAGATTGTCCAGGGTCTTATGCCTAGCCTAGGTAACCTGGGCCAGCAATCCGCGTTACTGAAAACTTTAAAGCTACGGAAACCGACACTATGCCTCGAATAAGTACTGATAACACGTTGACGACGTTGGTTGGTTTCTAGAACGTGAAGACGCTCCTTGACTCTCAGAGAGAAGGACCTCAGGGCGTCAGATTCCTTCAACTAGAGCATGAGTTCATGCGATATAAGCTGGACATATTGGGAGTAAGCGAGATAAGATGGTTAGATGCGGTTGAGTACCAATCCCCAACGTGCAACACTGTACTACTCTATTCAGGAAGACCAATGGAAAGGCCCCGTGGATCTGGAGACTATTTCTCACGTGGAGTGGAAACAATCAGCAGCTCATTGCCCAGACCATTGGTATGTTGTGAAAACTGTTTTCACATCAGGTGCTGAAATGATTGTCGGTCGATCGCAGGGAAGCCATAGGGTGTGGCTTTCCGAGAATACCTGGAGAAGTATCAACGAACGAAAATAGCTAAAAGCTCGAATTGCAGCAGCTCCATCCAGGGAGGATCGAACTGGAGTCCCTATATCGCATGAAGATGAGAGAAGTGCACCGTAGCATGAGATGTGACAAGTGCAGAAGAAGCAGAAGCGATGTGCAACAGCAGGACCGTTTACAGAATCACTAAAGAGCTTATAGGTAGCCGAAGCTCTACTCAACACCCAGTGAAAGGCTTAGCCGGTTCGTTGCTAATATCACATGAGTATCAACTGAAGAGATGGAAAGAGCATTTTGCTTTTATTCTGAACTGAGTATTCCCCGGCAATTTGCAACCAAGTCAGACTGCAGTGTCCGTAGAAAGAAATAAAGCCCGCTGGTGTTATTTCCCATTTTTTAAGAAATAAGGTCCGCGGGCTTTATTTCCGCGGGCCATATTTCACTGCATCCCCCAGTAAGGACAAGGTCATTGCCGCTATCACTGTATTGAAACCAATAACGCGGAATGTGGCCTTATCAACAGGAAATGTCAGCATTCGATGAACTCTTTGATCTGAACTCAAACATTTTGACAACCTTGATGATGAATGTTTCACAGAATAATGGACATCCACCAAACAACAGCAAATGTGGAGAGCGAAGCAAACGTCGCTGGGCTTAAAACTAACTCGGCAAAAATAAAAATGATCAGCCTAGGGCCGAGCTTATCAATTCATACATATGTGCATTGCTGGGCAAACGGTTGAGAAAGTAGAGAGTGAATACCTTGGAAGTGCTGTTTCAACCGATGGCGGAACCGAACTGGATATAGTCAACCGATTAGGCAATGCTATCCACAGTTTGGCGAAGCTCCATGGATGTGGTACCTCGGTAGTGACCACCACTATCACGAGGAAACTGGAAACGTTCGTTAAAGGAGCCTACGCCATATCTCAAGGATCTTCTGGCTAAAGCGCATCCGTCGACCACAGTTACAGTGGATTGGTTACACTCTCCGAAGAGGTGACAGATCCACACGATGGCGCGTAAGAGTTGTAGAGGCCCTAGGACCCTCAAGGGGATGCAGACATAAGTATTTAATTGCTAATTACTTTTATGCATAGGTACTACTACCGGGATGACCGTTTCCAATCTATTTAAAAGCCAACGTACTTTACTATGTAAATATGTTTCCACCTATTCAAAACCCAAACTCCACTCTAAAATTTGATTAAAACTATGTTTTATTGCTCCAACATTCAATTTATTTTTGCTCTTTAATCACCAAAGCACCTTGGATCCTCCCGCATCGTCTTTTTAACAGCCACTTAAACATGAATCACTCGATGCTAGCCAAACTGCATATCCGACATATTCCCCTGCGTCGTGTATCCTCATTCCATTACACTCCTATACAACTATTTCACAATCACGTGTCTCACTGACCACCACCTTCACAAAATTCATCGGCGACAACACCCGTAGTCAAATAAATAACAATAATCCAACAACAAAAGCAAAAAGAACAGAAGAAAAGAAAAGAAATAAAACAATGGCTGCCTCTTCCACGATCTGCATACGCAGTGCAGAGTATAGATACTCCTCTATTTCGACGTCGTCGTAACTAGATCTGGGGTCACAGAGCTCCAAAACCAAAGAAACTCACTCACCACTCCGACTCACCATCGCTCACAGCAGTTGGAGTTTCCATGGCGCGTATAAAAGCACTTGAATTTCGGTAAATCGACATCATTTCCATCTTGGGACTACCAGCGGCAACTAGGAGATACAACGAACGACGCATCATCTCTCATTGGATTATCTATATCATAAAGCAAAAAAAAAAAAAAAAAACTCGATTAAAGTGAAACTTGGAAGCACATAACATACAATGAAGCTATTTGTAAGTGTCGACGATTAGTGTTTAAGACCCTTCCCTGTGGATACTTTGTGGAGGGCAAAGTGAAAGTGTAAATCATTCAACCATGAATATTCTCTCTCACCATTATATAGATCTGCTGTTTTGCCGCTGTAGCGCTGGTCTCCACTGTAACCGCTGTCAAGGTTGCGGCCAAGCACCCAAAGGATTCAGTGAAGGGTAAACGTGAGCTACCACCCGGATCGTTCAGTGGAGCGTCGTACAAGTACTTGCCTCCTGGGCCGATTTCAATCGGTGGTGGTGGTGGTGGAAGTGGTGGTTACTCGGGCGGATATTCAGGTGGATCCTCTGGTGGTCTTGACTTTGGCCATGGATATAGTGGTGGTGCTGGTTCCGATCTCGGTCATGGCGGTGGTGGTGGCGGCGGTATAGAGACGTACATAGTACAGTCGTCTGGTGGCAAGGGATCTTCATTCGGAGGCGGATCCTTTGGTGGATCATCTTCATCGTTGGGCGGTGGATATAAGTACTCTGGTGGTGGTTTCGGTGGTGCCGGACTTGGACTAGGAGGTGGACATAAGGTTCAGACTGTTGTCATTCCATCGCAGTCGTATGGTTCTCCAGGTCTTTCGTACAGTAACAGCAATTCATACAGCAGTGGCGGACATTCCTCATCTCTTGGTGGTTCCAGTTACAGTGGGGGACATTCACCATCAATAAGCTATGGAACTCCTTCTGTCAGCTATGGTGCCCCATCTCTCAGCTACTCTGGTGCAGGTCTGGGTGGTGGTAGTGGCATCTCTTTCGGAGGATCATCCTCCCATGGCAGTGGTAGCAGTATATCATTTGGTGGATCATCTTCCCATGGCAGCTCATCCCTCGGCGGCGGTGGTGCTGGCGGTAGTTACTACACCACGAAACTTTCATCAGTCCCATCATCCAGCTATGGTGTCCCACTTGCCGCACCTCTCTCCTCATACTCACCCAAATATAGCGGCAGCTCTTTTGGAGCACTAATCGGTTCAAGTGGACCTCAATACGCAGCTGGACAAAAAGGACTTGGCCATTTCTCGTACTCCTCCAGCAAACCATCCGCCCTCCATACAGATTTCATTTCCTCCTCAAGTGCTAGTCTCGGTGGTGGATTCGGAGGAATCGGCGGCCATGGCAAAGCTCCCTTCAAGCCATCCGCATTCTTAGGATCAAGTCAAGATTCTGGTTCATCATACCCCAGTAACGACTATCT
The DNA here is from genome assembly GCA_949716465.1 of Chalcosyrphus nemorum. NCBI lineage: Eukaryota > Metazoa > Arthropoda > Insecta > Diptera > Syrphidae > Chalcosyrphus > Chalcosyrphus nemorum. The sequence goes on from OX454332.1 coordinate 49,859,622, forward strand.
TCCGCCTTCACAAGAGTACCTCCCAGCTTCTCACAGCTATTCCGGTTCATCATCATCCGACGGTTCTGGATACCAAGTACCGGCTACAGTTTATGGTGCCCCTGGAGGAGGTTCCCAAAGCATATACGAACAAGGTACACCTATTCATGAAGCATCATCTTTCGGTGGTGGCGCCGAGGACAACTACGTGACTCCACAACAATCGTACGGTGCCCCCTCAGCTCCCGGCAAAAACTATCTACCACCAAGCTCCAGCTACGGTGTCCCTAGCCATCATTAACGAAGAGTATTTTAGCTTGTAGATAGCATCTCATGAATCTCAGAGTGGAAATTATTATTGAGCGCGCGCAGATCATTTGTATATTTTTTTAATTCATAAGTTGTTCGATGTATTTATTTTTTTTTTAATAAAAAAAATTATATTATAGTTTATTTCCAAAAAAGAAGATTAATGGTATTTGTGTATTCAGCGCGATACTTGACAGCTTGGAGACTTTCTCTCTTTCACTCTTTCGCTCTCTGGGCACTTAATCAAAACGTCAAAATGCAAATTATTTAGCGGAAAGTGCCAAATTGCCAAATGTACGTGCCGATAGCGGTTGTATGGGATTTTATTTTATTTCTTTTTTTTTTTTTCCTACAAATCAATCGAAAGTGGTGCTAAAGAATTTGTTTTCTTCTGCGATGAGGCTATATACGAATGCGCAAGTGGAATTCCAAGAAGTTGATTGGTATGCGCAGGGATATCTCGCGGTTTTTTTGATTTGGTGCTTTCATGGGTTTCGTCTGGTTTCATTTGGTGCATGTATTGGTTTTGTTTTGCATTGGTTGGGTATAAGAATTAGAAATTTTGCATAGTGCAAATGCGCAAAAGATGTAAATTGTAACATGTACCACAAGGTTGTGCCATTGAACCTATGCTGTTAACTATTCAACGCATTGGCCTGAAATTATATGGTAAAGTAAATCGTTTGTTATATTTTGTAGCAGTTTTTTTCTGTTTGGAATATGTTCTTCGAATTGAGAAGTTAGTTCTGATTTGTTCGTGTGACAGGTTTTGTTAAAGATAGAATGTGAAATATAGAAAACCTTTTTTTAAAGAACCTCTCCTATCTCAAAGTGGGTGTGAACTGGGTGACAGTCGACGGATATACATACATAAATCGATTCTGTAAGAAAGGAGATTCACTACAAGAATTCCTGGCATCATTTTACTGTAAGAACAGGAGATAGGAATAAGCCCATCCTTTAGAGAAATCAACGACTGCACCGTCCATCTTACGAGAGTAAGATCGTTGAAAGACCATCACATGAAGGTCCTGGAATCTGTGGTAATTGGGTTGAGTTTTGTGCAAATCACTCTTATGCGAGATATCCATTACTAATACTGTGACACTCAGCTGGTTGCCAGGGCATATGACTTGCGAAGGAAACGAAAAGGCTGACGAGCTATTGTAGAAGTTTCAGGGATGAAGAGAAGGTTCATGACCTGTTAAATGATCGCGCTATCCCTATTAGTCCGAAGAATAAGGACTCTTGGAAGTTACTTACTAAAGTTGAGCTGATAGGCCTTTTAACATTCATATCACATTCTCAGTGGTTCCAACAGTATCAATGGTGTTATGTCCCACGATGTAGTAGTAGTGTATTCGGTTATTGAATGAGGGTTTCAGTGCTCAAATCCTAGCCATATCCGTTCAATTTTCAACGTAGCAAAATTACAAATTTCGCTTGGAGTGCACTTTGGGTATTTAAACACAAAGACGAAGAAAAAACTGTGAATTACGAATGAGTGCAAAAAAATAGCATACAACTATCTCCAGTCAATTAAAACACCACCTGTGGACAATTAAGGTTGAAACCTAATATCACCAGCTAAAATTGCATTACATTAAGGTTAAAACTTAGTTTGACCGAGTATATGGACCAGTGATATGCACTTATAACCGCAATTCCTGCAAACATAAGCTCAGACTCTGCTCCATAGATTTCGCCTACTGTAGCAACTTCAATTGGGGCACATATATGATAGGACGCCAATCTGTAACCCATGCAATGTGAAGAGTGAAGTTGCTTAAAGAGATATTGGTTATATCGGCAAAATTGTAGCAGCTGTATATTTTTGATACAAAAACTGAACTGACAACACACATTTGTCACTTTGTCTCTCGTCGAGTCCACCTTGTAGAGCTGATATTGCAATCTATCCATCTCCAAACAGGAATAAAACAAACCTAGTCAGGCATTATAGTATGATATGGTATGGTAGAGTGGGATGCGCACCAAAGGGGTGCTTTCACGGGAGGCTTTTTGTCCATTGTGATACCTTGTCGTGGATTACCATGTTTTAATATAGCAGTTCGGTTGCTCTTGTGTTGAACCAACCCGTACTCTTGATAAAACAAATCATGTTCCCGAGCGGGACTTGCACCAAGTCATCCAGTTCTCCGAAAAATCTGTTTCCCATGTAGCGGAAGCGACGGGTTTGGAGGTTGGGACAGTCACATAGCAGGTGTTTGACTGGCACATAAATGCCGTTATGTAAGGAAGAGAACATCATTCAAATGTTCGTCACGGGTTTCTTCGGTGGGTCGCATCAGAAATGTCAAATTTTCCATATACGGACTGATGCCCAAACAAACATGTATCCATGATGGACTTATCTCCCTGTGCCTCAGAAACCAGCAAATGTATGAGTGCGATAGCTATAAAAGTCCTTTATGCCAAGATTTTGATTTTCTTCTCATCAAGCTTCATTTGTTACAATTGAAATGGAAGTGCCCCAAAATCGCTTAATTATATCAAAACAAAACAAAAAAAACTGACCCCACGCAACGCTCATTACAAACACTTAAAACTACTCCAACAATAGAATCCACTTGAACTAGCACTTCAATGATCTCTCAAGCCATTTACATTATGCCAGATATGAGTAATGATCACATCATTAAATCAAACCAATAATTCACGAAAACATTATTAAAAGTACACTTAATCAATATTTATATAATTCTGCATGTCAGGGGCCCGAGCCACGAATAAAGGCACAGCAAGCAAATTTTTTTTACCCGAAGATGAAGAAGAGGGAGAAAAGACAGATGATTAACCAACGAAAGTGAATGTCCGAGACAATTATTTAACACCGCCGCACAGAGGCACATTCGGGCGCGAAAGGGTTCACATGAAAATGAAGCAAAAAAAAAAAAATGTACATCAAAACAAGATCAAAAAAAAACCAATGTGCAGATCGAGCAACCTGATTCCCAATAGAAAGTAACTTTGCTGGTGAGATGCTTTTACTTTTAATACAAAAAGGGCAGTCAGTTTTTTTTCTTCTTTAAATTGGCTGTGGACAATTAACCTCTGCACAGGTGATTGATGTCCAGCCTTGAGGTGAGGTAAGGAAAAGGTGCGCCTTGAGGTAAGAGAATGTTTTAATGATAGCATTGCCCCCATGGTTTGGGTTACATAATTCGGAAAGAAGGATGAAAGGAGAAAATTCTTACAGAATATTGAAACAACGTAATCAATGCGAATATCTAGGTCAGTCTGGAAGATAATATTTCAAACTAACATGTACAATATACTCTTGTTGAATTGTTTAGTGTGAGTCAAAAGTAGATTGTCAACTCTCTTAGCAAGAAAATATTTTGCCCAATGGGCTCAACATAATATTCAGATGAAGCCCTCTTTTGAAAAAATGGATTTGAAATTTTTAAAAGCGATGTACGAAGATAACGTGGTATGCGTATGGAATGGGAAGTTTGCATCGGAAGAATTTGGAATACAAATGAGAGTCGAACAAATATGCATATAAAGTACGCTACATTTCATTTTATTTATCAAAATTTTAGTGGAAAGAATAAGAAGGGCAATCGGTAGGGATATCGGTGCTAATCTTCGCGGAAGATTAAGTGTTTTTGGCAGACACAATAGAAGGGAAGTAACTCATAGTGAACCGTCGAATTTGACAATAAATTTGACGAAATCAAAAATAACGACTTTTAGAAATGGTGAAGGATGATACTCTTGTATGGAGAAGTGGTTCTACCGAAAGCATTTATATTGTCAAAGAATATAGATATTAACGCGTGCTACATCCAACCTCAGTATGAAGAAAACATTTCGAAGATCAACTAGCAGCAGCCAAAGGAACTATTCCATCAGTATACATACATGTATTCAACACACAGCGAAAAATAAGGTTTTCCGTTCTACTGTAGCCTCTATAATGTTGTACCGACCGTACAATTACAATTACATATTGCATTTAGAAACTGGTGTTTCGTTCATACTGAAGCATATGGCTTTGACAAGAGCTTGGTTCAAAAGTGGGAGCAATAAGCGTTTAACTATCGTAATGAAAAAAACTGAACGAGTTGCTTGTCTCAGTATTACTGGTGCACTGAGAGCCTCCCCCACCGTAGCGCTCCAAACCATGCTCCACGTACTTCCGAATGACATCGTCAGTAAACAACTGGCTGCTTGCTCAGCAATAAGACTGAAAAGTTCCAAACAATGGAAACAACAACACACTGGACATGCCGGAATACTTCTGATGCACCACCATCTTCCAAAGGTCACCGACCACTTGCCCACTGAACACAACTTCAACATGGGCTACTAATGCTTAATACCCGACAGAACAGAATGGGCAGAACGGGATGTCCTTCATCATCAATCACGGACAATCTTCACGGACGGACCGAAGAAGAATTCCGTGCTGGTATCTTTTCAAAAAAATCTGGACATCCACCTCTCCTTCAGCCTTCCTAGCTACTGCAGCATTTTCCAAGCCGAAGTCACTGCCATTCGTCAAGCAGCTGATTGGCTGGCGGCTAATGCAGTATCAACGACAGCCAAGCGGCCATCAAATCGCTCGGATACAGCAAAAACTGGGCATCCCCTATAATGAAGAAGTTGTAGAGAAGAAAAGGAGACTATCAGTCACCTCCTATGCGCGTGCCCCGCACTTGCCAACATTAGAAAGGCCACACTAGGTAAATACCTGTTCAACGACCTAAGTGATGCCTGTACGGTTAATATTGGCTCCTTCATACTAAGGAGTAAATGTTTCCCTGAGTAAGAGGGTGACCCACCCACCTCACACATCGGCAGCACAATGGACCAACTCCTGGTCTAAGTGCATCCTCAACGAGGGCCGGTTTCAACCAACCAACCAACCAATCGTTAAACTATGGTGTCAACATAAATGTTGCTACTGGAATCCAACTTTTAGCGCTTAAATTTACTTTTGCCAATATGCTGGGAACACAGCACAGAGTTCTACTCCGCTGGATTCCTTGACACGAGGGTGTCCCTGGTGTCGAAAAGCAAATGAATTAGCAAGGACCACGGACACTAGCTACAAGAGAGACGAACTTAAAGTGGAACTACGTAGCCATCCTTCGACAAAAGACACTTAGGACTAGAGTCCTTTATAGTTATAAATTCAGTGATGTTATTAAAAGGAAAGGATGTGGGAAGTTATAAATTGATAGGAAAAGGAAAGAGACTTAGGTGACAATGCGCGTTCGACTTAAATCCTTGCAAATCATAGTCCGTAGGAAATATTGACGAGGACAAGCCATTAAACATACATGTTGAGTGGCTAAAAACGAGCTTCTGAATTTTACTGTGCGACCGGAAATTGGTTCTAAAACATAAGGGAAGAAGCTGCTGGAGTTGTATAATTAAACTGACGGAGAGGCGGGACACAAGTATAGATTTCATCCGAACAACTATGGTGAAAATAACGGTAAAGGATCAATAAGCATTCAACATTTCGACGATGTTCGAGCGAAGAGATTTGGTCACTGATTGAAGAGTCTCCAATTAATCTACATGTCTAACGCTGGACTCGAACTAATAAACTCAAATAAGAAGCTGGAGCTCCCACCTAAACACATATGTGAATTGTATTATAGTTTCAAACGAATATAGGCTTTATACATAGATAGTAGCGAAATCTGCAGGACTGAAAAAACTTTTACACCTCTTAAGGTATCCAAGATACCTAAAGTCATTTTTCGCAGCTTCAGAAATTTGGTAATGCCAGCGAAGGTCTAGGGTAACTTACATACCAAGCATTGACAGGCCATTGGATTCCCCAATATCAGTTCCATTCAATTCTAGTTTGCTACATTAAGATCCCACTTCAGAGACAAGAGACAACGCTGGGTTTTGGACGAATTTTTTCACGCCCCAGTTGATGATTTCATCAATATCAGAGTTGAGCTCTATAGACCTTCGCTGCTAGTGAGATTCCACAGCTTGGGGTCTCAGCTGTGGAGTTGAAAGAGAATAAGCAAAGTCCAGAGTACTGTCAACCGCATCATATGATGACACTGGGTCTAATGGAAGAAGACCTCTCCAGAGGATGTGGCGATGAGGAAGGTGTAGATGAACGTGGGTGGTTACGTTCTTTCACCAATGCTCTGGACTTCAGCATTTCAGAAACGAATTCTCGTCAAAAAATTCTTTCATTGACAAGAGGCTTTAACAGATCATCAGGGTGAGCACTACTCACTAAGTATTTGTTAGACTTTTGAAAAATCTGAATGAGTTATAAGTTTATAAATTATTTTGTGGCTTTATAATCCAACCAAATGACTCCAAAGTCCATTGCGAATTTTATTTCATGGACTAATGACCCTTCGTTGTTTTTAGATCCCCATATCGATCTCGTAAGCCGTTTATCTAACTGATCTCCCTTCTCGTTTGTTAACATAACTCTTTCCCATTTATGCCGGCTCATACTTAAATCATTTAGTACTCCAATTTGCAATTGATTATCTCATAGAAATTACTTAACGAAACAAGAAATCTTGTTACAGGTGAATGACCCCATTTTCATTACGCGAAACACGAAACCTGCCATTATAACCTTTTCATGCAAATTATGAGAGAGTTTTTTTTTCTGTTTTCTTTCTATTTACAGTTTTGTGTAGCAAAGAACAATGTGCCAATTAAATTTAACTAAACGACTTGCGAAATCTGATTTGTTCATTATCCACTTCATTGCTAATAGTTTACATTAGTTTTTATTAGATGCAAATGAATAGAGACCTCTTGTTAAGGGGAAACTATTTTATTTTGAGTTAACAATTATGTTTAAGTTTGGTTGAGCTTTGACTGCATTACAGAGTTTTAGATGAGAGTTGTGATATATTATTTCCGACATTTTTGGGAAATCGCGTGGGACAGCTTGAAGCAATTTAAAGTAAAAATCTTGACTTTGACCCCTAAATAGAGGAAATATTTAATTTTGCTGTTAGCAGTTGGAAGTCTTTAGAGGACAAATGGTGGCTAAGGTTCTTGTCTACTGGCTTGGTCTCTTCGTGGTAAGGTTATGCCAGAGTGTTGAACCACTTAGGCGATGTCGGTATGTTCTCAAATTCGAATGAGTATCCCAGAGCAACAATCCGCAACGCACCTCCCAGCAAAAAAGAAACCATAACAGCAATCAGGTTTTAAAGAAAAAAACATATCAAAAGGCTACAATCCGTTTGGAGCGGATCGTATGATACCCACATACTAGCTCCTTCTTCCACTTTTTTCCAAATATTTTATAAAACTTCTCCAAAACACAATTTTTCTCAAAGAGTGGGCATGGTGGTGGGCGGATTTTGTAAATTGTTCAACATATACTGTATTTTGCTGCCAAGAAGTGCTATTATTTCGATAAAACCTTAAAAACAATTTTTTTTTATAAAAAACCCTCCTAAAAACTGGGCGTGGCCATATACAATGTACTGAAGATATGTAGAGTAAGAGCATATCTACATATTACGTTAAGTAAATTTTGTCGAGTTGCTTGTAAAATTACTGAAAAAAGTGATATGTGGGTGGATTTTAAAGATTTTTACACTTGTATTGCTTTCTTTTCCAAGGACCCCGTATACAAAATTTCATCAACCTAAAATTTAAGCCCTAAAAACTGGTGACATACGGACGGACGGACGGACATGGCTCAATCGACTCGGGTACTGATGCTAATCACTTATATATATACTTTATGTGGTCTATCTTCAATATTTCTCTATGTTATAAACTAAAAAAAAAATAAAACCAGTGAAAAATGCTACAATCCGCCTGGAGCGAATCGTATGATACCCTATCCCTATCTTATTTGGTCGTGTCAGTGGGCGGTGGAAAATGTATTCACGAAATTTTTTATTTTGCCCTATAAACTAATATTTTTACTCGAAAATTAATTTTTGAAGTAAACGCCCCTAAAAAGTGGGCGTATCCATATATAATGTATAGACGATTTGTAGATTAAGTGGATATCTACATATTTGCTCAAGTAAGTTTTTTCGAGTTTCATATGAAAATAGTGAAAAAAAGTGATTTTTTTGAAAAGTGGGCGTGTCAGTGGGCGGATTTTAAAAAAATTTACACTTGTATTGCTTACTTTTCCAAAGACCTCGTATACAAAATTTCATCAACCTAGCTCAAAATTTAAGGCCCAAAAACTGGTGACACACAGACGGACGGACGGACGGACGGACATAGCTCAATCGACTCGGCTAGTGATGCTGATCATTTATATATATACTTTATTGGGTCTATCTGTAATATTTCTCTATGTTACAAACTATGTATCAAACTTAATATACCCTTAGGATAGGGTATAAAAAATATTAGACCGCAAGCAGCCCTTAGAGGGCCAAGACCTAGCTTCTCTCAACTGTACATATTATGCGTGGTATACATATCTGCATGAAGAGAAGGGACCTACAGTTTTATGCCGTATCTGAAGGGCAGAGGGGTTTTTGAGAAGTTTTCTCATGACAATTATACTCTTGAATGTTTGTCAGACACTCGGAAGAGGTGGAGCCGTGAAAAAAACTTTTCATGGTTTTGATGTTACAAACTATGTATCAAACTTAATATGATGCCATTCCTGCCGAACTATTCAAGTGGCCATAAATACGTCGTATTTGCTGCATCCGCTAATACGATAATAATCCAGAAATGCGTTGAGTACAAGTCTCCGCTCCATCTGCTGTTTTTTGACATCAAGAAGGCTTTCGATAATTTGATTAAACATGCTATCTGGATGCCTTACGTCAGAGAGGCATCGCAGAAAAACGTATAGCTATTATATAGAAGGCCACATACGATAGAAGTAAGTTTCACGTGTTGCGCAGTGGTAAGTTTGCAGACTAAATTGAAGTCCAACGTGGTCCAAGTACGTCAAGTTTGTATCACCGCTGTTGTCTTGGTGGTCTTCAATGATGTACGTACGTGCAGAATTGATGAAAGGAAACTATATAATTCGTTGGATTATTATATTTTATGTGTATTTAACACCTGGACTTCGCTGAAGATGTTTGTCTACTTTCACACACTTTGATGGATCTCCATCTCATGGCCCATTATCTAAAAGCTGAGGTATACAAAGTGGGACTCAAAATTAACACAGCCAAAACAAAAGCCCTGAGCACTTCAAATCAATCACCAGCGGTCAACCTAACATTGGCGGACAGGAAGTCGAGAAAGTTGACAACTTTCTGTATCTAGGAAGTGTGCTCTCGGCAAACATTGGTAGCACCGAATTGGATCTGGCAGCAGAATCGGAGAAGTCAAAGCTTCTTTCGGAATTGCAACTCCAATCTGGAAAAGTAATGTTATCAACTTCAGAACTAATCTACAACTGTTCCTCAAACGTAGGATTGGTGTTGCTTTATGGATCGACGGAATAATAGGATTCGTTTCGCTTAAACCACAACAATACAGCATTGCCTTGCTTAAGTAAGTATATCGAATCAATACATGAAAAAAAAAACGTTCTTTTAATATCCCCCTTTACAGGTACATTCGTTACCAGCGCGGTAGTAAATTTTGCCACAAGTTCCATATGCGAAAACTGTTGAACTATTGTACACTTCAGCCACGCTCCAGTTTACCGAGGTATTTAACGTGCGTTTGCCCTTTAGACACAAACTCCTGGAATGTACGCTTCAAGTATGCGTAATTTCGCGAGTGAAACACTTTGTAGCCAAATTTTGGTACCACGTTCCCGGCACGTGGTATTTCACTCGTTCTTTACCACACACCGTCGCGTACACTCCAATCATGTGGTAAAACGCTTGCGTGTAAAGGTCGCTAATATGTACAAAGCCTCTTCTATTACTCTCACCTTTATTCGGCTGTCGTCCAGTATTATCGGTGATGCCTGCAATATTTGCCTTTTCATGCCAAGTGGATTCGAATTCAGCTGCCATTCAAGCTTGTTGATTTGGAGAAGCAGAGTAAAGGAGCCAATTGAGTAAAGTTTCTTTAAGCCTTACCTCACCAGATAAGCTTTAGAACAGTATCGGCTTAAGATACAACCCTAAGGAACTCTAAGCTCAGTGCTAAGCTCGACATAAGCCTAGTAACCTGTCGAAGTAACCTGTTGTAGAATATAAGCAGAAGATTAATGAAAGCTAAGAAGATATTCTTAAAAAATTCCACTGCTACCCTTTCAAATCAACGGAGCTCTCCTATTCCATTATAACCAAGTTTGCTTGCAGCTCTGACATTCCAATTGGAACGGCAAATTTTGCTACAACCTAATTAGGCATTGACGACTTAAAGAAATGCAGAGTTGCTTTGGGTTTAGGTGCCCCTCGAAGTTCAGTTTGCAAACCCCTTTGCAAAAAGTTAAATCCGAAGTGACTGCTATTGAAGTTAGCGAGCGAGGGAGGCTGTTTAGTCATCGCTTTCAAACGATCAAAGCGAGCCTAAGAAGTTAACCATATCAAAGTTAGAGAGCCATGAAGATTGAGTGGTCATAACTATCAAAATTAGAGAACAATTCGACCCTAAATAGTGGTCGCTTTCGAATAAAGTTAGCGAAACTAGCTCGAATAGTCATCGCGATCAAAGTCACTATCAAAGTATGTAAACAAGACGATCCACCCTCTCTAAACTTCAAATACAACAGAGTCTGACCAGACTCGTTAAACATTATTTCGTGGTTTCATACGATAAAACCGAAGGGATGAAGATATAAAAGGAAGATGCACAAAGGAAGAAGTGCACCATAATATCACACGGTTTGTAACTATCTACTGCGAATATAAAAAGTAAAGTTTGTCACTTTGTCTGTGATGCAATTATTAGCAAGAAAACCAGATGTTTTTATTTCCACGAAATGCAACTAAAGTTGACTGACCCACGAGCCATACAAGCGTCGTTATAACAAATAGGTACATACATCTCCTCTAAGTCAGCTGTTCAAGAAAGCGAAAACATTTATCCACAAAATAGCACAAAAGGAAACCACTAAAAATAACACCTCTTATCGACTTCTTTCAAAACATTCACTTTAGTCAAGTTTAATCTTATCCACCATCGCTCGTTTGAATATTAAGTATCGCGAACTGCATCAATCAATTTAATTCAATTTCCACCACAAGCACTAGCTCATGGCTCATTTGACTATTTAATCCGAGAAAAGTACCTCTTATTTACTTTCTTTTCAATGAACGTGTGTGTCCGACGGTTCAATTGGAATTCCCCGGCATTTTCATTGTAAGATCTTCTGTCTGATTGACACACATATTTTGTTACCGATTTTTCTTTCCTTCTTTCTTTCTTTCTTTTGTTTTTGTTTTTGTTTTTGTTTTGAAGTGAGCTTTTGCCGGCACGTACCACACATTTCTTTTGCTTGACAAATTTCATTTTGCATGATTTATTGTTTATTTTGAGTTAATTGATCCCATAACAACAAAATCCAAACGAAACAATAAATATTGCATAAAATCTTGTGCAACAGAATATACATACTTTCTTCAAAAACAGAAAAAAAAAAACAAACATAGATCCTTTCACTTCCTACAGCCACACATTCAATTATGTGTTTGAAGTTAATCTATCCATTTTCAATAATTCACAATCTCTCGTCCCACATCTGGAACATAAGCATAGGCAATCTGTTGTTTACTTCCATCGACGATGTGCAATTAAGTCGTCAATTGTACAAGTAATTGGCAAATTTGTTTGACGCTCACCTACACCTTTCTATCCTGTCGCAGTCTATTGGCATTGTGGCTTACCGTATAGATACTCTTCAAAACGCCGATGCACGACGGTTACACGACGAAGATCAAGTTCGCTGCTCAACTCTTTCGTTTTTTTTTTCTCGTCAACTCGAGCGTAACATTCCTTTTTATTATTTTTTTTTTTTGCTGTTGTTGTTGTTTTACTTTTGTTTTTACCATCATGTACCATCTGTGTGATATAGAAATTATGGAATTTAATCTTTGATCTTGTGCGCGCAGCTTCCTTATTCCTTTGCCGGTATCAAGTACAAGTGCTGGCATTCCGGTTCCAATGTTTTTTGCTCGGAATGAAAGTAGCATAAGAGAGTGATTGTGCGGCAATATGGTGGTGGAAAGTATTAATTTTTGTATTATTTTTGTTTCATGGTAATGATGTGTGAGATAATATTTAAATAAAACACGTATTATGTTCAACTTAAGTGAATAATTAACGATGTAACACTTTGCGTAGCGAATGAGTGTGCAAAAATAAGATTTATTTCTTTGTGGGTATCTAATAGGTCTTAAATAAACTTGAACTTTGTGTGGGGCCCAGCCTTTGGATCTTCAAACAATGACTTCTTTTATAAAATTGAATGAATTTCCGTTTACTATATCACAACTTTGTACGAAACACATTGTCATCTAATAAAACGTGTCTAAAACTTGACTTTGAATACGAGTTATTATGGAAGATAAATAACGGAATCTAGTTAATGGAGAAATCCAATAAAATTTAAAAGAAACAACAAGTATTGGTTGAAATACAGGGGTAAGTAGCTTGATTCATAAACTGTGCAGATCCAGTGGTAGTGCGAGCATTGGAAGATGATTTTAAATGTTGCCGCTGGATTGAATTAATTTGTTACGCAATTGGTAAGGCTGGCTGGCAAAGAGGTTGAGGCACACATGAATGTATTTGATTGGAATATCAATTTGTGAAAAAAAAAATCAAATATCCTGGATCCGGCCTCATGCTGAGCTATAAGCTTATAGCTTCCGTGATTCAAATACAACATCCACATCTAAACGCTAACTGCTTTTTGAATAGGCCTCTGCTGCATTGCACAAGGAAAGGAAGATTTCAAAATAGGTACTCATTTGTACAGGCAAACAAATTGTGTTTGAGTGAAAGATCAGGAGGGACTGTCGAGAAGCTTTCTTAAGACAGAACTACTAAAAGTCTTAGAGACATTTAAAGTTGTTAAATAGATTACCTGACCCTGTTCCGTCACTGGTTTTAGACCCGTTGACAAATGTAAGCCTTTTATGTAGTAGACAAGTTTGATTGGGAGAAGAATCGATGAATCTAGCACCATCTCTAGCAGTCTCTACAGATTGATGATTTCGGTGAAACTTTGAGCTAACAGGTACACTTAGCAATTGACAAACCTTCTGATTCGAAAAGACATAATCGATTAGTTTTTAGCTCGGCAATATTAGTATCTTTCTTAGGAGATGGGAGACGGACAAAACCCAATTATTTTGAACACTTGAACTAAACTTTACTTAGAGAACCCCAAATGATGACTACCTTAATGCCAAAGTTCGGTAGATAATCGATGTCGTGGGGATCTACATCTTGGAGACTTTATCGAGCGGATGTTAGTTGGTTGGTTAGAAGTGGCTGCCAGCTTAGAGCACCAGAAATAGGTCAATTGTGATACCACGGAGTGTGGATCCTATTTCTCCAATACTCGTTAGAACCATTTTGAGCTTCTAATGAAGCGTAAGAGACTGTGTTATTTAGATCTTCTTAGTCGTTATAGTATGAAGCTCCTAAGTGGAGCAGCCGTCTACGAGAGAGAGCTGGACAAACACAAAGAAGGCGAGGAATGGTTTCCGCCTCTTCCTCATCCCTGCAGCTTGCAAAATGCCCTAGCCTTGTTCCATGCTAGACTGTGTCCAGTGATGACACCTATTTTTGTGCTGACATGCAACCTGTTGAGAGAAATCAAAGTCTTAGAACGTTTCAAATTGGTTTAGTCGCTAGACATTTTGGTACCACTTGTCCGCCTAAGATTTGATTTCGAGAACAACCTTACTACTGACTGTTTTGTACGAATGACTCTTCTTCAAATTAAAGGGTTTCCAATGGGCATTTTGGAATATTAACAAGTGATTGCGCTCATATCTTTGAAGCCACATTCATCTAATTGGCTGTTATGTATTAAGTCCTTTTTGTTCAAATTCGGTCGAAATATTCGCCCTTCCGCGAGGGGCTATTCGCAACGTAGTGAATAAATTCGAGTCGATCGATTCAGTAAATAATCCGCCAACACCCTTACGTCAAGATCTGCCGGAAATATCGCCGCTGCCTGAGATAGTGTGCAGGGGAATCCAATTCCGCGCCTCACAGAAATCGGCCTTTAACAGACCAAAAATTAGCGAATTTCGCATCAAAACTTCGGTCTACATCCATATAAGATTAACTTGACCCAGGAGCTCACAGCTAGTGACCATACACAATGCCGTTTGATCGCTTACTGAACTCTCGAGCAGTTGGAAGTTGTCCTAAATTTCTCGGTCGAAAAATCATATTCAGCGACAAGTCCCATTTTTGGATGAATGCCCATTCAGTATGAAAAAATTGTTGAACATAGGATGATAGCAATCCTCACAAGACCCATCTCATTGCAATGCATCCAGAAAAAAGTCACTATTTGGTACATTTTCCATACATTTTTGAGAATGACATTGGCAAGGCCATTATCATCAACAGCAAGCTCTATCGGTCTATGATAACCTATTTCTTTTGACCCAATTGGATGATGTGGACACCGACGGACGACATGCAATTTCAAAAGGACGTCAAACAGCCTTTTCACAATCGACATTTTGCACGAGCGTCAAGGGGATCCATAGAGGAAACAATGTGAATTGACCAACGGGATAGTGGATAGAATTTAACCCCATTAGAGTCATAGTTCTATGCCAATAAACCACAAACGACAACAGCCCTAAAATTGGTCAAATTCAGCCTGATCTATGCGCCAGAGTTATGAAAAATTTTACGTTTCGGATCAAAGTTGCCTTGAGCATTTGAATTTTGTACAAAATGGCATAAATGAGCCTTCTAAAAATATGATAGATTTTATTGATAGCTTACACACGATTTGTTTGATTGAAATTTAAAGATAAGAAATGCTTAATTAAAATCACTTTATGCCTTCGAACTCGAAGTTAACATCTTTGCTTAAAACTGTGTACTACTTTTAGGATCACTGTTTAATGGAATAGGTCATTGCAGACTCTCAGGCGGAGTTGAAGGTAAACAATACCAATCAACTTTTCATAGTTATACACCCTATCCACCAGATTCGCCGATACAGGAAACAAAAACAACAAAAATCTCATCTATCCAGGAACACTAGCTATATAAAGAAGTATAAGAAATGTCTTGAATGGGTTTTTTCACTTGTCTTTGCCATTTTCGCCAATCGCAGACAACATAACTCAATCCTAATATTTATGATGTCAGCTTCCACTTGCACCATGTCTGTCAATCTTATTCCGTCAAGAAATATGTTTAACCGGTCATTTGACAAGTTTTACCATCAACTTGACTTATGGTCAATGAACTACCGGCACCAACCGATCGAGTGGTTAATCAAGTGCAAGTAGCACTTTGTTGCTTTGTTGCTTATGACTTTGTTATATGTATGTAGGTACATATATTTTGCGAGTGCACGAGTGAGAATTAATTGTCTCTAGCCCCCACCCACCATAGCAGCAGTGATTGTTGATGGTGTAAGAGTGCAAGAGCACGAGCGTGTCACCTTGACCATGGTCGGATGTCGGTTTTTTTTTTGCTTTTCCTTCATTTTCTGCATTTTCAGCGTAGATTTGGTTGAGTGCTGCTGTTTGTTGTTGAATCATTACCGCATATTTTGCAATTTTTATTGATCGGTTTTCCAATTTTCCCTCCTGTTAGCAAGAAAATGGGAAAATGGCGGGGAATCGAGCTAATCTGCTGATGCAGAGTATAAAAGTTTGTGTGGAGTTAGCAAACGAATGTAAAGTCTTAAACAAGCTCATACAGATTGATTCAGTGGTGTGCACTTATTGTTGTTCATTTTATTTCATTCAAATCCAGTTTCGACAGATATATACAAGAAGGTGATATATTTTTTTACTAATCTGTGGGATAAAGTTATTACAAAAAAAAAAAAAAAAGTTCGCGTGCCAACTCTTTTGTTCTTCGGTGTGACCTTTTTCTAGTTTTTGTAAATATTTGTAATTGAATGTCAAGATCATTCATTGACTGGTGAACTACCTTTAGTGAAAAAAAACTGATATTTTAAGGTTCATCCACATTGACTCGAGTGTGATTTCATCTGATATTAAAGCTCATTCGTGATGGCAGTGAATCTTCCGACAATGCACTTTGACTGAGCCAGCGGATATTTATCTTTGCCTAATGCTATGGCGTGTTATACTTATACAGTCACATTGATATAAAATATGTTTTGATACTTATTCGTCCCCTTTGGACATGTTACATTGTGCTATACTTTTAGCCATGAAATCTCTTTCTATTTCTCGTAAGAAATTCTGTGGTTTAAGAGGTTCATTCTGAGGTTTGATCTGTCTTTTACCATAAAGCAAATGGATTGGTAATTCACAGAATAGTATTGACAGAAAAAGTATGCAGCTCTTATTCAGGGCATCTAGTGGGATACTTCATATCCTTTATATCTGCCATATCCTGATACTAGTTTGGGTGTTTGGGTAAATTGATCCGGACATCCACAAAAAATCGCTCTAGCTAGCGACGGCTGTCACCATTTGCACAAGTCAAGTTGGCTGAAGTACATACGTCTTCATTAATCACAATCACCTGATTTAAGAACGTCTCCATTTTTCTTAATCTTGTCCTAATTGGCTTCACTTGCAAGGGGTCTAGTTCCCCTTAAACTTGTGCGCACCTCTACTGTATCGTTCATCCGGGTAACTCGACTGGAAGGCTCTGCAGGTTGGAGCGTTGGTGTCCTAGCCATCTCAAACGTAAACAGCTAAATTTTTTGCTGTACAGCTCGTATAGGTAGTCCTTGGCCCAAACACATGGCTGGAAAAGCATCTCCAAATAGTCACACTAGATTAGTATACTGTATGTCTACGGTGGATGCCTAACATGCTACCGAAATCCTTTTCCGACCTTCGAAACAGTCTTGCGTTCGTAAGTCCACAAAATATTCCTTCACTTCTCACAGAACCATTACAAAATTTCTCACGCAAGACTCAGCTTTTTTGATAAGTCGATTTTCTTAAGAAGTAAGACTTGGACTACGAGCATTACCCTCACGAGTCATTCATCTTAATACCAATTGTCAAATTCAGTCAAATCAAAGGCAGTCAGAAAATGTCGAGACGATCACCATATAACATCACAAGGTCACGCTTTGGTGGGTACCTGGAAGATAACGAAAAAACAGATGAATCGGCAAGCTTAAGGTCTGTAAGGCTGACACATCCATATTGCCACCGATCATAGAGAAAGAGGCACACCTACTGAATAGATCGAACCTCTATCCGCTCAGTGGTCACTGCATTTATCACAGGACACTACCCTATAGGAACTATGCTCTACAAATGGAACGCATAGTCCAGCGATTTATCCAGACGAAGAGGAAATAGAGTAAATCCAACACATACTGTGCCAGGAATAACGCCTATAAATTCAAGGGCACAGATTCTTCTCTAACACTCCAGAGGTAGCAGAGTCACGGATAATATAATAAGCTTACTTAGATAGATTCGTTAATAGCAACAATTGGCTTGAGGGTAGACCGACACATAAAACCTATGTGTCTCTGAGTGCATGTAGTGAGTTCTCACTCCATCACATACTCTCATAACATAAAATAACCTTCCACCACATGTTGGTTATGCCATAAGTTGGCCTATAAAGAAACATGCATCATGATTTGGACAGGTGACAGGTGCAAGACGACGTATTATTATTGAGTGCAGTATTCTAGTACAAGTCACAAGCAAGGGCTAGATGTTGCTTAAAAAGTGGTTTTTCTTCTTATATGAACTCAACTAAGCGATTTAAATGTGGTTTTTAAGTAAGACAAGAATGGGATTTCTTACTCATAGTTACTTTAGTTCAAAATCTATCGAACCAAATTGAAAGGCTTAGAGATTACAGGTGTCTTTTTGCCTTATTTTGCAATGAATACATTTTTCGAAGTATGAAATGCCCAAGAGTGTTATCCTGTCTGATTTCTCAAATCTCTTTACTTCACTGACTTATTGCATAGGAACAACACGCTCTTTACAATTTGCATATTCAACTCACCACTCAATAACCGTTGGCCTCAAACTAGTCATACGCATTTTATTCAAATTTATTTATTCTAAGAAAACGCGATGGAAATTGATTCTGTTTCACAATACCTCTTATAACACAATCGCCCCCTTCTTTTTTCTTTTTGTTTTCAGATGATTCCACTTCTCATACTCTGCCTAACGAGCACTTTAGTATCGGCAGTATCCAATCCAGAGATTGCAACAAAAAGTGGCAAATCACCATTATCCCCATCAGTTCAACAGCAAAGTACACAAAAAGTAACATCGCAGCACAGTGAACCGCTGTTAAACTCGATCAATGCGTATGCCCAGCAATACGAGAGTGTAACTCCACCAAAGCCATACGGTATAACCACACAACTCTACTCACAGCAATATATACCGTCGTCCGCCAACTACAAACTATCTAATCCACCACAACTACCATCGTCGCCCACAATTGAGCACAATTTCCAACCTATGCCATCGCCGCAGCATCATCAACATGTGCCACACATTCAAGCCCAACAGAGTCCTCCAACTCCGGTTATTATGCAGTATGTACCACAGGCTCAGATAAACGATGGCGTGCAGTACCTTCAATTGATTCCAACTCGTCCACTTATCGTTCCAATCAGTCCCTACATGTCACAAATGGCACAGGCATATCAACAACAATCTCCGCAAATAATCGCGCCACAGGTCAATGACTATTCCGGACGTTCAGCAGTAGATCCTACCAGCAGCAGCATCCCATATGGACTGCAATCATATGCCAATAACCTTCAGAACTATCGCACGTACAGGTTCAACCGGGATATTAATCCAAATAACATGCCCACTGGGTTAGCGCTCAACACAAATGAATATATGCCTTCACCAAATGATGCTCCCAAACCAGCAAGCATGATCAGAGGGCGGCCATAGATACAAATGGGAAGCCTCCCATTAGATATTAAGTCTTCAAATTAATTTGTTATTTTTGTTTGTGTGTCCAATGCAATTATGTATCTAACGGAATAAATTAATTTATTGTTGTTTCTCAGACTGAAATCACCGTGAAGGTCTCTCAAGATGTGTTATTTAGGACCATTGGGTCTGCAAGTATTTCGAATGCTCGCAACTACTGAAATTAATCAAAATTAAATGCTTTGAAGAGCCCCCAGGGAACCACTGCGCGCTGGCCGTTTGAAAATGATCCACTTTAGAGGAGTGGAAGATCGTTCACGATTACGTGATGGGGAGACTGTGAAGATGTGTGCACTTGAGTTTGGGAGAAAATGCATTTCCATTTTGTGGCTATTACCCGCTCTCGAATGGAACAAAGTAGGAAATTAGTTTTGTCCAACTAGAATCCATTAACGAAAGTGTCGACACTAATGGTCGTCTCTCTATTTCTGTTGATGGAGGGTCTAATCGAAGAGAAAGGAAAAAAAAACTATGATGACATAGTGGATTGGGCTGTTTCATGTTCTATTCACGACTGTCGTCTGTCATTTTTGATAGACAATCCGAAGAAAAAAGAGGTGCTCCTTAGTCTTAGCCTGATGATAAAAAACAGATTCAAGTGGGATAGTCTAACAAGTAAATCGTTAAGCACGCCTCACTAATGGGAAAGTTTAGTTCTTGCATGAAGGTCTAACAGCCAAAAGTGAGTTCCAAATTTTAGAGCCTGTTTTTTGTACTTGCAACGTACCAAGGGTTTTCCAATAGGGATTTTCAAACTTTGACAGGTGATTGCGGCCATATTGTTGAAGCGGTATCTGTCAAATTGGTTCTCATTTATTTAGTATGTCTTGTCAAATCAACATGAAGAGTTATAACGTCCAACAACATGTGCAAGTGATTGAATTGTCTTCTAAAAGTGAGTCTTCCGTGCAAGCAACCTCTCGTGCTCTTAATCAATTTAGTCGTCATAATCGTCTTTCTGAGAGGACTATTAGTAACGTGGTGGATAAAGTTGAGTCAATCAATTTAGTCAACAATCCGCCAATACTGCTACATCAACGGAACGCAAGATCTTTCGAAAATATCGAAACTGTCCATTAGAGTCTGTAGGATAATCCGAGGTAGTCAATTTCGCAGGCCATAATTTAGTAGATTTTGCGTCATGACGAGGGCCTACATCCGTACAAGTTTGTTTGCTGAATGGACTCTCCAACAGTTGAAAATTAACCCCAGTTTCAGGGGGTTATTCAGCGACGAGGTCCATTTCTGGATAAATGGGTTCGTCAACAAGCAAAATTGTCGTATTTGGGATGATGACAATCCATACGAGATCCACTACTTCTTATGGGTTTTTCTTATGTCACATGTCGTTGGGAATAAATCACAAACCACCACTGCCCTGCTGAAAGTCATCGTAATTGATGCCATTGGTCAAATTTAGGAAAATTTGGTGTTTCGGATGTTCGCCTCTCAACTAAGCCACGGTGGATATTTGAGTTATGACAGTAGAGCTTTAGCTGCAAAGTAGTGTCCCATTAAAATGTCAATAAGCTGTCTTGGGATGGTAAATGCAGATATCCAGATAGGTGTTGTTTCGCCAAATAACGAGAAAGAACCACTTCAGAGGAAAACCTATCACCTCCCACCATCTCTTGGTGGCATCTGTGAATTTCTTCGGAAATCACTAGCGGAAGAAAACTAATGGCGCTCTGTGATGCACTAGAAATCAGGATTATTGTCGGGAGGTCTGGAGGACAGAGAGCCTCAACAGTAAAAAATCTAACTGCTCCAAAACCAAACAGACTGATAACTTGTTGATGACATTCGACTATCGCTGAACTTTTTACAGTCATTTCAAGAAAAGCCTTTTAACGAAAGATTCCTTCAAGTAGAGCATGAGTTTAAGCGATGTAAAAAATACAACTTAGGGTTGAGCGAGATAAGATGGTTCGATGTTGGGGAATTCAACTCCCCAGCAAAAAGCACTGTATGTTCTAATCTCGTGACTGGTTATTGAAGGCCAGTTTCCAGAGCAGAGCAAGGATGGTCACTATTATACAGTGCTATGCTCTGATGATGCGGCTGAGAATGAATCAAACACCTCATAGGAACATAGTAATCTCGAAGGGGGATTTCAATGCCAAGGTAGGTGGTGACAGCAATATGTTTACGTCCTTGGAAACCGAAACGGCAACGGTGAGCAGTTTTTGCACTTCTGCAACACCAATTGCCTAGTCATTGGAGGTACGTTGCTTAAACATAACACCTGCCACAAGATTGAGTTGGGTCTCAACTGATAGAAAGCAAGCATACAACCAAATCGATAACATTGCGTTCAGCCGCAGAGTCTCAAAGTTCCTCAAGTGCGCCAACACTTCAAGGAATGGAATGCTTTTGCGACCGGGGTTTGTATCACCCAGACAGTGATATGAATCTCAAGAGCTCCATCAGCTCAAAGTTGCCTTAATCCTCCAACTCCTTAAAGAACTAACTTAGAAGAGTTTTCCTTCTTTCATCTGATAGAACGGAGAGATCACACAATAGTTGACGAACAGATGATTGGGGAACTGATTGGAGCTACTGCAAATGGAAGAGTTTCCGATAAGTACAGCGTCGACACTTTCCTAACAAACTCGTCAGCCTTTCCGTTTCGTTCGACTCCGATATGCCCTGCTGAGAGCTCTGGGCATTGTCTTTGGATACCTCATTTTAGAGTGATTTATAGTTTCTCACAACTCTTGACCAAATTAGAGCAGAGTCCAGAGCATTAATGGGTGCCAGGATGACTACATAGACAGTGATCGTCTTTCCAACGATACTACTAGCGCATATAATTTCGACAGCCTGTATGAAGGCTGTGGCCACAGTCTGTCTTCACTCTGGATCATTGAAATAAGTTGTTTAACCAGATGATACCTATCATTCTTTCTTTAGTAGACCTAGAGCCTTCTACTTAAGTATAGGTGAGCTTCTCTGCTTGAGGTTATATATGGCCACACATGCTTTCGAACAAAAAATAAAAACGTACCATGCGTTCTAATACAGGAATATAAACAGCTATAGACACAATGTTTAATAGCATATTCTTCTTTCTTCTACCACATCACGCAAGTGAATAGTGCTCAATTCCTCTAGCCACTTCCTTTTTACTTCCTTCTCACATAAATCATTCCGATTCCATGCAAGTCAAAGAGGACCACATCAGCTGTCCACGCCTTCATACCGTCTTCTTAAAAGACTCACCGCCCTGACTAATATCAAACAAACATGCAATCTCATTTACATCACTCATCACACTTCTTACAGCATCAATTACACACTCCATGTCAACAGCATTCACCAGTGCTACTGCCGACAATACTCACCCACTCATCGAATTAAAAATTCGCAACAAAAATTCAATCCCAATTCCCACAGACAACGCTTTATCTGTGACCCGAAATCTGCTACCGCACATCCTCTCCAAACGATCCAAATTCAAACTGAAAATTGACGCGACATCAATGTATCTTCCCCAGACAGACAATTGCCAACTCTGATGCTGAGTACCACCCATGTAACCGACTGCACTCAAATCAATCTTTGTTTCTTCCCACCAAAATGCCAAACATTAGCACAGATACATTCCACAGATACGCGAACTAGCTACCTGCCACCAATTTGCTTACCCAAACTGTTAACAAATCAATAACTCACTTCGGATCTCGGAACTCGGAACACTTTACATGACAAATTATGTCCCGTTGCTTTCATGGATAAATATTGAATTGGATAACAATTTGTTAACAACACAGTGAAATGGTAAACCATAACTGTGAAGGGTCATTGTAAATCGGACACAACTTTTTGTCTCTGCCTGATGACGGCCAATAACTGTGTTAATTGCGTTGGTACTTTCTGCTGTCTCCTTTGCCTGGCAGCGAGCTCTGAATTGGATCTAATTGAATGCAGAGTACTCCAATACCACTGGGTGAGTTTTACACACCACTCACGTGGTAGTGGTGTAAAATAGTGGTGAGTCTTTGATGGTCTACCTACGGATGGTATAAAATGAATGGCCCCACCATTCTCCCGCTGCAGTTAAAGTTGAAACGTTCAAACGATAATTTGCGTCGTCGTTCAACTATCGTGGCATAGCAATCATTTTCAAGGATAATAGGATTCTATTTAATTGTATACAACCGTGTGTGGTGAATCAATCGTGTTGTGGCAGCAAACATCAGTGATTGACTTCTTTATTTTTTTTTTTTTTTTTCATTTCTTCTCGTGCAGCAAAAGAGATTTGCTAACAATTTGATTTCGTTGTTGTGATTATAATTGACTGTATTTTTACGTTACTGGTGTGTAAATTGAAGAAAAGTGTGACTAAGAGGATTATTGGATTGCAAGCATAATGGTTTGTATTTGTGTTATTAAATTTTTATCGCCTATACAAGTGCACTGCTCTCAATTTCTTGGAATCAGATGAAGATTTCTTACCAAGTTCGTGCGCCAACTCTTTTGATTTGATTTGTGTTTTATTTTTGTTTATCCCCACTGACCTTTGTAAAAGGAATTTGGATTGAAATATGAAAAAGTGTAAATTGTTTATTAAAATTTGATTGATCAACATTGCTCTAGTTTTGATTGGGTGAAGAAAGTTTAAATTTAGAGCGATCGAGGGAATATGGTACATTTTTTGGAACAGCAGCTTTTAGTCAGGTACACATGGATTGTGTTCATATTCACTGGCTATGGACTGTATACAATATATGGTTTACAATATGGTGCAGTATACTTGGAACATGACTAACATGCAATAAGGCACTACTCTTGCCAAGACAAAGCAATTGTAGAAAATTGATTTAATTGGAATAATTTAGTAACTCCAATCAAGACAGATACTTATAATTTACTTTTGTTATCCTGGATTTGCAAAACTTACTTAAAGGGCTCTCGACCATTAGAGAGCCTCCTTTCATCATCTGCCTCACACTGCTTTCAATTGCTAAAACCAAATTTTCTGGCAACCCCGACTGCTTGGTTCAGGGCCTTTTTATCGCAGCGAATTTGCGATTATTGAATATCCTCTTGGCTGGGACATAGTTGTCCATTGCTGTCTCTCGTTGTAGTCTTTTCATTTAGCAGTATATTTAGATTCTGGTGCAGCTAAAGAATTATAATCTTCTCCATTCACCCTCCTGGTATGTGCGACCTAACATCCGATTTGCGTTCGAACGTGTCCACAATTCGCTCACTTTTCTTCCAGTACTAGGTGTCGTAAGTCAGAACTGGTAGGATGAGGATTCTGTAGAAGTATAGAGCATGAATTTAATTCCTCGTGTTAGGAGTTTTCAAGTAAGTTGCAATGGCTTATTGGGAATATTCGAGCAAAGGTGTCACTTAAGGGGATTTATATTCGCTCCAGCATAGGTGAACTCCTTAAGGACCAAGTTGTAGTTATAAACAGTGGCATTTTGGGCAGACCATATTTCGTTTGTTGACAGCATGTACTCTTACTTCAAGATTAACTCGCTACGATTGCTTATTGAGTTCTTCCAACCATGTCAATGTCGCCTGCGAATCCTAGCAGCTAGATGGATTTGTGAAATAAAGTTCCTTCCATATTTACACCTCTCCTACGCACTATTTTCTCCAACACGGTGTTGAAAAAGTCACATGACAATGCATTTTCTTGCCTTAATTCAATGCATGCTTGGAAACAGCTCCTCTGATAAGTTTTAACGATATTCCAAATCGAGACATCGCCTGGTAGAGCTTGAGATGATGAATGCTGTCATAAGCCGATAAGTAGGTTGCGACTGTCGACTTGACATTCGTTGGTCCTTTCTACGATTTGCCTTATTGTAACAATTTACACAACTGTTAGCGGCAACACTGGTACGTGCCAATTAGTCTGTCGCAGAAAAGTCATAGACGTTCGGAATAATAGGTGTTTTGCAAATATACTTCATACACATCCCACAAATAATTATTGCTCATTGCTTTTTGGTTTTGTTGTTACTCCTTTGTCATTTGATATTCTTCTCCATGTGCCTTTATAACTGTTATTTTATAAGTTACACTCAACTATTGTAAATAAAAGGCTTTCCATTAAACACTTCTTAACTTTGAATTTAATTAAAACAAACTGCAAGTAAGATATCATTAAAATTATTTCTTAATTTAAAAGGCCCATGTATGCCATTTTATGCAAAAGATAATTTCATTCAAATCTTTGACCGAAAGGCGCTCATCCAAACGTCCAATTTTCCAAAACTCTGGCTTATAAATCAGACTGGCATAAACTTGTGACTTAAGGAAACCCCACAAGAAAGGTCAAATCGCACGATCTCGGCCGCCAAGCCTCTACGTGAAATAACCATTTCTCGTTAAGAATGTCCTGAATATGATTTTTCGACCGAATTGGGGGAAAAATTATTTCATAAAATCAATTTAATCATTTGCACATGTTGTTTCAACACAATACAGACCAAATAAATGACTACCAATTTGACATATGTGTATACAATATAGTCACAAAATAAAAAAAGACTCAATAATAACAGCATACTCCTAATAGGAGGAAGAAGAAAGTCTTGAAAAGACGGCCTTCAAAATGCAACACCTTTTGTGTGAGACAATGGTGCAGTGGGTAGTATGTTTGTTTGTAACCCAATGTGTGCGACTTCGTGCCCCAAAGTGGAACAGCAATGTAGCTAAAGGTCCTCACCACTGCGCCAACTAAAGGTTTCTGCCTGATAACTGCGGATTTAAGTCTAGGATTTAAATTGCCTTTTTCGAGAAATAGTACAAAAATATCTGTGAAACACTGAAGATAAGCCTTTCCTTACAAGCTGCTTACACCCCTTTGCCTCTCCTAATATTCAACACTAAGGAGCAATCGAAGAATGTCCCTTAGCTTAGTTTTGGGGTGCTACCGAACCCAAACTCTTTCTTCAGATTTGTTTTTAATAATTTATCCACAAAATTTTGCTCAGAATTGTTGGAGCCACTTACCCTGAACAATCTACACGTGTTCTCCTCGTCTGCCCTACTTTTAGACAGTCACAAGATGAACCGATTTCCAACCAACTGTAAAATCTTGTCTCAATAAGTACCGCTTAATTATTGTCTCTAATGAATGCTTAGTTAATGACAAACAGCAAATTCGTTACACTCTAAGACCACAACCATCATTTCGCATGACCACTGAGAGCCACTGGCCCACTATCATCATCATCATTACCCCAAACCAAAAAGCCACCATTCTAATGCCAAATTCACACACAACAACTTACCACCTGTGGGCAATAATTAAAATCCCAGACCAGACAAATCTCTATACACATCTGTGTATCCGTGGCTCTGTATCTCAATACTTTAATCGAATAATTTCGTTTGTAGATACTTTTCCTTCTACCCATCTTGTCCGAGCTGCCATTGACTTTTCATCTTCTTGTGTTGTCGTCGTCGTCGTCATCGTCGTCCGCTTCTCCGGTAATAGCTGTAGTTACATACAATCTAGCGCGCGATTTGAAATAATTTTTCGATTAGCAAATATCTTCGGCTGGTAGTTCGAGCTTCGAGAGGCTCAAAACTGAGATCAGTAGCGCTGCCCCCTAACATGCGTGCATTCACTTTTTTCGTCAGTACGAGTAGATGGGTGAGCTATTTTTTTTGTTTTCCAACCAGTCCTCTGGTATAAATTTATTCTCTATTATTTTATTAACAAATTTTTCGAGTGGGAAAAACAAAATATATATTTTTTTTTTTCATTTTTTGAAAAGTCATCTATTCATTGCCTTTACTCTCGGAATACAATGGCAGGGCGCTGAGAAATTTTCGGTCTAAAATATCCGCATTATGTGTATCTATGACATGTGTGTGTTTGTATCTATTGCCTAAGCCAGAGAGATTAAGTTTTCCTTTCTTTCCGTTATTGTTTCATTGTATCATGTTGGTCAACAACAACATTACTAAGTTCAAAACCAAGAAGAAGGATGGTGGTGTGGTGGTTATGTCAGTTTGTTTATCCACAAACGAAAGTGAAATGCATAGTTTGCTGAAATTCGGTAGTTAAACCATAATCAGGTGTTAATTGAATTGTTAAACTATGCCAGACAGTAAGTCAGTAAGTGGTGGAGGTGGGTATACACGAAGAATCTATTGATAGAGACTATAACTATTTCCTGAGATGGGTTTCCGGAGGTCGACTGATGTAACACTGCTGGGTACTTGGCCAATAAGTGGGCCACTTGAGAAAGGTAATTGAGTCGGCGGCATAAGTGATTTAATGGATTTAATTGAATAATCTATTGATAGAATATGAATATATATAATTTGTAATTGACCTAAATATAGGCAATATTCATGGTTGAATTTTGTGAGCCATAGAAGGTTACCTGCAAAAATGTAATAGATCGTTAAAATGTGGCAGTAAAATTTAGAGAAAGAAAAAGGGAATTAAGAAATGGGTAAGTCCTTCAAGGCCTTCATTTGGATGGTTGGCCATTCCAAAATACTTCGTATGTATGTGCCAAAATACTTTACGCTACAGTGTATGATGCCATTTGTATAATGATTTCAATACGTGGCTTTTGTACATGCTTTTGCGTTGACTTTTAGCAAAAGAGAAGCTGAAACCCTTGTTCAAGCAATGTCCGTGTGGCAAACCTGAAAAATTTATTGTATCGAAGAGTTGGAGTTGACCTCGACGATTGTTGCTTCTACGTCCCTTATGAAAGGTAGTATTTCCTTAGAAGTGGAGCTCTTAATTTCACTGAATCTCCTTGTGGAAAAAACGTTTCTTTATCCAATGTACTGCTGGTCATTTACATAAAATGTGTTCCAATGAGGAATCCTCCTTAGGAAAAACCCGAAGTCTTTTAACTGGCACAGGTTCATCTTGTTAAGGTGTTATCTCAAGGCACAGTGACCAATTAGAAAGATCGTTTTTCTAGTTAGGAAGAAGGCTTAATCTGCTCTTTTGAAAGAGGCTCGTACTCCAAGTTTAACGGGACAATACCCACTCTGATGACACTGGCCACTTAACTGAAAGTGGGATCAGATGTAGCTTTCCTCCGTGACCCTCCGATCCAACAAGGTCGACCTGCGACCTTTGCAGTAACAGGGCCTTTGGCATTGGCTATAGCACTTTCTCTTTTGTTGTTATCTCTGTGAATAGCATACTTTGGCAGAATTAGAATTAGCGAAATCGTCTGTTACAATTATAGGCTTGTCCAAACTCTTCACCATGGAAGGACATTAAAAATCCTCTGTAACTACGCTGCACGTATCCACACTAGAGTGGATGTATCAGAGTCGCTGATTGGCCCGCCTGGCTGCGTCATTCTTATCGACTAAAGTTATTAGCTGCTCTTCAGCAAGCCGAACAGTTGTTGCCAAAGATGTAGTGGTCGTCGGAAGCTCTATAGCATCGCGACTAATTACGACTGTTTGCTCATGAGCAGGAAAAGAAGCTGATGAATGTAAGGTTTCAACAATCTTCTTTTTTTAAATTTTTGACTGACGACTCATTGAGAAAGGAAAGGGTGGATTGAAACCGAGTCGCCAAGGTATTCGAAATCCGCACAAAGCACTCTCTTAGCCATGCATTCCTCAACATCCTTCCACCTTGAGTTGGAGATTATTTTCCAGAGGTTTATCCACCACGTCACTAACTTCTTGTTACTCAACAAACTTACTCTATCAGCCTAAATCTGACTATCAACCGCAGACAAACACAGACTTCCTTTGTCGATTCGATAGATAGAGACAACACTCCTGCTTTTGCTCATTGAATGCAGTTTAAATTTGATATTGGTGACATGTTCTTTAATCGTTTCATAGAACACCGACTAGCTAGCCACTCCTTGGCTTTGATCGATCTCTCCAACTAAACTTTGGTTTTGACTGACACATGCTCTTAAACACTCCAAATCATATCGATCATGATCTGACATTACAAAGACATTAACCTTCAAACCTACAGTGATAGATGCACCCGATGCTACAAAAAGTTAATTAATGCTCTCTTCTGTCTGTCTGTTTGCTTATGCTTATCTGCATGGCAGATGTTATACAGAAAAAACATTGATAATGACATGTGTCAGCCATTAACCACAGCCCAAAGTCACTCTAGCCACATGCAACAATTTCCCATGCAAAGAGTCTTCTTCTAAAACTTTTCTCTCACTTGTATCAATTTTTATTTACAATTTACTTCATAGTTCTGCGGTTAACCAAATGTGCATACGCACATACATATGTTCACATGCATGCAATGCGGTTAAATAAATAAGCTGTTCCTTAATGGTTTGATGATTAGCCCCCGTCGGTCTCATGACAGCCATCACCATGATCCCAGCAAAACTATTTACTTAACCTTTGTTAGCTTTTAGCAAAGCAGAATCTATTCGACATCCATTAATCAATTCCAAAAATATTCCCCAAATACCAGCAATACCATTTCACACCAAACTACACAAGCCATCCATTAGGAAATATTTATGGTGGCATCACACCACCAGCATCAGCTTGAATCCCTTCAATCTCACATAGCTGAGTGTCATAATAAATTACTGGCAATCCATTCAGTTTTTATCTCTCGCTAGATATTTCATAATGTACCTCTTAACCGGAGCAGCATTGATGATTTTCGCCTTTTAGTGGGTAACGCACTCTAGAAAGTCCTTTCCTTTTTTCTCTTCTTGTTGCTTACAGGGTACCAAATGGTCGCATTCAAGTGGACTTGGACTCTCACTTTCATTTGAAAGTACCTGCCCAGTAAATTGGATACAAATACAAGTCTCAAAGAAAGTGGAATGTTTTCTTAATTTGACTGCACGAAACGAGGAGTGACATTTGTTTATAGATCGATACAACTGGTCCAGTCTGCAAGTCAACCGAGACTTGGTACCTATATAAAAACATCCGGATTGACTTAAAGATACTCGTATATTTGGCCGGATGAAGGTTTGGTCCGGAAAATAGATACATTTAGACTTTTCCAAAACAAAACTGCTTTCACTTTATGACGATTAGTGACTGGTTGGCTGGCAATTTAGGAAATCACTGGACACAGTCACTCTTCCATTTGGTTCATGGCGGAAGGATAGGCTCTTGACTCTCGACTAAAGTAGTTCAGTAAGTTGTTATGATGGTAAATGATTAATGACATTGCAATGTTAGCCAATTAATTCAAAGTGATTGGATAATCTGTGGTATTGTTGTCTGACTAAACAGAAAAAAAAAGGTTAACAACGGCGAAGACAGTATGAAAAATTGGATTTTAGCAGACACGAGTAGGCTTGTTAATTTTGATTGATGTTGTTGCATTGGATTGAGTTTTTAACGTGAAAAATTGGCACACTTTTGAGCTCCCAAGCAATTGGAGGGAATTATTTCATGTAATCGTTTATTTAAAGTTTTAGACTAATCATTTTAAAATGCGATAGCTCTTCGGCAAGTGTTTGTCTTATTAGAAAGTAGTTTTTCCTTGAAAACTTTCAAAAAATTAGCAAGTCGCTTTAGATGACTAATAAGAGCTAAATCGCAATTAACAGCAATAAAATGTGAGAGTAGTGTAAATAGCCTTAGAAATTAGGAAATCATTTTCCTGCGACAGATAAAGGGGTTACGCGTATTGCAACAACAAATCAGTCCTGTGGAAGAACTTGATCCAAATTTTAAAAAATGCAGGGAAATTTATTTATTTAATTAAACTACTCCACTTTTTTTTTTATAAAAATCTAGTACAAATTTGTATGAACTCCGCTTGGTCTCTTCTCAATAAAATTAGCTGCCAAAGCTTCTCGCCGAACTCCTTCTTCTCTTCTGTCAAACTTTTGACAGGTTTTCAAGCGAATCCCAATCTTTCCATTTTCGTTGGGAAATTTGGAAATTTATTTGTTTCCAGTGCTGACAAGTTCTAGCACCATTGTTGACAGTTTTGCGATATTTCTTTGTGTGTTTTTCTGTCGTACGCATTGTTCTGGTTTGTTTAATTTCTACTTGCATCTACAAAATAGGATAGAAACAACAATCAATTCTGACATTACAATAATATAGAAGTCTTAAAAAATTGGTTTGCCGCTCTTTGGACTTATTCGTTGGAAGTAGTCGGCAAAACGAACTCTTAATTTTCAGCACTCTGTAGTAACTTGGTTTAACTATATTATAACAATTGTTAGTTCTTTTCGTTGGACTACTGCACAAACGGTTCTAGGTTCAAACCCAGGAAAATAATTTCAAAGATTTTTCACGGCCTCATCTCTTCCGACTGCCTGACAAACGTTCAAGAGTATTTACTGTCATGAGAAAGGTTCTCGAAAAACTCTCTGCCCTTAGGATACGGCATAAAACTGTAGGTCCCTTTTGTACGTGCACAATTATATATAGCGTATAAGACGTACAGTTGCGAGAAGCTAGGTCTTGGACCTCTATATGCTGCCTATACATTTAAGTATTATTAAACAGTTTTCAGTACTCTTTCAGTAATTTTCAGTAGTCTACAGTATCCTTCAATACTTTTAATTATGTTTTAGTAATTTTTAGTGCTGTTGAGTACTTTTTCAGTACTTTTTAGTACTTTTTAATACTTTCCAGTTCTTTCCACCACAATTCAGCACTGGTTCATTAAGTTATAGTACTTTGCAGCACCTTTCAGTACTTTCAGTACTTTTTCACCAATTTTCAGCACATTTTTGAATACTTTTCAGTGCTCTTTGGTACCTCTTCACCAAGCTTTAACATATGAAGCATCCTCATATCGTTTATTTACACTCCTAAAAACTGAACATGCACACAAAATCTTGGGTTCTTTAAGGATTAGGATAAGGATTCGAAATGCCGTAAGAAGTAGCTTATTTCATGGTGAAATATTGGTTTTATGAGATCTCCCTTTTTACTGATGGATTAAATACCAATAGTGGATCGTGGTCAGGTATCTATACAAAAGAAACTGAGTATACTCTTACGCCTTTTACCACCTATATACTTCAGATGTTTCAACTGCTTCTGCTATTTTTCTCTTTTGTATTGAAAGGTTTTTATGAATTGATACATTATCGTCGTTACCGTAGTTCTTCATGTCGTTAAGCGAGTGCATTGTCTTCATGACAACGCTGTTAAATGGTGCGTTTGTTCTAGTCCAGCGAATACTACTCAATTTCAATCAATCTCTGTTTAACATCTGTCACGACAGCAATGATACCAGAAAAATATCACGACTTCGCCAGGTAACGCTAGTCAAAGAAGACCGCCGTTCATAGTGTTACTCTTTCACGACCCGTCAAAGCTTTCCCGATTAATGTTCCCTAGTAGGGGCCTTCTACTCTAAAGGTACTTGCTCTACTCATTCTCTCTACTTTTCTGAATTTTTATGATCGTACATACATATGTGTAGAATGGTTCAGAATCTATAAAAGGTTCTGCTGCTACTTCTACACTCGCCAATAGGTTCAGATTATTTTACTCTTGGCACTCCTACTCCATGCACTTCTCGCTTCCATTTCCTCCTTTCGCAATACTTATAATTATTCTGTTTACATAGTTTTCACAAGGTACAAGGGACTCACTTGAAGAAGTACTTTGTGGAGGCGTTTGGACAAGTCATTATGGTTTCAGAGATCTTCCGGGTCGTGAGTGCAGCTAGTCTGGTTCGTTTCTCCCATAATGCTTGGACTACATTCACAAAATTTGTTTGCTTAACTTATGCACAAAGAAAGAACACCTGCCTTACTTACATTGACTTGAGTCAGTATCGTGCTTGTCAATATGATATGTTAAAGAAATACGTGTTTTCCTTTTTCGGGAAGGTACTATCATTATTTTAGCCGGGTTTATGTTTAGTTCAACAGTGTAGCACTATTTCCAGATTGTTTTTAGCCGTTTGTTTAGTTTGTATAATGTAACATAGGATTTCTTTAAACTTATTTCTGACGATCCATCTGTACCTCTGCCAATCTCCGCGCGTTTTTCAACACAGTTTTTACAGACAACTCCTGAACAATGGCACCTTATTTTTACGTTTGCTGTTGCTCAATGAGCATCTTATTTCAAACAAGCCACTGTGATATTCCTAACCACGCTTTTCACCTCTAGCCAGTGTGCTAGTTTGATGTCTTCATGCTCCAGATTGTGCTAGTTCAAATGCATGCACCCCTTGGACCTCTCTAGTTTCCATAATTCGTTACTCATGGTAAAAGTATGATACTCAACGTCAAAACTCTACATCTAATTTAACTAATTTTACACCTTTCGCAAGGAATTGCACCTACATTCCATCAATAACCCTAATTCTCACATTCTCTTTCAGAAACCATCAATTGCACTTGTGATCTTCCTCCTACCATACATAGCCCTAGCGCTTTACGATGAATCGTCCACACGAAAGCTCAAACTCGAAGACATCGAAGACGAACATCTGCAAAGTGAAAGACGCGCCAAGGCAGCCCAGCCACAATCATTACCCCCACCACTCAGCAAACAGCCAGCAAAAGGTCAACCAACAAAATTGTATCCGCCCATAACCGAAGATAATATCGATGATTACCACAAACAAAGTTCGTCCACCACCACTCACACTAGATACTCGGTGAAGCCATCACAGCAGCACGTCCAACCGTTGACCGATCAACCGAGTGCACCAGAAGCCGGTTTGTTTACATTCGATTAAATCACATGTACTGTATTGCTAAGTGATCTTTTCCCATGTTTAGACTATCAACAATCACCAGCTTACCAGCGAGAAACGATTGTCTACCTGCCGGCCGACGCACATGGTCAGCAGCAACAAATTCTTCATGAAAATGCTCTGCAACAGCAATACGAGGTCATGCAACAACAACAACAACAACAACAGCCATCACCAATCTTTTATTACAGTCACGACGTACAGCAACCATCTGGAAACGGTTACCAAGTGGAGTTTGTTCCGATTGGACAGCGTCCAGGGTAAGTTCGGTTCGATTCTCGAATACAAATAGGTGCATACATTCGCTAAGTGGAGCTTTAAGCCCTCCTAAGTCTAGACTTTCACTCAATTCACTTTCAGACGACAAATTTTCAATTACCAAAGACAGGAAAATCCTGTCCCCTGCTGAGATCGTCAACAAATCAAATAAATTTTATCGCAATGGATATGAAACACAAAATAAGGAGAAAACACAATCCTTAACGGCGCACGGTTGCGCAAGTTTTGTCAATGTTTTCGTGCCTGAAAGTCTGTCCGATGGCACTACAGTTTGGCCACATAGTGGTTTTCCTTGGAGATTTCTCCACCAAAACCTACCCATCAGGAAGTGCTTTGCCTCTGTGGCTGGCAAGCGATTTTTGTTTAGCAATTTTCTTTAATAATATGAATTGAGGGAAATTTTAATGCAGTCGATGCAATCAATTTTTTTTTTCGGTGGAAAAATGGAGTTCACTAGGTGGGTAGCTGCGCCGGGTGAAAGCATCTGGTTAAGTGGCACCTCTCGGTGGAATGTTGTATAAAATTTATCTCAACTAATAGAACCTGTCAAGTTAGTTAGGATAGATAGTGATACGCAGAAAAAAGAATTTCAATTTGCTGCCAATATTATGGTAATCAATGCAAAGATGATTTTTTTGTTACACGCTGTGCGTTAGACGATTATCATTTGGCTTCTGTAAATCATTTCAATCAATAGAAACAATTCAAGGTTCAATAAAGAGACAGAGGGCTAGACAGAGTAACACTTCAACTGTATCGTAATACTCAGGCTTAGCTTTATGGCCAACTAATGACAACACAAGTCTTCCGTCAGCGCGAAATAAAATTGATGTCGCATGCCGGTGGAGGACGATTGACACAGTGAACGAATAAATTCTGTATTTCGTAATTTATTTAATTGCAGTTAAAATTTTATGCTCTGTTAGGAGATTAATTACATGGTAGACACACTTATGGAGCGCACGAGGCATAAGCGCATGCAATGTTGATGGTAAGGTGTTAAGGTATTTTTTTCCTTCAAAGCATTTGTTGTTGAATTTTGCATAATTCACACAGTTTCAATGACAGCAGGAAGACATAGTATGACGTGGACATAAGACAGAATCACAACTCTACAAGAACTAAACTTGTAGCAGAACTTGTGGAACTGGTGGAGTTTGTCTAGACTTGTCATTACAAATCTGCATCACACAGTATTAAATTGGTAGGAGACCATTGTCCATTGTACTGCCAGAGAGCAAGTGTTTTTAAGCCTCATTTTACTAAAATTGTTCCGTCTTCCGAATGAAGATAAAGATGATGAGCATCCATAACATCAGAGCCTACTATAAATCTAATCAAAGACAGAACAATCAGACTGTCGGCGCCTTCTTCGCAAATATGGGATTTACTTAAGCCTAGCATGTTAAGATGGCTTACAAAAGGAAATTGGGAGACAGTATACATACATTTTAAGATGTTCTGATACAGACCAATACGTTGGATCCCTTTTCTTCTCTCATCCACTATCTATCTTAGACTTGTCATTACAAATCTGCATCACACAGTATTAAATTGGTAGGAGACCATTGTCCATTGTACTGCCAGAGAGCAAGTGTTTTTAAGCCTCATTTTACTAAAATTGTTCCGTCTTCCGAATGAAGATAAAGATGATGAGCATCCATAACATCAGAGCCTACTATAAATCTAATCAAAGACAGAACAATCAGACTGTCGGCGCCTTCTTCGCAAATATGGGATTTACTTAAGCCTAGCATGTTAAGATGGCTTACAAAAGGAAATTGGGAGACAGTATACATACATTTTAAGATGTTCTGATACAGACCAATACGTTGGATCCCTTTTCTTCTCTCATCCACTATCTATCTTAGCCATCCATCTTCTATTTTCTGTGACTTCGATTCTTCTTTCTTTAGCTAGCTAATTTGTGCCGCCATCTCGATTTTCTCCAGGCATAGTTCACAGGTATTTTCCCCCTGAAGATCCCGAAATTTCTCTGGCCTGTAGCCATTTGAGTGCTTCTTGCTCCAGACTTAGAACTTTTCTTTTTTGCCTGATTCTATGGCTTACAATCTTCTTTGGTGTTTGTCCACAACCCAGTTGTTAAACAGATGCTCCATCACTCTGAGAAACAGTAAGAATGCCACAGACTTGTTCTTTAAGCCATCTATGTAGTCTCTCTGCATCTACAGGACAATATTGTGTTCATAAGAAACCCAATTGTCAATGGAAATTCTGACCGAGATTCAGAAAGTGCCAATTCAGATGCAGGCCACTTTGTTTAGCAATTTCGTCGGAGATCTCATTTCCTTTCATGTCAGTTTGACCTGGGACCCAGAAGAGAGTCAGTGAATTAAATCTTGCCGCTTAAACAACTCTTGCACAAAGAACTACTTAGGAAGTTATTAAGCCGCAGGGCAAGATCTGTCAACAGAGACACTTGATCTTTCCTATTCATAAGCAATGAGTTCTTCAGTCGTATTTTGATCTGTTATTTCCGTTTTCCTTGTTAAAAACCAATGCCAGGTGAAAGCGTTACATTTACAACGGCCCATGAAAGTGTTCTGAGCTTTGGCATCACAGAGCATAAATACCACGAGCTGTCACTACTGGCAGTAGCAATATTCTAGGCTCCCAGCATTTTACAATTTATGACTACTGTAACCGTCTCACTTGTCCCACTTGCTCGTATAGATAGTATTCGGTGCAACTAGCTCTTGGGCTCGTTTACATCTCGTTCTATAGGATGGAGGACCATGTAAATATATGCTTAGGGCACAGACCACAGACCACCGCGAGATAGCTGGACAGTACAACTTCACCCTTTGCTGGGGGTACCAATTCATTCCGATATATCGGCGAAATACTGACAGTGACAAACTAGCTTCATCTGACAACCTAGTCTCATCTGGTACAAAATGCATAAGTCCATTTCCTATGTTAAGTATATTTACCACAGCAAATCGTAAATGTCAATCATCGATGATACCACACCATCCATTGTAACAGCGCTCAGCTCCTCTGACCAACTCTGAACCAGATCCATCGGACTTTTAAAACACTGACGCGGAGCCTTTCCTGTGTCATTATAAGTCACGTTCATAGACTGGCCATTCTTCAGAATAAGTTCTGCAGCCGCTTCAGAACGAGGAGGTAAATGATCCCCGCTATAGGTCTCTTCCTGATGTTAAAATAAATTTACCACCGGTCCTGTATAGTGTCGGATGCTGCGTTGGTAATGTTTTAATACCACCTGAGAGATGGGCTATTATTTCTTTGCGCAATGAATCTGGGAGGTCAATGACTTCAACTTCAAAATCAATTGGCCAGTAGCCAGACCCGCTCAGTAACAAGTCCTAAAAAATCTTAATAGTAGTAACTCAGCTCTAGGTGGGAAACCTATCGTTGTTTTACCAAATGGTACCAAAGTATTAACCATCAGGGTGAATGCAGAGTAGTTTCCCTTGATATCTCTAAAGCTTTCGACAGATTGTGGCACAGTGCCCTCTTAAGCAAAATTGAAGCTTACGGTGTCGGAAGCATCTTCTTATCATGGATTATGATGTATGTATGTACCGCAGGGCTCAGTCCTTTCTCCAACCCTGCTTTTAATACTTATTAACGACCCTCTCTCTCTTACTCGTAATCCATTTCTTTGTGGAAGACAGTACTCTTTTTGGCAACTCAAAGGCTGCGACCCGAAGCTGTGGAGTCACAGCAGCAGCGAATGTCTACCGAGCTCAACCTTGATATTGATGCAATCATCAACTGGGGCACGAAAACCCGAGTTGACTTCAACTTGTCTTGTCTTTGAAGCGGGATATTAACGTTAACTACAAATGAATAAAACCAATATTGTGAGTGCTTGATATGCAAGTTACCCTAGATCTTCCCTGGAATGCCTTGGTGAAAACGTTTTTTTCACTCCTGCAGACTTGACTATCTATAAAGCATTCGAAACTAGAATACAACTCACATTTTTGTGCAGGAGCTCTCACTTCTTGCTTGAGCTTATTAGATCGTTTCTCGTGTCAGACATGTGAGTTGAGTCGGAGACCTTTCAATTTGTGACCAAGTCTCTTCACTAGAACATCGTCGGATTGTTGGATGCTTATTGGTCCTATACCATGCTATTCTCAGCAGAATAGCCAGATCCCACATCAGTGTTCATTTTGGAGCCATTTGTCTACAAGTATGCATTATGTGACCATTACTCCATTCTCCTAAATTCTTGCATAATGTTACATTCTAAATCTGCCATAATATGATCGGTGCACAACCAATGTTGTTTCCAAGGATCGTTGTATAACCCTAGATTGACTTATTCTTAGCACACTATTGGCTGTCTGAGGATGATTGACAAATGAGATGCTTATATGATATGAGATTCGTGAGAAAAGGTCCACAGGGAGACCGCCACTATCTGTACTGCGATATTACATCTCCAAGTTAAGTTACATCGACCTACCATGCTTCACTTTCCTAAAGCCAGTTACAATCATCTCACTGCTATTGCAAAAATACAAAGACTATAGTAATAGTCCACACTCCAATAAGTTTTCGCTGAAAAAAATTCATCAGATAGATTTGCATCGTCGTCCTCATCTGCATTGCTCATTTTATTAGCCAATTTAACATTCGTTCATCGGTTTTCTTGCAAACTACTTACCACTAACGGCCATTAATTAAGTCATCACATGCTGATGTTGTGCTCAATTTTCCGTCATGCATGACCCAGCAAGATTCCCAGATTAAACCTAAAAGGTGCCAGCTTCCGAGTTCACAAACCATAATTGCACCCAATCAGCGGCGCATTTTTTGTCGCTCTCCCCTTTCTTCTGCACGCTTCTTCAATTTACTTGGATGACTGTCGGATAGCCTAAAGACTCATTATCTAATCGAATTGACTCACATGAGGTATGCTGTTACTGCTGTTGTATTTAGAAAGCGAAACACGTTCCATCATTTGTCTGGATTGTTGCATTATTTGATGTTGAACGCGGCGATGAGGATGCAACATATTTAAAATTTCATTTTCATTTCAGGTCTGATGAGCAGCGCACTTATGCTGGACCACAGGAGACAGTGCCACTGGCGAATGCTGGAAATTCATTGGAAATAGCGACAGCTCCAACATCTGTTGTTGCTTATTCCCAAGAATCGGGACAGTCTGAGGTGCAACAGCAGCAGGGGATTCAGTATGTGGCTAGCAATGAGATACGGGAACCCAACAATGCTCAGCATGTGTATGGTCTGCCAGCAAATGTTTTCTTTCAGTCTCAGAAGGATATAGAATATGCTAAGCCAGTTAACACTTATGGAGCTCCACCAAGGCCACAGCAACAGTACTCCAGCCCTCAGAAGGACATTGAATACTCACACGAGTCGTACTCAAATCAGGCTAAATCGATTGACTATGAGGACAACCAACCAGCACAAACGCCAGCAATTACCTATGGACCTCCAGACTCCGTTTCACCCTATTTCAACCATCAGAAGGATATAGAATATGCTCAGGATGGTGACACGGAAACAGCACAAAAACCTTCGGGATCCTACGGCCCTCCAGATACAGCAGAGAGAGTTCCTCAAATCCAATATGGCGCTCCAGATGCCCCCTTCCGACGACCGGTAGCACAATCGAACCAAAACGCCTATGCCCCACGACGACCGGGCTCCTTAGCGCGATCGAATGAAAAGCCATTTAGCGTCAGTTTTCCATATCCTCCGTCCTTTGTTAGCATCACTACCCAACGCCCTTACTATGACAAACCTGAACCAACTCCAGAGCCAACCTACAACGAAATCTCTCAGTGGCAGGCCAATGTCATGCCCTTGCACTTGATACCTCCACAGGAGACTCAGTATCGTTCATTTGGCACTGCTCAAACCATTCAGGTTCCTAGCCCAACTGCCAGTTCTAATACTGAATCCCAGTCGTCGGTACGTCTCATCGACTTTTTCCATACTCGTCGTGCCAAGAGTCTTCTGGATTCGTACATCCCCAGTTGGTTAGTCGCTCAAATGCAGGAGGACCACGCCCGTCATCTTCAACAGCAACAGGAACAACAACACCAACAGCAACAACTCCAACAGCAACAACACCAACAACAGCAACAGCAACAACACCAACACGAACAGCAAACATATGCTATACCATCTCCAGCAGCAGAAGCGGGCTATAACACCATTGCCTACTCTACCCAGTTTGAGAATATCTATGGAAAGGATTTCAAAAGATCCATCCATGTCAAACGTACAAAGGGACATGCAAAAAAGAAGGTGACATCGATTGAGGAGATACCTGCAGCTGCCTAAAAACTACAAAATGATCTCGAGGAGACAAGACAAATACAAAATGGTGTCTGACTAGTTAAACTATAGAATTTTTATGAGACTTAACAGATTGGTTCTTTTTTTACCTTTTTTTTTTTTATTTATTTTATTATTTTCTAGATTCGTAAGGATGCGAAAGATTACTTGTCTTATTTGATTTAGCTTAAGGTAATTTGTAGATATTTCTTAGGCAAATAAAGATTTTTGATTTGTTTAGTATTTTTAATTAAGTTTTTGTCGATGACAAATGATGGTTGTAGCGTAAAAGGTGAGAATTTAAGTCAGAACTTAAGGTGAACCTGATCGGAACGGATCGGCGGTAGTATTCGCAGCAGTACGATCTGTCAAAAGTAGCATACACTCAAACTAAATCCTGCACAAACAATGTGTAGCTGTACCGAAACTGAGAGTTAACCAATCTTAGCTTTTGTAGAACTACAAGTTTGACAGCTTAAGGTCCCTGCTTACTAAGACAATTGGGTTGAGTAACCCAAGAAACAGGAAAAAAGACCGCTAGGTTAGAACCACCCGGATAGTTATACGAATCGCTCTGGGCGTACAACAAGTGTTTAGATGTCCAGCAGAGAGTCACAGCATTCGCTCTGAATACACCGTCCATGAGTAATTTGCAGGTTCCAACAAGCTTCGATCTAATTACCGCTGAGCCCAGAGATTTGACAGCTGTCTGACAGTCTGAAAGACACTGCAGTTGTCATTTAATCTAAAAGTATGATATTTTTCTAAAGTCTGCAATAGACTAATAAATACATACATATATACATATATCCTCGAGTACCCAACGTTACAGGGTATAAATAAAACACTGACCATTGAGAGAGATACATCTCCAAGCACTGTCATGCTCCACTCTTGCAAATCAGTTGGAAATGTATGGACGTCCCGCATAGATCTCCCGTTATAGGTGTCGTCTATAACCAAAAACCTTTTAAGAACATCTTTTTGTAATGGAGAACCTTAATGCCATGGAAGGTAGTGAAAAACTTAAGTACCTATTGAAAGGTTCCGATATGGGAATTAAAGGGTTGAGCGGTGACTTCCGTACTTGCAAAGGGGATATCAATACCCTTTTACTGATTAACGGGGCACGGGCGTTAGTTAATTTGGAAGAGAGAAGAAAGGATAGGAAAGAGTTGGTGTAGTGGTATTTGAAACTCAGGTGATATTAGGTTTCAATTTTTATTCTCCATGGGTGGTTTCCAATTTGACTGCTGGGGAGAGAGTTGTGTGTGATTTTTGCATTCGTTCGTAATTCACAGTATTTTTTTCGCGTTCATGTTGAAATACACAAAGTACTTTCTGAGCGAATTATTTAATTATAATACTGTGAAAATTGAATGGACTTGGTCGGGAATTGATCACCAAACTTCTCATTCAATGACCGAATACACTACCACTACACCGTGGCCACCGACTAAGTCATAGTGAGTATACTACTTAAACATTTGGTAAAGAATCTTTTGCATTTCTTAAGCTAGTAAGAACGAACAGCAACAATACGTTCCAAACTCTATACGCAGAAGCATTCTAAGAACATTTGCCATGCCATTGTTAAGCTAGCGTTTAACGAACAAAATATTGCTTTGCTAAACAGAACGAGGTGCTCTGCAGAGTTTTGGAAAGCTGTTAAACTTATTAATGCTAGAAGAAGCACTAGCGCCTTAGGTTTGCAAGCGGAACAACTAAAAAACCACTTCTAAAATTTACTTAGCGCCTTGGATTGTCGACGAATTTCTAGATGCACCGATAACTCTGGAAGAGGTACATAATGTAATCGAAAATGCTAAAAACAAAGAAGCCCCAGGAGACGACCATGTTACATTTGACTTTTATAAGAATTGTACTCGTGAATTCCTATCAGCGCTAGTATCGGATTTTAATCGAATTTTTAAAAATGCAAATGTACCAGAAAGCTTTCTGAAATCGATCATATTTCCACTCCATAAAAAAGCTGACTACAATGACCGGACAATTTACAGAGGTATATTTTATTTTTAAATACTTCAACCAAGATATTTGCCGCTGTATTTTTTAAAAGACTTATTCAGTGGGTCAATAGCAAGCAAATCATCCATGAATTCCGAGCGGACTTCAGACAGAACTATTCGTCGATCGACCAGATACTCACGCTTACGAACATTGCCAAAAATTACAAGAGGAACCACAAAAAGTTTTATGCATTTTTTGTTGACTTCCGAGCAGCTTTTGACTGCATTTCTCGAGAGGCACATTTCTATAAGCTCTTAAGGTGTGGAATATCTTCAAAAGTAATAAACGTATTGCGAGCAATTTACGCAAATAACATATCTTTTGTTTGGGATGGAAATTACCTGTCTGAAGGTTTTGATACTACTAGGGGAGTGAAGCAAGGTTGTATATTAAGTACATTACTGTTTATTTTATAAATAAATTACATAACTGATGCAGTTAAAGGTGGGATTGAGCTAGGCCGAACAAAAATTCCCGCTCTCATGTTTGCAGATGATATTGTCCTTCTCGCAGATACTGTAGATTGCATGCAGTTAATGATAAACAGGCTTTTGCAACTACTGCAAAACTTGGAATCTTTCTGCAAGTCTAACGAAGTCGAAGATGATGATACTTAGAAATGGTGGTGGGAGGTACTGTAGAAGTGAAAAGTGGATGTTCTAAGGCGAGGACATTGAACTTGTACCAGAGTACAAGTATCTTGGAGTTCTGATCTCCTCTAACATAAGCATGAATAAACAGCTTGTCTGAAGCTAAACGTGTAATCTGTACAATTTGTACATAGTGCCAAGCAAAAGTTATTCCAATCAACTGCAACCGCAATTCTTTTATATGGAACTTAAGTGTGGGGGTTTCGTTCTTAGACAGCCGTTGAGAAGTTCCTACGCTACTTTCTTAAGCGAGTATTTAGATCGCCCAGTGGTACCCCCAACTATATGCTACATATAGAAACTGAAGACATTAAAAATGCACCTTAATTATATAGTTAAAGTGATTGGGCTGGATGATGAAAGGCTACCGAAACAAGTTCTAACGCACATCATAAGAACAAGAGGAAATCTAGTGCTAGAATGGGAGCGTATCGCGTCAGAATGTGGGGTAACCCTTAACATAACACCAGATTCGCAGCCCGATTTACTAAGAAGGCAGTTTGAAACCTTGCTAAATAAAACTGGCAATAATTTATACCAGAAATACATATGTTAATGAAGCCCAATCTTCCCAATATAGGTTGGAATATAGCAAAATCAAATATCAACTTGAAGAACGTACATATTTTTTAAATGGCTTCACGACAGACAAAATAAGCACCATTTTAAAAATGGGAGGAGAGTTGGATCCCTTGAATTTTATTCCGCACCGACCAGAACTACCAATTTTGTGCAATATACATATGTTTGTAATATGAAAGTATGGGAAGATATACTACACTTTTTAGCATTATGCCCAATTTGAAGAGAATTTCGGAAAGGATTTTTCGGTTCATATGTCCTGGACGAGGATGTTGCAATTGGTATCTTAAACGGATAACAAGGCTGGGATCTATTGTATTACTACACCGTAAACGCACTTCGTTACAGAAGGAGACTTCTAAACCATCCATAAAATTTTGTATACTTTTGTATATCTTTATATATATTTCCTATTAACTAAATACCAATCTGGTAGACGGCTCTAAGCTACACCAATATAGAATTTTTTTTTTAACATTTAGAATGAAATAAAGTCAATTATTACTACTACTACTACTACTTAAACATAACACCTGCCACAAGAAGATTACCTGGGTCTCTCTCAAACAGATCGGTCACATTGCGGTTATCCGCCGTCTCCTGGACGACGTCCGAAGCAGACGTGGAACTTATATTAAGCAACGACAAGGTCACCATCTTTTATTACCTCATATATGAATGCCTTCGTTCTATAT
This sequence comes from Chalcosyrphus nemorum, assembly GCA_949716465.1. Lineage (NCBI taxonomy): Eukaryota > Metazoa > Arthropoda > Insecta > Diptera > Syrphidae > Chalcosyrphus > Chalcosyrphus nemorum. Next base: position 49,904,125 of record OX454332.1, read on the forward strand.
ATGCCAAAAGCAAACCTGATTAAAGTATCCGATGCAATATCGACGAGCTCAAAGTATCCTTCGTTGATTCGAGAAAGTTTTTCATCTCCGGAAAACCAATGCATCCTGTCACCACTATTATTCTTCGCGGTTATCAGTGATGTAATCCTTGTAGTATTGATAGTAGGCAACTATTAAATTAAATAGACAATGACACACTGACTTTCAGTTCAGTAGATGACCGAAGCTCCACCACACCCTGTGATAAGCTTAAAAGGTTCTTTGCTCATATAGGATGAGGATAACGAGATGAAAGGAGCATTTTACTTCGCTTCTGAACCGAGTAGCAAAAGCAAATTGCACCTAAGTCAGACTGAAGTGTCCGTAGAAATTAAATTTCATCAACATATGCACAGTAATGCGTTGAATGTCGTTCCCCACTTCATCTGATGTGCATAGATTTTGAAAAGGTGTTTTGTGCAGAGAAAGGTTGTAATAGTCACATAGCTCACCACCCTATGCAATGGATCCCGCTTACTCAGGATGGCAGGATACGTGGCGGTCCAAGGAGCACATGGCACATGAGAGTAGAGAAGGAAGCACGGCAAAGAGTTCGGATGGCACGTAGGAGTTGTAGAAGCCACACGACCTAGGACAGGACATAAACTTTCTGAAACAACTAACATGTGTATATCGTTACTTAATTCAGAACGTCTTACAAAAAAAATGTAAAGAAATTAGAAATAAAGACTAAGACTCTAAGACTTATCTAACATAGCCTATTTCTCACGAAACCGTTTCTCTGCAATAGACCGAGGAAATATATCTTTGCTACAAACTCATGACATGACCGGATGTGATGGCCGAACAAAAGATTAAGCTATATATCTTTCCAACTGCAATCCGATTATCTAAGACTGCAGCTTTCAAATTAAATTAACTCTATTACGTCTCGTACATCATCCCGTTGGCGCAATTTTTATCTAAATAAAGTCGCAATAACGAAAATTCAAAATTCAAATTGCTTCCACTTGTCACAACATTTTAACGCTCATAAATCATACCTAATCTCAATCTACTTTTATTGTCTTCTCGCTAGCTGGAACTAAGTCCGTCAATCAAAGCGATACCAATCATAGAACGTGCCACAAATGAAGTATGCAAAGTATCTGACATTGCATCCAACCGATAACCTTGACAATCCGATAGGCTTTTGCCTAAGTAACCTAATAGAAATGCTAAAATAAAACCGAGTTCTTTTATTCAACATAACCGATAATAGAAACCAGTTTCTCGAGATACAAAATAAAAACGGTCACATTAACATGAATTTTTGATTTTATTCAGAAAAAATGCCCCCGAAATTGCACAATGGCTTTCTCGGCGATCGTCATAACTTTGCCTTTTTTTTTGCAAAGTATTTGCGGTGAATTAGAAAATAATTTTACATATAAATATTCAGCGGAGATTGTTTGCATAATTAGTGCACAAACCCAATAAAACTTTAGTGTAACGAAAAAAGTTATCGCATCTGGTCAGATGACCAGTTAATTAGATGCGAAGTGGGCACATTAACAATGCATCCAATGTGTGGTGCAACTGTTAAAGGGCCAATTAAAAAAGTTTAGCATTTCATGTTTTTTTGTTTTTTTTTTTTTGGATCGGATTATTCGTTATGTAATTTAAGATCAAATTCAAATCAGTGGCGTGACCTCAAAGAAAGTGTCAATAGATTGTGTCATCGAGTGGTTGATGTGCTCTGGATCATTTTGTTTTGAAAGAATAAATTAAAATTGAGAGAAAGGTCTTAATGGGTGCAATAAATATAAATTGCAGTCGTGAGAGATATATATCGAATTATACGTTTTAAGGAATTGTTTCGTTAACTTATGTTGACTTTAAGACACCAAGGCCAGATGGAGTTTTTCGTTTGTTGGGCTAATAAAACAGGCATCATAATGGGGCTATCGCAATCGGCACCATGTGTCCTTCCAGATTAGCAGTTAGCCACATAGATACTACCATCCTGAGTGTTACAAGCATGCACCTGAATAATCGATGGCAGGAAGACGCCTAAGTACCAAGCACACACCCTGCACACTTCAACCACTCTCCCTGCGGAACTGGTTAGCATAGCAGTTATGCTGTAATCCCCGAGACCTCTTGGACTCTTCTTAAAGCTTCCGTTCTTCGCAGTGCATTCTGAGGAGATCTCCATCAATTCGCCTTCTGATCCCGTCATGTGACTTACGAGACTTGGCAAGTTTCCTTTAACCTCTCCAAAGTCTCTACAGTAGATCAGGAACTGGGTAAAATGTTAGTTACAGTTCCCTCTCGCTCTCATTATCCGTGATTCTATGATGGGAATGATCTTATTATATCACAGCCTCCAGGTAATCTAACATAGTTCATAATACTTTGAGCATTGTGTGATAATCCTTGATTGGCTCAGATTTGATGGCAGAAGACGCTATCGCTTTGCCCGCAGCCTGACGGTAATGAAGATGGCAATTCCTTTGATCCCATTTCAATTAGTTCCACAGATTTTTTGACCAGTCCAGTCGTTGCTATCTATATCGCGGTGTCCAGGTACCTAGTATAATGTAAGCGATGGTGAGTTTATAATGTCTTGAGCATTATGCGGACAGACGACTCTAGTGCCTTGAGCTAGTTCCGCAGGCTAAAGCACAGCTAAGATCTCGGTTTGGAAAACATTCAAATAGACCTGTAAACATTTCTAGGTTTAAGTCTTTTTAATAAATATGTGACCCTGATCACTCATTGTTTCTTTGCACGAACTTGAAGAAAGGAGAAGCTCTAAATTATCGCATTTATGCCTTGGACTACTACTTGTTAGACCCTTGTCAACTACTCAATAGACCCTTATGAGTGTGGTTTCAGAATTAACAAGGAGAGCCGTCCAGGCAAGAGATGACCGACTGCCAGCTAAAACAACTGTTCAAATTGTTTGTTAAGTTTGGCAGCTGTACTTATCAGACAGGTTTAGTTTTGAGGTTAGAACTGCTCTGGCTGTGTGACCCGACATTCGTATAGTAGTGCAACCTTTTGTGCTGGAAACAGCTTTTCCAGATTGCTCTGATGTAAAGTGGCTTCCGGAATATATGCATACAGGACGTTATCGAGGAATGCTCTATGCGTAATAGCGGCCTGTTTACCTGCTGGTAAGACAAGGTCCTTCAAGGTAAACACAGGCCGAACACCTCAGAAATTAATCGGTGGACAGACGAGCTACTGCCGAACATAGAAAAGTGAACCAGAAGAAGACACGGTGAAGCATGCCGACAGTATAACCATAAGCAATATGCAGGAGATATGGTGCGAAAAGCACATACCGAGAGTCGAAGGCCGAGAGAGCCCTAGAGCCTAACATTATGACGTCGGGCCGGCGTGGCGATACCGTGGTGGTTTCAACAGGACAGTGTTCAGGGGGAGGGTTGGTTAACTCCTTAATCTGCGGAGCATGGGGTCATGTAAATATCGTTATATGACCTTTAAAGTAGCTATAAAGAGCTCTCCCATCCTGTGTATCAAAATACAAAAAAACCAAAAATTCGGTGTTCTTAGTGCCCAATGTCTTAATATTTTAAAGTCAAAGTAGTGCTTCTCCATCGTTTTGCTTCAACGGCTCTTTGTGATGTGGCAATGACAGTTGAACGTATCTTTTGAAATTCATACCGGTTTCTGATTATCCAATTGATTTCTACTGATGTGCTCCGAAAAGCCTGTATAAACCAATCTGGTACAGATATGTTGTTAGCATACTGTTGGTTTAGATGGACAACTACCACCAATCATACCTTACATGTGTAAGGTCTCTTAGACGTCCCAGTGTTGTCATCAGAAAAGATGTCTTTTAAGGTCGTCTGACTTGTTTGCCTTCATTTAAGCCACTGACTAAATTCATAAAGCATTACAGGTCCAATATTATCCAGAACTTAGATCTCTTGATTCCCTGAATGTTTGCACGAATGTATCCATGAATGACCTAGACTAACTGCCGCAAGAAAGCAACTGAAATTTAAATAACAAAGCCACCTAACTTACGATCTTCAATTTGCATGACATAAGAGTCGAATTAAATCAGTTCATAACTGAGTTATCATAACCTCACATGTCTCATGTGTAACCCCCTTAGATAATTCGGCAGTGAACCCTGCTCTACCATCGGACATGACCCCAAATCGCCAAACTGAATGACTTACAGTTCATAGCCTCATTTTTGAACTTCCGCACTTTCTTTAGTAATATTAACAAAAGCATCATCGAGAAGGTCCTCAATTTGAATACTACTCTCAGTATATCGCCTATTGTTGTCAATAAATCGCTTGATTGTATTTACAGATACACATCTGCCCTTGGACATGCGAGCCAAAACCATTGTAAGCCCCACAAGGATACATAAACACCGGTCATTATTTCATTTAAATCAACTTACTTAACCACTTATATTTTAATTGCCTTTTCATCTCATCACTAATATGCATTTATGCTGATGCTCCCACATTTGAATGTGGCTCCTCAGGCGCAAATACTGATCATGTAACTCGCGAGTTTATTTTTCACATGTTTGCCAATTTCATTGACATAATTCTCTGATCATTCGCTTGCGCTCCTCAGCAATAAAAACAAATCAATTTTTTTTATTTTTAATAAAACTGCATCGAAATTTTGATTACGTCATAAAAGATCTATCATCACCTTTCATCGTGGCTGGCTGCTCGAAGTAGTGCTGTGCTCATAGAGTGGAATGGTAAGCCCCTCTTTGGCGGGCACTATATGAGTGGTGGAAGAAATAAAATTTAAGCTTCGTACTAGAAGATGATCTCTCTTCCGGATCGTTTTCTTCTTTCGAACTGGTAACAGAAAACAAGCAAGAGAAACAAAAAAATCCGTTAGTTGGATATTCACATGCTCCAACAGTTTGAATAGATGAGGCAAAAGATACAACTTCTCGGCAAACCATCTGATAAAGTGAGATGACTTCCTTGTTGATGATATGGGTTTTTCTTTGGGTTTCATCGTGTAAAACCAAACAGAAGTAGCGACAAACTGAGATGGGTTCGTGTGCCATTTTTAGACAAAAGAGTTTGACACCAAACTGCCTTAATGAAATTGATTTACGTTCACAAATATTTCCAATACGTAATTCGTCAACAGCTTGTGGGGCAATATACATATGTATATCCATTGGTGAGCAACAGATTGTGCAGTTGTGGGCTATTGTTGCGATTCACGTATGCTATATGAAGGTGATCTTCATGGGGCAAAAGATATTCGTACTCAAATCGAACGGTGGCGATGACGACTAAAAGATAGAAAATGTTATCAAAACGAAAACACACATAGGTTAGCTGCTTGGAAGTTAAATGAATTTGAACTAGGACTAGCCATTGTAAGCTTCCTTTTAGTTTTATGCTGTCACTTATTAGACTTAGCATGGCTAAGTCACACGATTGATTTTCATCCTGGGTCCGAGCCGTTTGCTTTCAATTGGAAGGAGCCAGTTCCTGAATGCCTTCATTGCCACCACAAACTTGAGTGTTACGATTCGAATATCCTCTTGGCTGTGGCCGTGTAAGCTCGGCCGAGCAAATTTAGTCGACATATATTGGCTTTTTGGACTTCATTCACATCCTAGTATAGCTTGTAGAGTTCGCTGTTGTATCTTCTATCATCCGCACACCAGCAGCTGGATGGATTTGCAAGAGATAATATACCTTCCTACATAGGATGGCCTTTTTTTGAAGATTTTTGAACCATATAGAGTTGATACGGCGGGAATCTTTTCCTCCTCTTATACTTGACTGATGACTTGGTGTACAGCTGGAAGCTCTTAAGAGCCATCAGCTTTGGTTCTCAGATGACAACGTCAACATCTTTTCGTTATTTCGAAAGAGACTGGGTTTCGGATTTGCTGTGATTTGATTTCACATAAAAATCGCGGATGTTTTTATACTCGTGATACTCTTCGATTTTCTTGAGTCCTAGGCTAGTCCATTTTCTTCTTCACTTCTCTTTCCTTCTTCTGACAACAGCAACCCGTGAGTCACTACTTAGGAAAAACGTTAGGCTCCTGAAACACAGTACAATGTTCTGTGAAGGAAAACCAGGCAATGAGAAATTTGATGACCTACCAAGAGGAAACTCGATATCGACCTAAGAACAAAGCGACTACTCGGGCAGCGGTAAAAACCACGAGGTGAAACCCTCAATCATCACATGGAGACTACGGCCAACGTATCACGAACGCAAAATCACAGACTCATTACAGAGCAAAATACTCTTCGACAAATGCAACCGTAGTGCCATTTCGAGTGCTACATGCTGCCAGGTCTACGGCAGCAGTCGAGATGTCCCCATACCTTCTGCTATTCAATTTGGGAATACATATACCTAGAAGTGGAAAGAGCTGCCCTTCGACTCACAAACGCTCCAGGCTAATAATGTTGGACAGAGATCCATTCTAGGAATTCCTTCACTGATATTCAATTCTTGAATTCTACATACCCTACGACGCTTAGCCCAAGAGGAAAGATTCGCAAAATTGTGAAGTTTATCTTCAGAATTAGATTGCATTGTCACAGATAGGTCTAAGAAGACATGAACATATAAATATCCCTAAGATTCCCGGATTTAAGACATGTTAGCCACGTTAAGGTTATAGCCGTTCTTAGAACTGTGCTAGTACTTAAGATGGGATCAATATTCAATATCAATATCTTTATTTCACCTGCTTTTCATCGATTTTAAAAAGGCGTTTGATAGTGTCAATCGGGAATTTATTTGGCGTGCCTTGCGCAGGAGAGGCATTCCGGATAAATTAATAGCAATTATTAAGTCTACATATGATGGGTCCACATGTCACGTCTTGCACAGAGGGAGGCTGTCTGAGGAATTCGAAGTCCAAAGTGGAGTTCGACAAGGCTGCATACTTTCACCAATACTGTTCTTATTGGTGATTAGCGATGTGCTGAATGCAGCCTTATCAACAGGAAATGGAGGAATTCAATGGACTCTTACATCTGAACTCAAGCACCTCGGCTACGCCGATGATGTATGCCTTCTGTCTCACAAAATAATGGACGTTCACCAAACAAGAATGAACAGCCTGAGACCGAACTCATCAATTCATGTATGCATTGCTGGACAAATAGTTGAGAAAGTAGAGAGTTTCCAATACCTTGGGAGTATTGTCTCAACCGATGGCGGAACCGAACTAGATATAGCCAGCCGAATAGGTAAAGCAAAATCTGCGTTTGGAATGCTATCCACAGTTTGGCAAAGTAATGCAATTAACCTAAACACCAAGCTACGACTGTTCCGTTCCAACGTTGAATCCGTGCTGCTTTATGGATGTGGTACCTGGAGAGTGACCGTCACTATCACTAGGAATCTGCAAAAGTTTGTCAATAGGTGCCTACGCTACATCTTAAGGATATTCTGGCCAAACCGTATCTCTAACGAACAGCTTTATCAGAGAACGGGCCATGAACCTATAGGCACAACCATACGACGACGAAAGTGGCAGTAGATTGGTCACACTCTTCGAAAGGGTGACAGATCCATAGCTAGCCAAGCGATGCAATGGAACTCACTTACCCAGGATGGTAAGATACGCGGCGGAGAAGGAAGCACGGCAACTGGGAAAGAGTTGGGGAGAGCTGAGGCATATATTCAGAAACCGCACACGATGGCGCGTAGACGTTATAGAGGCCCTAGGACCCACAAGGGGACACAGGATTTAAGTAAAGTAAGTAAGTAAGAAGGGATGAATATTCAATATCAATATCTTTATTTTAGATAAACTACACTCAAGCCTCTAGAATCTTTTCTTTATCTGAGCTACTCAGGAATTCTCACACAATGTTCAAGCCATTATACATACATGCAAAACCCTATAAGATTATGCTTGGTACCAGGGCACTGCGACATAGAGGACAATATGATTGTCAGAGCTCAAGACAGGTGCACAGAACAACCTAAAGGATTTACTCAACTTCTGTAGAGCAAATAAGTACTTGGGCGACATGGTTTAGACTTACCAATGCATAGCAATGGACCCATCTGGTGTCTAGTGTTTTATGATACGGTCGTAAACCAACCTAACTTAGTCAAACCTGGCCATATGAGGCTGTGTTTGAAGATACAACCCACTTTCTATGTTACTAGCTGGATCTGCATCACGCAAAACGCGTTTCAACGACTAAGAGCTTTCCAACATGCCAATTGGAAAGACAAGCAAGTATTTCACTAGGGACTATTAGAACAGGGTTACACCGAGCAAGTGATAGAGTTTTCTTGCCCCAATAGCTTTTATAATTGCTCAGCATTAATATAAGTGTGGCATGGAGTAGTAAAGATATTTCCATTAAGCAATTCTTATATTTAAATTTGAATAAAACAAACTTTGAGTAAGATAGCATTGACATTTGACATTTATTTAAAAGGCCTATGTATGCCATTATTCATGAGTTAAAACATTTTTCAAATATTTACCGCGGTTTTCCGATAAGTCAAATTTTCCATAGGCGCATAAATCAGGCCGAATTTGACTATTGGCATTGATTGTGTTTGCTTTGGTGATTTGTGGCTCATTGGAATACACTTGTGACTTAAGAAAATCCTACAAGAAGAAGTCTAACGGGTCAAATCACACGTTCTCGATGGCCAATTCACATCGCCTCCGTGTGAGATAACCATGTTCGCTCATGAAAAATGTCCATCGTGGGACGGGTTATATGGCAGGTAGCGCCGTCCTAATGAAACCACACATCGTCCGTGTCCAGTCTATATCATTCAATTGGAGCCAAATGAAATTGGTTATCATCCATCGATAGTGCTCGACATTGATGGTGATGACCTGGCCAACGTCGTTCTCAAAGAAGTTTGGATCGATAATGCCGCTAGTCCAAAATCCATACCAAGGAGTGACTTTCTGTGGATACATTACAATTTTATGAATCTACTATTTATAATTCTCGTCCCAAATTCGACAATTCCACTTGTTGGCAAGCCCATTCATTCAAAAATGTTCCTCTTCACTCAATATGATTTTTCGACCGAAATTGAGGCCAACTGCCCGAGAGCCCAGTCAACGGACAAACGGCGTTGTCTATGGTCATTAACATAAGCTCCTGGCTCAGTTGAATCTTGTACGCCTGTAGGCTCAATTCTTAATGCAAAGTTGTGGTTCGGGAAAGGCCGGATTGCCTCGGATTCTCCTGCATAGTCTTTTCGGAAGGACGTTTATGGAGACTCATTTGTACACTGTAACTCTCTCCTGTAGAGATGTCCTTCCGTCCTTCCAACCCACCATTTCTACTGTGAAAACTGAAAGATTTTCAAGTGCGAAAACAGAATTTCACTATTTTTCATCGAAATGAAAATGAGAATAAAATCTGAATTGGTAAGTTTGTAGGTGGTTAGGAAGTCACTATTATATAGCGGCGGAGACTCCAATATCTCAGGTAGCTGTTATGTTGCGTAAACCATAATTTTCATAATAATACGCTTTAATTACATTGTTTCCAATCCTTTTTTTATTCGCCATACATCCATGCATTAACTATTCGCTTCTTCAGGAAATAGATTACGTAAACAAAAGAATATTAATATAATCGCTATTCAATAAAACCCCAGAGACCGCACGTCTGTCAAAACCTTCTCTGACAAATCGTTTACCAATGATATATGGGACTTGAATCTATTAACAAGTTTTTGACAAATATATAAACTATTAATCGTCTTACCTAATAAGCGCCCCAAAATCATGGTTCAAAAAATTCAACCTCTCCAACAAATCACATTCTTTGGCCTCAAAACAAATACATACCCTATACTAGACAAATCACATGGATACCGTCTCTGCAAACGACCCCAACCATCCGCAACTGAAAATTTTTAAATAAAATCCCAACCTCCAACTGGAAGTGGTATGGAATATAAAAGCATATTACTACGTCTGCGCAGCCAACAGTAGATCGTGCGACCTGTTACTGGAAAGGTTTACACTTACAACTCGTGGTTTTCTTCTTTACGCGGTCGAGACTCTTGTGTGATTTGTTTTTGTTTTTGTGGACTAATCGCGTGCCAATAGACATAAGTGTGACATAAGTTTAAAAAAAAATAGAGACTATTTCAATTAAAATAAAAAGGATACAAAGGATAACACTAGACCATCATGAAGCAGTGGATAATTGTGGTACGTTATTTTTGTGGGCACAACTAGCTTTTCCAGTTCATCAGGAAGTTTTCGTGTATCTATTTTTGGGATACGACTTTTCCATTTATTTACATAAGTCCATAAGATTTGTAGATTCTATTTTTTTTTTTTTTATCTGGCGGAAATGTGAATTTGTATGCGCCAACTGTGATCGGTAAGATCGCCAGTGCGATCTGTAATCGGGCGACTTTTTTGCTTTATTACTCGGTTGTCGGTCACACGTTGGTTGTGTGCTTAATTGAGTTGATGATCATGTTGATGTACAGTACAACTCTAGTTGAGGTGAATTATGTTGCAGGTACTCGTTAGTTTGCATACAGATTGCTGTGTGGTGTGGGAGATTTAGATACGACTGCCTATCTTATCTGATGGCAAAGTGAAACTTGATAGTTTAATGAGATGTGCTGTTTAGTTTAATGAGGGAGAGGCGACGATGTTGGAGAAGAAGTTTTAATTAATTTTGCGTGAAGACTACGGTTTGCATTTAAATGGATTCGCTTCGAGCAGAAAAGAAATTTTATGTAATGAATTACAATTTAATTAAATGAATTTGTGGATAGATTTGGGATGTAACGGTAATTAAATATAGGAAATCTTATTCTTGTATAGAATCATGAGTCTAATTTTGTTTATTATTTCACTTCACGACACTTCCCCGTCACATTTTAATTTTTGGGAGAGTTTACTTTCAGCAGTAAAAATTTGGTTGAAATGAGAATACCACGAACTGAGACCATGGTATAGCAAAACTATTTTCTCTATCAAGTGTCTATCACTATATTACTCTGTAATTTACAAACGTCAAGATCGCTAAGGTTGATGACACTTTCAAAAAGAAGCGTAGGTTCGAAAAGACCCCCTGCGGTGTGAACTTGGATTAACTCTTTAACACATGCAACAAGCAACTTGTCGAGTCTATATACAGCCATGCTTGCAAGAGGTTCCCCCGTGGGCGTAAGTAAGGATAAGGGGGTTCCGCTAAAGAAAAAATCAGAGATTTTCACTTTAGAGATGACTGGAACCGTCGTTAGTATCTGCAACGGCAAAGTCAGGTTGAAATCATATCAAGCCACAAATCATTTGACACTGCTTGTTAGAGTTCTCATATAGGCTGTAAACCTGTGAAGAACAGTAGGTCCGGTACTGAGGCCCCTCACAGCTTGAGATTCTTTCCACTTACTCCTAAGCATACATATGTGAGTTGATAAACCGATTATTGGCTATTAATTTGTGCCTGTTTCCTGAAGGGTGTCTGCTTCGTTCTCTATATTCTCTGTCTTTGGTAAAAGTCCTTTACTCTGCAAGAGATTGGGCATACATTGGGTATAAGATTCTATACAATTCCTTCGTTTCCCGTCTGCAGGGCTGCATCTTGCCAAATACTCTTTGAACTTCGTATTCTTCAGACAACAATACCTGCATATAGATGGACATTTTCAAACGCCTTTACAAAACGAATGAACAGAAAGTGGAATACAGAACATAATTCTGTACACTGGTCAATGATGATCTGCCGGCTATTGATGTGGTTGACATGGCAGGATTCAGTGTGCCTTCTATATTTCCTTTGATTTGCTCTACGACAATACTACTTCGCTGCAGTAGACAGATATCTTGCCCTTGACGATCATTTTTATCCTCCATTTATTCAGAATACTCTTATCCTCCCAGGCACTTCCTCAAGAGGTGGCGCCACGAAAAAACTTCTATGGAACTTCCCTGGATTCGGACTTGGAACCCAAGTACAGTAGTCCAATACAGCACCCGCTGACGAACATTTAGTTTAAAATGATCATCCTGTCCCTTCAGCTGTTACTCATTACATTGTAATAAAGCTACCTACCAATTCCTTGGTGATTCTATAATATAAACGATTCGGCTATCGCATCCATCCTGCCTCTTCTTCTGCTTCTGTAATAATGTAAACACGCCTGCAATAATTCACTCCCAATGAAGAAAGGGTATTTTCCAATGATTGTCTTCTACTCTCATTGACATAGACAGAGATGAAAGAGATCTATTGTGACAGGAGCCACATTTAGGACAGTACCTAGTTCAAAAGTATCAACGTTTCTGCAGACAATTTTTGATAATTTTCAACACAATTCTGCATATATTTAACGGATATAGGGTAAGTACTTGCCTGCAATCACGACTTCAACTCATAAGCATATACTTATAAAGAAAGCCAAAGAGATTAGATCACACAACGTCTTATTGATGTCGCCAAATTTCGAAATTAAACGGCTGGCACTTTTTTTCGTGTCTTTTTTTCATCTCGTTAAAATCAAATCTGACTCACAGCAATTTATTCCATCTTAGGTCCAAATAAGTCGATTATGGTAAAATGCCAAGGCAATGACAACTATAAGTCACTATGACTGATAGATATATATCACATTTGACGGATGCCATGTCAGCGGTATGTTTCGTAGGTGACGTGGCTTATGCCATTTTCCATTGAGTGAAAAGAAGTCTTCTTTTTATCTGTCAATCATGTTCCATTGGCTTTTTGAAAGCATCGACTGGGAGAACATATTTCTTCCCGATTTCGTTTCGGAAGATACTCAGAATCCTCTCACACATATAAACTCGTCAATGCCATATGGACCAGCGATTTTTCATTGCAAAAACATAAATAATAAATATGGCGGTTCACCAACACATAAACAGTTGAGCGGAAGACGAATTGCTTGTCCCATTGGAATCCAGAAGAATAGAATTCTTGAGTGAAACCAATGGAAAACGCTGTGCATGGAGTATTTTTCGTGTCCCAGGGATGTGCAATCCGAACAACAGAATGAGTAATCATTTACTTTATATTACCAAGAGGTCTCCACATTCAATTTAAGTTTTCCATTCTTTGTTGATATTTAAAGTTACTAAATCAAACTGCTATTTATACATTTCCCACGAAAAATTAATTTGCTACACTAACTTCCTCTCCCAGATCAATCTATGTGAGAATGAGTCCATTTTCTAGTCAAATATAAACTAGTCTTACAATGTACTCCAAATCAAGTTGTCTTATAGTTTGCCATGGGATAGTACAAACGCTGCAAATCAGAATCACTGCTCTTGAGAAAAACAAAAACAGATCACACGTCCCATTACCCTGAATGTCTAAGTGCGAATTGCTCCACATTTCTCGACCAGACAATCGTACCTACTCCACGATGCTACTGCTGACAAATGAAAATTATCTGCACGACGCCACTACCAGACCGGTACCATGCCAAATCTCTTAAGAAGTTATTTTAACGATCGACAATTAAAGTATTATTACTCACTCACTTTACTGGTACCATAAAGGTTTGTCATTACATTATTATCTAAGTGGTCAAGGTTTTCAATTAGATGGCGCAGAGTAGTGTTAATTTCTGAATAATAAAGATGCAATGCGCAAAAAAATTATTGTGTAACGCCTTCGCACTTTGAAAAGAAAAAATATAAAATAGTCTTTACGTTCTTTGTTAAGTTTTATAGCGATTGACACTGCGAGTCGCTCTATTGTGGGCTGTATTTATTTTATGAGTTTATTCGATTTATTAGGTGAACAATATCGTTTGTTAGGAGGCGAGAAACGGATTGATTTTTTTCTATAATCATATGCAGCCCATAGAGTTCCAAGGCCTAGTTCTCATAGTTATATGTATGTAGGTGTTGTACGCGGTACACATTTCAGCATTACCATATTAAGCCGTGGCAACGTGTCTTGGTCTTGGATTTTTTTAGAAATTTCCTCCCAATAAGTTCACCTCCCCTTCTACGCCAGATCATCGCGGCAATGCGGCCAAGTATTTATTCTCGAGGTAGGACTTCAGCCTCTTATTGGCAGCTACCTGAGCTGCGTTTCGTTGTCGTTTCTGTCTTCATTGCTCCTTTATAGTTTCACTGACTTCTTCCCAAGCTTCTTGTGTGGTGAGCATTAATCTGATGATGTTCTCTAGGGTTAAGCCCAAACCCAATCTGTTCGCCAATAAGTTACAGCTGTTGGTATCGTTGTTCTGTTGGCTTGATATTTTTATGCGGCTTCTTTTACGAAGAGGTCTATTCCAACCACATGCCGCGTTTTATGAGGTTGTATGGAAGGCATGTGTCCGATTACACACGTCCCATTTTCTTGTGATGATAATTAAGAGAGCAATGTCTAGTTAGGAAGTTTGTCATTGACTTGACCTTATGTTTGCCTATGGGAAGGATCTAATTTGTTCCCTTGTTTTGAGGAATAAAAACCTTAGGTAACCAGTTTGTGAGTTCCCGTCCTTGGCGTTCCCAGGGAGAGTTCTATTGAACTCTATCTGTACCTGCTTAGTTTGTAAGCCACAGAATAGTTCGTGACCAAGGAACAAAAACTGGGCCCCCAATTTGGCAAGCTCCAGTGATACCTCTGTGTCCAAAGTTTCAACGTTTCTTCCAATGTATTCTAGGACACATAGCTCTATGGCGAGGAAAGCGGTTGATTGTCCTAGAGTAATACAGATAATTAGATAATTGTGCCAAGAGTTCCGGGCCGAAATTACGACTCCAAAAAGGTTGATAGAGATTAGAGATGGGTTATCTTACTAAAAAAGTCTCAGAAACAATCTGCTGAAGAAGAAAGCAGGGGAATTCTTTCAGCGGCGATGATCAGCCGTGTGAATGTGGATTGGGTTCCACATCTGTGGAATGTGAATAAGATTTGACAGTTCGTAAGAAGCATTCGCTTATTCTGCAGAAAAATCAGCAAATTAGTACCCACTAACCGTTACTTATTACACTACCTGACATCGTTATTTTTTCAAAGCTTATCAATTGGAACAGAAACCAAATCAATACGCAAACAATTTTTTGTCAACAGTTGTACTTTTTGAGATTAAGTTCCTTGAGCTAAATTGTATTATAAGATCAGTTCCCATAACTCAATTGACTAATAGATATTCCGCTTCCACTATCGCCCCCATAACTTACCTTATTCCGCCATCTGTCAATAGATAAATACAAACACACATACTAAACTTCATGACAAAAAACCCCCAATTACCCCCTCGAGTAATGTGTGGACTTGCAATCAATTGCAACCTGAAATTCTGCGGTGCATTGTCGTGCGCTGGCCAGCTTAACCAACATCTTGTCGGTACCATCTAACGTGTCGTGGCTATCCGCAAAATTGCACTTAAATTTCGTGTCCGATTGTATAGATCTTGTGTCGCCGCTTGGCCAAGCCTTTCGTTGTTCGGTCAGAGATGGTGTAATTATGGTAATATGTGTTATACATACAAATGCAACCAATTCATGTGGCTTTCACATTAGCCATAGCTCCTGATCACCTTGCACAATGAGTCTCGGAATAGAAATGGATGACTTACATAATATGTCAGGGAAATCTCCCTGTTTTAATGGTGTATGACTAATTTTGGAAGAAAAAAATACACTAAACCAGTAGTAAGGCATTCAAAGAAAAGACCAGTTGTCTTCTGGCAATGAATGACTTAGATTGGTGAACAAGGCTGAAGAAGTTAGGAAGTGAAAGGTGGTCCATTGTTTAGGAGTGAAAGAGAGAGATTTCTAGTAACATGATTCACCAACAGGTACATTGAACTGGAAACATGTTTCCACTAAAGAAAACAGGCTGTATGATCTTGTTAGTTAATAAATAACATGTGTTCACTGACTCTTTGCGGTGATCGCGATATAAATTCACGCAAACAATTGATATTCATTCATTCGAATGGAGAAATTGCAATTTTTGTGCAAAAACACTTGCGGAATAGCAATGCTGATTTGAAACAAGGATTGCATATGAAGAAGACCAAAAAAGTCTACGGATTGATAATTTTGTCGAATTCCATCAACCTTTTGGATTGTATTAAGCTTCTAAAGAAATCACTGTATCTGAACGATGGCCAACAATAACACATGAATTAAAATAGATTGATGTACATATTCTGAAAAGGATATTACTCCCACTATCCCGCCTGTGGAGTTCTCTGGTTTAGCCTCAGGCAGCAACGGCAAGCTTTCCCGTTTTGGAGTCCAATCAAATGCTGGTATTTTTGCATTTGTGTGATTCAGTAGGAACGTTGATTGACATTGCCCTTTTGACGCGGTTCGAAGGATCTTTCATAATGAATATGACAAACCAACTGAGCCTAGGATACCGGCCATTTGAAGAAGTTGAAAGGTTCCTGCGTTATTTTATAAGAGAACATTCAGACTCCCAAGTAACCTCACCTGGAGACAAGTGTAGCCCTTCTGTTCTTATTGTCGGTCAGGCTACAATTGGACTATCTGATGCAATAAGGCAATAAATGAAGACGAACTACCTAAAATGCCAAGTAATAACAAACAGAGAAAGTACCTTAATGCTAATGAAAACCAATGAAAAGTTTCTCTATCTAAATTATAGACTAACTTTAAACTTCCTCTAACCAGAGGGCTCGTCCATTAAGGTTCAGCCAACCAAAAAACCAAAACAAACACTAATTCGCGCCCAAAGCTAATAAACACCAGATACAAAAAGAAAAAAAAACATTAACAGCCTCAAGTGCGAAACCATATCCCTCGCATAGAGAAATCAAGATGGTCATAACAATTAACAACAACAAACCATCTAAAGAAGAAGATTCCAACCGGACTTACAAACGCAGGAAATGAATAGCGAAAAGGCTCCCAAGAGTGCTTCCTCGTTAATAACAAGCCCAACTAACAGGGTCTCTATGTCTCTATGCTATACGCTTACATAAGCCGACAACAAGCCTACTCTAATGAGAGGTTATACTTAACATCTCAAATGGTAACTTGTTCTCGGTTTTACACCGAGTCTCACGTCGTCGATGATTGGCCATTTCAGCATTTGTATCTCACAGCGACTTTGAAAATTTAAAGTTTATGTTCAATGCAGTCGTCGTACGTTTGGTTCGTGTCCATCTGCACTTTGTTTCTTTGCTACCGTGTCATGGATTACCTGTGCACCATATCGTGCGGCGGTGATCTCAATAAGATGAATTTAATTGGAATTAATTAATCTCTCGACCAAATGATTCAACAATGAATGATAATTGTCTTCGAGTCGTCGTCGTAGTCGCAGTTGCAGTTGCAGAATTGCATCATCGCCATCATCATCGGACTGAGGGACTTTCCAATTTCCATAAAAGATGTGAACGGAACAACAGTGTTGCATACAATACACACATGCAATATTAAAAATACATAAATTTTGTATCTGCATCTGCATCTGCATTGGTCGTCGAATCGTGTGTCGTTTTGTTTGCATCACTTTTGGATGCATGTGGGAAAAAGCTGCACTGGGTTTCGCACAATGCAAGATGGAATTTCATTTCACAAGCTGCCAAGCATATTATATGTATATGCAAATAAGGTGATGATTATCAGGTGCTTATCCAAATTCCAATAAGTGGTAGATTTGTGTACAAAACTAATTGAAATTGACGCAATTACTTGCAGTGCACTAGTGACACGAAAAAAACTATCGATTGTCAGTGGATATTGAATTGAATGTTCAGTTTTATGGACTTTGATGCCCTAGCTCATTCAAATTGTAAGTCCTAGACTAAACGAGCGTAAATCTTCTAAGTCTCAGACTGGTTCTAACTAAATTCCCAATCAAATCCACTTAATTTTCATAATTAAAATAGTCTACATATTTCTAAAACAAAGTACTGTGAATTATAAACGAATGTAAAATTTCTCCCAATCATTTCGATCACCATTTGAATTTCAAAAAGCGGACTCTTCCACAAACTATTCAATGAATAACAATAAGCCCACTGCAGGAAAACCAAGTCAGAAGAACTACTGGCATGAATTGCTTGTCACAGAAATCCTTATACCACTCCACTTTTCGAATGCTAATCCTT
Organism: Chalcosyrphus nemorum; assembly: GCA_949716465.1. Lineage (NCBI taxonomy): Eukaryota > Metazoa > Arthropoda > Insecta > Diptera > Syrphidae > Chalcosyrphus > Chalcosyrphus nemorum. Next base: position 49,922,206 of record OX454332.1, read on the forward strand.
AGCAGAACCGTCTTTTCCCCTTTTTCCATACTCCAACTTAAACTCTAACTCATCAGGAAGAATGATTCCAGGACTCTCTATTCTCAGGTCTATTAAGTGGTCGCTTACACCATTTACTGCAACCATAACATGTTTTGGAAGCAGTTCCATTCGGAACAGTAGCTGCTCAATATTGAGTACCTTTCATACTCTAGACTTCCTAACCATAGGTGAGAGTTGGAGCATATACCGAGCTAAAGGCTGATAGTTCGATCAATTCAGACCAAATTCACTCAAGCTTCATGCAGCTTGACCAATTCGACAGGATACATGCTGGTAGAACAGCAAAGAGCAGATGATTAATCCTTAAATCTCCCATTTTGAATGCTACGGCTCGGCTACGGCGGCACTGTTTTTTTTTTTGGTCGCTTCCACCATTTCAACCAAACTTTTGATTTGTTCTACCATTTAGTTAAAGGCCGACGGTTGGGTGGTTGGTTGCACTTCAGGTGCCGAGCAACAGTCCTTGTGGCGTTAGGGTTTTCTCTGCTGGTGACCTTTGCACCCTGCTTTCTCCTCCAGTACTCCGTTCTTTTTTTTTAATTTTGGTTGTAATCATTTCTAATTGGTCCCTACTCAAGGTCGTTATCAATGTTCGGATGTGTAGGACGAAAACATTGAGCGCTTCTTGAGCCTGCCAAGGTTTAAACGGAACGGAGGCGCTTGTAGCATTAGCCTGTGAACCGTTTCAACAGGATTTCGCTCCCGCTTACTAAGGTAACAGAATACTACAAGCGGTTTCTCGGTGTTTCCGAGTGCGTTCGCGTATAGAATGAGCTGGGACTTTTTGACGTTCTTCCAGTACTTCCAGTATTCAATACTGCAAATAGTTTCCATTTAAGGCTAAGGCATCAAAGCTTTCTTATGGTTATTCACTTAGCTTCTGTGACCTATTCACAATAGACGTAACAATGCAATGAAAAGAAGAGGAGGCAAAACGCACTCTTGACGGAGTCCTACGCATTATTCACTTTAATATTTGAATGAGAATTAAAATTTCTATTTATTTCTCCTTTCATTTCCAGGTAAGCACCCTGCTTCTTATTGGACTCGTGTCTGGAGCCGCCAAGCTGTCAGACAAAGACTCTGACAAAGTGCTGGAGAAATCATCCGAAAAACTGTATCCAAAGAAAGTCACATCGCTCAAGAAGAAACCAACTAAATCACCCATCACGAAATCCCCGGTAGAAGCTTTTAAGGACCTTCCTGATGACGATCTGGAATTTATCAAAGAATTGGATAAGCAATTCAAGCTGCATGGTGATAAAATCAAAATCAAAGTTGAAAGAGATAACTCAACTCTGAAGAACTCAAAACGTACCGTCGAAGGAGATTTGGGGTAAACTTCAGACTAAGCTCACTTGATCGCATTTTTTTAAATATATTTTTCTTTTTAGTTACGGCTACTACAGTGGTCAACAATCAGCTGGTTATGACTACCCAAAACCAACATTCAGCTTCTATCCATACTCCCAACAGGACATCCCAGCTTCAGCACCAGGATATAACATCAAAGAAGAGGAACAGTCAACCGTTTCCATTGTTCCTTCCTTTTCGTATGAGATTAAGCAATCATCAAGTGGCTATGAAACAAATGCTCCATTTGTACCTTCTCAGCACGGCCAAAACCAGGGATCCTATCAACAAGAGCAAGCTGTACAAGAACAAGGCCATGGCGGCGGTTATCAACAGCAAAATGAACCAGTCATTGTTTTGCGTATTCCCGGACCAAGTAAATACGCGTCCCATTTACAAGTCCTGCTTCAACAGTATTTGGAAATCCGTGCTGCTCAATATCTGAAAATCCTTGAAGAAGTCGAACATCAGAAACACCAACAGCAACAACAACAACAACTTCAGTATGAGCAAGTTCAGGAAAAACCACAAGAATTCCATTATCACCAGCAACAGCAGCAGCAGCAGGAAGCGCCTCAGGGTTATAGCTATGCGGAACAACAACAAGAAATCAATTATCCAGCCATTGACGAGGTCTATCAAACTTATAAAGGTCGTCACCAAGAAGCCATTGAAGAGCAACAGTATGAAGCGCCAGTTCAGTATGCTCAGCAACAGGGTGGTCATGGAGAGCAACAACAACAACAACAATACTATTACATGCAAGTAGAACAGGAGCAACCAGCTCACGCTGCTGATATCGGTCAAGGTGGTTACCAACCAATTTACTACGTCGCAATGCCCCAGGGAGAATACGGTGCACCAAATGCGTATGCTTCCTCCGTGCCAGAAGGTTATGTCGATGAAGGACACCTTGCCATTACGGAGAACAACCCACGCCATACGCACACCAAAGTCCTCTTTACCGAAGGTGACAACAGAGATCACTCAACACAATATCCTCTGCCTTCGATTAAGCCCTTCGAACGTCATGCTCCCACCCCAGCTCCGGCGTATCAACAATACCAAGTCGAATCACAGGGTGACCAAGGGGACTACGAACAGCAATACCACGGACAAGCTTCCAACTCAGCATCAGTTGTGGCCATCACCCAAAGGCCTTATAATTACCACGCTCACTCGCTGCATGGTAAGAACTCTAAGCGTAATGCTGTTCCCGCTCCATCTGCTGTTGCCCCCGGAGAGAGTCTAAAGAAACTTCATACCCTTATCAACCGACTACGGACTCCAGAGCAAAATAACCCAACCCGAACAAAGAAGCAAGCCGTTTGAGTACCTCGCCCTGTGCTGTAGTTAAGTCTTAGTTTTTTTTAGGAATTAGGCCGAAGAGAAATATCTGTGCAACTGTGCAGGCAGGCACTCGTAGAAGCGCTTGAAATGCAAAAGGATACGTCTTTTATTTTTATTTATTCATTCTTAGACAATTCATGATTCATTGCGCGTACTTGGATGTTTAAAATGTTTCTCATATTTTTAGATTATTGTGTTTTATTTTTAAGAGAATTTTTATTATTTTTTATATAAACAAGTGCAATATATACATTAGAAAGATTAAAAGGATCGCTTATGTTCTTCTTACGTTAGTATGTACTTTTCCTCAGAGGACTTAAATATAATATATGAACAACTACCTCTCTAGATATATGTAGAAGCAACTTTAATGAATGTACCCGCTGAAGCAGGTTCTGAAGTGGAAACACAAAACCACACAATCAACCAGAGAATGCTGTTTGGTCCTGCTTAGAGTCAGACATTTACAGAGGAAGGGAACATTTTTTTCTTTCTCGTTGGCAATATTGCACTGGCTGCAGTAAGCCTTAAACCTATTGTCTATACTAGCCGAATGGATCCCTATGGGCTAGTGGTCGGTACTGATTAACAGAATTCCAGCAATATCTGGACAGTTTCTATTTAACAGTTCTTGTGTTCTCTTCAATTGGTATTTAGGAGACATCTGTCTATATAGTATGAATCTAACCACAAACAACAAGAAGATAAAAACAAAATATGAAGCTCGAGTTTTAGCAAGTGAAGTATAACGTTCAAGGCTGTGGTTGGACATGTTCTCATGGCCCCCGTTGTTCCTAGAGCCGCAATTATCTGCACTTTATTAATGAGTTTTACTTTGTAGCCTTTTCCTTGCCACCAGACCAGCAATCCATAGGAAAGTATACAGTAGTTTACATACGATCATATACTGGTGAAGCTCACAGACATAGAAAGCCGCGCAGACTTTCTTAATCCGTAGCTTAATATTGAGCTTCCAGCTCAGTTCTGAATCAAGTACCACACTTGGCACTGGAGGATAAAAAAAGTGGCTTATTGTTAAGCCGTAGAGGCATGGAAGTCTGTATTTTAATTTTAGTAGTAAAGAGGATCAGTTTATTTTCTTTCTGTAGCCCACATCCTGTGGCCCATTTGATAATCTTCAAGGCATCTTCCATCATAATCTAACTAAATTACTGAAGGAAACATCACTGATACGAGAAGTACCACATCATCCGCATACAAGACAACCTTGCCTCCAGCCATCCATCCTGGGAAGTTACTCTTAAGACAGGTATAGTATAGGTAGAATACTGCTGTTACCGAGTGTAGATTGAATGATTCTAGGTTTGAACATGGTTACTATCCAATTACATACTAATTAACTCTTTCAGACCTAATTTTACCTCTTCTATGGTTAGGTTAAGTAGAGCTATGAGGTTATTACTATACAAAAGGCACGATCCTTAGAGTGAGTCTAAACGACAGAAAGAAACCTAAACCAAGTCGCGCAAGCATCCGCATTCCAAACATTATAATACTAAACACTAAACTACGATTGTACATTGATCGTGATCGATAAAATGGTATAGCGAATGTCCAAACCCTTAGAAACAATTTATGCCTAAAAGTAGGCAATATCTGTTTAGTTAATCATTTTTCTATGAAGCGATTTAGGGATTCTAAAATGTAATTATTATTGCGCCTAAAAGATATCTCAAGAAAAATATGTAAATTTTGAATGCTGTACCACATTATACTCCATCAAACAATTTTCACGAAAATCGTCGTACGTCTTGCTGAATAGAATGGGCAATCCATCACACACTGGAACTATTATCCGAGGGCTCTGCATTCAGCTGCATCAAAGGTTGTCGAAGAAGTACATACTCTTTAAGGTGGTGAATCCTCCAATTAAGTTGAATATTGAGTGGTTCCGCCTTCTTGGTCAGAGGTAGAGAAAGAGAGCACACTTAGGAGAGAAGGCAACCGATTCTACATATTTAATCACAGGCTAGGGAGCACATTATACTTAGCTTTCTTGATCGCTGATGTTAGCCTGAAAGATGCAATTGGGATTTGGAAGACAATGTGAGATCTTAAGGTTTATGTCATTAAAGAATACACAACCACGCACACATATGATAGACTTGGAGCTGTCAATGTATGTTCATGCACGAAGATCATTTTTGAGATCTGACATTAGCCTCCCAGTTAGCCCTAGAGGGTATGTGGGTCTGAAAGTTTTTATTAAACAAGAGTTTGCCTAAAGTGGATGAGTGTCTAGTTCAGACTCAAATACTTTACGCTGTTGGTATGTACTAAGGGTTATCGCAAAGTTACGATGCCAGATGGGTCTTAAGGCCCCGACCCATAGAATCCGTCGACATCCGTCGACGTCGATCCGTTGTGCGTTGACGTTGAAGTTGACGTATTGCCGGATAGAACAGTCCCATAGAATCCGTCACAACCGTCAGCTGATTGTCAAAGGCGATGATAGTTTCTTTAATTCTCTCTCTGCTTCCACCAATGAAAATGCGTACTCTCAATTTTCTTATGCGTGAACTTCAATATGTGAATGTGTGAACTTAAATACGTGAATGTGTGTACTGACAACGGATCGACGGATTGAAAAAGTAGAAAGTAAACCTACTTTGTCCGTCGAAGTTCATCCATCCGTTGGTTATGGGCCGCCTCCCATAAGGTTGTGTGTATTTTATCGAGCTGTCAGTTAACGTCGACGGAACAACGGATCGACGGATTCTATGGGTTGGGCACTTTACAGTTTTATATCGTACCCAACGGACAAAAGTGAGCAAGATACATACATATATGGCCGCTTGCCATATAAACTCATCATATTTATATGACATAGTGTTATACCACTTTTTATATAGAAAGTAAAATAACCTCTTTGAGGGTCCTAGGGCCTGTACAATGCCTCCGCTCCATGATGTGCGGCTTATGGAAATGTGTGTCAGCAATTCTTTTCCAGTTATTGTGCTTCCTTTTCGACTGTTCTACGCCATGTATTCCTAGAACCACCTGCCATCGTGAGGTCCATGGCATTGTGTGGTTAGCAATGGACCTCTCACCCTTTCGGCGACTGTGACTAATCCACTGCTACTTCCGTCGTCGTATGGTTATAGCTATAGTTTCAAGACCCACACGCAGATTTTGCTTTGCCTATTCAGCTGGCTACATCTAGTTCGGGTCCACCATTGGTTGAAACAATTAGGCCTATTCGGGCAAATCTATTATTCTATTATGAATTTCCTGTAATCTTCTTCTTCTTCTTCTATCTTCCTCTTCTATCTTCCTCTTCTATCTTCTATATATGTAGATATATAAAAATGAATGCTTGTCTGTATGTAATTTATACATAGAATCGTAAATTATGCATTTGATCATGTGATGGTCTTTAGGAAAGTTGCTGTGCATGAGCCCACGAAGGTTTCTGCGTTGGTACGACTAATTTTCGATAGATGGCGCCACAGTCATTCCAATGAATTTCATATATTGCCGTGACAATTCAAGCTGATTTCAATAATTCTCGAATGCTGATTTTTCCCACTCTAACTTTTCCTCAGCGAATTGGTGATTACCGTCAATATTAACATTTCAATCCGTCTGTGAACAGCCGGTTCATTGGATTAGATACATTGTAGTATTCGGATTGCTAATTGACATCTAATAAATTCAAACGCATTTTTCACGTCGTTCCCGTACAATTATGCCTCCAAAGCGACAAGCAATTGGCTGATCTACACCTCAAGCACAGAAGAAAAGAGCATTACGAGCCTAAGAATCAGACGAGCAACGAGCATTAAGGCCGGAAAATCTTCGAGTACATGCCGCTGAGACCCGTTCGTCTGAGATAACTGAACAACGGAAAAGAAGGCTGCAAAATGTTCGAATGAGCATCGCTCAATCAAGACGAACACTGCACGCTGATTTAAATCTTGGTGCATTCCATTATGACAGACAGTAATAACAGTCTTCACCAAGTGTCGTCGCATTGAAACGAAAAGATGCAATGAACAAAATCAATAAAGTGACTCAAAATTAAATGAATATTTGTGTAATGTCTTCCCTTCAAATTTATTTTAGTTGGTGGCATTGCCACGAGCGCAGGGTACAGTTAGTGGTTTATAAATGATTTCATAACAGATTTTGTCAGGCAGAATACCAAAAAAGGAAATCATAAAAGATTTTTGGACAGTTCAAATTTTTGTATCAACCGTTTGTCCAGCACTGCAGATATGACTCGATAGGATCTGTCTTTTTGTTAACTTTTAGCCCAACGACGTCGGCTTCCCTTTCCACATTTGCTGTATTCAGTGAAGGAACCTTACATATTATGTGAGACAATAGGCATACATCGTCGGCGTAGTTAAGGTGTTTGAGTTCAGACGTAAGAGTCCATCGAATTCCTCCATTTCCCGTTTATAAGGCCATATTATTACAATATTGTAGCACTTATACATAGTTGTTGACTTCCGTGTGTCTGGCTATAAAAATTCCACTTTTATTTACTCTAATTGACTTCCGAAGCTCTAATTCACTTCCGAAACTTTTTGCGACTAAGTATCCAACAGCATCAAAAAAAGACTAATTATATTCAAAGCGAACTATCTTTCTCAACATGGCACTCATGTTTCTCACTTTCAAAGATAATCTTTTCCCCATATAATGCATCCGCAAAAACACAATGCAACAAAACAATACAACAATTAGAAACGACTATCAATTGTTTTCACAGTCGCAACGTGGTATGCAGAAAACTCGATTCTTGGAATACCAAGAAGCCAGGACCGCTGCTGTAATTACCAGCGCCACAGATCAATAACCTCGCCATATTTCTCCATAACCATTGCCATTACCACCATTAGAGTTACTTCTTGATATCTCGTCAAGAAGAAAACTCAGAGAGGAGGGGAGGGAAAAACAGAAAGAAAAAAAGCGAAAAATGAAGCATTCGCATGGAAAATGAAAGTAATTCGCGTACGGAAAGTGTATTATGCCAGCAAGTTTATTTGCACGAGACGGGATTTGATCCGAGAGGCCAGCTCGCAAATAAAAACTCTATTTGGGTGCCTTGCATCCGAGCCGCTTTGGTATACTGGATAATTATGTATTTAGCCTCGACGAAGGTGGTGATTAATACATAACATACATATGTACCTGGATAGTGGTAAATTACTTTTGTCAGGGATGTAGAATACTTTATCAAATTATAGCTCATTAATTCTGTGCGAAAGAACTCGTGTGGTTAAGTGGTGCACTTTTTTTGATGGAATGGAATTATTGGCGTCAGTTGGTTGAGTCCATCTGTTTTACCATGACAGTGGTCTTGGCATTGGTCACCAGAGAAATAATTGCATGAATGACTGCGAATCAATCAAATCTGTGTGCGCCGATCCGAAAGTTTACGATTACAATGCATGATTGGGTGTTGGTTGATTGTTGGCAATAATAAAACTTTTATTGGGCTCTGAATATGCAAATTGAATAATTAAAAGCTATTTCGAGTGATGCAGCCAAAAATTAATTGCATATACTGATAGTGAAGCCGACGACGTGACATCGGTCAGTTTCGAATAGTTTATGGTATGATTGATTGGGCTACGTGTGTGACTACAATTACGAGTAAGTAGATCCTGGAAGGGATTGCTGTATTTTTTTTTTGTATAATCATGTTTTCTACAGGCTACGGGCAGAAAAGAAAAGACGGTGTATTAAAGACATAATAAAGAAGTTTCCAGTAAGAGAATCATAGAATTTATTTAAAAGGCCCATGTATGTCATGACGCTAAAAATATAACATCATTCAAACACACACTTTTGAAACATCCAATTTTCCATAACTCTGGCGCATGAATTAGGCTGAATCTGACCAATGACATAGATTATGTTGGCTTTAAGGGAAATTGTGCAAAATATCCATTGTGCCACCGGCTGTATGGTACGTAACGCCTTACTGTTGAAACCGGCGTCCATATCATCCAATTGGGGCCAAAATAAATTTGTTGTCATCGATTGATAGCGCTCGCCGTTTACGCTGATGGACTGACTAACGTCTTTCTTTTGGTTATGCTGGAAGTCATAACTCCACACCTAACAGTGACTATATCTGGATTCATTGAAATTTGGTGGACTTCGTGTGAATTGGTGAGCCCATTGGATATTATTTTTCGGCCGAAATTGAGGTCAACTTCCAAATGCTCGAGAGTCCATTCAGCGAACAAACGGCGTTATCTATGGTCACTAACTTCGAGCTCCTGAGTCAGTTGAACCATGTACAAGTTGTATTCTGTGAAAGGCTGAGTTCTTGTACGCGACGCGGTATTGACTGCCTCGGATTTTCATGCACACTCTCACAGACAGCGGTGGAACTAGATTTTGTGCTTGATGTTCTGTATAAATCGACTCAGATGAGAATGTTTTTCTCTCCCCTTTTGAGATCTCAGATTTGTCAGATCACCTAAATCCTTGTAATGAAAGCCTCCTAAATGAAGTTTCCTTTTACGGGAGAGAACTGGCCAGAAACAAAGAAGATGAGAAATAATCTCTTCCTCCTTCCATAGAGTCCATAGAGCTTTCGCAGAAGTCTTTTGCAAAAAGTCTACTTGTCTATTAGGCACAGTTCAATGCCTTTACACCTCGTAGGCATAAAATATTTAAGTTAGGTCATTCTTCACTAATCCGTGCAATAGATTGGTTCGTATCGCTTTTGTTGATAACCACCAGCACTAACTTATCTTTAAGCACATCGGTGTATTACTTCGGTATGATATGGGATGGGATTGAAGAGGTACTGCTATTATGTTCCCATATCTACACCCATGCAGAGTATATTTTAATTAGAATAATCCAAGTCAATCTTTTAAAGAACCATCCTCTCGTTGGTTCGCAAGAACTCCTTGAACACTAATTGTAGGAATTGATTTTGAATCAAAAATGTTATATTCATTATGAAGAATCTTTTGGACAAAGAGCAATCTATCAGAACTTTTCTTTCAAGCATTTGGGGCTCTCTCTCACCAATAACACACAGAATTTTGGTTTCCGATTCCTGAATTGTTTTAGTTTTATAAGCATACACCAGAAACATTTTAACATTTCGCGACATAATGTTGTCATTTAATCGAATCCTCAATAAGTTGATGGGACGAATGTCATTTAGCTGAAACCAAATAACGTTCGGATCAACGATTTGATCTATTGCCAGGCTTTCACTCTCAGCTACTACAATTTCTTCAGTACGCAGATTACGTTATAGTCTTTGCGTCGTGTACTTGTAGAGTGTTTACGATATGAAATTTGTCCACAGCCGCGAAGGAGGATTAACAAAATTTGCTTGAGTTGTACGGATGTTAGATTAGGTCCGTTCGCGTACCCTCCCAAAACAGCGAATTTTTACGAAAATTTACGAATTTTATGCTGTTCTCGTACGGCAAATTTTCGTAGTTTTTCGCAGAAGAGAGCACTCACGAGAGAGTAAGAAATTTTCCACATGCTACGAATTTTAGTGGAAGAAATTTCTTTGGGCTGGTTTGTGTAAACTGTCAAAACTGTGAAATCAGTGTATTTTTAGCATATTCTTGTTCAACCCGTTCGTTTATTTTTTCGTAATTTTAGTTCTTTCTGAGAGAATTTTACCCCCCCTCTTTGAAATTTGATAACCTACGAATTTAAGTACAGAAAGTACGCGAACGGACCTATTAATACTGAACATAAATTTTAAAAAACTGTCAAAAATGACAGCATGATTCAAAAGTTATCCAAATTATACGGAGAAAATGTGTAAAACTCAGCAAACTCATGTGAGACTGGATGGGGCATTTCTTGTTGACCTAAACGTTAAAATGTGTCTCAGTTGTCTAACAAGAGCCCTCAGAAGGAGGATGGATGGCGGATGAATTATCTCAAAGGCAAAATCCATCGACGGCTTGGGTAACACACAAGAGTTACGAGTTGCGGTTATGGAAAAAACGTGGTCGAAGTAAAGTACTGATCCTTCGCCCAATGGGCTAAAATGCCTGGAACTTGTCCTCAAGATTGGGTGTTGTGTCATGGAGGTAACTATGGATGTAGTATGTATTTACTCTATGGCTTAGGTAAAAGTATAGTTCTAAGAGAGACTGAGCTAGTCTGGAATTGCCACACACTACCACCTTGTTAGATTATATTTGGTATTAAGGCCCTTCGATATAAAAGGAAATGAATGCGCCGACACATAAGCAAAGAAAGCAGCCTTCAGATAATATTCTCAACAGAATTTTTAATATGGCTACACATATGTACATAGATGGATAGATCTGGAAAGGCACAGAGTATCTAAATTTTGTTTAGTCCTAAACTACGACAGTGATAGGAGTACTCTCTGGGCATTTTCCCTGTCTCCAGTGGAAGAACCCTTGAAGATTAGAACTATCGGAAATGGATACCTGCAGATACTGCAGTAATATTATGCACCTACTCTGCGAATGCGAAGGAAAGAGAAGGGCGTTCACAGAAGCTGGTTGGTTCACCAATCTTATCAAATTCAGTGGAGCAATTATGTAGTTGCTTGTGAGCGATAGATTTTGTTTTCGGATATTAAGGTTCTTCCTAGGAATCGTGATCTACTGATATCTACAGCTATTTTTATGATGAGCACACAAACTCGGATGAAAACGATGATCCTCTTTAATTGGGTTCTACGATTTAAGGATATGCACCTAAAATGAACATACACGCACCTGAATGCTTCGGGTACAACATAAAAGCGTTGATAAAGTTCAGAACTTTAAGAAAACAAATCAGTTACTCATCTTTAATATGTCCGGCTAAGGGCCAATTTTCGATCACGAGATTTTGGTGAATTCCGATATTACCTACCTTTACAGAGAAGCCAAAAAATGACCATGGCGATTCTGCCTATCTATCATCAGGGCTACTGCCTAAGCGGGTGAACAGATTTTGATCAACCTTCATATTTAGAGTCTGTGGGCTAATCTTCAGAGCTGAACTTGAAAGTTGTATTTTACCTCTGATATTAACGGTACTTCACTTATAGTTAATTCGACGAAAAACAATTGGCTGCAGCGATTTCGTTTACTTTTTTTGCTTATGCCAATTTAGACACATACTGACATACTACAAGATGGCTTATAACATTTTGGGAAATTTTTTTTAAAATGGCACTTGGCCCTAAGTTACTTAAGAGCTGGTTTGTTAAAAATATACCTAAAAATTTCATTTAAATTTCTAATTTCTGAAAAATTTGACCAATCCTGTATGATGGCGTATTACATGTTTGACTAAAAGTGAGAATAACGGTACTTTTCTTAGCTACAAGAGGATATAGCCAATTTTCTCGAAAACGGCACCTGCGATTTTGATCGAATTTCATATTTGATTTAATCAAGGTGATATAAGATGGCGAATTACGTTTTTGCCTAAAAATGCGTATAACGGTACTTTGCTTATTAACTAAGAAATATGGCTATTTCTAGGTTAATACTCAATAGATTTTGGTCAAAATCTAAATATGAGCAAAATTTAATATGTGCTAAAATATGGCATTTAGACTTATGAAAAATTTAAGAAAATATTTGTTCATGTCAATTTCAACTAACAGCATTAGTTGCAAGTAATCTCGACCAAGTCATGTACTTTGTTTATTTCAGAATGTAAATCTGAACATGATTATAAAATATTTCCCATTTAATTCATTTACTGCATTAGCACCTAGATCGTGTAACAAAATGCGAAATATCACGAGCAAACAAAAACAAAATTTCTATCACTTTCTTTCGTTTAGGGAAATTAATTTAAAGCAATTTTCGCAAAAAAAAAAAAAAATCAAAAAGAAAACAAAATCAAAACACTTTCGTTGTTGGGGTGAATCACACGACCGTATCGTACCACAACCGCAATCTCCACTGCAAATCAGAAAATAAAAACAATTCAGCTCCAATTGATTTGAAGTAACACACCAAACAAAGTATGCGATGCGATACGATACGATCCGCTCATTTATCAGCACCAAAATCATACAGCAATCAAGTTTATTACTCCGAAGACACGTTAAATCACTCTTAGCTGTTGTGCATTCGTTTTACACTACATATCCCGCCACTAAAAATGTAAACCCTTGTACTGCCAGTTGACAAGATCACTTTGCTGGCCGGTGTCCAGTGAAGATCTAGCTGGGCCAACCTGTAATACCTCTCCTTTATTATGCCTAATTAAGTCAACTGTCGTTGGAAAAGTAGGAAGTGATTATGTGTCTTCCTTCTTCACATTTTTTGTTTTTGTATCAATTTTTCAATCACAACTAATGGCACAGTCCATTGGAAAGAGTTGGAGGAAATTCCACCGCACACCTTACCCTACGTTATGCAATAAGTGCAACTAATTTTTTATCCGACTTCGGTTTTAAGGAAACGTAAAACAAACTTGTAATATGCATTTCGTGAACTAGATTATGAGGCATTCTTAATTATTCAGGCAGAACTACTTTACACGGATATCGATGCAGGTAGTAATTAGTTTGGCGCCTGCGGGCGGGCGGCTTTCCAAGAAAGGACGGAAATGTACAAGAGCAAGGCCTGAATGTGACATCTATATCCATCTTGTGAAAGTAAAGTCGGATATGGTCTGGGCTCATTAAAGAAGTCGTTAAAAAAGTCGTTAGTCGTAATAAATAAATATTAGGCCGTAAGCAGCCTATAGAGGGCCAAGACCTAGCCATGTTGTGCGTGGCATTCATTGCTGCACGTACAGAAGGGACCTACAGTTTAATACCGTGTCCGAAGGGCAGGGGGAGTTTGAGAAGCTTTCTCATGACAGTTATACTTTTGAATATTTGTCAGACACTCAAAAGAGGTGGGGCCGTGAAAAACACTTTTGATAGTATTTTTCGGGTTCGAACTTGGAACCCCTTGAGTTCAACGCACTAACTACTGAGCCATTCCACGCACAAAACAAAGGCTTGGTTTTTAGCAAAAGATAATAAACCACCACAGGATCTCTTATCGTACAGGTCTCTCTGCATGCTGGATACAGTGGATAAAATACTGGAGCGCATAATAAGTAATATATTGAAGAGTGCGATTGATGGATGGTCTTGCATAATCGGCAGTATAGTTTCCGCAAGATACGTTAAGTAATAAACACAGCGAAAAAAAGCTATAGAAAGAAGACGATTGAGTGGTGAGAATAAACAGTACTGACAATTATCACACTGAATGTTAAAAAGACCTTTAACACCTCAAACTGTAGAAAAACTCTCCGAGCAGTTTTCGCCAAGAGAGTACCGGACTATTTAGCAAAGATAATGACGGGTCCTCCAGGGCTCCATATTTGGTCCACTACTGTGGAACCTTATGTTTGACGATTTTGTTAAACTTCGAGTCCCAAAGTACTCAGAAATAATTAGCTTCATCGACGATATAGCGATGGTTGTACTGGACAAACTTCTTGAAGAGTTAGTTAGAACTTGGCTAATAAACATTGACTTACGACTAGCAGAGGTAAAGTATAGATATTTGGATCAATAGAAAGCTGGACTTCTAGCTGACGCAAATGCTAGACAGTAACTTTTTGAAGAGTGAGAGATTGACCCACCCACACATCGTCAGGACAATGGATCTATCAAGCCTCTTCATTACTATCACCATGAATGTAGAGCGAACTGTTCAAGCTGACAGAGATGGTTGAAGTAGCTGTTCAAGGAAAATAATTAGGACTCTCAGGTTCACGGGAGCCTTACTGAGTATTCCGGGCTCTACTCTAGATGCACTGCTGAATCCCCCTTCTCTTGTTACTTATATCATGGGGTGTTCGCTAAGAGCTATCCACAGACTCAGACGAGCTGGTTTTTGGTATGAAACGCATTGCAGCTTTGATGATCTTGCTCGACACCTATCCTATGATTCTAGTCTTAGGAATATGCCGTCTGATGCTATGACCCCAAGTCTTCAGTTGCGGCGCAAGTATGAGGTCGTCTTTTACTAAAAAATGGGTTTTATGCCGAAATAACGCGTTTTAAGCGAGATACTGCGATTTGAAGTCCAGGTTCGATGCTTTTTCCACCACCCTTCCCAGTGATACATGATTTTTCCAATTGCTGGTGCTGCCGTTCAACGTCTTTAATAACGCGCTCCGAAACCGACCGACGAAACCGGAGACCCTCTATAGCGTTTCGTATGACGTCTCGCTCGTGGAAGATTATCGGAACCGCCGCTCTATCCTGAATCAAACCTGTCTGATCGTAATAGAGGAATGCCTCTGGGGGAACAAAGCCGTTAAGGCGCACGCTCTCATGGTACAAGTTGTTGGGGTAATAAGCCCCGGAAATCAGGTTATTCATCGAGGTCATTGCTCTCGCAATGTGCCTTCGAGTCATCTTGATCAGGAAATTGTCCACTCTTATCAGATTCGCTTTGTTGTAAAGGACTTCGTTGGTATAGAATTTTATATACTGGGACTCTGGTGTTCTGTATAAGTGAAGGCAAGCCCGAAGGCAGCCCTTCTCAAACCGAATAAGGGACATGTAGCTAATTATCAATATTAGTCGATCCAAACAGTAACTGACTTGAGGATATGAATTTTTGGAACTTTATTTATTGCACTATGGATTCATATTCGAAAATATATTCACTTAAGCTTGGGTAACTCAGTTTCAGAAATGAATGGCTGTAATTCTGTGTTTGGAAAATGTACACATTTTGAATCAAGGGGGAGCATTTGTCTGCAAACTTTGCGGTAAGTACGAGGGTTGGCTTACATGAAGGTACTGAAAAGTACTCAAAACTACTGCAGAGTATTGAAACTGAAAAGCACTAAGCAGTACTGAACAGTATGGAAGAAAATACTGAGCAGTACTGCAAAAGTACGAAAAAAATGTTCAAAAGTACTGAAAAGTACTACAAAAACTAAAGAGTACTGAAAAGGTACTTTTTCATTACTATATAGTAATCCAAAAGTACTAAAAAAGGTAGTAGAAAGTACTAGAAAGTACTTTTTCACTACTTTTCGGCATTTTCTGGTACTTTCTACTACCTTTTTAATACTTTCTAGTACTTTTTTTAAATGTTTGAAAATCCAAAAGTACTAAAAAAGGTAGTAGAAAGTACTAGAAAGTACTTTTTCACTACTTTTCGGCATTTTTTGGTACTTTCTAGTACTTTCTACTACCTTTTTTAGTACTTTTGGATTTTTAAACATTTGAAAAAGTACTAGAAAGTATTGAAAAGGTACTAGAAAGTACTAGATAGTATTGAAAAGGTACTAGAAAGTACCAGGAAGTACTGAAAAGTACCTAAAAGCACTGAAAAGTACTGGTGAATACAGAAACAAAAAAGGTACCAAAAAAGTACATAAAAATACATTTAAACACTGAAACGTGTTGAATAAATTCAGAAAAGTTGTTAAAAGTGCTGAAACCTACTGCAAAGTACTGAAAATATGTACATCTACCTCACAGTTTTTTAATCATTATTTGTTTGTAAATCGCCTCTTTGGGAATATTTACTTATTTTGCTATCAAAGTGGAAGAATGTGCGATTTATCAAAAGGCCCTTTTGGTTTGAAAATTTCACTTAATTCTTAATTCATGGCATATAAGTTGGATTTGCAGTCCTTCAAAAGCAATAATTTTGCTCATTCCCGTCGCAAATTTGAAGTCCAGGTTCGATGCTTTTTCCACCACCCTTCCCCAGTGTTATTCATTATTCATTTATTAATTCATTCATTCATTTGAATTCATTATTCTTAGAGCACTGACAAGATTTTTCCTACATCATTTCATGCATACAAAAAATAATTCCTGCTCTTTGTCCTCCGAACTCTCTATTCAGTCCCCGAGGTGCATATGTACATCTCTCGCCTTGATCCACTGGCTTGCGTGCATTTTAATCACTAGATCCCTGTTTTAGACTCCATGCAAAGCAGACCATTAAAATGTGTCATCTCCCAGGAGGCCAGATGTTAATGTGCAAGCTTGACCTAATGACCAAATGTTTATAATGCATTTTCCATTATACTCCACTCCTGCTGCAGCTGTATCCTTGCATCCATCTATGCAGTTGATGTGCATTACCTACGTGAGAATTTTTGTAAATGAATGCCACCACATTGACATAAAATTCTGTTATAATTTGGATAGCATAAGAATGGAAAGTACGCAAGGACACTCTTCAGCAGAGAACTAGAAACCACCCTTGCCGTTGGAAGGAAACGAAAGAAAAAAAAAAAAACTTTGAATAGCATTCACTGAGGTGGACATTGTCTTTTGAATAATGAGTCTTTCGCGTGGCCAAGGATAAGATATTTGTGTTAACTTTTCTTTTCTTTCTGCGGACATTTACTGTGCGGGATAACTTGGTGGTCCCCCTTTCTTTTTTTTTTGGTTAAAAAGGAGAGTCAAGCTGTGCTTGAGGCCTTGCTTAACCCTTTAAGCTCATCCAAACTAGTTGGTGAATGCAAGAGAGCTTTGAACTGTGTCGTAAGATTCAATTTAATGACTCTCATCTGGGTGCCAGGTATCGTGGGAAATGAG
This sequence comes from Chalcosyrphus nemorum, assembly GCA_949716465.1. Classification (NCBI taxonomy): domain Eukaryota; kingdom Metazoa; phylum Arthropoda; class Insecta; order Diptera; family Syrphidae; genus Chalcosyrphus; species Chalcosyrphus nemorum. The sequence continues at coordinate 49,939,478 of OX454332.1, forward strand.
ATATCCGATGAGATTGCTTGACAAGGCTCAGAGGAGAGTTTCTCAGTACCCGAATCTGCGTTAGGTCTTCCTGCATCTCAGGGCTTCCATAGATGATTGAGTTACTGGTGAAACAATCGTGTGTGGCATGACTCTCCTGGATGTAGGCTAACTAAAGTGATGCTCTCAGACGTTAGTGAGAAATCCGCTGTTTCTCTGCAGAAAAGACTGCAGACAACTTATTGGTTTCTAGGTGAGGATGTGGTGAGTGCTGTCAATGAAGTATTTCTTCAAAATTTTCGCACATTAGGCGCACACGACTTTTATTACCTTCTTTCAGTCATTCGAAAAGCTCTCCCCCACCCAGAGCCCTTTCTCAAGTTGAATATGTCCTTTAAGGAACACAAACACATGAAAAAAACAGCAAACAAGTATCCAACAAAGAATAAAAAACCATCAACTTTCGCTATTGAACATATCTCACGACCTTCACACCGAAGAATCTTTAAACTTCCTTCAATTGTGATCTCATTATCACTACAGACTGTCACATGCGTTATGAGTATTACTTAATAAATCCCATCCAGGCATGGAAGATGCAACCACCTCCTAGCGTACCTCCCGGTACATCAACATTAATTTACCGCTCTTGGCTACAAAGTCATTACCCCAACCAAACGATCTACTTGCCAAGTTTTTTTTTTCTCCAATTTTCCACACACATTTGGAAAATTTCTTTTTTTTTTTTTTCACCGGACTCTGTGGATAGACTACCAGAGTAGTAATTTTTTTACTCTCTGTAAACACACGTCAAGTACATATCAAAACAGCGAAAAGCATCCTCTTCTCCTCGATCATCAAACGCATACACAATCCCTCAGCTGTTTGTGTGGAGGAAGATCTCATTTTGTATCTCAGTTGTTTTCTTTTGCTGGCACCATTGCAACAACCATAACTGCACGTACCCATGCAACAGAGTCTCCATAGGCATGAGGCATGAGGCATGTAGAAGGGAGCCTCAAATGCAACTGCACTCTGAGTACACATCTATTTTCCTCACCTTGCCCAGGCGGCAGTTCTGTTTCTGCACTTTCTTATAAAAGCTTGACGATAGATACAATTCGAAAACAATTCATGTTTGGATACTGCTAAGTCATGATCGTTAATATCAAATATTTTGTGATTCTACAGTTAATTGTAAGTTTAAATATATAAAAAAAAAAAAAACTATGTAAACAGTGTAATTTAAAAAGTGCAACGATCTTTTAATTCAAATGAGAGAAAGAGTGAAAGTCTTACTTTTCGCTGGACTTTAAAACAGTACCGGCCGTAGCCTAAGGCCTTGAAAGTGAATCATTTTTATATGTGATCTAAACGGATACTAGTGTTTATAGTTAGTGACAGTGACTCTGATAAAATATCAAGGAGATAATTTGTCTTGAAAGTGCTTGTGATTAATATTATAATCAATCGATTCGAAAATCAATCTCAATCTCCCTTGTGCTAAACAGATCCAATGTCATAATTCATGTTCACAATGTGACATAAGAAAAATATTGAGTACAAATTTCAAGAATCATTAAAAATAAATTCAAACTCTGAAATAATAAGAAGTAGACTTGTTACGGGTGGTGCTGGGGCTAGTGCATTGGACTACTTCGATTTTCACGACCGCACCTCTTACGGGCGTGTGACAACACTGTCATGGGAAAGCTTCTCAAAAATCCTTCTGCCCTTCGGATACGCACAATACGTACAGTTCTGAGAAGCTTTGCCTTTTATGTGCTGCTTAGTGCTTATGGCCTAACATTTATTTATTTATTTAGACTTGTTACGGAGGATATTTTTCTTCAATCTTAACCTAAATTATGCGTACTAACCCGTTCACTCCTGAACAAGGCAATAAACTATTAATGACATCCTGTCAGTTAAGCGTCAGAGTCCACTGAATATCCAATACGTCTGTCTGTTCCATTCGCCATCTAATAAATGAGTCTACATACAATGGTGGTAAAGAGGCACTATTGTATCCTCTTGCTCTAAGGTCAAGGTTCTCAAGGTTGACTTGTCGCTATTTTTCTTGATCTTGATAGTTAATGCTTGCCTGGAGGATTCAACACTCTGTAGGTTACGATAAAATGATTGATTGCGCTAGCTAGAGGCAATGATATCGTTGGAGGTTTCTATTTTAGTTGTCTTCTGAATTCCTGGTAGTCCCTTTGGATTTTTTTCTCTCATCTTCCAGTTTTTAAGCTGACACGTTGTCGTGCCTGCTCTCTAAAAACTTCTTCCTCCGCCAGTATGGGAAGCATTTCATTCATAACTCCGTCCCAAATTTGTGTCCATAAAGCGATACGGACGTGATAACTTTATCCTATGTTTGACATAATCCGCACAATGGTAGGATTTGGCGGGAGGATCTCTTGCTTACGTACTCAATATGATTCTAAAATGTAAATCTTGAAACGATCAAACCCTAAGATTTCATCCTATTTCCAGTTGAAAGACAACCTAGCCCTGGGGGACTCCTCTAGAGACTGTTTATATAGAAGCACTTTTTGCAAGAAATAGTTTCTCGAAAACTCCCTGATGTAAGTTGGTTTGCTCCTACTTCGAAGCATCTTATGGATATGCTTTCAGCTCGCGGTGTTGAATGCCTTCGGCTTTGCTCTTCTTCCCTATCGTCTTCCAAGATTGGGGCTTCTGATAAACCTCGAATTTCCAAGTTTCTGTTGGCTAACTAAGACCTGTGTTACTTTTTCACTTGGACGTGTTTTATTGACCCAGTATTCAATGAACATATTAATTTTCTATTTCCTTACTGTGTTATATACCACTTGTACGTTCTGGTTCGACAAGTGTTTCTTCTTGGCAAAGAGTTTGATCGTTCTTCCGTGATATAGTACCTCAATACATGCTTCTGAGATTCTTTTCTGAAGATCATGAAGCCAACATTTTACTAGAAAGTCTGTCCTTTTATTTCATTCCACTCCCACGAGATCAAAGACTTAAAGACTCAGGAATCAAGTGTTTTTGTTTATTATAATCATCGTTCACCAAGAAGGTAATTAACAAGAAAGATGGCAACGAATGGATGTACCTAATAGAATTTGAAACTCATGTTCTATTATGTTGCATTATTTTTACTTGCACCGATACGTAGTATAGAATTCAAAAAAAGACGGCCTGAAAATTCTGTCTGTCTGTCTGTCTATCAGCGAGGCTACAGCCTAAATGGGTAAACGGATTTTGATCAAAATTTATATCTAGGGTTTGTGGGGTAATCCCTAGAGACGAAATTGAAATTGTTGTTCTACCCTTAATACTAACGGTACTTTACTTAGAGCCAATTTAACAAAACACAGATTTTCTGGAAAACGGTTCCTACGATTTTTTTTAAATTTCATATTTCGGCTAGTTTTGGCCAAAAGCGTTAATAAAGGTACTTTAGTTATAGCCAAAGTGGTAAAAAACCGATTTTCAGGAGAACGGCCTTACCGATTTTGTTTAAACCTTATACTAAATGAAGTTTAGATACATGCAACAAAATAGCTTGCAACATTTTGGCCCAAATTTGTTTTAACGGCACTTAAGGCCAATTTGGTTAAGAGCCGGGGTCAACCGGTTTTAATCAAATTTTTAGTGTGTATAAAACTGGGCTAAGGCTTTAAGATGTCTTTCCACATTTTTGGGTAAAAGTGATAATAACAGTAGTTTTCTTAGAATTAAGCAGTTTTAGCCAATTTGCTCGAAAACGGCTCTAACGATTTTGTTTAAAGTTTATGTTTATGTTAGTCTTGTGAAGTCTAATAAAATGGCGTACCACGTTTTTGGCCAAAATTGCTTAGAACGGTACTTTACTTAACAAAAAACGGTTTTCTCGAAAACGGCTCTAAAGATTTTGATTAAATTTCATATTTGAGTTAGTCTAAACAAACTCCGTAAGATGGCGTACCATGTTTTTGGCTAAAAAAGCGTATAACATTACTTATAAACTGGTTTTGAAAATATGGTCATTTCTCGGTTAATATTCAATGGATTTTGGTCATAATCAAAACGTGAGCAAAATTTTATAAATACAAAAATAAGGCTTTCAATTTTATGAAGAATTTAATAACAATATTTTTTCAATATTTTTTTTTTTAAAGTTTCCAAATAACAGCACAAAGGTGCAAGTACGTACGACCCAGTCGTGCACTTTATTTCTCCTTTTGTCATGTCCAAATCATTGGGGAGAATTTTATGCGGTTCTTGCTTTCGTTTTAAATTCACAGTATTTTGTTAGTGAAAAAAATTAGTACATATAGTTGGAATTGACCCGAACCTATCATTGTCGCCATTGCATACCTACGGAGCATAACGTTGCTAAAAGTACAATTTCAACAGCGTATATCGTAGTTCTGACACCACTCTTAGCTACTAATATACTTCATTAAGATCAATGGTCCAAAGCACTGAATGTGCCTTAATATACGATTCCAGCTTTGACCTCCTAAGTTCGGTAATACTTGTCTGTTTTTTCAAGTATCATCCCAGTTAATTAGAATGTTTTCAGCACTTTCATAGCACTTCAATAGCCGCTTAACTATTAACAGTCTATAGACCAAACCAAACAATGTTTATATTGAGAAATCCCCCAGAGGTAGTCTGCTGGGAATCAGTCAATCAGTCTTTCCATAAATACATCGATATACTTAAAATTCTTTAGGCTCGATTTCTGTGTTAAATCACACTCCACCTTTTGACAATTCAGCAATAGAGTCTAGATTTAAGAATATTTCCTCTTTGAAGCCACTTTAGCTTCCCTTTTTTAATTTAATTATTCTTTTAGCTGTTGCCACTGCTTGTAACTGCAGGCAATGTTCGGGGTAGACGTCGTCCGGGTGTCCGCACTGAAACCACTGCAGTAGAAGAAGTCACAGAAAAGGCCAATGGACAGGATCAAATAGCCATGGCCAGTCGGACCGAATCGACACGATATGCTGTCCCAGTACCCTACTCTACATCTGATCAAGAGACAGGTAGCATTTACTCTTTTTTATTAAAACCTTTAGACTGACCTCAAAATCTTTTTTTATAGAAAATTACCCATATGAGCTAAATTTAGTTCGTCCCGAAAGTCAGTATCAAACAAACCCATCCGGTGTATCTCAGTACAGCTTTGGCAACGAAGATCGTGAACTAGAAGATGTCCAAACCGCGGAAGAATATGTTGCCAAGGCCATGCAAATGTACGGCACTCGCCTAAAGGAACCGATCCGTATAAATTCCGAACCCTTACCCACACAAACAATGAATAAATACGATGTATTTGAAGTACCCGAACCAGAGACGCAGACATCTGCCCCAGCAGCTCCTCTATACGAAAAAGATCCTGTCACTCGGTCGTACGATGTGTATGACTATTCAACTTATGAGACTGTATCCGAACAACAATATGAACCAAAGTATGAAACCAAGTACCGCTACCAGCCCAACAGTAATGCAGAAACAGCTTACACTGCTCCCCGAAGAGCCTCACCAGACAATGATCGCATCAAGGCTGCAGCTTCTAGTGAAATCCCAAAAGAGGAAATCCTCAAACACATTGAGAAATCTGTCATAAAGTACATGAAAGAAATGGAAGCTGAAGGTAAAATCATTCCAACTTCTGAGCCAAAGACCACTTACTACAAACTACAGCCAGTTGAGCAAACAACTCGAACTCAGACAACTCCAAAGCCAAAGCAGATATCTTACCATTATGCAACGACCAACCGAAGTCACATGCCAAAGATCTCCTCGAAACCCAGTCCACCAGTCGAAGAATCCTATCAAAGCTCTACATTGCAACAAGAGCTTTCCGATAGTTTAGCTCCAAATGTCGAATTCATTTACAAAATTAAGGCCCGAGCTCCATTGCAATCTATGCAAACCGCAAAACCATATCAAGGCTCTAGCAAACCGCCAGTAGAACAATTTGACCATACTGCTGCTCTCAAGCACATGGAAGAGTTTGATTTATCCCATGTCGTCCCAGAGGAGCGTAATCCTAGCAAGCCGAAATTATTCTTCAACTCGGACATCTATCACGACATTAACTCCCTTCCTTACAAGCCAGAGAAAATTGGACATTCCCGGCCACAAAAAATTAAGGAACACCCCGACTATAAAGGATATTCGCTATTCTCCGAAGGCAAAACCGAAGAGGACTCTGAAGACTCAGGCTATCCTCTAATGAATCCTTATCAGTTTGTCTTTAAAAAGGAGCCCTCGTCAAGCTCACTTGTCGCCCAATCATCGAATTGGGAGAATGCGCACAGCCGACCCTACATTGCCCCACAAAAACCACAATTAGAATATGACACCTATTCGCCGAAATACAACAACAACCCCGAAGGATATGGCTATCAACATCAACACGGACAGAGTCACAAATTCCAGGGACGTCCTCAAACAAAACGAGGCAAGCGAGGTGGTACTCATCCTCACAATAAGAAGGGCCCAAGAGGACAAGCCCTCTCAAAGGACGTTGAAGCAAATGTAGCCCTAAGGCCACCACCAAAGGTGTAAATCAAAGTGTCCATGTTTTTAGTTTGTTTTTGTTTTTGTTTTTAATTATTATTTATTTATTTTCATTTAAGTCCTTTGTTTCTTTAATGCGAACAGCGTTTGGATTAAAGGAGATACATTTGTAAGTCCTGAGATGTTAATAAAAGTTTTTTTACACAGAAGTATTTTATCTTAAATGAATTTAACATTAGGCACGAAGAGAAAACAATATATGAGAGGCTTTTTCATGGTGTAAAATCGTACTCATTCTGTACAGTGTATCCGTTATTGCTTATTCGTACTTGTTACTTGCAAAGCACTCAAATAACTAATGGGTGATTCACTTAAAGCTTCTTTTTTTAACAGTAAAAACGTAAAATAAAACCAATTTTATCGGATTGTTTTTGCTATTAAACAAAAGTACCATTCTTGACATTTATTTTTGTAGAAATGCTCATCGTAACTGCGATTAACATGATAGTAGTATTTTTCGATTAAAATCGGCTTCCAATTCTTCAATCCTACCCGACTTATTCCTGTAGACTTTCGACTGTACATACCTCCAAAGCAAAAAGTCTAAAGGAGGATATCACACGATCTAGGCGGGTAATTCACCGATTCCTCGAATTGTTCGCCCAATAACGCCATGGTTTCATGAGTTGTGTGGGAGGTTGCACCATCTTGTTGGTACCAAATTCTCTAGAGAGTCACGGGCCTTAGGGCAAAAAAATTATCCAATATCATTACGCGATCACGGATGCCATACACAGGAACGTTCTGGCCGACCTCATTCTTGACAAATTATGAACTTACCCATAAGCCACACCAAACCGTTCTTTTATCTGGATGTAATGGCAGCTCTTCAATTTCTTCGAGTTGCTCTTTAGCCCAAATATTTGTTTATTGACGTATCCATTAAGCCAGAAATGGTCAGATTATATAGACTATAAATTGTTCTAAGTGCACGAAACTCATTCCTCGTAGAATGCTGATTTTCGTAATTTAGCTGAAGAAACCAAATACCTCCGCTGCACTCAGGTTCAGCACTGAAACATTGTGTCACCCATAGGGTGGCTTAGAAAAGTACCCCTTGCTCATTTAACCCATAAATAACTGTAACAACTGCCCATGGTTGTACTTACTCGTTACCCGTGTATACAAACCATCCTCCTGGATCCTGAAAGAACTGTTTGCCGAGGAGTTTGTACCTGGAATGTTGGAGTACAGGACACTGGCAGAGGAAGTAGGTAGTGCTCTCTAAAACATCCTCATCGCCACATCCTCTGCAGAGTTCTTCTTCCGTCCGACGAAGATTCTTTAGGTGGTACCGCAGAGTGTTGTGACCCGTGAGTATACCCACGAGCATGGAAAGTGAACGTCTGTCCTTGTCAAAAGTTGGCCATATTTGTTTTGCAGTTTTGCAAGTATCTAGGGACTTCCATCTCAAGTTCGCCTCTCTCATAGCCAGCGGGATGCTTATGGAAAGCCCAGTCAGTTCAAGTGTGCTCGATGAAGCTTTCCTTGCTAATTCATCTCCCGGGACGCCCTCGTGCCCAGGGACCCAGCAGAGCAGAACCTTGTGCTGTGTTCCAAGAACCTTAAGCTCTTCGCGACATCACTTCACAAGCTTGAATTTAATTTCTATGGCGGTAATTGCTTTGATAGCTGCCTGGCTGTCGATAAAGAAAGCGATATCTTCTGGCGGTATTGTTATTGCGGCAGACTCACGTGAAGCTGTTGTTGCTGCCAGGACCTCCGCTTGGAAAACACTGCTGTGGTCTGGGAGTCGTATAGATCTGGATATACCCATTGATTCGAGTAGATTCCGGATCCTGTAAATAGCTATGGATTCGGCATTTGGTATACGGCTGTCTTTCCACTCTTCTCTGCTAGGGTAAGCTGAGGTAAATGGTATTTTGAAGTCAAGGTAAGGCGTAGTGTAGTCTGTTTTGGGTGTATGGCCGAAAAATTTGCCAAGGATGGTCGCGTGCCCTATCGCACTTGACTTCCAGCACGCAGTCTGACTTATTCTTAAGGCACTGGTGGCTGCTGTTGATCTCTTGTAGATGTCTAACGGAGGCAGGTTGAGAATAGCCTCAAAACCCGCAGCGAGTGGTTCTCATCGCACTGGTGGCACCAATGCAGGCTAGTCTTTGTACTTTAGTGAGCTCTTTTAGGTAGATGGACTTGTTTAACACTGGCCACCATACAAGGCTGCCATATGTCAGGATGGGTTTTATGATAGCCGTGTACATCCAGAGAATTATTTTTGGAGATGGTCCACGGAAAAAATGACCTCCAAATGGATCCCCCTTTATCCACGAGTAGTATTTTAAGAGATTATCTTGTCCGCTATTCCCTTTTTTGAAAGGAAAAAGCGAAAATCCGTTTTTGTAAAATCTATTTGTTAAATTATGATGTTTTAACAGGACATGAAATTACTTTACTTACTAATTTCGTATTCGATTCGAACAAAGAGACAGTATTGTATATACTTATTTGCAGTTGGTTACAGAAGCAACTCGTTACTTTTATCCAAGCACTCATAGAAAAATAACGAATGATTATAAATCTGTACTATGAATTTTATGTATTTGGGAGAGGTATAAAATTTTAGTTGAATCGAACTTTTTAGTACAACGCTTTAACGATTTTACCACTCCAAGACCACAAATGACAAATACTAGACTCAAGGGAGCCAATATTATTTCAACACTCTACGTTAAGTCACACATCAATTAGCCAACATTATTTATGCAAAATTATCTAACAAAAGACTTGAAAAAGAACAAAAGAAAGCCAATACGTAACAAACACTAATTATTCAAACGCCTCTGAGGTCGCGTAAATCTTTAGTCAGTGAAAAGGTGATTTGTTTCTTCTGTCAAAGACCTAATTCTGATAAATAGTTTGACAAAATACAAGGTTTGGGGAAGAGGAAAACATATGTTGAAGATACATTTAAAATCGACCAAAACGTCTCTATTACCTTCTTCTCCAAGATTTTGTTGGATTCATAATATTGCCTTGCAATTTGGCAATCAATGTTGGCTGCTATGAAAAATTGTTCGTTCACTTGTAGTAACTCGGATGTAAATTAACTTATCTGAGTACCATTCATTTTATTCTTAAATTTTTTTATTCAGAATTTTTTCTGTCCTGAATCGCTAACAAACCTTTGCAACAATTTAACTAGTATCTTTAAAATATGTAAGCTTTTGAAATGAATAAAATCCCTTCCAATAAAATGTATTCTCTGAAGAAACTCAGGTGGTATTAGGTTTTAATATTTATTTTTCATCGGTCATATCCCAAATTACTGGGGAGTGTTGTATGAACTTTTAGCCCTCATTCCTAATTCGCAGTTTATTTCGCGTTCGTGTTAATATACACAAGTGCATTCCAAGCGAATTATTTTATTTTGTTTCTGTGAACATTGAATGGATAGGGTACAGTCTAGATCACCGAATCTTTCATACAATGACCGAATTCCTTTTCACTGCATCATGACTACCCACACATCTGTCTGTCAGTGTGTCACAGTCTTGTAACTGAAATGTTTATGAAATGTTTATGAAATGTTTCACGTTTTCCATTTGAAATGGGAAAATAGTTTTGTTTCTCAAGCTTCACGTGCAGAAAAATAGTGTTTCAAAGTTTTTGCATATCTGAACTCAGGACATGAAGGGGAATCCAATTCCGATTGTGATTGTACTATCTGTCTATCCAAGTATAGGGCAATGGCTCGTTAAAAGAAAGAATTTGCAATGTTGCGATGACATAGGCGTAGCTTTTGACAATGAAACAATTGACTTCATGTGCAACTCGGCCAAGCGTCATGGTTTGGATGAAACATTGGTACTGTTGATAAAGTCAATACTAATGAATAAAGCATTGGTAGTGCTGACAGAGTGTGACAGATATGTACTGTGTGGTGTAACAGGAGGTGGTGCATGCGAACGGAACATCTCTGAAACATTTCACAAACATTTCCGTAATCAAATAAATATTTCTGAAATGTTTATAAAATGTTTCCTTAATGTCCTAAGTTTTTCGGAAACATACGCGATGATATTTTCTTCTCATGTTGAAGTGTCCTCACTTGAAATAAATGGAGACTTAGGCCAAAAAAACATTGTTCAGGTGTAGACCGATATCATCATAAGTGATTCATATACAAGTTAGTTCCAAAAAAAATCGGTCGTAATATGTTATTGCATTGAAGTACTTGTTTCTGTGAAGCTTTCCAGGAAGTACCTATATTTTATTATTTAATTAATTTAGGCATTTAAGCCTGCTGATTACTTTACACTAATATAACATAGACGTACCTTCGAGACCAAAAGGTTATGCCTCGATGATTTAGTTTTCTGTTAAGAAACGATTTACTTGCAAGTTAAGTACTTTTGCGGAAGAAATTAGCGACTTTATAACATTAGTTACGCAAGTTTTACAGGAAATTAAAGGTTTGAAAAGCAACGGTTTAGGTCGGTTAAACATCTCTAATTTGGCAATTATTGTCTCTTTGTTTTCTGATAAATTTTCAGTTTTTTGTAATGACCCTCTGAGTTTTTGTTTCAAATGCATATGTATGACTGTTCTTGCAGGTGAGTAGCTTTTACAACTAGATTGAAACAGATGCCTAATTTCAAATAGTTTCAAGTGGCATGTTTTGAAAAAAAAAAAATAAAAGTTTGTCACAATCAAAATGGCAACCTATGGACTTTTAATGAATAAAAATTTATTCTGTATTGAACTCTGTTTTCATAGAATAAATGGTCCAAGATTCATTGCTCATCGCAATTCACGGATAATTTCAGTCTTAATCGCCAGTAGTGAGTTCTATTCGTTTACTATTGCCATCGTGAGGTCATTAAAATTTGGACACCCGTTAGAAGAATGCAATATCAGTTGCAGAATTTCCAACAAGACAGTCCTTCGGCGATTTGGAATGAGTGACTGTAAGCCTGCCTTAAGTTAGATACCCACAGTTTTCTGAAAGCCTTATATAACGGGATTTTGGAACTTTGACAGCCTGTCTAGTTTTATGGTTGCCATAATCTTAATAAATAAATTCGATTCAATCTGTTCAGTTAACAATCCACCAGCACACGTTCATACGTCAACGAATCGCAATATCTCCTGAGGCAGTCAATTCCGCGCCACGCACAAGAACTCGAACCTTTTGCATACCAGAACTTGGCGAATTTACACCCAGTCTCCACGAGACATAATTTCAGTCAAGACTCAAGTCGTGACATTAATATGTCTTATGTAGACTGCACTTTTACGGACTTGACTTGCAGTCTGACATCTAAGACAGCCTTTGTGTCTTGTCTTCTCTGTGAACCCTTACTAAAATTTGACATTTGAAGTTTGGCAGTCGTTTTTTATAAGAAAAAATATGTGTTGTGATCGATTAATGCTTTCCAGACGTGCAAAAATAACAGATTTTTGATTTTCACAAACAGAAACAATAAGTTTGTTGATTTTTAGTGTTCCGGACCTTAAAAGGTAAGACGGAACATTTATGGGTTTGATACGGTGTCTGTCTGTCCGTCTGTCCGTCTGTCCGTCAGTCTGTCACAGCCCTGTAACTTTTGAACCGATAGACATAGAGAGCTGAAACTTTCGCTATGTATACATTATGTGGAAGCCTGCACAAGATGGCGGCAATGAATTTCATTTTGGGAGCCCTTTTTTGGGCACCTTGTATGAAGTGCAAAAAAAAAATTATTTTGTTCCCCATCATGTGGCATATCAAATTAAAGAGAATTTTTCAAGGGCTCCATATATGTAAGAAATATTTTTTTCTGGCAAAATTTGTTGAACAAAAAAGCTCGCCAAACATTTGAAAAATGTTGTCCCCCCCCCCCTAGCGGGCAGACCATAAGTGGTAAAAATATGAAAAAAATTGGAGATACCTAGAATTTAGTGTAGATTGTAAAAACAATACGAAAATTCCTGTACTTTATATATTTTTTGAGAAAAATTAAAAAAATGGGGCATCTAGTTACCCCACTGTATCTCCCCCAGTTTTCATGTTATCCAAATAATTTTTACAGCAGATCATTTTGATACTACGGTTTGCTCAAGTTTTAAGTTTCATCTAAATCCGCTAAGTAGTTCCCGAGTTACAGATTTTAGAAAAGCGCATGGACTTCCCTATATTCTCTTCTCTTGCTGCTACCTCATTCGATTTCGATTTTTCAAAAACAAAGTTATTTGCACGAATGGATCGTATATGTTAGCTCTATGCTGCTATTAAAAACTCAATAAGTTTAAAAAACTAATTTTTTTTTTCAAAAATATTTTTTTTTTTAATTTTTAAAACTCTAAATGCTGTATTCCTTCACATGTCAAGTATTGCCAGTGTTTTGCTTTACTTAAACCATTTAACAAGCAAAGTACCGTTACATTCATTTTTATCCAAAAGCTTAGTACGCCATGTTTTATATTGAAAGTGTAAGTTAAAATGGACTGAAATCTCCGCTCAGTATTACTAGGATATACCTACGTACAAGACATTACATTATTCATATCAAAACCAGTATTAGGTGCACCTATGCAGGATATGAATAAATTGCCTTCTATTTAATGACAATATAAAATGTCCGGAACACTATTGCACGAGGCCCTCCTCGCACTTACCCAATTTTTTTTAAAAGCAAGTGTTTTGCTGTTGATGAAACGTTGAGAAATGAAAAGTTATAACTAAATTTGCTCATCTAATGACATAAAAGTTTGGCGGGCAAAAAGTCAGACTCATGGAGACGCAGTGTTAGCGTCATGGCTTGGTCCTACACCCGTACAAGATTCAACAGACCCAGAAGCTTAAAGCTTATAACCATAGCCAATGCCGTTTGTTCGCTGACTTGGCTATCAAACATTTCTCTGTCGAAAAATCATACTCAGCGATGAAGTCCATTTCCAGATGAATGGGTATGCCAACAAGAAAAATTTCCAAATTAAGGAAGATAAAAATCCACACGAGATCCACCAAATTGCAATGCATTCAGAGAAAGTCACTGTTTGATGTGGATTTTGAACTGGCATCATCACCGGTCCATACTTCCTTGAGAACAATGTTGGCCAAGCCATCACCTTCGATGACGAGCGCTATGGGTCGAAGCTAACCAATTTAATTTGGCCCCAATTGGATGACATGAACACCGATGACATGTGGTTTCAATAGCACGGTGCTACGTGCCATACAACCTATCCCTTGGACATTTTATACTACCGATTTCCGGACATTGTTATCTCACGCGAAGTCGCCGTAAATTGGCCAGCGAGATCATTTGATTCAACTCCGTTAGACTTCTTCTTGTGTGATTTTCTCAAGTCATAGGTCCATTGGTCAAATTAAGCCTGATTAATGTGCCAGAATTATGGAAAATTTGACGCTTCAATATGCGTGCCACACAGCGAAGCCAATATGGCATCCTTGGAACTTTGAAGTAAACAAAAAATTCATTGATATCTCACTCACAGTTTGATTAAAGGATATAAAATGCCTAATGGAAAACCCTTTAGCACCAAGGCTACTTTAATATCAGGGAATTTTTATCTATCGAACGCAGATCCAAGGAAGACACAAAAGGGCATCATAAAGAGAGAAATAATGATCACCAAAGTTTCTCACGAAAACTGATTGTAAGGCGAACCAATTGCATCTCATTGCTATAGAATTTGTATTACCTTTAGAGGAAACCAACCCAAAGTCTTTAACGCTTTAGGACAAACAACTCGCTCCAAAATTGTTATCACTTTCATTATTTATTACAAAAAGCAGGAAAATATCATCTAAATACAGAAAAACTCCTAACAACTTAGCACCTATCGTTTAAGAAACCATCATTTGGCCTCACTTAATTCTATCAAAAATTTGGTTCCTATACGCCACTGAGCAACTTCCTAGTTCTCTTTATATCTATTCATGATGGTAATGCTCATAGTGTTCCAAATGTTCCAAATGTGGCTCTTCTTGGTAATGTCCATGTTCTTCCAAATGCGATTCACTGTGATTCTCCAACACTAATCCATGGTTATGGCTCTTCTCTGTCTCAGGATGAAGGATCTTCAATTTTTGTTTGCTACCACCAATCTCAATTGGATTCTTGATCAAATGTTGATCCTCTTTCTTGATATACACCGGAACAGCATGGAAATGATGGAACTTTACACTCTGATGGGATGTAGCTGCATGCTTATGCTCGACCTCATGATGATGTTCGGTATCCTCAAGCGATGGCTCATAATGAGCATGTTCATAATCATGTTCATACTGGTGCTCATGGATTTGTAAACCAACGGCTAGGGTCACCAAAGTGCAAAGGAGCTGAAAAGACGCACGAAAATAAATTACTAAATCGAATTAAATCGAAAGTCCAATTCGCTTACAATCAACTTGAACATGACTGAACTGGGATTTTTAGAAAGAAGAGTTTCTCTTTATAGAGGAAAAGTTAGCTTAGCTCTACGTGTACACTTGAATGCGATATGCCACCGAATGTGCTTGAATTAGGATACCAGATTCGATTTATACCACACAGCCCCACTTTTTGTCTCGAATAGTGCACACAGGTGATTCCTGTGTGCTGCAGAGCATTTCTTCTTTCTTCCAATGGATTTTGTTTTTTTTTATTTTATTTTTATGAAAGTATCTATTGCTGTAAGATTTTCTTCTTTGGAGTGTGAGTGTATTACTTTTTTGGTTACGTATACGCCGTAGTAAATGGCGATGTAGTAAAATCCGGTGCAACAATAATAAATAGCAAACTCGCCACTGAACAAGAAAATACAAAAAAAAAAAAAAAACAATGAACACCATATGTGAGCATTGGATATCTTGTTCAGCAGATAAGCAGAGGTAGTAGTAGATACATATGTCGATGAAGTACAAGGTAATTTTACAGGTGAAAAGAAAAGCAAGATCAGTCTGTCGGCTGGATATCACTTTTTATTACTCCTTTAGAGTGCAAAATGTGCCGATTGACAAACGAACAAAGATTATGTGACTTTGGAGTGGAATTAGTGTATTATCTGGTATTTGGCACAGGCGCAAGAAACAGTGTAATCTTTATGGAAGCAAGCGCATGTACATGTATGATGATCTTCCGAGAGGCGAGGCAAAAAGCTTTCAAAAGGAAGAAAGTCACAGGTCGGTGATCGATTTGGCAATGTTTTTCTTTGTTTATAGAGACATTAAGCTCATCAATAAGAGTGACATTGAACAGCTATTAGACAGATTATTCAGTTGATGGCACTTACTGTGAAAGAATGAATGATTTAAAGTTTTAAACTATTGTAATTTGTACATCTTAACTACTAATTAATCCAATTTAATTGTTCAATTGTAATTGGTTCATTTACAGTGTGTCTACACAAATGCCTGTTATTTAAATTATGCTTAACTGACAGAAAATAGCAGGCACACATTGCTGGAGCAATGTTCATTTTATGACAATGAGGTAGGTAAGTTTTGAATGAACCAAAGTGCCAAGCGGAGAAGAGTCAAGCATGACGGTATATAAATCTACTTGCCAATGACAAATAATAGTTTACTAGCTAGGTATTGTTAGGTAGATGTGACTGTCCGTATCCAAACACAGATAGGTGAGGACACTCTTAGGCGATAAGGATCTATTGTAAAACCATAAGAAAAGACACACCCTTGTGTAGGACAGCACAACTTCCATCCAAAACAGTTTTCATAGACTATAATACGTAGACCGGATATCAAAAAAGTATTTAGTGAACCAAATAGAGCTTATTATCAATCGATAACGATCTTTCTCACATCTTACGCAGGTATTACATTGTCGAAGAAGTATTCACCTAAAGGTCGGACTAAAGGCGCTTGGCAGCTGCACAGAAGATGAGGAATAGTTTCCTCCTCCTCTTCGTCCATGCAGCTCCTGCAAAAGTCGTTAGAAGGGAGGCCCAGGCTTGCTGCGTTCCTCTCAATAATGCAGTGTCCCGTGATGACACCTACCATAGTACTAATATGGGACATATTTAGCTTTATTAGGTTGTGGGAACGCTTTGGGCCCGATCTGCTTTGCAGTGGAGCATGTAAACCTCACGACCTTTTTTTCTCAATTAGAGTGAAAGCTATTCCTTTCTTTTATTCTCACTAAAAGTCTATATGAATCGCCTGACATGACTTTCATTGCCACGAATGTTTAGCCAGCCGCTTACGTATACATGACGTATACATGGCTTTTTTCGTTCATAGCACTCAACAGAGTTTGATGATGTTCTGAACAGAGCGTACTTAATAGTAGAAACACATTGACACAGCAACAGCGAACAGCAACTTTAACAGCAGAGGCAAATAGACTGATGCTGTGGTGTGGAACACATTAACTTACACACAGCAACGACAACCGCACACAATGTGTTTTTCCATGTAACAGAAAAAACTGAGCACGGTAACAGCAACAAAAACTTCAACACCCTATTTATGACCTAGGTCTAACGTTGATGTTCCTGTTGCTGTGGTCAATGTGTTCTGGGCTCTCATTCGTAACCTTTAAGACGATTGTCTAAACGATAGCAACGAACGATGTCATCTGTAGTTTGCTTCATGTTATTCCATCACTAGGTCTGTTCCCACCCTTTGTGCACTAAAATTCGCAGCTTGTCAAATTTCTAAGAGTGGGGGTAAAATTCTCTCAGAGAAATACAAACGCACAAATATTTGCGGGAGCGAGTTGACCAAATTATTTTGTCAGCCAACAACAACACAAACATTTGACAGAACTCATATTATTGCCCACAGAAATCTCTTGGACTAAAATTCGCAGCATGGGGAAATTTCTTACTCTCTTGTGAGCTCTCTCTTCTGTGAAAAACTACGAAATTTTGACTTGCGGGAACAGAATTTCGCTATTTTTCGTTAAAATTCGTAGCTTTTCGTAGTTTTAGTCAGTGCGGGAACAGACCTACTATCGTCACGTCTAGCAAACTGAAACTTTAACGTATGGGACGCGTCTGATTGGTTTATAAAACATGCATGAATATTTACCTGACAATTCTGCTCTGTTCTGAACTAATAAAGAAAGGTAACTATTGTAGCAGAAAACAATCTGTCAAACAGATTGACATCGCCACATGAATTTCGAACGAATTTTAGAACGTAAGCATCTCAAGAACATATTGACCAAAACAACTCATTCATTTTCGGATCCGAAGGGCAGAGAGGGAAAGCTAAAAACCAAAAGAATTTTGGCAAATATCTGTGCTTCAATGGCATAGTAAATGCAAAAACTCACGAAATAGGGTAAACTGTTGCAATTGTAAATATGTCTGTATCTACTTACCAAATTACAAACTAATGCTAGATATTACTGTCAAAATTTTCCGCTCAAAATCGATTCAATTGAATAATTTCCATATCGTGAGAACTGCCTTCGCCTGCATAATTTCCCCAATCATCGACATAACTCATTACGTATTATGAACCAAAGCCAGTAGGTACAACGAACTTAAAACAGTTTTCATTTTCATTCATATCTACCCGCCTGTAATCGACCATCTTTACAATTTATTAGATCTTAGCGTCAGGAAAAACTTCTCTTCTCTATTAGCGCCCATTAATGGTGTAACCGGTTTTGGCAAAAAAAAACATAAAAAAACAATAAAAACTTGACTTTGAAAACTGAAAAGAAAATGAAACAAATTTTCTTTTCTTTTTCTATTTCTTCTTTCCCCCAACATCACCATTGCATTCGTATCCATAAACGCACAAAACAACTGCAGATGAATGTACGTTTCGGTATGAATGCTTCGAGTGTAAAAATGTTGCTTTGCCATTAGCACCTCATTTGGAATGTCTCTTAAGCCGCTGCATTTGTCCACCTGAGTTCAAGGTCTGACTTAGCCACAAGACCATTTCAAAATGCCTTTCAGCGAAAGTGATATCCTATACTTGACCCAAAATATATCCATTATCATCCCTGATTAACCTGAATTCCCTTTGTGGGTCCACAGACCGCTGCCGAAATTGGCCTTTTCACAGTGACAACGGGCTGAAATTCAATTATTTACAGCTCTGTGCAAGAGTACGTACCCTGCACCCTCCACACATAAATTATCTAACCATGCCTGGTATTTCAGTAGTTTTCTTTTTTATTAGACTCGTGGACCCACTGAACGATTCAAACGTGTGTATCTTGTGCTGCAATAATCACACATTCGGTTGATTAAATCGCTCATTGAACTCAAAACAGTGCTGGTTATTGTAGCTACTATCGTTAATAGGATAATTTCTATGTAATTAAATTTATTTATCCGTATCTCTTTGAGTAAAGGATGTATGTTTTATAACCGAATGACGGAAGTCGCGCGCACGCTGCCGGTCTTGCCTCCACTGTTACCACTAACCCATTGCTTTAGATTCAGCTAATAAAAGAAAAAAAAAAAAAAAAAAAATCAAGAAAATTTGTACAGTGATCCTTCCTTGAGTCGAGACTTACAAGCTTCAGTTAGATAACTCTCACAAAGCTAAAGCGTAACTGATTTGGGGGAAATCGTATGCTTAAAACGGAAGACGAAGACTTATAGTTGGCGCTGCATTGCAGACAGCTGTCGATTGTTAATGATAGATATGATCGTCTCGAGCCACCACCAGCAGCAAGAGGTGAGCTGAGGCCATTAAAAATGTTACAGTAGCACGAAATCACGTACACTTCCATCTGGATTGCGTTGGGTAGTCTTGAAATATTAAGCGAAAGAGATGTCAGGTAAAGTGGATGTCAGGTGATATAGGCCAATTAGGTTTTTTAATAAACTTGTAGAGGACTGGATAGATTTGAGGCATTAAGCCCTTTTTTGGGTGTAATGGGTCTTGGGAAATAAACTTATGAAATATTACCACTTTGCGAAAAGTGCACTTGAAAGGTTGATGGCAGACACGAGTACTATAAATGTGTTTCTCTCTTGTAAAGTACATTATACTTTCATTTGGATAAAGTAAGATAAAATCAATTGAATCGGTGAGTAGAAGAACAGTACATCTGCAAAATAGTATCTGTTTTCGAGGAACAAAGAAATAAATATGTCACAGAAAATAAATACTTCTTCCATGTGATTAATGTTACAGGAGCTACTTCGACATATGTATTAGAAGCCCCTGTTTGTAAGGATTTCCTTAACTTCATCAGGGTTATGGAATAGAAACGGTAACGTATGGGTCAACGACAGCGCTCGTACTTTCGAAGTGAGATATTGATGTGGGTTTTTCGAACCGGCACTTTGTCCAAGGGGCTAAAACTCATGGAACTGACCGTACAGGTTGGGATTTCTGCCGTTGGGGTAACTGTCTTACCACGTAAAAACCATCTAGAGACAAGCTTCGAATATTGACAACGATTCCCCTCATTTGGCAATACGATCCGGAACGTCCACGGACTGTAATCTACGAGTATGCACCTGGAATGTAAAAACTCTGCACATTCTAGATGCAGCTCAAAAACGTGAATCTGTGCTCTCGCAGTACAAAGGAGATATTATTGCGAACCAGGAGATACGATCAGGTATACAAAAAAGGCGACATAAGACTGCCACAAAAGACTGCACATGTTAGGATGCGGATTTGTCATCGGATATTGGTTCCAATCAAGAGTTATTGTCATCATCAGCCTAACATGTGCACACGCCACTACCGAGGGCGTTATTAATTTTATCAGCACGGATTCTTCTTTTCATCTTTACACTATTCGTGTCTGTACTATATCAGGCTCCAAATTGCTTTCACTGGTTATTGATACATGTTGGTAAGTACAGGTTGTTCTTTTAGGTTGGATTACCTAAACATTTTAAAACTTAATGTGGCCTCTATAGATCTTTCTCGAAAAGAATTACATAATTATAAAAACTGATGTTATCAAAAGCATATATAATTCAATAAATCTCTATTTTGTGTCATCTCTTTATGTTGTTCGCGTATAGCGTAGTACTTACATGCGAAAATGTTTACTATCCTTATGGCGTTCTTCCTGAACCTCTTTAGAAAATCAGCACTATGCACTGCCTTATTATCCATCATTATCCATTATTTATAACAGATTTTAAACGTGCTTGAAAGCCTTTTTCCTCATTTCTACCAAAAGTTTGTTTTTTTTTCTGGATAGCCCCATCTTTTATGTCCAACCTACAGGCTTTATGCAAAAAACATTCAAGTGCTTTAATTCATGCATGTAGAGTTGACAAACCATACTCTTAAAACACAGGCCGTGATATTTTTCATTTAGGTACTACACTATTCATTTTACTAGGTTTACCACCACAGATGATTTTAACATGACTGGGTTGAGCTATTGGACGTCATATAATCAGCAATTTAAACGTCTTTCATTGTAAAAACGAATCGATATTTAAAATTAAATTTTTATTGATTTCACTGCGGATCATACTTATAACAAAATCACGTCCGCCAAGGAAATCCTTATTCTTTAGTATGAATCTTTCTTTACACGTACCAGCTCAGTTCCATTTTTTCTTAAAAAATTTGGGCACAGTACAGATCAAGAGCAGCGAGTACCAGATCAGAAGAAGCGAAGTAAATCCTGCGTAAAAAGAAGAGAAACCAATCAGTTTCCCATCTCAAAAATATCGAGGAGTCTCGCGAACGCAATAACATCAGAAATTTCATCGGAAAGCCAAGCAGCTGGCTTCAAACCCGGTACGTAGGCACTTCGAAATAGCGAGGGCAATCTAGTCATCGACGCACAGGGAATTGCTACCAGCAGTTGCACAAAAGGCAGCAAATAGAGAGAGTGATAGGCTAAGAAGTTAATGAAGAAGAATTTTAGGTATCTCTGTACTGCCGTATTTAGCTCTGTATTGTTTGTTACTACTCATGGTATTGTCCCAAGTAGTAAAACGTATTTTTGATCCATTGGTATCACAATGTACCTTACCAATAGCATTTTTAATGTAATTTAAGACGCACTTAACTTATTAACCACAGATCGAGTTAGACTATACTTAAATATCTTTATCGATAGATGTATTTAGTATTGTACCACAAGGCAGCCTCATAGGTCCTTTTATACATATGAAGCTCTCATAGTGAAAGATCAAAGCGGTACCAAAAAGTGTTGACAGATTTGAGCACGTCAAAATCTATGTGATTTAACTTTTTTAATATTTATATAAATTAACACCTTTTTTCTAACTTGTTCCTAAAAATAAATTTGTATGATCTTAGCATACTTACAATTCACTTTGCTTTATTTATTGTGCCATTTTAGTACCTTTTTTCTCTGCTAATTTTTAAATTCTTCAATATATGTGTTAGTTCAGTGTTATTTAGGTATGACGCTATCAGAATTTTGAGTTTAACCCATAAAAACCAAATTTTTTAGTCAATCTACGAATTTTGTGAATTACACGAAAAGATGCTAAGGAAGGTGTATAGACGCATTTTAAATTAAATCGGCATTGTAAACAATGTATTTTTCTTTAAATCGCTGAGTTTTAAAATTTCGCTTTTAAAACACATTGCCAAGTAAATTATAAATAAAACTAACATCCCAATGCTACCCAAACCACCTGAACTTCAAACATATGAAAACAAATGCTACCAACCTCACCGCAATCGCAAATCATCTGTCATTTGCTAAAAAAAAAAATTGTCAAAATTTCCACAGTGACAAACAAAAACCCAACAAAAAGAATCCAACGATACGACCAAATTGAAAGGAGATTCTTTCATTTTTGTACTTTTCAAGCATTAAATTATTTCATTTTACTTATGAATTAAAAATCATCTGTGAGAAGCACCCTTAAACAGCTTCAGAAAGGACGAAAAGTCCCAAAAGAAAAATCCTCTTACGACAGACCTCCTTCCACACATACTCACGTACACACGCAGAAACAAAGTACGAGTCTATACAGATACTTGTGTGTGCATGTGCACACATTTTTGACATATTGCTGAAGAAAAAAAAAATTTCTTTTCCTCAATTTTCTCGCAGAGAATTGGACTGGGAGAGGAGAAGACACTTCTTTTAGAAAAAAAACGATGAATACTGTTCAAGAAAAGTGCTCCATAAAGCCGTCGAAGAAAAAAACGAAAAACAAACGAAAACAGTGCTTGGAAAACGGTACTGGTGGTGCTGAATCGCAGACAGACAGACTTAGCGAGAATCTAAAGGAGAATCTTCATATCAGCGCAGCAGCAGGAGCAGACAAAGGCATTGGCACTGGTGTACCACAACAGAATGGTCACCACGAGTACAATTCGCTGCTTAATGGAGGACCTGTTCCAGCTCCATCGGCGGCGGAAGCAGAGAAGGAGGTGGTGGTCTGCGAAAATGGTCATGAACCGAGATTGAATGGTGACTGCAATATTAGTCGTAGTAATAGTCCTAAGGAAAGCAATAACTGCCACAACACCACAAATGGGTTGGAGAGCAACCTCATGGATGAGACCAGTGCCATCGTGACCAATGGCAGCCATCTGAGTAGTAGAAGCACACCATCACCACCACAAACACATGAGACCAAGGACATTGATGAAAAGCACAGCAGCAGCGGTGATGACGAGAAAAAGGTTGATAACCTAGCACCAGCAATCGCACAACCTGCCTCCAATTTAGAGAACATACAAATCGAATACAAGGAATACGAGTCAGAGTTGCAAATGCACGTAAGTCATTCCTCTTGTCTATTTTCTATAAAATACATAATTTTCTTTTTTAAAGGACATAATGCGCCTAATTCAAGCTGAATTGTCGGAGCCCTACTCAATTTACACGTATCGTTACTTTATATATAACTGGCCGAAGCTGTGCTTCTTGGCAGCACATGGAAACGAGTACGTGGGAGCAATCGTCTGCAAGCTGGACATGCATATGAATGTTAAAAGGGGCTATATAGCGATGTTGGCTGTTCGGCGAGAGTATAGAAAATTAAAAATTGGCACAACACTCGTGCAAAAGGCTATTGAGGTAAGTTTAGATAAGATAAACCCTGCCGATTGGCTGTGATAAACTATTATCCAATTAGTAATTATGTACATAGGTCTTCAAACCTTTGAACAAAAAAAAACTGTGTAGAATTTGAAATTAAAAAGAATAGCCTTACAGCTTTTTTCATCGACAAATGGCCAAAGGCGCTCAATAAATTGATACTTAAACGATGAGACCTTATTAATCTTCAAAAGACTATAAGGTTAATAAGAGAGAAGCCATGATTTTCTCATTAAACACCATTTTATTTCACATGTACACACATCAACTGTGTAGCTTATAGGATCTTATTTTCAATGCACCCGTTTACATGACAGATGTTAGAAAAATGCCGCATTCTTATAAGAAAGTGTAACCTGCAAACGTTTGCTACCGTTTCCAATATGTTAAGCTTTACAGTAAGAAGAAAGACCAAGAATAGGATTGGTGCAAATTGTCTACACCTAATTCTTTGACACCGTCACTATATCGAACTCCTGTAATCCAAAGATGCGGACCATACAAATTTAAAATGTCAAGTAGAAACAGCACATTGCTATTTTGAAATTTATACAAAAACTGTCTCTTTTTTGCATTTTGGAGTTAACATTATTCATAATGTTATTCAACTAGCTTTGTTATATCCTCAAACCCAAACACAAATCTGTTAATCAGTACCGGAGGGGGCCACGGTTTTAGTAAAGGGTTTTTCAATAGGAACATATTTGTATTCATCTCCGGTATTAAATCCATATCTCACGGTCCCTTTCTGTGAAATTAAGTCTCTAGAACGCACTGTTCTACACATGGAAGTACGAGTAATTCACAACAAAGAACGAAGCAATGATTTAGCTAGTTGACTAAACATTTCAGTTGTTGTAAAATTGGAACTTACAATCTGTTTACCATAGGTCATTTTAGCTCTTCGCACGGAGAAAGAATCAAATTTTATTTGACTGATTATTGTATTTTAAGTATGTGAATATTTCGTGACAGGTCAATGCTGCGTTTAGAGTATTTATAAATCAAATATTTCGCAGCATGCTTACCAATATCATTAACACAAACCAGGGCGCTGCATCGGCTCGTAAACTTTAGCTCGCAGATTGTTGGCCGAGGCATGCCACAGGGTGGGTTTTTATCTATAAAACGTCACAATAAACCCATTGCTGATCGACCTTGAAGCTACCGGTCGTAAGGTTATTGCATTTGCGGTCATTGCCTTTGCCTTTGTTGCAATAGTTGTCTCTAATAAATTCCCTGACACTCTTTGAGACCCCATGCACAATGTATACGTCCGTTGTCAGACCTATAATCTATTTGGTGTGTCTGTTTGGTAGATAGCTCTATCAAACATTGTCAACCTCACTGTACTGGGAAACGTTTAAAGAGCACTAGCACATCAAAGACCTCTGATGGGTGGCGTCGTTTACTCCTCTGAGCTTAACAAAAGCATTTTCACACGCACTTTTCACAACGCTCTCAATCGAATCTGAAAATATGAGGGTTGAAACGCAACTTGCTAATTGTAAAAACTGAATGCTGTTCTCCGGGAGAACGTTCTTTTTTTCAGAATGCTCCACTTCTTCTTCTTAAGCTCCATGCTTAAGTCCTTCTTCTTTGATGACCTTGGTGCTCTGACGGGCTTACCCCATAAGACATCTGCTTTTCTTTGTCAAAAGCTCCGGTTAGTTCGCCTGATAAATACTCTGATTGTCAGATAAGCTCCTCTTCTCCAGGCTTCTCCTCTATCAGTTTGTAAACAACATAGTTTAGCATGGTATGGCCTGTAGTATACTTTAGAGTGCCTGTTTTTTTCTTCCCTGTTGCCTGTTGTGGTGGTCCTATTCCGGCGGTACACAATGGGCCTTTTCAGCCTAAGTGTGCCGGTACTCAACTATATTTGTGCGCAGGTAGCCACTCGAAATGTCGAAATATGTGTTCGGTCAACAAACTCGCCTCCGGTCGAACTCTACACGTATATACGTGCAACACGGTCCTGTCATTAAAATTAAAAAACAAAAAAATTAATTATTTAAAGATTTTACCAATTTGATATTATTTTTTCAATTACAGGCAATGTTAGCAGACAACGCCGACGAGGTAGTCCTCGAAACGGAAATGCGCAACATACCCGCACTCCGACTGTACGAGAATCTAGGATTCGTGCGTGACAAACGGCTGTTCCGGTACTACCTGAACGGTGTAGATGCTCTTCGACTGAAACTCTGGTTTAGATGAGATTTCGTCTAATCCACTCAAGCAACAGCAAAAAAAAAACAACAAAATCATGGACGAGCGACAAACAGATAGCAAGTGATCGAACAATGAAATAAAGTTTTGTATTTTATTTGAAGAACACACATAAGGAGGTGAGCTGAAGATAAAGGTCATGAGAGGTTTTTCTTTATTTCTACAAAATTTGTGTTCGTGTGTTTTGTTTACCATTAGGTTTAACAAATATGAAAAAAAAAACAGCATTAAGCACATCTCTTTGCTTCCTTTATCGTCATGACTATCGATCTTTTCATTCTCCCCATTATTTCTTATTCTTTCGAGAAATTCTATCAAAACTGCAATCATTTCTCAAAAGTTATTCATTCACAAAAAAAAAAAAAAAAAAAAGGAAAAACCTCACATCCAAAAGAGAGAAATTTGTTGTTACATTTCAAGTGAATTAGTGTATATTTAAGAAATAAATATATTTGAGAGCTACAAACGCTACTAAAAACGGACTAACTATTAAAATATATTCGTAAATAATATTGTGTATAAAAAGAAAAAGTGAAAACGTATTGTTAAATGGAATTCTATATCATCTTCTCAGAAAACACTATATTATTTCTTATAGCTTAAGTTTCGTCATTTATATCTCTACCAAAGCTTAAAATGTGTTGTGCAAGATTGTGAATCTTTCCCACAACCTCACATAAAATATATATAAAAAAAAAAGGAATACAAATTTATTTTTTTCTGTAATTAGTTACTTTTTTTCTGTCTTTTCTGTTACTATCTCTAGTGAATATCTTTTTAATTAAAAAAATAAAAAAAATAAAAAACAAAAAAAAACGAGCAAAGCAAACTAATCCATAATATGCGAAAAACAAATCTTAACATTTTAACTAACACATAAATTACAATACATATATGCATACATATACAAATATATATATATATTTATGTATAGAGAAGCAACTTTTATTTATACGCAGATAGAGTAATTTTGTTTAGTTTTTTTTTTTAATTTTAATTTTTATTTTTGGTTCTTTTGTTTTTGAGTTGGGATTGAGAGAAGAGAGGAAAACTAAAATAAAAATATAAAATAATAATTTTGAAATTTCATTATTCATAAGCGTATTTTCTGTAAAATACAAAAAAAAAAAAAAAAACAAACAAGCAAAAACAACAAAAATAAGAACAACTGGATAACAATAAAATGAAAAAGAAAGTTATTTGATTCATTGTTGATCATTGTAAATGTTTATTTTACAGTTATTTTAAGGTGAGTGTCAGTAGTTATTCGTCGGTCAACAAAGTGGGATCGTACGTGCACGTATGGACAAATTAACGTACAAAAAGTTACAAACAGTGGATCACAGTTTATTTGACCCACCCCTTATTTACAAATTCAAACGAACTTAATCCTTAAATATTAATCAACGAAGTAAAAACGCAGAAAAGTTTAATTAATTTTAAAACTTCATCGTTTAGGAGCCACACACGTTTCAAATTATAGATATGTGATGACTTTGGACTTCAAATTCTTCTGACCATTGTGCAAGACGTGACTGTTACTACCGTCGTATGAAAAGTTGATAATAGCTATGAGTTTTTCAGGGATGCCTCTCCTCTGTACGGCGAACCAGATAATATGCCTATTCAAACTGTCGAAAACCTTCTCAATGTCGATAACAGCAAATGTACTCAATGCCTGTTCGATGTCGAGCGTTGATTCTAAATGCCTCTTGATTATTTCCAGAGGCGGGCTGAACCACAATTCATCAGGCTTCCATTTTTCGGAAGGCCCCTTTTCCACTCCTGTGGAAACTGTTCACTATTCCAAGCTCTCCGTATTAGCGGATACAGAAAATCTGCCGATGTGTTTGGAGCCGCTTGAAATAGTTCGCCAGGGATGCCCACCGCCTTGATTTTCGCGAGAAACCTAATTGCTGATAAGATGCAATGCATGAATTCGGGAACTCGTGGCTTCGCAATTCTCATTCATTCGAATAGAAGAATATACCGACATTGCCTAAGATCTTCAACGCTGTAGTTCCTTCCATCTAACGAGCTGATCCTCTCCCCAAATCAAATGGTTACCGTCTAGACTTTTCACCGAATGTTCTTTGGAGTTCCGATCACCAATAAATCTTTTTGTATTAGGTCTGTTCCCGTACTGACTAAACCTACGAAAATCTACCAAAAATAGCGAATTCCTGTTGCCGTACGTAGTTTCTTGGTTTATAAAATAATTTGATAGAAAAAAAAGACGTCTAAAAAGTAGGTAGCTTGTTTTTTAAACGCGTTCCAGTACTTTTTTGGAGATTTGTCTTTCTCTGAGAGAATTTTACCCCTACTCTTAGAAAATTGACAACCTACAAATTTTGGTGCAGGAAGTACGAGAACAGACTTATAGTTCGCCGGGGATGCCATGCATAGACCAGATGTGGGTGTTGTATTTTACTTTTAGGCGCACTCACACGTAACGAGAAAGATATTTAGCAGCTTTTTTGACGATTAAAGAGCACATACCAAAAATTACAAGTCTTTCAGTTTCCGCGATGCAGCGGATTGAGGTTGAGATCTTGACTTCGTTTGAAAAACAGAAGACATCATTTTGAACGCATTAAATTCGTCTCTTTTGATTGAGCCCCATTTGATTATGCTCTCAAAATTTATATTTAACTAGCTGGCCCGTGCTCACCTTGCTTCGCCCTCTAAAAGCTCCTCAAGCAATGTATGTATGTAATTTTAGAGCGATTCAAATCAGCATGAACTATCACGGTAATATATGAAATTCATTGGAATGACAGTGGCGCCATCTGTCGAAAATTGGTCGTACCAACTCAGAAACCTTCGTGGGCTCATGCACAACAACTTTGCTAAAGATGATCACATGATCAAATGCATAGTTTCCAATTCTATAAAGGACATACACACAAACATTCACTTTTATATATATATATGAGTTTAACCTACTTTGAAGTACGAAGTACTACGGCCGAATAGCAGGACGTGAGTTAGGGAACGAATATGAAAAAAACTAAGGGTGTTGTTAAAAGCAAATATATGGATTGGATTAGAGGTTGCAGACATTTACATTTATAGAAATAAGAGAGTTTTCTAAGAACACCAACATTTACGGGTGGGTGTAAATAGTGCAACATAAAACGACAAGCCAGCTAAAAATTTGACTAACGTCCCCTCGAAAAATTATGAGTCGGATAAGTTTAGCTCTGTAAGTGAGTTTAGACTAGTATCGACTTGTTAAAATGTCTTATAGGCCCTTGTGACTTGTGCTCGAAAAGGGCTCTTTAATATTTGGATCGTTCCACTTAAAATGCTGGAACACACAAACCATTGGAACAAATACAAATTTTCAAAAGTCTTAACATAAAAACTATTTTTATTTTTGAATACAGTCAAAAAAAAAAAAAAAACTTTTTTTAATTTGTCTTACAAAGAAAACGAAAACTCCAATTCTCATCTCCTTCTTCCTTTGGGACTTTCACTTCCTATCGAATTCATACGCATTTGTTTCAAATCACTTTTCGCCTGTAATTTTACACTTTGTACATGTTGTTTTGTAGCTCTGTTCTTGAACTCTACACTTGGTGTTGGTAAATTTCCTGCTTGTGCCTCGGATTTATCAAACAACTCTCTTACTTCTACCATTCGTGGTTTGAAGAACATATTCGGTTTGATTATCGCATTTTCTGGTGTCTTAAAGAGATTTAGAACTCCCCATGCATTGGTTAACCTTTCATTTTCTGGCAGGGCTTGATTTTCCACTTCTGACTCTAAAATCCAAGCGGCATTACGAACTTCTATTCGTATCCGTTCACATTCCTCCAAACTGACATTCTTACTTACGTTAAGTAATTGTTCTAGTGGATTGACTATGAATAACGCTGCATGCTCTGGCTTAGAGACAGCTCTCCCTTCGTTTAGAGAAATTCCTCGGTTAGTAAAGTCGAATTGAGAGTAAAACTCGAAGAATTGTAAGAGCAGTTCACTGGTTCGTGAGGTATTCTTTGTTTGGAAAGGAATTTGTCGCCAATCTCGACAGAAGGTGCAGTTGATACCGTCTTCAGTTATTCGGATGTCTTCTGGTGTGGCGGATTTGATTAGAAGATTGATCGATGGTAAAACTGGATTTTTCACCTGTTGTAGGAAAAATATGACGAGGCAGGTTAATGAGAAATTCGTTATCCATCGTCCAGGTGAAGGATTTGTTAATCCACATGATTGGGCCCATTTTCGGATGCAGAATGTTAGGGGACGAACACGTTTGTCTATTTCACCAAACATATAGAGAAGTTCAGACATGTAGAAACCGGACCTAGAAAGAAAACCAAAGAAGATAAATAAATAATCAAAGAATCAAAGAGAACTATAATTCTATAAAAAGACTATTCTACAAGCTTTAAATATTAAGAAGAGCTGACAGTGAAATTGGACAATGAGTTCCAGAACACTTCCCTGATTTATAAGATGTTAATGAGTAAAAAGAAAAGTTGAAAATATTAGAACATCCTTCTTCATTAGAATTCAGTAGTTGCTCGCAGTATTGGCGTGCAAGACATTCAATTAAAGATATGGGGATAGAGGCGCAGTTTATCCTACTTTTCGAAAGGAAACCCAAATTAAACAAACTGCATACAGGGAACTTTCTGACACATGTACTTTTCATTCGTTCCGTTGAAACAAGGTAAACAATTTGTACAACTCTTGGCTACTGTAGATTCGCTTCTTTAATGTTTGAAAGCTAACATCAAGTCAATGGTGCTATAAATACAATCACACATGTTCTATACTTTATTTTTTGTGAATTCGACGAGCTAAAATTCGCTGTTCTACATTCTCCTAAAAATTAATTCAGTGAATTGTTCTTTTCGAAGATAAAAATTGGTGTTTAAGTGAATTTAATTCATCCTTTTTTTTGTTTTGTGAAACTAGGGTGCCTTATGGGGTTCTATTGCCCGTTCTACAGAACATCGCAGTTAACTATTTGTTCCTTAACCTGGAAGGTATAGACTCAAGACTGCAATGTAATTGGGTATGGGGATTGCAATTGTGCTCCTAGGTAAATTATAGCCAAAACAGAGACTCCAGGCAGAGCTTCTTCTTTCAGAGAAAGTTCAAACAGCTGCATGTTGTATAATAAGTGGCAAATTACTTCAGTTAATACCCTTAGATATTGACAGCAAGCGGGTTGAACCGCCCTTTGTTTAACTACCTTATCACAGTGGCTAGACTTATATTAGCTTCTCCATCTATTCTTAGTAAATAAAACTTTACAAATGAACCCACCCAAACCCGGGTCCGGTTAGAATTGTACCTCTAGGAAATAATAGCAAATAGGCGAGAAACACTCCTCTGAACTAAATTCACTAAAACGTTCAGATCTGTGCACCATTACTGGTGTTCTCTACAGACACTGCCTGATTGGCCTTAACGCCAGACTTCGAATTGAATTCCTTTTTCACATAAAAGAAAAAATATCAAAAGAAATAAAACTATCTCTTAGAAAATGAATTTGAAGTGAATTGAGAAAATATAATCTGCTTTCTCTCGGAATAAAGAACATGTCTGAATATTTTAAGATAGTAAAAGATGAACGGACAAGTGCTGCTACTCATCGAGCTACTGCAAAACACGAAAATCTTTCTACTCTTCGCATAACACTCTACGTCCATTATATACATGCAAAAATATATGTATGTACTCCGCACAACACGCATAGCTATTAGAAAATAGGCCTTGAGCCTTCACAAACTGCTTATGGCTTAATACTTATCTTATGTAAACGGTGGATGCAAGATGGTAAGACAAGTATTTCCGTTGATTATATTGTATAAACAAGATTAATATAATTCAATTTAACGATAAGCGAAAGTCGGCAGTTAACTATATCTATACAACTTTCATTTATGATAGCAATACAACGAAAGTAACAAACTACACCTGTAGTCGTTAAAAAACAAAACATCATGCATTCAAAATGCTAAAGACAATGAACTTATCTTTTTCCAAATTTGTCGGCATCATTTCCGCTTTCCTACTAATGCATAATATGTATCCCATAATTGATGATCCTAGTGCCCGAAATATTGATATCACTTGAAATATGACTTACATTTCCATTAGCAAATTTGAATCGATAAACAGATGAAAATTTTTTTACCAATATATACCTAGGTAGCATAAAAAAAAACACTTATCAACTTGCAATACACAAATATTACCCTACACTCATTCCTTTCATAAGAATTCACCTTACGTAGCTCTAATCATTCTCGTCCAGTGAGATTGTGAAAGCTTCACTTCATTTGTTTGCTTTGTTTATCAATTCCCGCCAACATGACTCAGTTCACAATTCACCTGTATCGAAGTTATCGCTTCCTATCTTTATCTAATGAGTCGTTCTGTAAGACAAGAATTAACCCACAAACACACAACTACCCAAATCGTTATCACCACATACACCATCCAAAAATGGATTGCGATAACCATGATTTAAGTGAGTATTGCGCTATCTTGCGCAGCTCACCTTATCTTATCGCAAATTGTATAGCTCTACGTAGCTGCTATCTTTAATAGAATTCCAGCCATTCGAAGACAGGTGCGGTTAACTTTTAGTTAAACTTTTCAAATAGGCGTAGTCCGACAAAGAAAATATTATTTTTTTTTAGTTAAAAATCGAATTCCGAATACGAAAAATCCTTGCAAAAGGTATAGGAGACAGCAATGGGATACGGTCGACAGGAAAATCAACTCGAAAAACAAATCGGTTGCGTGAAATACACACTATTCTGTTTCAATATTGTATCATGGGTAATAGCAACATCGTTGTTTGCTTTAACTATTTGGCTCAGGGCCGAGCCTGGATTCAGCGAATGGTTAAAAATCCTAGAAGCTGAGAGTTTCTACATTGGAATCTATATTTTAATTGGATTGAGCGTTGTTATGATGGCTGTATCGTTTTTGGGATGCCTGAGTGCATTGATGGAGAATATTTTGGCCCTCACCGTATTCATTGGAACACAAATCTTTGGCTTTTTACTAACTCTAGCAGGATCCGCATTTCTACTTGACTACAGCACTATGCATTCCAGTTTGCAGCCACTACTGCGAGTATCTCTTAAAAGATTCGTCATGACCTCGGAGTACTCGTATTCATCGTATGTACTCACAATGATTCAAGAGAATATCGGTTGTTGCGGTGCTGATGGACCATGGGATTATCTAGATCTAAGACAACCATTGCCGTCGTCCTGTAGGGATACTGTGAGCGGAAATGCATTTTTCATTGGATGTGTGGATGCTCTCACATGGTTCTTTGAGGGAAAATCAGCATGGATCGTTGGCCTTGCCATGGCATTGGGAATGCTAAATGTTGTTTGTGCGGTTATGAGTTTGATCCTTATTCAAGCAGTTAAAAAGGAAGAAGATGAAGCAAGGGCATACCGCCATTAAATAAGGCCCTATGCACTATTTCATAATTTGTTTTATTTGTACAACTAATACATCGACATTTTTTTCCTCCGATTAGTACGCAATCATTTTGAATTCAAACTTATACACATACATCCATACATGCAGTCTTAAGAACATAATTTTAGGCGAATAGTGTTTTTTTTTTTTGTAAAATAATGTTAACCAATGTTTTTGACTTTTGTAAATCAATAAAGTTTCTTTTTTTTTTGTGCAAGAGCTCAAGACATGACTCAGAGTGTGGATTGTTTTTTTATTTCGAGGGTTTTTGAGTTCTATTCCAGTGAACATGATATCATGCCTGATAGGTGATTAGGTGTGGTTTGTGATTAATCGAACAAGCAGATATCGTGCGGTGGTCATTGTTTTATAATTCTACAAGTATTCTCTGTGGAAGGAAATAAATGATGCAGATTAAATAATTCAATAAACAAAACGAGGCTTTAAGTTGGAGGTCGTACATAAGTAAAAAGTAAGAACATTGTGTTATTGTGTAACATTGTGTAAGGACCTACTGTTTTGTGCCGTATCCGAACGGCAGAAGGGTTTTAGAGAAGCTCATGACAGCCATACACTCGCAAGAGGTGGGGCCGTGAAAAACAACTTCGATGTTATTTTTCTGGATTTTAACTTTGAACCTCATGCACAGTAGTCCAACGCACTAACCACCGAGGCACGGCACCGAAAATAGCACATCGCTGGGCGCAATTAAGAAAAAGACAAATACTCCCTCAATTTTTCTACGAGAAACAAATGGACAAGGCTAATTTTGTTTGCTTCACATCCAGAAAATAAGGCTATAATAAGATTAAACGATCTAGTAAGTAAAACGGGCAAAAATATTGCCCGAATAACAGCTATCTGCACGGGGTACTGGTTAATTGCAGTACACGCTGCCAGACTATAACTTTTGCATTTTATTTAGTTATGAAGTAAACAGATGACACATCGACACCAGCGCTATACTTCCCAAGATCGGAAATACCTCTGACTATTGTCTTACGGAATGATTTTTAAGTGATTTTAGCGGAACATAAATTTCCTCACGATTTCCCAGTCATTCTACTTACATTTGCAATTGTCGACAACATCGTCAAAGTGGATCGCTTCAGACTTCCTTTATTGTTTTTAAAATCACCCAACCAAACTCTGAAAGCTCTTAAAGCGAATATCTGATAAGAATGCGAGAAATTATCTCCACAGTTCTCGCCGACATGATTGAAAATTTGATAAAAAGGACCATCTCAAAATAATGCAATAGAACTCACCAAACAAATATTTAAAAACTATGTCGTATCATTTTACTGATCTAGCAAAACAAGTGTTACTGTGCAACCGACAATTGCAGAAGAGTTAACATATATATAGCTAGAAACAATACAAAAATAAGCGTGAACGTAAGCCTTGAGATGATAAGGGATATTAGTAAAGAAATCAAATTTCAAAACAAAATAGGTGCTTATGATACAAGCGATGATTTAAGCGAAACTCTGGTTATTAAACTACACCTCTAGATAAATGCTACTTACAGATTATTCATTGACAAATCGACCTCAAGATTCAAATGCTCATGGTGGTACTTCAGAATAGGTACTCTAGCCTGCAGGATCTTTCGCACGTGGCACACTCCGGGTAGGAACAAATGCATCATATCGCCAATACTCTCCATTTGCCTTTGCGTCTGCGACCGTCCATTTGTCAGGTTCTCCTTTGTGTGGTAAACCAATCGCGAATCTTTGTTTTTCCCCCTTCCATCGAAATCCAGTCTCAAAATTAAATCCAAATCACAGCCCAATTTGCCGAAACCATTTACAGTGGAACCAAATGGTTGTGCATTCGCAGCTGGAAACATTCCCGAAATCGATGACTCTATCTGTTGTGCCGCCAAAAATCTCAACCGAATTCCCAAATCATTCAACCTCGTTGCCCGATGTAAGACTTCAATTTGATCATCGATGTTCTCCGCTACCTTAAGCAAGTCCCTAAGTTCCTCATTTTCAAAAACTCGTGTACCTTCGACCTTCCCCAGCGATGGAGCATTCTGTTGTGTCTTGTTCTTTCGGCCAGTTGCTTTAAACCACAGAAATGGTGATCGCACCGGAACCCCAGATAAATCTTCATTATACGCCGATGCATCAATGGCCTGTCTAGCCTCCTCTTCTTTCGAGTACTCAATAAGAATGTAGTGCAACTCCTCCTGGTAGATTTTGTAGTGTTGTGCATCGACTATCGTTCCAAAATCGGAGCAGTATGTGTAGAGCTCAGGGAATGATTTTTCTGAGCTGACTTGGACGACAATACTGCGCGCGGCTTGGGAACGTTTTCCAGTAACAAAATCATCAAATGTCAGGATGTTATCTAAGCACAGGAGGAGATTAGTTGATTATCTTTTTTCCTCAAAACAAATGGAAATACCTTTTTGTAGCTGGAGTTGCAGACTACCTAGTGACATTCGCCGGAGAACGACACCACTAGGGCGGGTAAAGCGATTAAAGTGGCTCACAGCTGCATAATGGAAACCTTGTCGTAGAATGTTATTCATAACTAATGAAAAATTTGTGAAATATTTAGGAAATTCTGCGACCGCAGGACTTCTTCTTTACATCGGTGAGGTTATGTCATATTTTTTGTAATTTTCGAATGACAGCTGTAAAATGTCATTTCATAGTGTGGAACGAAAGTCCAACCATGGTGTGACCAGAGAATGTTGATTTTTATAGTTAAATATGAATTATGTATTTTATCTTACAGCTTTCAACAAAAAATAAAAATGCACAAACTGCACATAATTATGTTTTCACATAAGTAATAACTGGCTTAAAACAAAGGTTAAAGTTCCAAAGATTGTATGTATTTAAAGTTCATTATCACATGAAGTCCATTATTAGTACTTAACTAAGTGAGTTTTACCTTTTAAATGAATGTTCTGTGATATCTTATATTTACATTAATTTCAAATCAAAAAAAAAACTCTATATTCGATGGTATACTTTAATAATATTGAGTTGTACACCTTTTGGTGTAAACGTTCCAAGTAGTATAATTTGAATATGAATAATTTTTATATG
The DNA here is from genome assembly GCA_949716465.1 of Chalcosyrphus nemorum. Classification (NCBI taxonomy): domain Eukaryota; kingdom Metazoa; phylum Arthropoda; class Insecta; order Diptera; family Syrphidae; genus Chalcosyrphus; species Chalcosyrphus nemorum. The sequence goes on from OX454332.1 coordinate 49,975,734, forward strand.
CAAACAAATTATATTAAAAAAAAAAAATTTAATATGATTGTGTTAATTTTAAGAAGGAAATTAGTTTTAAAAATTCGATGTTTAATGCCATGTTGGTGAGCAGCAATTGTGGAACACATGTGTATCGTAATAGATGACGGAAGTTGTAAAGTGTGAAAGTTTAAATACAAAATAACTTTCATTAGATCAAATATTAGATATTTTGGCGGCCAAATTTGTCGCCCAAAAGATTGGTGAAATACATTTTAGGAATTTTTTTAAATCAACCAAAGTTGACCGGCAAATTTCGCTCATTACTAATCTAATGTACTAGATCACCAACGAACTTGAAGTTCCTCCGCACGTGTCACTGTTATGACAGTTGTATTTTGCCAAACGATTCCACTAAGTTGTTTTTACATTTTCCTCAGACTTTTGTTAACTAAAAATGGTAAAAACTAAAGAAAAACCGACCGCAAATGCGGAAAAAAACGAGATCTTATCTGACCCAAGATTTTCCCATCTTGTCAGTGATCCTCGGTTTAAAAATCTGCCAAAATCCGAGCGAAAAGTAAAGATCGACAAGCGTTTTGAGTCCATGTTTAATGATAAAAAGTTTAAAGTTAAGTACACGGTTGATAAATACGGAAGGAAAGTAAATAAATCCTCCTCAGAAGATCTTAAGAAATACTACGATATTGGTTCGTCGTCGGACGAGGAAGAGGAAACGAAGCAGAAACTGTTGGAAGAGAAGCAAATCGCAAAAGATGATACGCAAGCAGATGAAGATGAGAACGATGCTCTTCAGAGCGATGGGGAGATAGTCCCACTGACACTAAAGGAGCGGCTTCTTGATCCGAATATAGACTATGCCCGTGGAGAAGGTCGCCTCATATCGGACAGTTCTTCAGACGACGAAAGTTCAGAAGATGAGGATGACGAGCTATATATTGAGCATGTCTGGGGTGAACTAGATCGAGATGCGGAAACCACCGAAGAATCAACTAGGCGGCTGGCAGTTTGTAATATGGATTGGGACAGGATCCGAGCTAGTGACATTATGGTCTTATGCAGCTCGTTTTTACCACCTGGTGGAAGTATTCTGAGCGTTAGCATCTATCCCTCGGAGTTTGGCAAAGAACGGCTGGCTGAAGAGGAGAAACATGGGCCTCAAGAGCTGGTTAAGAGAACCGATAAGCCGGAGAACTCAGATTCTGACGAAGAATTGGTCAAAGAGCAAGATAGTGATGCAGAAGAAGGTGAAGACTATCACATGGAAAGGCTGCGTCAGTACCAACTAAACCGCCTGAAGTACTATTACGCCGTAATCGAGTGCGACACTGTGCAAACGGCGGATAAGATATACCAAGAGTGCGACGGTATCGAATATGAGAGTTCAGCTACAAAGGTGGACCTTCGATTCATCCCCGATGACACATCTTTCGACGATGATGAACCCCGAGACGTGTGTACAGAGTTGCCTGACGCGAGCCAATACAAACCACGAAAATTTACCACAACAGCTCTGCAACAGGCTACAGTTGATCTAACCTGGGACGAAACCTGTCTCGAAAGGAGGGAACTGGGTGACAAACTGCTGGCGGGAAAAATAAACGAGGTGAGTGACGCTGATTTAAGGAAATTTGTTGCTTACAGTAGTGAAGAAGATGAGGAGGAAGAAGAAGAAGTTGTGGAAACCGTAAAAACCCAAAAGAAAAAAGAAAAGTCGCCGAAAGAAGACCCCATTGCAAAATATAAAGCTCTTCTTCAGGATATCACCGAAAAAGAGCAAAAGGCTAAAAAAAACAAGTTCGAGATGGAATTCTCTTGGGACATTACAACCGATGAGAAAACAACAGAAAAGTCTGATGAATCGAATCGTAAGGCAACACCACTAACGCCAATAGAAAAAGTACTCCTAAAGCGCAGTGAAAAAAACAAGCGACGCAAGGAAGAGCGTAAAAAGAAGAAGAAACAACGACAATCTGGAGATAGTGATGATGAAGCGGTAATTGATAGCGACGAATCTGATGGTCTTCCCGATGGCATCGATATGAATGATCCTTATTTTGCTGAAGAATTTGCCGACAACGAATTCGAACCAGCCAAGTCAAGAAAGAAGGACAAGGTAAAGAAAAATAAAAAGAAGAAGAGCAATGCGGATTCCGATGATAATGAGGAAGCCAAGGAATTAGAACTCCTCATGGACGATGAAGAAGATGACAAACAGCACTTCAGTTTGGAAAAGATCATCAAAACAGAAAACGAAACCAAATCAAAGAAGAAAAGAAAGAAGCAATTGAAAAAGTCAAAGGGTGAAGTGGATTTGTCAAAGAAGAAGGAAATCGACGATACGTTTGAAGTCAATGTTGATGATGATAGATTTAAGGCTATATTCTCATCACACCATTTCAATATCGATCCAACGGATTCGCATTTCAAGAAGACAAAAGGCATGGAGCAGATCATAAGTGAGAAACTGAAGCGGCGACATGATGATAAGGAGAAAAGTTCTGCAGCTGAGACCGATGGAATCGAATCTAAACGACCGAAGAAGATAATTGAGAACAGTTTGCTAGTGAAGAGTTTAAAAAGAAAACTACAACAACAGAAAAATGGTAAAAATTAACAAATTGTAATGGGGAATTTGATGTAGAAATATACATATTTACTTTCAAACAGTACTTAAAACTTTTTTTTCTTTTAATTAACTTATGAATTTCTATAAAACTAAGCGTAGTTCTTCCATAGAAAGTGGGAGATGCTACTATTTGAGTTTAGAGCATAGGTACATCGTGAAACATAGCAGAAGTGGGATCCAAAGTATCACGATCTTTCTTGGGAATAGGTCGAGTATCTACTCTGCAGTTATTCTTCAGTGTGACTTATCAGTCAACAAGAAAATCATCTGCTTAAAATATATGTAACTGAAATATTTCAGCTGACCAGGGGAATTGATAATCATTGCCAAGAGCCCTAGATAAGATTGAGGGCACAGTACATGGATGTATGTAAGTATGTTCCTTTTTTCAATAATCTAGATCTTACAGGTAAAATCTTGCTATTAATTCAACAAAGCGAATTGTAAATTAGAATCGTCTTCAGGACCAGATACTCTTTAATCAACTTTTGAATAATAACTGATCCATGGATGTTCCACTTTGCACAACCAATAACTGTAGCAGAAAAAAAAATGCGACATATAAGAACCTGAAGCACGGCAAGGCACCTGGATCAGATGGAATGTTTGCTTGGTTGAGTAACTTAGGCCTCCCTTGGCCCGGTTGTATTATGTAGCTGCTAGGGTATATTTAAACTATTTGAGAATTGTGTTGAGAGGTAAATCCGGTGTTGGGAACATGGGAAATATAAGATGCACAGCGAATGATTAACTGTTTCCATAAGCTTTGTTAAATGTGGAGCCTTGGTAATGTAAGATGATGACTTTTAAAAACGAATTGTTGCCGGTTTTTGGAGTAGAATGAAAACCTGATTCTAGACAAGCTCAACGAACTGTATGTAAGAAAGTTCTGGCTTATCGCCAAAGATATACATATAACAGAAAACTTTTCAATTTGATAGAAAACACTAGCCTGGCTGCCTAATATTTGATTGAATGCAGTTGATAGATTTTATTATGCAATAGCTAGCATCGATATTTGTCAGATATGCTACAAGCCTTACAATTAAAAAAATTCTTCTGAACGGACCAAAATAAAGAAATTGAATTGCTTATGAACAGTTTCCCAGAAAAATTTATTTCAAATGAGTCTGCTTGACGGACTGTTCTGTAATCGATACAGGAATCGACTTGTGCAACGATTTGGTTTAGTTTAACGATCCGCCTAATCTTAGTTTGGATAAAATAATCCAATCAAACTTTTTTTTCGAATATAAATAACGCATGTGTGCACCGGTGCTTAAGGGCCGACCCTTGTACAGTTTTTGCCTGAAATTCGACTCTACTGACCCGCACGCCAGTTGCGAAGACCATTTTTTTTTTATAGTATCCGCTACAACTTGATCTTTGTACCGGATATTCGGTCTTCTTCGTCGCCTCGTACCTGGTGGCTGTGATTTAAAGATTCTCGTGACTAGAGCGTTGTTTTCCATTCGCTCGATGTGGCTTTTAGGATACACCTGCTCTTCAATTGCCGTAAAGTTCTCTACGATGCGGCTTGCCACGATCTTCCGATGATGTCAATATCGTCTGCATATCACAGCAGTTGGACAGAAGATAGTTTCTTCCGTGTTTACACCTAAACACCTACTTCAACACGATATTGAAGAAGTCTCCTTGCCGGGATCTGGTGCACATTTGGCAGAGTTCAGAAGAGCTGTTTCTAAGTTCTACAGAGCAGTGCTTGTTTTCCAGCGTTACGCGACACATCTGGATGAGTTTTGAGGGTATCTAGAATTCGGCGATCTGGTGATAGAACTCGAGACGATGAATTCTGTCTTTCTGGTGGCAGCAGTAATCTACTTGAAAAACTACTCCCTCTGTTGCATAAGAGATAATACTTTATCTAAGCCACTAAGTCATTCAAACATATTAAATTGTAAAAAAATTTCGTTATGACACTTCTCACGAATATGTTCTACCCAAAAGTAGGTGCAGAAAAAGAGTGCTGGACTGTGCAATACAGACTCATTGAACAAAAAGAAGGAACAGTTTTGGGCGATATTTGTTCTTATTGAACGCAAAAGCCTGTAATTTTCACAGTAGCTTAATTCAATTTTAAATCTGTTCAACTTCATAAATTGAGCAACTCATTATTCCACACCAAACCTCAAATTTAGACGCAGCTTCCGAACATCCATTCATTCTCGAGAGTCGAGACCCCTAGGAAGCTCCTGAAGGAGTTAACACTTGATCGATTAGCTTTTTGGAAAACAATGGTGTTGTTGGTAGAGTTTTCTCCAACTAGCTCGATCTAAGCATATATTATCAGTTTACGTACTCCAGACGAAAATTTTAGCCATACCAGATACCTTTCAAATCTCTGGAATCTATCTGCACTTTAAAGGTTGCCGTTCGTCTCTCATGGAGATGTCAGACCAATTAAATATTAACCACTGATGGGTGCCAGCTCAAAAAGACATTCCAAAAAATTGTAAAGCTGATGAGAACGTTAAATTACCTCTGGGTGTACCTCACGCTACTACTAAAAAAAATATGATGTCAAAGGATTTCTGTAGACGTTAAAGAAGAAAACATCCCTAATCTTCTCTTTACCTGTTCTGTTCCGCCTGGTAAAAAAAAAAAACAATATAATACATATTAAGGAACCCTAAACTTTGTAAAAATCTCTGGATGGTACACCTTACCCTAGTTGGTGTCTTATTATTTTCGTTCTCAGCTCTGTACTGCAGCACTTAGCTCTGTAGCCCATGGTCTAAGTGCCTCCGTGCCTAACTATATCTCTGTAAGAACAACCACTCCGATATAACCTACTAAAAATGGAAACTTTCATTGACATACATACATTGCGTTGTTCATATCGAAACCAAAAGATGTATGTACATACGTACTATGCATGTGCGTTCAAGATATTGACAATAAAAAAAACAAAAAAGCAGTGAAGAAACGTTTGGAACACTATGGCCAACATGAATTATAAGACCCTTTTCGAATTGAGGAACTTGTTGAATCTTGTATTTGCTCTAAGATAGTTAAAAATATTTAAAAAAAATTGAATCGTCATGCTTGAAGATTTAGTCCGTTATCGTAGCCGTTATAATCATCCACCAATCTTTGATTTAGGTCAATCTTAATCCTTGTCAAATTCAGGCAATGGCCATTTTCTTGATTTCATTTCAGCTAAAATACACATGGCTCTGTTATGCGCTGTCTCACACCTAGCGAAAAAGTGTTAATTAGTTATTGATTATTTTAACCCAAATTTAAATCCTATTACTCATCTTCACAGGGTATTAGTTTATTGCAATTCGTTGTTATCTCAACTGTCTCTGCTTCTTTGCCATCAATCGCCATCCCAATCAAATCTGAGAACTTTTGGGGATCCATTTGACAATTATCCCACTAAAAGAAAAAAATACCCAAGCTTGAATATATTTCATAGAAACTGGTGAAATTTACCATATCCATTTGCTTTAGTAAGCAGAGTCGAAAGCACTTTGAACTCTTAGGGCAAGTCTCCGCATTATCCAAAAGGGCATCAATATCCTCTGTATGCAATGTTTTACAACTTAATTTAAAGTATGCACTTCAAATATTTATAAACTCACCTTCAGTCGGCTCTGTATCACAATTCTCACCCAAAGGTCTGAGTGTGCTCTTAGCATCTTCCTTTGTCATAGCCTGAAAGGCAAAATAAACACTTTTTGATTCTGCACTAATAGATAAAAGAGCAAAGTCTACCTCAATAAGCCCCAAACTAGTGACAGCAATCAATAAACAAAATGAGGTCTTCATGACTGCTCCTCCAGTAATTATCCAACTAATGATTACTAGTGCAATAATTTCTATTTATACTCACTACATTTTCTAACGAATCTAATTAATTGATAAATCTACAAAAAAAACGCACTTAACAACCATCATTTACAGTAATTATTATCCAAGATTATATATCTGTTATTGCTGAGTGCATATGAAATGCAGCACACGCTTTTCGCTTGGATTGGATCTTCTGTCGATGTTTTGAATTGATATACTTGTCAGATACCATGCACTTCCTCTATTTGAATGTCACAGTAGATAAATTGACAATCGGATTAAGTCTATTTAGTAGAAACCTATACGAATTATGAGTATGTTATTGGTTTTTTTGTTCACTGTGTCCCTGGTCTACACGGGGTTTTTGGCGTATGGTATTGTTTTCCTGTTTTTTTTCTTATAATTTGCGGTCGCCAAAAGAGATGTGAATACCCTTTATGGTTGATTCTAGCCACAAGTGTATAGAAAACTTGGGAAAAGGAACCTGTGCAATGCATTTCGAGAGAGTATGTTTTATAAAAGTAAAGGCAAAGACATAAGACATTTCTGCGATGCTCAAGTGAGACTATGGACCTGACAAGATCTAATGATCGATTGTGAACTAAATCATGCAAAATAATCCTTGGTGCACTAGAAATATAAGTGTTGTACTCTAGCTTTGGGGTGGTGAATGCCTTATATCGAAGATGTGATGGTTCAATTGATGATGATTATTCATACACACACCGAGGATGGGAAGTATTTTGAATTCCACGAGCTAGTCTTCATGGATAATTGTTGAAGGTTTTGGTTTCGCTTGAGAGCCAAAATACAACATTGCGTTATTTATGCATTGAATGAATAATGATGTTGTCAAGATCAGAATTTAATAAGTTTAACTTATGCAAGTTAACGTTTGTTTTCTACGGCCGAAGAACGGGGACGTGAGTTAGGGAACGAAAGTGAAGGACTGAGGGTACTGTCAAAAGCGAGGAAATGAATTGGATTAGAAGTAGCAGACAAAATGTAATTTATAACTTGGAGAACACAAGCACTTATGTGGTGGATATCAGACTTGAAGCTAAACTAACTATTTTACGAAAAAAGAGCCTCATGCCAAACCATATTTGTTTCACCGATGTGATGGCGAGAATCACTTCTCATATTCCATCAAATTACTGCTGGATTTGTTGCTACAAAACCATATTGTCGGACATTGGCAGGTTGCCGTGAATCAAGATATTTCCAAAGCTGGTGATTTATGAGCACTTCGATCACATTGGAAAGAAGGAACGTAAGTGCGATGGGCCGGTAATTAGTCGAAAATACGCCTGGAAAAATATCTCCACTCGTAAAGAAGGCTAAAAAGTCGGAGACATAAAAAAGCTTTCATAAAGTTTTTATCAGTAAGGAAGAACACCGCTTCAGACCTATAAGGGATATACTACCACTTGAACTTGTCCCATAGAAAATTCAATACACTCAAACATAGGTACAGATATGCAGTATGAAGCTGGCAGCAATCAGATTGAATGAGCATTAGGGGATCTTAATGCTTTTGACGAATGACGAAAAATGGTTACTATCCTTGGGACAATGTAGAATTTTATGCCTTTATTTGTATTTCGTATACAAATTTTAAACTTCTTTTGGTTTTCCTTAGACTGGTTGGCTTTATAAGATAGCTTGACAGCATATCCTATTTATTTGCGAGCGTCCCAATCTTCTGTTACAAGTTAAGACTACCTAATAGTTGAGAGAAGTAAATAAAAAATATTTTTTTATAACAAATCAAAAAAGAACCGCCTTTTAAATGTATTGTTCTCCAAAGCTTTTATTTTGTTCAAACTTTCATTTAGTATATCAACGCAAGGAGGATACCTTATGGAAAAACAAATCGAGGGGCATTTTGATAGAAACATTTTAAAATTTCGTACGAAGCGTCACAGGCATTTTTAAAAGCGTTTCCTAAAACAAAACAGATGTAACATAGTTATTTATTTGGATTTTAATGGAAGTCACCTGCATCTTTGCAAGTTATCATTGCAGTTTTGTACTCATCTTTCATGTCGTCTGGAATCATTAGTTCTACTTGTTTGAGGCCAACTTCTAATTGGTACTTTCCTCTTTTCATCTAAAAACAAATTAAATGAAAAATATATTTAATTAGCTTGTAGATTCCATCATGACTTAACTGATTTAGTCATTTCCAAAATACAATTGATGTAGCACTTAACATCCTTTGTGTCTGGTATGTTTCCATCACGAATTCCATCAGCTATTTCTAGAGTGTAAATTTGATTAGAAACTTTGCTCGTATTTTATGTGTAAGACCTAACCATCACTGAGCTTAAATTTTGGTTGACAGGACTGTCTCATTAACTTTCCGGCATCCATCATTTGTTGAAGAGTTATCTAAAAATATATTCAGATATAAAAGGGCAAACAAAAATAGTTACAATATCTGGGCATCTTATGACAGTCCAAGTTCTTAAAATTATGCATTGCACTATGCGCGAAAGTCTGCAGAAAGACGTGTTGGACCTTATTGCGATTGTCGATTTATTAATCTATAAGCGACTGTGATGTATAGGCGATCGACAACAATTGCAAACGTCGATAGTAAGTGACATTTATTGGTTTGAAACGCGGTGTTTATAGTCTACTTTTTCTTTCTTTCGGCTGCATAGAGCACTGTCAGACACATAAACAAAGACTCGAGACACTCGAAAGTGAGGGGAAGAGAGGTGAAAAGTAAAAGACGTAGCTTGTATCGGGTGGGTAGAAAAATATTTTCGTACTCCCTTTACCTCATTCGTAATTTTGTTCATTTGCATAAGGTCCGTTCGCGTACTTTTTACACTAAAATTCGTAGATTATCAAATTTCGAAGATTGGGGGTAAAATTCTCTCAGAGGTAGCTAAAATTACAAAAAAGTAAACGAATGGGTTAACAAGAAAAAGTAGAAAATACGCTGGTTTGACAGCCTCAACAGTTTTCAGACCACAGAAAGTTCTAGCACTAAAATTCGTAGCATGGGGGAATTTTGTACTCTCTTGTGAGTGTTCTCTTCTGCGAAAAACTACGAAGCCGAACAGCTTCTCGTAAAAATTCGTAAATTTTCGTAAAAATGCGCTGTTTTAGGAGGGTACGCGAACGGACCTATTATTTTTGTTCGTATCGTGTAGGGGAATTTTGGTGTGAGTGTGTATAGTGTGTGTTACTCCGAGTGAAGAAACAGAAAGATCAGAGATTTCTCGTATAGCGTCTTGACTTGTTAAAGCTACACAGGTACACCAAAGGAGAATAGGGAATTCTCGGGCGTTCAAAGTATGATCTATTCACAATAAATAACTTTTTATTCACAGAAGTAGGTACCCAAGATTTTTTGATACAAACGATTTTAATCGAATCGTTCGCTGATAGATATTCGCAATAGGGGTCGAAAAAGAACATTTTTAAATCTTGAATGATTAAATTAATGTTATATATAGCCGCGATAACAAGTTTTGTGATCAGTCATGCCAAATTATACTGGCTATCTCTTGGAATCTTTTTGTCATAGTACGATTGCTCAGTTTATTCCCTCCTCTGTTATCAAATCCGCAGAACAGAAAAAAATAAAATTCAATTAACAAATTGATTGACATTAATTCCGCATGAAGTAGCACATTCACATCCATTAATACTTACCGCTGCTTGAATATCTTGAATAAATAATTTCAAAACTGTTACAATTACAACTAACAACTTCAATGAAGACATTTTGAATACAAACAATAGTGTACACCGTTTTCTGAAAACAACTTTAGTCGATACAGATCGTTTCACCAATATGTATAAATAAAGTCTCAATCATTTTTATAGGCATTTATTCCTACCTATCAGCACCATATACAAATTGCATGCACTTCATCATCGGCCTTATAATTGAACCTTTTATCATTTAATTAATAACTAAGACATGATCACGCTTAGACATTTTCAGCCTATAATTTGCCGGAAAATACTTACATGTCTACATATTTTGATGTAATGACTTTGACATAGGTATGTACTCGTATAATGTGATTGCCTCTAAATTGTTTCAAATAGTCAAGTGAACTATAATTAAGTTTTTCTCTAATTTATTCCTTCTACCTCGAACATTTTATAAATGAGAAATTTTATGGAAAAAGAAATCTTGGAATGGCTCCATGGAGACATTTTAACAAAGTGTACGCTGCATCACAATGATTCTTTATGCCGTTGGCTAGAAATAAAATGAATTACTTTGGAAACTAATGAAATTCCTTGTTTTATTATATTTACCAGCATCCTTGCATTGGGTTAATCCATTAAAGTACTCTTCCTTGTAGTCATCGGGCATTAGAATGTCGACTTGTTTCTTGGATGATTCATAGAGGAATTTACCTTTCTTTATCTATTGATTGAATAATTCTTACTATAAATTGTTCAATTCAACGCGTAAGAGCTTACTTACAGTTTGCATCATTTCTAAAATGCAATTTATGTAACATTTCACGTCCTTGTCATCGGGGATGACTCCATTTCGAATGTTGTCAGCAACCTCTAAGTACTCATGTATATCATTCAATGATCCTAATGAATATTTTACTTTTGGAACTCACCAGTTGATATTTTGGGAAACTTGGGAAAACAAACATCACGCATTAGTTTACCAGCGGACATCATTTGTTCCTCGGTAGCCTGTAAGTTTGAGAGTAAATTTGTTTATGTAATTTGAGTGATCCTAGCATAAGCTCGATGACCTAAAGAGATATTTTGTGCTGTCTCCTATAAAATTCGTTTATTTCACATCGCCTTCTAGCTAAAATCTATCATAGTTCGTTTATAAGTCTTAGACACATTGAGCTGAAGAAGATGTGACATCAGTTGGTGAGGTTAAGCCTTTGTTAAAGTTTTAAACCGAAGACGAGCTATGTCCGGATATTCGCCCAATATATGTATGCTGAGACCGCACACATCCGATTAGAGACGGTCCATTTTCTGAGATGATAGTTGAGAGTGGTCAGTTAGAACCTTGTATTTGTTCATTGCGAGAATGTTTCTATATTTTTTTTTTTTTTGAGAAATTAATGAATTTCTTGGCAAGTCGTAAAACATGTTGTGAATTCCACTGAGACAGCATTTGTTTTGCATTCCTATTGATTGAGCTCTATCTTTATCTGGTTAATAGGTAAGTAAGGTTCAGATCCCGTGAGCAGAGATCGAGCTCCTAAGCTCGCAAGTTCATGAACAGATTTATTTTTGGGAATTCCCTCATGCCCAGGGACTCAGATAAGAGTGACTTTATTGTGTATGGAAGTGCTTGTAGACAGTTCTTAAGTAGTTTGGACTCAAAGTTAAAGGACATGAGAGTTTTAAGGGCTGCTTGGCCTGTTTAATCTGCAACAAGATAGAAGTTTCTATTCGTTGTGCAAATTAACTCGCACTCGGATTTTATATCTTGAATCGCATTTTGAAACTTATCTTTACTTGCTTAAAATTGGGCCCGATTGTATGAGATGATAATTCTTGCACCAAACATTACAAGCTAATTTCGAAAGATTTTTTTTCTTATTTAAAACTCAGGTTAGCTAAGGCTGTTGTTCTGGCAAGAGTCTGGATACATTTAGACCATTGTGATACTACATTTGATTAGGAATCGCAGAGAGGATAAAACACCCCCACTAAACTTTTGATACACCCTGTACTATTTAAATTCTGTTGCTTTAAATGAACATTTCCAATGTAAGTTATGTCCAGCCAATCCCAACATATTTTAGATTTTAAAATATTTAGAACTACATGAAAAACAGACGCAGAATCATTCCCAAGATTCTTTAGTAAACTGGCGTCAACGAAAAAGCATCAACTTTACTATCGGAAGAATCGCAGAAGTTTGAAAGGATGAAAATTTATTTTGATTGCGTTTACGCTTACAGAAAGGTTTCTTTTCTTAACAAAATCTTAAAATAATCTTAAAGAATATAAGAAGGTTAGTTTGCAAAGAATTGTTAATTTATACATATCTAGCCTGCAAATCGCAAATACATCGTCTTAATATCCATATGCATTTTCTTCAAAAAACAAGTCGAAATTGCTTAATATGTATCAGTTGGATAATGTTTCAAATGAGATCCTTATGCAACTGGGCGAATCTAATACGAGCGGACATTTTCTTGATCAAGATTTCTCAAAGGCAAATTTCAAGTGTATTGGAGTCGATGAATAACCTGATCCAAGAGAGGGTGCGACTTAACGGTCTTATCCCCACAGAAGCATTCCTCTATTATAACCAAGCAGGTTTAATCTAGGGCAGATTCGCAGTGTCGCTAATCTTCAACGCTGCCCGGATAACAATGAACAGGGGGTTCAACTACAACAGAGACGTCGCGATGTCACATAGAGCGGTTAGGGGAGTATCCCATTCAGTGGGTCACAAAATAAAATATATAGCGAAAAAGCATCAGAATTTCTGTTTAAGTTTGGTAGGCCAAAGTCGGCTGGATTAGTTTTATAAGCACAGCACAGCAAAAAACCAAAAACAAAAATATGAAAAAATCAAAAATTCATAAAATAAAAAAAATAAAAATAAGTGTAGCGATTAAAAATAATTTTTTTCTCATTCCATATGATAACTTTTGTACAAAGCTCTGACAGACTATTGGATAAACAAAGAATCAACACCGATTCCATAAGTGTCCCATCTTCCCTTCTATGGGTCTCGTTCACAAAATATAGCAAATGTGACTTGTAGGTCGGATAGTGTGTACTCGTAAATTATTTATCATAAATTAATTACGATGCTAATAAGATTTTAACACGAATATTACTCTAGAATAGTTCACTTACTCCACCCATCGTATAATCCACAAAAAACGCCAGTATTACAAATTTTAAAATCACCTTAAGTACCAACATTTTCTTTGAATCAACTTAAGCTTTGGTTTAGTATTCAACTCAGCAAGAGATTACCTTTGAACAACGTCAAATACTAGATTTTATCTGATGCATTCTCTTTTATATGCAAATCAGCTTAAATTGGTTGTCAATCTGTGCAATGAGAAACCAGACAACATGTTATTAAGTGTCGAATGAGAGAAATTAACGCTAGGGCGGTCCTGCAATTTTATTCACGAACGAAGCGATTGACATTTTTATATTTGATAATTACATGAATTGAAGTAGGGAATCGGTTCACTCATAGGCGGAAACCGTCATAAACTATTTAATTAAGCAATTCACAAGTGCATTATGCTGTAAATCGAGAAGGAATTGGTTAACTGTAGCCATTGGTTTTAGAAATGTATGTAATTTGACCAAGTGGCATGAAATATTTAACCTATAAATTAGTTTCACCGAATTATAAAGGAAGACTGTAAAATTTCGATTTAGTTCTCGATAAGGACAGGTTTAAGTCTTACATATGTAAATGTTAAATGCTTTTCATTTTCTTCTTTAGTACTTAACGACCTTCACCTCCATAGCAATCATCATACTAATATAGCAGTAATTTATTGGGATGATTTGCAAGTCAACTGGGAAATACCTATAAGAGTAAATAATATTTATGTTAAGGATATTTATTGATCGGAAATAAGAATAGAAGCAAATAAAATATAATAAAGGATGATTTAGTTAGTGCTACTTTTGGTATGTGGGTGCCATGGCGCAGTGGTTAGTGTGTTGGACTACTGCGTAAGGGGTTCCAAGTTCGAATCCAGAAATATACTATCAAAAGCTTTTTCACGACTCCACCTCTTCCGATCGTCTGACAAACATTCTAGTGTAAAACTGTCATTAGAGAGCTTCTCAAAACCCCTCTGCCCTTCGGATACGGCATAAAACAGTAAGTCCCTTCTGTACGTGTAGAAATGTATACCAAGCACAACATGTACAGTTGTGAGAAACTAGGCTTTGGCCCTCTATGATCTGCTTACGGCTTTTTGTATTTATTTTTTCCGGTCGTTTTGGTATCATTGGAATAAAGATTGTCCTAGAGATGCTAGACAGTGCTCAGAAGAAGACGCTGAAAGATTGGACTTGATCGACAAAATATATATATATATCTGTGATTTATAGGAAAGAAAAAAATGGCTAAACGTATAGAAAAGGCCACAATTAATGATACTTGGATATAGCAAAAGGCGTGGACAATATCAAATAGAGTGAGTGTGATGACAGCAGTCTGGTGCCGATTGGGATCAAACTTGTAAGGAATACACATATCGAAGGTAAAAAAGTCGAAAAGCTTTTGAAATGAAGCATTACAATGTCAAAGTAGAGTCCGTTTCAAATCACTATGTAATTGGAAAACTGCGCAGGGAGAGCATGGAAATGTGTGTTTTCATTTCCTCACTAAAAAATGATATTTACAAAACGGCTGAACTTTCTTCCTTATTTTATGATACCGATTTGCACACAATATTCATGCACCCCCTTTTCCATAATTTTCGGGTTTTTCCATTTACTTCCTCTCACTCTTCTTTATTGTCCACAGGAAAACTGTCCACTATATGCTCTGCATTGCTCTCCACAAAGCTGAGACTCCCGGTGTCCGATGTCCACAAATTTTTTCTCCACTCAGTTTTCGCATCTGGCAACAAAAAATTTCTTATCATTCTTATTATTTCTCTGATAATCGTTATGCTCGATTTTTCTTTTTTCATATGTATACACAAGATAGGATAGGACTGGAAAATCGAAAACCTGCGCCAGAAGTTGCATAGTGATTTGAAACGGACACTTCCATTTAAACCAATTGCAGCAAAGCATGAGCATTTCCGATCAGTCCAATTAGTTATTAACTATGACGCCTGCGGCCATCGTGCACCGCTCTCCTCCATTACAACGCATTCTTGATCGATAGGTTATGTTTTAGACATGTTAGCATTCAGCCCGAGTATGTTGAGATTGTATGTAAGAGTAAAGGCTAAATTATAATAGTCAAATAGTTTCATACGATCACTTCCAAAACAGTGCGAATACACACGATTAGTACTGAGCGACTTTAATAGCTTTTGGCTTCGATTCATTCAGTTTCCGATCAGTTTCGGTCACTTTTGCTCACTTTCGAAAGTGCGAATCCATTCGCTCTCACTTATGAAAATGCGGCAGTCAGGTGGGGAAAATTCTAAAATAAGATTTTATAACGTGCAAAATGCATCCAATTTTAATTTTCAATTAGTTATGTTATTAATTTCCTCAAAACAATTGAACTTTTTTTTATGGAAAAACGCAAAACTAACCAGCGAAAGTATTTGACAGATGCTTCCAAACGCATACTCCCATTGTGGGTTACTTATGAAAATGAGTGTACTGAAGGAAACTAAACGTAGAATAATTTTGACATTAGCTTCCGATCGCTTCCGGCTTTTATAATTCAGCCTTAAGAAATAAGAATCCATCGATGTTTTTTTTCTACGTATAGAATATTGAGGAGCAGAAGTTGTCAGTGTCAGAAAAGTTTCCAATCGTGTATGTCATTTAAAAAAAAATTCAAACAAAAGTACTTCATTACAGATCATAATTCTCTCTTCCGCAATTTAAATATTCTTCAATCCATTCTTAATGTGAGGTTGCCTTAAGGAAACCACCTTCTAATATGGGAAGCGCCATCTACTGTCCTATTTATTATCAAATATAACAACCAATATACAATTCAGCTCTAACAACCCTTCACGCATGACAGTTGTTCTCATTCGGAGAAAAATTTCCCTAGGTACTTTTTCCTCGCCTCGTCAAGTCGTCAATCGTTTGTCAGTTTTCTTTCGTGGTGTGCAGTGATTCAGTCGTGTGAATTTAACTTACAAAAGAAATTTAAAAAAAAAAAAAACAAAATAAACCCCTATAGAGAGTGAAGAAAAGATAAAACTGCAAAAATGGCTCTTAAAGTGCTAGTTGGTCAAAGTGAGTCACCAATTAATTGCTTTTTTCCATTGACCTTACCGATTTCAAACATTCAAGTTGTCAATCGTTCACACCCCATTGTTATGTGTTTTGTTTCTAAAACCCATCCTTTATTCACATTTCTTCACATTCATTTCGAATCTAGAAGTTTCAACGAATTGATCGATATATAAAATGCAAAAAAATGCTATTGAATTTATTGGAAAATCCATTAGGAAAATTTGCTATCGATTTTTCTTTGATGGAGTTTCTTCTCTTTCACTTAGCACTTGCGCAATGGTATGTGTCAGTGGAGAGCATTCAGCACGTTGATGACGTCACATTGTTCCTTTTTGGGAATTTCGTGACCAAAAATAGAATTGCGAATGTATGTATGTGTGTGTAGTTTTGTTTTTATTATTTGTTTACAACTCTTCTGATAGCAGCCGATTGTCAGTGCACAGTGCGGGTGGGTCAGGGTGATGGATGATTCATGATTTAAGTTTCACTGACATTTGACCATCGATTGTAGATTACGGCACTGGAAATGGAATTTAATTTGTATCTAGAACTTGGAGTTAATTTTCCGTTAATAGAGTGTGGAGGGCCCTTAATATTGGCCGGGATTGAGGTTCTATACGTCGTTTCCGAGAAATTTGTACACACTTGTTAAATAACTTAGTCATAGATGAGATAATCGAAAGCATTTCTAGTGAATCACTTTTAATATAATGCGACACATGTTAGCTTTTCTCCCACAATAAAATGCGACTTAGATGCCGCTGCAGTAAAGAACATAGATTCAGTCGAAATATATTACCTACAAGGTCAAAATAAATGCAAATTCAATGTTTAAAGAACTTAAAGTTCTTTGTAATGTTAAACTTAAGTAAAGCTTACAATTATTTTTTTTCTTATCTAGCCTGTAGTGCTATACATTTGAATAAAGACCCACGGGTATAAACAGAGCTTAATATTTTAACTTCGGAATAATTAATTGGCCTAGAAATGCAGACTCTACCAGATGATGTCGATAATGTGCACTACGTTCTAATTATCCAAATATTTTGCCATTTTTCCGATTTTAGTATCTATTTCTTGTCCGTGACAATTTTTTTTTAGCCAATGAAACAAGTAAAATTCATAGAGGCCAGATCGGGAGGATTCGGTGGCTGTTCGAGCAGTTCAAGATGTGCTTCCGAAATGGCATACATGTCAACTTCAGCTTGGAGTGTAGGTACGTTGTCTTGGTGAAACAAAACTGCTTCTCACACTGCCTCGTTATCTGTTTCATAGCCTTCCATGATCCCCTTATGGTCTGTGAGTCATATAATAGTGATTCTTTTCGATTGCTCCCTCAGCACCCACAAATAGAACAATAGTTACAAAACTATCTAGTACTATTTTGTTTAAGAATACCGTCAAAAATGTTCCTGATGAGCTTGGTGCTTTTTAACCTTTCAAAGACCAACACACCACGCCCTCGGTACCAATCATGCAAATCTTTTTTTCACATAACCTTTATTGCTAAGAATTCTATGACTTGCGATATAAGTTTCGTGTGACCTAAGCTATAATGTATGATGGTCATCTTTAACTTTTTGGTAAGTTGATAGGTGTCCATCGTGATGGTCACCTTTATCTTCCGTAGAAGTTCCGCAAGGCATATAAGCATGAAATACAGTTCACTTACTTTAATAATGTAGACTGTGCTTCTCACAGCTGCCACGCAAGCGTCTCGATTGTTATCCGAAATATTTTCCGTGGCTCAGCATGATGACTACCTTCCTGAGTTAAAAGGGTTCCTTTGTTTCCAATGCAACCGTCCCCTTTTCGGAGAGCATGACCAATTGATCGTCACTTCTTTCGTTGAATGGTTGTGGCTGTTGCTTCTTGAGCCTTTCTCAGACAAAAAGGTTCGCTGGATATCGAGAAGATTTTTAGATAGAGGCTTTCAAGATCTGGAAACTTTCTTTTAATCTTTCAGTTGCTCTCAGTGCTTCGAATTTGAGCCGATGAGTTTATTCCTAGGCCGATAATTAACGTTTTGGCCTTCTTAATATTCAGCCCACAGAACTTTTGTGTTAGCAAATCAGCGTGTATTTGGGTGGAAAACATTTTTGCAAGCAGAACACATTTCGTTTTTTCTTTTTAAATGCTTATCACCGATCTTGTAAGGGTATCTTTTTACTTAATGCGGCTCGGTTCGGTTTCTTACGAAAGGAAATCAAAATATATTTTTGTGTACCGCGAGTTTCAGTTCAGCACAAGCACTGAAACTCTGGTAGTGTACCAACACATTTAGGCCTATCCAGATTCGTGAACGTCCTACTCAAATGTTCTTAGTTTGTTCTATCTGCAATCATTGGCATAGAAAAAAAACTTATTGTTCAATGCATGCATACACATATTATATGTATGTATGAATATAGATAGTATTGATTTTTTTTTATTAATATATGTAAATTCCACTGAAAAACATTATCCTTTGCTGCATTGTCCTACCTTGATATCAAATGCACGTCTTCGTTTTTAACCCTGAACGGGGTATGAATAAAATCGATAAATTCTTGGCCTAACAATCTACGTCAGTATCAACAACTAAGTACATACATGCTTCCAACTTCAATTATATCTCGAAATAGATCGGTTACCTCCTTTAACACTTATTATTTTAATTGATTTATTTTCACACACACGTATTCATACTCTTCTTGCACACTCGTCATATGAATAACGACAGCAATTGCCCATTAGCCTCAGCACCACACATATTCGTACGATATTTATATATTTGCAACCGAGGTCAATGCTGGCTTATTGATTTGATTTTTTGTCTCTAGGAGAATGTGATAAAATTTAATAAAATCAAAAATAAAACATATTAAAATTTTTTCGTTTCAGAAATTATGAATGAGGTTGTCAAATACAAGCCTCCAGCGCAGCCAAAGAAAGGTGCAGCAGCGCCAGCTAAACCGGCCGGAGCTGGTGGCGTTGAATGGCGGGTGCTCGTCGTTGATAAGCTAGCGATGCGAATGGTATCCGCATGCACCAAGATGCATGAAATAAGCGCAGAAGGAATAACACGTAGGTGGTCTTCAAAAATAATCTTAGCAAATGAATAATGTTTTTTTTTTTTATATATTTTAGTTGTGGAAGATATTAATAAAAAACGTGAACCACTTCCAACAATGGAGGCTGTATACCTTATTACACCGTCAGAAGAATCTGTGCGAGCTCTTATGCGAGATTTCGAGAATCCCGCACGTCCAATGTATCGTTATGCGCATGTATTTTTCACCGAAGGTAAGTTACGATGTCATGTTGAAAGATAATTTTCTTTATCTTTAAAATAATATAAAAATCAAAATCAAAATGTTTAGCTATTCCCGATGATATATTTGAGATCTTACTATCTCGAAAGGATATCTCCAAGAAGTACATAAAGACGTTAAAAGAAATCAATATAGCTTTTATTGCATATGAAGACAAGGTACACAAAAGCTTAACAAAAAAAAAAAATAACAGCTTGAGTTTGGGATCAATGCAATAACCCATGACTGCGACTAATGTTATCGTTTCCTACTAACAGACGACGCAAATGATCATAATTTGAGTTTTCAATGTATAAACGTCAAGTGTACATTGTCTGGAATTGGGTTTCATACGACGCTTTAATCTTGTCGAGTATTTTGTCTTATTTGTTTGGGATTTCGATAATCGGGAGAATTTGTTTTGAAATTAATTTTGTGTGTATGTTTCAGCTTGATCAGGAGACTAATATTTAAATGATTTTTTTTTTCAGGGAATAAATACAAGTACTTACTACCATACGCTTTTTATTATTAATTGATAGTCTCTGAATATGAAAGAATGCCATCCTATTAACCTAAGGAGCTCTTTTTTTCTAAATCTCGGTAAATTCTGGTGTAGTCGCTTTCCTCGATGCCTGTAAACGTCAGTTTACGAGTCATACATAACTATTTACCCCACAAGTGTAAATTTTAAAGTACAAGTTTATATATAAATTGTTTTAAGCAGTGCAAGCTAAAAAAAAAAGTTCTAAGTGTACAAAGTAAAGTGAAGAGTGAGCAAAGGCAAAAAGTAAAGAGCAAAGCGAAAAGGATAGCACACAGAGGCAAATTCAACCATTTTTTATTTCTCCGCTCTAATCGCTTTGATTTTTTACAAGAAGCGACCGTATAGTTTATGGTCATTCAACAATATTTTTGAAACTTAACACGATCATCTTGGATCTCTCGGAATAAATAAAGTACACATTTAAAATATAAGAATTCATTCTTATTAACAAAAATAAAATTCAAATGGGACATTGCTGATTTGCTTCTATTTTGCCCCTTATTCTGACTAGATTCCATCCTTAGGTTAGATTAGGTAGATGGATGGCCAGAAGGTCACTGCTCACTAAGACCCAATCATTTAACACTGCGAACGCTGTAATAGGGTCCGCTGTTAGAACCACCCAGATAGTAATATAAATCTCAGGAGGTCCACCTAAGTCCTCCAGCTCCGAGAAGAAATGACTGCCAAGAGTTCTCTTTCTTCTAAGAAATAGGACATTACAGTCACACAGCAGGTGACGAATAGACTCGATTTTTTCTTCGTCTCTGCAGCTTCTATAATAGTCATTATTCAGCACACCGAGTCTCTCTGCGTGAAGGTCAATGACACAATTCCCGGTAATTACGCCATGACGACCCGTGCGTTGTGACGACTGAGTTTTGAGTTGATGATCTCTTCTTGCTAAAGGCCGGCTATAGAGCTCTAGCCGTTACGCATGTATCCAGATGAATCCAGCGTCTGTTTGCACGATCGATGGCTTCATCTTCTACTTTTTTCTTTAAAGAACTGACTGGGGCTGCTACAAAGGGAAGCCCCGCGATATGTGCAGCGTCGACCCTTTCCTAGCAAGCTCATCCGCCTTCCGTTTCCTTCGATATCCATATGCCCTGGTACCCAACTGAGGGTCATCGTATTGGCTCTGGATATCTCGTTTAAAAGTGATTTACAGGTTCTCTCCAGCCTCGACTGAGTTATAGCAGAGTCTAGAGCTTTAACGGCTGCCTGGCTGTCTATATAGACAGTTATCGTTTGTCCGACAACATTACTCTCACATATAATTTCAGCAGCCTGCGTAATGGCAGTGACTTCGGCTTGAAAGACGCTGCAGTCGTCGTTTATTCTAAAGGAGCAGTTTACTCCTAGAGCTTCACAATAAACTCCGCCTCCTGTACCACTGTCCACCTTAGAACCGTCGGTATAGAATGCCAACTCCTTTTTCTTTTTAGTCCTCCAGTTATTCCAGTAACTTCTGTCAGGAATCCTTGCATTGAATCTCCTTTCGAATGTTAACATCGGGTTCATGTGATCTGTTTCCGTCAATCCATTGGTAGCCTCCCATCGGGACAGAATTGAGGCTTGGCCGTAAGAGTTTGATGACCACAATCGACCTTCCCTCAATCTTATAGCAGTTTTGGCTGCCAGACTACTACAATAAATGTCAAGTGGAATGAAACTAAGCATGATTTCCATTGCCGCCGTCGGTGTTGTTCTCAATGATCCCATGATTCCGATGCATGCCACCCTCTGGATTTTGGTGAGGTTTGAAAGCTGATATTGCTTCTCAAGTACCATCCACCATACTAGTGAACCATTTGTCAGAATGGGTCTTACAACTGAAGCCCCATTTGGAATCTAAGATCACACCCAGGTATCTGGCTGAACTCGAGATATTTAGCTCAACGCCGCCGATATTTGGGAGTCTGAAGGTGGAGATTGATCTCTTCTTAGTGAATAGAACAATCTCCGTCTTTGAGGGGTTCACTCCCAATCCTCTGCTTCCGACCCAGTTATCCACTAGCTGTAGTGCGAAATTGAGTCTTTCACTAAGAACTGGAAGAAACTTCCTCGAGACCAGTTAAAGCCGTTTTCCTTCAATATTACTAGAATCTCATTCACTACAAGGAGCCATAACAGCGGCGTAAGAACTCCGACTAGGGTGTTCCTCTGCAGACTCTTCTCTGGATGATAGTATTTCCTGGACTGGACCATTTGTGCCAATGCTAAGGTGGCCGGATATAAATTTATAGCTCAAAATCGAATTGAATATACTACCTACTATCATATTTAGAGACCTAGAAAGATAAATAGTACGTCGCTTCTAATACAAGCAGTTTTATCATTGCATATATTTCTAAATTCATCTGCAAACAATTGAATGATTCTCTAAAATTGCTTTGATGCATACAAATATGTATAAAGTAAAGTAAATAAAACAATATTGCGTATGGTTGTAACAACTGAATGGTAAGATTATCAGGTTCCACAAATCAATATAACATTAATGCTACTCTAGATTATTTTTGAATTAAAATTCATTATTATTTATATTCACCTTAGATTTAATAAATTTTATTTGTTGCAAACTAGTGCTTCTCGAAACTGTAGTCATTATAAAATAACATTTTTGGAGGAACATCCGTAAGCCAGTCTTTTTTGTTTGTCTCCTCCCATTATGAAAAAAGGTCTTTTCAAAGAAGAATATACATATATTTATATGAAAAAAAAAAGGAATCGCTCCATAAGTTAATTTTTTTAATTATAGTTTGCCCCGAAGAACTGTTCAATGATTTGTGTAAATCGTGCGCTGCAAGAAAGATCAAAACTCTAAAGGAGATCAATATTGCTTTTCTGCCGTATGAATGTCAGGTGCGAAATTTTCATATATCCTAAAAACCTATGTGAAACTGTAAACACCAACTAAATAGCAATAAAAGCAAAAAATAAACAGAAAAAAAGAGCATCAATGTCTCACGCTTTTTATGATAAAAAGAAATTTGGTTATTATAATCACTCTTTTTAAAAAAAGAAAAATAATTTAAACCTAAATTGAAACAAATACGTCATGAACACAAACTCTAAAGAGACGAATAAAACGAATCTCCTTAAGTTTTGCTTTAATTTTTTGTAGTGTTCAATTTAATGTATGTTTAATGTGTACAGAAAAGCAAATCGTCCAGCAATAACAACAGCTACCAAACAAAAAGTTCGCTGTATATGCCAAATTACAAGCACTAGGCAGACACGAAGCTCGGAATGGATTTTTATTTTTATTTCATTGTGTGAAGTAGTAGACAATACATTTGTTTGAGTAGTTTAAGTATCTAAAGACGGAAGCTTTATGTCTGTTTATGTAATTCGACATATACCCACAGAGCGAAAAACACCAAACCACAGCACACAGTAAAAAAATCAATGTCATCCCTGTAGATTTAGACTTTCCTTTTTTTTAGTTGTATCTTTTCCTTCACTTTTTTATTTGATTTATTTATGTATGTATGCATGCATTGCTTTATTAAACGTATCCAGGCCCTGGTTAAGTGAGTTGATATGCAAACGAATTTATGCAGAATGTGTAAATTGTAGGAAGTAGTTCAACAACAATTTATAGAACCTTTGCTTGGGTATAATCGCTTATCAACTGAGGGGCGTATGACCTTTATCTGCTCTGCCTTTATAATGGGTAATTCATTTGGAGATACTTTTTTTCAGAAACAATTTTATTGGGCTATTTTTATTATCAAACAAAATAACCATACTTTACATTCAAGGATTATTTCTTTCAAATGTTCGCCGTAACTGCGATTGACATGGTCCGTGCTGAAGTTCCAATTTTCGATGGCGCATAAGAGTACACCTCAATCGTAAGGAAGAAGATAATTGTACAGGTGTGATATTACACGATTTAGATGACCAATTCACCGATCCGAAGAGCGAAATTAACTTCATATTCATCGAATTGTTCTCGCAATGAAGCCATAGTCCCACTGTCTGTGTGGCAAGTAGCGCCGTCTTGTTGGCACCAAATGTCTTGCAGATCACGGGGTTCAATTTGAGGCTGCAAATAATCCGTTATTATGACGCGATAACGGGCTATGTTCTGGCCTCGTCCTTGAAGACATTTGGATCAGGCCATAAATCATAGCAAATCATTGTTTTATCTTCATATAAGAGCAGCTATTCATTCTCTTCGGGTCGCCTTTCAGGCCAAATACCCATTAAGTCAGAAATGTGCCACATCGTTGAACAAAGTTTTCGTCGAAATGAGAGCACTTTCTTAAAGCTTTTCAAAAGCCCAAAGACTGAAACGGTAACGATTTGGTAGGGTAGTCTACTTCAATTCGTGCAGGAGTTCAAATTCGTATGTTTTTAACCTAGATCTTTACGCAAAATACGTCAAGTTGTTGAAGACGACAAGCCAAGTTGTTGACAACGGCGCCCAATCGGTTCATTGTGTATAGTACACTCCCCGCAACCGCTTTAATATTACGTGCCGGATGTGGTCTTTTGGCCGCATATTGTCTAATAAATAGTTTCATTCGCATAGCCTATAAAACAGCGAATTTAGTACGGAGAATTTTCGTAGTTTTTCACGGAAGAGAAAGTACAAACACATTCCACATGCTACAAATATTAATGAATTCTTTGGGTAATTATTGAAAATTGTCTTTAAAAAAAAAAAAAAGAAATATTTGAAGTTTTCCTGAAAATATCAAACTTATAGGTTATGTATCATTATTTGTAAAAAATCAACAGGCACAATTGTGTGCATTACCTAAAGGTGCCTTACCTTTAGTGGTTTAGCGATTTAAATAAATTTATCGAACTTGTGCGCATGAAAATCAATATTTTCAGTATTCCGTACTTTAATTGGAAGGACGGAACACTTTTGTGTTTGATGCAGTGTCTGTCTGTCACAGCCGTGCAACTTTTGAACATGTAGAGCTGCAACTTTCGGTATGTACATATACATTATGTGGCAGCACAAGTTGGTGAGAATAAATTTTATTTTTGTTCCAAATCGTGTGGCATATAAAATCGAAGGGAATTTTTGCAAGGAATATTTTCTTCTGACGAAATTTATGGAACTAAAAACTTAAACAAACATTTGTTTCTCTTTAGGCACCCCGCAAGAGACCCATGTAGTCTTGTGTACACATAGCTCGACAGACTGACAGCAGAAAATTTTTTCGAACTCCATCGTCGTTATGTGTGTCAGAATTGATCAGAATAGCTCGAGTTCGATTTTAAGAATCAAAATACAGTATGACCTCAATAAAAGCTATGCACGGCTCCTTGATAAAAGCAGCACATAATAGGTCCGTTCGCGTACCCTCCTAAAACAGCGAAAATTTACGAATTTTTATGAAAAGCTGTTCGCGTATGGAGAATTCTCGTAGTTTTTCGCAGAAGAGAGCACCCACGAGAGAGTACTACGAATTTTAGTGCAAGAAATTTCTGTGGGCTGGTTTTTGAAAATCATCAAAGCTGTCAAAACAGAGTATTTTTAACTTTGTTCAACCTGTTCGTTTACTTCTTCGTAATTTTGCCCCACTCTTCGAAATTTGATAATCTACGAATTTTAGTGCAAAAAGTACGCGAATGGACCTAATATCATATTGCTGACTCAGTAATGGCAACTGCTAAAAAAAAGTATCTTGATAAACGTAGCTTTTGTGACTAGAATATTATTATTTCATTTACTATTTGCTTCTCTTTCTCCTTGTTTAATTTAGCTTTTTTTAGGCAGATAGTTCGCCGCTCTTTTTCGGAACTAGAGAGTTACATATTTAACTTTTAAGTCCGCACACTATTTTTGAACTCGGTTATTTACGCAACTGCTCGAGTTTCTATTAGTTGATTTTATCGAGGTCACACTGTACTTGCCTTTTAGTACAGGTGCAACTAAAAATCGACAGTATTCGGTAGGGATACTAAAAATGTCAACTTTCTGCGACATTTGTACATACCCGTACATAACATTGTTCAAACAAAGTATAGAGCTTGACTTCGTCACTATAGGTAAATTATAGTGACGACATAAAACCGGACAAAACGTTCGGAACACTATTGCAAGGGGCCATCCTCGCACTTGCCAAATTTTTCTTGAAATTTTCACCACATTTAAACGTTTCACAGTTGGTAAGCGTTGTTCGTATCAGTTCATATTCTTCACCTGTTTATGCATATATCTAAAACTTTGTAGAGCTGTATATTATGTTTAAAAAGGGCAAAAGTGCAACACTGTTAAGTATGTATACGACTTAATGTTGATTAGGCTCTTTTTCCCCAGCTTTGCATGCTTACATACCTTGCTTTTTTCTGTTCCCACTAATGCTTGTATTTGCTTTACTAACACAACTTTAACGCACAATTAAATGCTGTGGAATAAAAATGAATATGTATTTTAAACTTAAATGATAATACAACTTAATTTAATAACCTTAGGTATTCTCTCTCGATTCTCCGGACACATTCCAATGCCTATATTCTCCAGCATTCGCTTCGATTCGTGCCAAGCACCTTGAACGCATTGCTGAACAAATCGCCACACTTTGTGCCACCTTAGGTGAATACCCAATGTTGCGTTATCGCTCGGATTGGGATAAGAATGTAGATCTTGCTGCATCGGTGCAGCAAAAATTGGATGCATACAAAGCTGATGAGCCTACCATGGGTGAAGGCCCCGAGAAGTCACGCTCTCAGTTGCTCATTCTGGATCGTGGTTTCGATTGCGTTTCCCCATTGTTGCATGAACTCACTCTACAAGCCATGGCCTATGATTTATTGGAAATTGTCAATGATGTCTACAAGTACACTCCGGCACCGAATGCCCCGGACAAAGAAGTACTCCTGGACGAAAATGATGAGCTTTGGATTGAACTTCGTCATCAGCACATTGCTGTTGTTTCGACGCAAGTAACTAGTAATTTGAAGAAGTTTACAGATTCTAAGCGAATGACTTCAAGTAAGTAAAAATTCGATCGGTGGATTTGGTATGTGTTGTGCTGCTTCTTCCATATTCTTTCTCCCTCTATATATTTGTGGCTGTATTTTGGATATATGTTTTCTTAAAACTAATGATTTATAATATTTCAACATTCACAGCTGATAAGTCATCAATGCGTGATCTCTCACAAATGATCAAGAAGATGCCTCAGTATCAAAAGGAATTGTCCAAGTATGCAACTCACTTGCATCTAGCTGAAGATTGCATGAAAGCTTATCAAGTAAGGACAGAAGAATAATTATACGTATCCAAAGCATTTGATATAATTAATAAATTTTCCAAGAACTACGTTGATAAGTTGTGCCGTGTTGAACAAGATCTTGCAATGGGTACGGATGCGGAGGGTGAAAAAATCAAGGATCACATGCGAAATATTGTTCCAATTCTTCTGGATCAGGTCTGTTGAAATGTTAATGAGATTAACAAAAACATCTTTCAAAACTATTACGACTTTTAAATTGGTTTAATTTGTGTCATTTCAGACCGTTCCAAACTGCGATAAAGTGCGTATAATTGCACTGTATGTGATGATCAAAAATGGTATTTCAGAGGAGAACCTAACAAAATTGTTCACGCACGCCCAATTGGGTCCAAAGGAACAGGATATGGTTAGGAATTTAAGTTTCTTGGGTATTAATGTGATTGCTGATGTTAGTATTTGGATGCACGAATTTATTTCTTGTATATTTAACTGAGAATTTTTCTGTACAGAGTCGTAAAAAACCATACACAGTTCCACGAAAGGAGCGCATCACGGAACATACTTATCAGATGTCACGTTGGACACCAGTTATCAAAGATATTATGGAAGATTGTATTGAAGATAAACTAGATCAGAGACATTTCACTTTCTTATCAGGACGGGCACAGAATGCTACATACCATGCCCCTACAAGGTAAATAAATAAATGACAACAAAAGCAATCAATTAATCCTGTATTTGTATTATTAACAAATACATATAATCTTACTTCATACGAAAACTATCACTATAAATGGTTCCATTAAAAAAGTCTGTCTTCCTCATTCATTTGATATTTTTGTGAGCTATGAAAACGTTCAAATGGCATTATTTATCAATAGTTTCTGTGGAATCTATAGTTCCTGTAGTTTCATATTTTAACACCTTATGGGAGCATCCTTGCACTAGGACAAATGCTCTTCTTTTTCTAAAACCTGGCCCAATAAAGTCAAAACTTAAGAAAGTTGCGAACGACACTTAAAAGCATTTTTTTCTTTTTTAGGGAAGCAAGTAACGTTATACTTTCATTGCTGCACAGTAGTAAAAATATTGAAATTATTCACCCTTATTGTCGACGTCGTCCACGACTCTAAAAACAAACGACACGACTGTTTGGCATTGGCTTTGTCGAGGCGGTGATCGACAAAAGTCGTCAGAAATGTATGTGGGATGTTGAGGCGCGTCGTTTTAGTTACGCAATGTGAAATTTAAAGCGTCTCGACTGAACAGATGTCGCCAATCGTTTTCGACAGACGACGACGACAATAAGGGTTATTGTAAAGACTATTCTTACCTTCCTCAGCTTGTGACGAACATACAAGAGTAGTACTGTGATGAGAAACCCTTACTCTCTTACACACGGCACATAAGGTTGTGTAAATCAAAGCAAGCATCATATGTGAAAACAGGCTATTTTCTAAAAAAAAAAAAAACGTTTTGATAAGCATTTCGTGACTTTTGCACCTTAGTTCCTCCTCTTTCATTTCCTTCATTCGTATCACTGTGCTAGAACTTTTTCTCTTCTAAAAACACTTAACTTAACTTATTTTTTTTTAAATTGCTTTTCAGCGCTCGTTATGGTCACTGGCATAAAGACAAGGCTCAAACAGCAGTCAAAAACGTTCCCCGACTTATTGTATTTGTAGTAGGAGGCGTAAGTATGTCAGAAATGCGATGTGCATATGAAGTGACAAATTCCGTTAAAAACTGGGAAGTCATAGTTGGTTCTTCACACATTCTAACGCCAGAGACTTTCCTCTCTGACCTGGGTAGTCTATCAAAGGAAGACTAAACAATAATACCAAATTGATAAAATGAGCAGTATATTAAAGTTACAATGCAATAAAGATCTAAAGTTATAAACAAATAAAAAGTATAAAAACGTAAATATATTTATCAAATCTATCTATTATCCTTTCTTTAATTCAGTAACAGCAAAACAAAAAACTATCTGAAAAAAATGTTATAATAGAAGTGTAACCCATATTTATCGCAAACTACATATGATTCTGTTATCGATTAACACCGATAAATTAAAAAAAAAAAAAACGGTAAATTGGTTTTAGCATTATGTTTCTTAATTTCTTTGAAAAACATGTTAGCTAATTGAAAAGAAAAAAATACAAAAATCGTTGTAAAGCATTTTAACTTTAAGTTCTTACAACGGAATGTCTCTTGCATTTTTCATTATAATTAGATGTTAGAAACAAAAATTAAATTGTTAAAGAGAACAACGTAAAACAAATATGTTCGTCAAATTTATCTTCCAATAAATTAAAAAAACAAGAATAAGAACGGTTATTGTGATGGTAGTTTTTATTATTATGGTGGTTAATTTTTTTTTTTTAATGTTTCTTATCCTTCAGTAGTTCGTATTTATTTGTTGTTCCTTTAGTTGTTTTTCAATGGTTTTTAATTATTTATTGAGAATTAATTAAATAATCTAAAATGCTCACGTTGCCTACGAATTACTTTTTTCGTTTTCTCGTAGGTAAGTGGTTTTTGTCACTATCGCACCAAAGAATCTTTTATTAAAAAGGTTTTTCTCTCGACAATAAAAACTGTATGTACATTTGAAGTCTTAACTTTATATAACACAACTGTTATAAAAAAGATAAACTTCACAACTTGACTTTACTGTCTACAAACTCAATTTGATCAGATGTATATTATGGTAACAGTGGGTACTATTTTCGAAACTATTATAGTTAACGAATTGATTCTATCCAGCCTGTTAACCTAATTCCAGTACTTCACGTT
Source organism: Chalcosyrphus nemorum (assembly GCA_949716465.1). Lineage (NCBI taxonomy): Eukaryota > Metazoa > Arthropoda > Insecta > Diptera > Syrphidae > Chalcosyrphus > Chalcosyrphus nemorum. The sequence goes on from OX454332.1 coordinate 50,005,917, forward strand.
GATTAGAAATTCTTACACTTTATGTACTCATAGTTGCAGTGTGGAGCATGGAATGATATAAACTCTAAACCGGTATTCCAAGTCATAGACCACTTATAGGTTCCTATCAATGAGGTAACCTTATTTTACATTTTCAAACTATTGTTAAACCAAATCTAGTTTAATTCCAAGAGCGCGATGTTTATTATTCTTAATTTGAAATGCTTCCACAATTTGTACTCCGTGAACCTCTTTTATTATTTAAAGTATTTTATTTTTGTTATTTATGTATGTACATATGTACAAAACAATATGTTCTTAAAGAAAAAAACTAAAAAAAAAAGTTACGATAAGCGGAATCGATATTAAAATATAAAAAAATTACAATTTGAAATAAAAAAACTTTATATAAAAATAAATATTTAATATAATTAAACATTTTCAAGCATAAAATAAAAACTTTAACTTTCAAATAATACATATTGTTTTTTCCGACGTTATAAAATAAATACATCTTTAAAAAAAAAAGTAAAATAGATACCAAAAGAATTGTCAATTTATTGTTAAAGTTATGGAAAATATAGATTAATTAACATTGTATGTAATATTATTACTATAAAATTCTTAAATTAAAACGATACTAAGTAAAAAATTAAAAAAATATATAAAAATTGTAATACGAATGTATTAATTAATTTGTTTTGTTTTTTTAGATACCTGAATTTAATACAAACTCTTAATTTAGGGTGTAAGACAATGCTCTTCTCATAAATTTCACATGATTTTAATTTGTCTGGGGTCATTACCACTCTGGGTTATAACCTTGTCGTCAGGGTAAAGAAGAATACACAAAGGGCTTTCCAATGTGGAACTTTGCCAGGTGATTGCAGCCATATTGTTGAAGCTACATCAATTGGCGGTTAGTTATTAAGTCTGTCTTGCCAAATCAACATGGAGAGTTTTAGCGTTCAACAACATGTACATTTATACAAATGATTAAATCTTTTGTTCGAGCACCCTTTCTTGCGCTTCGCCCTAAAAATAATATTTACTGACGAACCCATTTATCCAGAAATGGGTTTGTCAACAAGCAATTGCGCCAATTCTCGAATTCACTCCACACGAGATCCACCAAATTGCAAAGCATTATTGAGAACGGCGCTATGTACCACACAGCCCATGGCCCACTGGATTTTAGCTACCGTTAGACTTCTTGAGGGGACTTCTTACGAGTAAGTCACATGAAGAAATCTACATATTGTGAAATGAAATTTTATCTATTCGACACCTGCTGTCTTACTGGTGACATTTGGAGGACTTAAGCAATATTGCGGTGATTCTAACACCGGCAGTTCTTTTTCAGCGTGTCCAGGGTTAAATAAATGAGCACAATGGACACAATCTTGTTGTTCAATCGACTTATGTATGTGCGGTATATGTTTTGATTGCGTAGGTCATTCGTAATGTTTAAGATTTTGAGATGAAAATGTAAGTAAATCAAAAACAAGAAATTAAGGTAATTTATGATATTTTAATTACGACCGCATCTGTCTCAGCAAGCAAGCTTAGAGAGCATGTACGGAAACTATAACGAAGAAACCTTTTGCAGATTCTACGATGAGTCAGGTGAGACTCTGGAGCCTCTTCTGCAATCTAGTAGAGCACTGACCTACAAAAGATTGAAATATTTGGACAAGTACCAAATATCAGACGAGGATATGCCAACGTGAACCCACTTGTCATTCTTAGTTTCTGAAAAGAAACTTGTTTGGAGATACGTTTGTCTACGGCCAACCTGTGCCTTTCCAGATTATCCCGTCTGCGCTTACTCATGTTGTATATTCTATTGAGAATACTCCTCCTGGCCGCACACATCGGTGCCACAAATAACCTATATTAGATAGCCCAATTCGAGAATCTTCTCCCTAACCTACAAGCTTTTGACACTGATAGGCAAGAATGTGTTAGTGAAAATCACGAACAGGGAAAATCATCCCAATCATCGCTCACCAGTGTCAAAAGCTTGTAGGTTAGGGAGAAGGTTCTCGAATTGGACTATCTAATATAAGTTATTTCTGGTCGGTGTCTTAATGCTATCGATAATGTTTCCTAATCAAAATTCGTTGTCCTCCATATAGATGCATTCACAGAATCTGATACCTTGAGCATATATATATAACGAAACGCTACAATAGCGCTGCTTGCAGCATTTATGGGTAAATTCAGAAACGTCAAACTGTAATGCGGCATCTAATCGTATATGTACATATTTTCAAAGATATGCACCGATTCGTTATACCAATCAATGAAAAGCACTTTTACGTAGAATGAACTTGACGGCCTCGGACAACGTGTTGCGGCCCGAATTTGACTCTGGCGTTCAAGTTTCAGATGTAGACATGTTTCCTTGATGATATACCAAAATTCCCCATTTCTCAAAAAGCTCCGCGAAATGGCATATTTTCAGTGCAATATCGCTGACCAGACCGGTGTCATTTACATAGTTACAAAAAAAAATGCAGTTTTTTATACTTTATTTATTTATTTTTTTATTTAGTACTACATACAATAAATGGATTTAACTAAGGATTATTACAACGTTAGGCTTATTTAAAGGAATAATATATCATAAATTTGTCATCTTTACCACTAACTTTGTCCTAAGTTATTTTAAGAGCAAGTTAACACTTCTGTTTTGCAGTATCCCCTCATCATATGGTTTGAAGTGCAGTTTATTAAAAATAATAAGAAAAGTTTTTAAATATCATCAGTAAATTTAATAAATAATAAAATAAAAAATTAAAAGAAATTTAAACTTTGATCATTCAGTTTAATTCACATATCAAAAAAAAATAATAATAACAGTGACAAGGACCGCTGAATGAATTAGTTTCGGATTGAATTTTGGCACGACAGCTTCAGAGTCAGCTACATTTTTTATTTACAGAGAATATTATATAGTTTCAAGATAACATTGAACCTTTTTCCTCTGTTTTAATTTTTTTGCCACCGTTTTTTAAGTCTATTCAATAATGTATATTATAAAATAATTAGAACAAAAATATAAATTAGACAAACAACTTCTATAAAATACATAAGTTAGTTAGCTACTAGACAAAAAGAACACGAAAAAAAAATCATTGTAGGATTAAATTTAAAGTAGATACTATGACATTTGGAAATATTTTTTTTTCTTATTTATTTAATATGGCCAACTACTTTCTATAACAGGAAGGGATATCTTTAAGAATATTATCAGAATACATGATATATGCCAAACTAGTCTTGATGTTTCTATCAATGGTATCCTACAACGAAGCTTTCTTGTTTTTCTATGAAGAATATAGGAAGTATAACTAAATATAACATTAATCTTGTCGATATGTACAGGAAAAAAAATAACTTCAGTCATTTAGACAGTTTTGTGGAATCCCTGAAAAAATGCATAGTCCTGGAAAATAATATAAACTCAACTAGAAATTTTAAGACGCATTATTATAAAGGTACATCCATACATATGTACATATACTTGATGTATAACCACTTCTAGAGAATAAGAATCATCACTGCAGACAGAAAGAACATTCGGCAGTTTTCCAAGTTAAAATTTAGAAACAAACTACATTTTTGAAGAAAACCTTTTTACATGAAAAAGTAAAATAAAATAAATATTAGTCCGTAAGCAAACCATAGAGAGCCAAAGACTTCCTTCTCACAACTGTACATGTTGTGCGTGGTATACATTTCTGCACGTACAGAAGGGATCTACAGTTTTATGTCGTATCTGAAGAGCAAAGGGGTTTTGAGAAGCTTCCTCATGACAGTTATACTCTTGAATGTTTTTCAGACACTCGCAAGAGGTGGGGCCGTGAACGTTAGTGATATTTTTCTGCATTTAAACTTGGAATGGAACCTCATGCACATTAGTCCGATGCACTAACCACTGAGCCACGGCACTCCATATGGATGATGAACCAACTTACATTTGAAGAATCTTAACTTTCATTAAAGCTCCAAAAATAACGATATGTGCTTTACTAAGATCTACTTTTAGAAATCTTTATCTCTAACGAGGTCACAAATATTTAATCACAATAAAAGTTAAAAAAAAACTGAATATTATACAAATAAAATTGACAGATTTTGCTTGGCTTTCGGTCTTAATTCCCAAATTATTTTCATACGCTATTTACGGAAGCCATTTATTTTTGATCATGTTTTAAGTGAAATGAGTGATTGAAATTTCTTAAAATATTTATATTTGGGAAGAAATAAACCAAACACTATCTATTATTTATTTATTTATTTGACTAAAATTATTCCGACGAACTTGCCAACTCTCTAAGCTGAGTTTATAAATATTCCAAGACTGTGCACTGCTTATAATTGTCTTTCTAGCTATTATTTATTAATATTTGTGTATATCCTTTATAATATTATTTTGTCCATGTTTAAATATGTATGTATGTATGTATGTTTCACTTAAGAGTTTAGGCACGATTGTATGTATTCCTAAACGATGTTTGCTCTCTTTTTAATATATATATGTATGTATTTACAATTCTCATTTCCGACAATCCTTCCTTTTAATTACATTAAAAAAAAAAATACTTTATAATTTTAACATTTATACAATACACGTATATACAAAATATAGAAGGATAATTTTAAAAAATATACTAAGGTATGTAGTCATATGATTTTGTTGTTATCTTAGCTTTAAATTTAGATTATATTTATCAATTTGCACACTTAATACGGTCTACCATTTGTTGTGTTACCATAATAGGGTCGCTCAGGTAATTTTGGTGGAGCATTTGGTACAGGCCGACTAAAATTACAATGAAAAAATAAAAAATAAATGATTAAAAAAAAAATTAACAACTTAATTTAAAAATAAAAGAAAATTAATGAAAAGAAAATGTATGTCATATTTATATAAAAAAATGTCAAAAAAGCACTCATTAAAGACGTGTGCAATAGTGATTTTGCGGTTCAATAATGTATTTATGTGTTCATAAATATACAATATGTAGTATTAAGAAGTAAAAGAAAATTAGTAATATTCAAAATAAAAGTTATTCAATCCAAAGTTAGCATACACTTGGTCGCTGTACCTACATACATATGTATATTAATTTTTTTGAAAGTTTGAAAAATTCCGGGGGAAATTTTATTCACGATAGGGCTGATTATACAGATATATACATTTAAGAAACAAATGAAGAATAAAATACTTTGACAGCGCTCAGTACAAAGCAGTTAACAATGTATTCATGCTTATTTTGAATATTCTCTATTCATTCGAAAGATTTTTGTGTATTTTGAGATTCGAATGAAAAAGGTATTATAGTATATTATTTTAAGTGCTTGGTGATTTGGTTTTAATAATTAGAGTTGCTTTCAGATAAAATAAAATGCTGCTTTATTTTGTGGACCTTGCGAATGAATAGGACATCATAGAAAATTTAAAATAAGAGTAAAAAAATGAAGTTGAAAAATAATTTTGTGCATTCACTCGTCTTTCTTTTGGAGTTTTGTTTACATAGAACTTGAGTGGGACTATTTTATTTATACATACGAATTGCCGGCCACCAGTTTTTCTAATTGGAACGTGACCTATACCTACAGGATCAGCAAATATGAATTAAAATTACTTCATTCAATTTTCTACAGAAAATTCGAAATGGAAAATGTGTTCGAATGAAATATAACATTTGTTTCGAATGAACAGAATCTCAAAATATGCACAACCAATGAACTTTCGAAAGTTTCTATTCATTCGTAAGAGTAAAAATACACTCTGTGCGAATTCGACTCACTTTCGAATGAATTCGAATGTCAAAATAAGGCAGATTATCTCTAATCCCATGAAAAAGAGTCGAGGATTTTAATTAGGCAATTATTTCATACGAATTCATTGACATTTGACGTCAACAACTAAAGGCACACATTAACTTTGTATATCCTTAAAAAAAGTTAGGAAATTCTTCATAGCTTCTAGGTTTTGCCAAAACAGGGAGATTACGTCCACAAATTCACCCTCATTGTCGTCGTTGTTTGTCGAAAATGACTGGCGACATCTGTCGAGTTATGACGCGACTCTCTGAACACTTACATTCCACATACATTTCAGACGACTATTCTCGATCACCGCCTCGACGAAAGTCGTTAATTTTTATTTTAGAGTCGTGGTGTGATTTATTTCAGAGTGTAAAAATTCGCTTTTTTTTCTTTTACCAATGCGTACAAAACGGATGAAAAAAGTATCACAGGTACACACAAAATACCTAGATTAAATTGAAAAAAAAAAGTTAATAACAATTACATAAAAAGAAAGAAATCGCTTGACGTTTGTGACTATACTGACATTTTACAATCAGTACTTTTATTATAAAGAGTGACTATGACTGAGAACTACAGAATAAGCTTGGAATTGTAGAAAAATAAATTAACGAATTTCTAAATGTTTTCAATTTCCAAAAGATGCCAATGTTTACCTATATTCGTTTGTACAAATTGAAAAAAATATACCTAAGTAAAATCTAAAAAATAGGAATTTCAAAATGAGCATCGCATTCGGAAGAAGAAACGTAACAACAATGTTTCCATCATGCAATTCTGTATGGTTTGTTGCTTTGGAAAGTAGGAGTAATGCTTTCACTGGTAGATCATGCTCATCCAGAATTTTAAGAATCATAAATCCATACAAAAATCCACAAACCATAACATAAAAAAAACAAGGTTAAGTCCGTAACATTTTTTATCCGTCTAGACCAGGGGTTATGGTTTTATTTGTGAATTTTCGATGAAAAAAACGTATAAATGCTGAAGGCTTTAATATTTACTACTAAAGTGTGCATATTCCAACCCATTCATCCAGAAATGGATCTCGACGCTGAATATGATTTTTTGACCCAAATTGGAGTTAACTTCTAACTGCTCGAGAGCCCAGTCAGCGAAGAAACGGCATAGTCTATGGTCATTAACCTTGAGCTCCTAGGTCAGTTGAATCTTGTACGGGTGCAGGACCAAGTCATGACGCAAAATTCGCCAATTTGTGGTCTGCGACAATCCGAGTTCTTGTGCGTGGCATGCAATTGAATCCCTCCTGCACACTCTCACGGATAGCGGCCATATTTTCGGAAGATCTTGCGTTTTGTCGATTGTTGACTGAAGAGGTTTTACTTAAATTTATCCACCACGTTGCGAATAGTCCTCTCAAAAGGACGATTACGGCGACCGTAAAATGGCGACGTTCAAAAAATGTTATTCGAACAGAAGACAGACTTTCATAAAGCAATTCAATAATTTGCAAATGCATTATGACACTTTATGGTAATTTGGCAAAACAGATTTAATAAAATAAAATAAATTTGATAGATGTGAACAATCTGTGCACAGTCATATGTGAAAGTTGGAAAATCCCTATTGGATTTATTATATATTTATTTACTTATTTTTCTGAAAAACAGTATATGCAGCATCAGATTTTTTTTTGACGGGGGAGGGGGGCATACGGTTGAAAAGGTTGTCAACTACTGACCTAGACATACCAAAAGCCAAAAGTGCTGTGTGTGCTTTTCAGAAGAAAAGATTGGTTCGATGTACTGTGGTCAGATTAATCTAAGTTTGAGGTACGTTTCATTTGTGTATCACTTTTAATGTTAGCATCAAAAATTTTAACTAATTTTGATGTTCTCTAAATTAATTTACATTTTTTAAAAACTAATTTAATAAAACTTTGTTCAGTGACTCTGTACTGCACAGTCCAACACAGAAAATTTCAGGTTTTTGCGTTCAATGCGAACAAATGTCGTCCAAAAGTGTTCTTTCTTTTGTCTGTACTGCACAGTCCAGCACACTCTTTTTTGCACTTACTTTTGGGGTAGAACATATTCGTGAGAAGTGTCATAATGAAAATTATTTGCGATTTAACACGTTTGACTGCTAATAAGAAGAATGGTTTGGGATACGTTCTGACTCATTGAACAGGAGGTTGTACTTTTCTGTTCTAATCTGTTCTAATAGTTTTCACAAACTTGTGCTGTTCTGTGCTGTGCTTCTTTTTCAGTCACTGAACAAAGCTTAAATAAATTTCAGATATTTGTCAACTCTAGTGACTTTTGAAAGACGAACGGTTGGTAAAAATTACAACCCAGAATCCGTGGTAACGACTCTTAAGCACAATGGAGGCAGTATAACGATTTGGGAATGCATGGCTGCCAACGGTGTGGGTGTAATGCATGTGGATGATGGTGGAAGAGACTCGCAAAGATGCATAAATGTGTTGAAAGATGTGCTTCAACGTTCTTTTTCCAATATTTTTAGGGACACCAACATGAAAAATGTCAAACAATCAGCGCTACCTAAAAGGTGATTAGAGGTAAGCGTAAGATTCAGAAGTACACGATTGCATCAAAAAAAGTTACTTAGAAATGTGTCGTATACACAGTTAGCACTATGTCCAAAAAACTTGCTACAGTCACTAATTCCGAAGACTGTCCAACAAAATATTAATTATCTCTAATAAAACTATTTATAAGTCATATCTATGGTTATGTATGTACCCATGTATAATATATATATATTATATTATTAGTGTAGGCAAATATTAAACATGTATAAGGTGTAATTTTAATAGTTATTAACTATATAATTTAATATGTTAATCAAATTGGGAAGACAATTTATTTTATTTGTTTTCTATACTATGGAGTTATGTAAATTTATATCATGGTATTTGCAATGAATATGTCATCACACAGTACTTTTTTTATCCAATTCGATGGAGACAAATACAGTTGACAGAATCACAGAAATAACTCACCTTTTTCCGCCACCATAAAATTAAAGCAATCCGAAAATTGTCACAAGCCAAACAAAAAAGCAATCATTTTAAAATAAACACAACAAACAACCTTATTAACTTAAAAATAAAACTTTTTTTGGACGAAAACAATTTTTTGTTATTTTTACAATTTAAATCAGTTTCATTTGTTTATTAATAATTTTTATTCTTTTTTTTTTTTTGTATAACATTTTACTATCTTAATCTCAACATGCTTTAGCAGGGATTTTGTATTTTAAAGATACTTTGACTTAACAAAATAATATAATATCAATGTATGTATTTGTATATATATATTAGGTATATGCACTGCTTTGACTCATATCATAGTTTTCTGGACACTAATGAACTCATTATGGTAAATCATTAGTGATATACATATATTTTCTTGATAGAAGTTTTGTAGGTTTGTTAACATAGTTACACACTTTAAAAGTATGTAATTACTTAATACAATTGTGGGTTTGTTGTTGTAGTATCATACACAATTTACATATATGTATGCATAAGTGTTTATTGCAATATTAATTACATCAGCTATTGCTAAGTATAAGTATACATATAACGGTTTTATTTCTCCTTCTTATTTGTGTTTTTAATATGGAGTAGAACTTGGGAATTTCTTTTAAAATATTTTTCTTAACTTTACATATATGTATATTTGTTGTAATTTTAGTTTTATTTAGTTAATTACAATGGATTATTTCTAACAGCAATGATAGATTTCACTTATAAATGTTATTTTCTTTTCTGGTGGTGATATATTTTTCACATCTCCCAATCTCTTTGTACATTTTTCTTTTTAATTTGTATTAAGAGACAGAGAGCGTATCGAACGATTACAATTAATTTAACTAATAAAACTTATTTTTCTTCTTCTTTTTTAGCTTATATCATATAATAAAGCATGTACACTAAATCTTCAATTTTTTGTTTTATGTATACGGACATTGATAATATATGTATGTTGATATTTAATAACTTTTTTTTAAGTATAACGTATATAAACTTTATACACAAAAAGCAAAATTTTGAAGTGCGGAGAAAAATGATAGAAAAATGTAAATTATGTATTTTTATTATAACTGCCACTGCTATTTGACCGTAGTGTGGATCAAAAGACGAAGACCTTATTAATCAAATTTTTAGATTTTCATATTGCTTTTAAGAAATCTTTTCGTCAAATACATATTCTTTTGTAACGTATGTACATGCGACTATGCTTGTGATGTATGTATTGTGAAACGTGAAGTTTCATTGGAATGGAAGCAAAAAATGTTAGCCCTGCGAAAATCTGATATTGAAACATAATTAGCACTCCTCCTATAAATTTTTGCGCGCCAAGTTTTGTGCTCTCAATGACAAACAATATTTTTTTCTAGTTCGTACTGTACATGGCGTTGCAAAATGTTTTGCTTTTCTACAGAAACATGTGTCTTCGTCTTTGTTGAACCTTATTCAATTGGCACAGGGCGTTGCAACTCGTAAAACCATATTATGCTATACGAATAATTCATGGTTTAGTTTCAGATTCTTGTATTCAAATTTTAAGATCAATAAATGCGTCTAGTCTCAGAATTTAGCTTGGGTGAAACTGAATTTAAAAAAAAATACATACAATTATATTCCCCTTTGTAGAGAGCGTGCAGTCACATAATTATATTGGTGGTTTCACATTTGCTGTTTTTTTTTTTACTTTTTTTACCTTTTTTTATATATATATATATTTATACAACATACACTTAAGATATTCATTTCTTTCGAAGATTACTAACCTAAAATACAAGACAATGAACATGTTTAAATGCAAAGCCATTGCTTTGTTTATTAACATTTTTTGCAATACATGCAAGTACGAAAGTACTACTAGCACAAGCGAGTACATTCTGGATTTTTTTTTTGTTTTTGTTTTTATTTCTACAAATTTAAAACCTACTAGAAACAGCAACAAGCGATCTATATTGAGATTGAATATAATTTAATAATAATAATACAGTTTATGTATATATATATAAATATATCTCGAAGGAGGAATGTATCTTCACAAAGTAACGCATTACTACGAGCATTTATAAATAATAACAAACACAAGAAACTGCTGTGCTCATCAGTTTTGCTCAACAATTAATTCAAGCGTAATTTGGAAAAATCTATAAAACATTACTTAATATATTGTTTATGTATATGGTTTTGGAACTTTACAGGTTTATTTCATTTTGTTATGTTTTATTCCAATAACTTGCTATATTAACAAAGAAATCTAAAACGTTTCACATAAGAGAAATCACTAAATAGTAATGCATTACAAAGAAAAAAAACACATGTTTAACATATTAATTCTATATAATTGAAATTCCCTAAACAAGATTCCTTTGGATTTTTATTCAAGAACAAGATACATATATGTATGACATTGAAAAGCTTCAACTCTTCCGTTTACTTTAACAAAACATTCATTACATTACTTTTGTGTATGTTGTGTATAATTGGAGAAAATAAATATTTAAATACAATGCAAGCAGTGATTGGAGCAAAGAGGCTGTTTTCTTATTTTATTTACCTTTCTTATTCTTCATTGAGCCCTATCTATCTAATAATATTATTTTCTTTATTTTTCTTGAGAAAATGTAAATAACTATACAATCGACGTATATTTACACCATGTTTTGGTTAAAGGAAAGCAAAAAAACGATACGTATAATAACTCAAACATACAAAAAAAAAATAATAGAAAAGAAAATGGAATGGTTATAGGGAGTGGAAAAAAATAAAACAACAAAAACTTGCCATGCCTTGAGGTTCTCAGACAGAAAATAAAAAGAAAAGAAAACAAACAAATAACTAAATCTAACGACAAATAAAAATAAAACAAACATACAACAAAATATATATATAAATTTACTTGAATTTGCTAGCGAAGACATTTGACAACTCATTCATAGCTGCATTGGTGACTGCTTGGCCAACAGCCTGATTTACTTGTTGCCTCATATGTGGAGGAATATATTGTTGTGCTCCAGATGACTGAACGACAGCTCCTCCAACAACCCGACTATATGTGGTATACAATACAGTAATTTTGTTCATAAGTGTAAACACAACAAAAAAATAAATAAACACAAATGAAATTTTCATGTAACATATAATTTTAAAGGATATGCATCCCATTTTAGAGTGGGTGTTAGATTTAAACTGAAAATGTTATTTTTACACAAGATATATATTTTTTTATTTACTTTTATGCAAATAGAGATTGCCAGCATGAATACATACATCATGAAACGCTATGGTTAAGTCGTGTCGATGGATGAACTATTTATTCCCTTTTCAATGAAATTTTACGAGCTTTAGAAATACGAAACTCCGAAATAATGATAAATTATTTTTTTAAGACACAATAATAACCTTAAAATCATCAGAGACAAATGCGGCAAATTAAGAAAGCATTTGCAGCTTGAAAATATTTTTTACTTTAAATTAAATTCGTCTCCATGATTTACATTGACATTTATAAACTTAAGCAGAACATAAAGAAAACAGTTCAGAAATAATAGGATGATGATCACGTAAGAATCGTCACGTATCGAGTGTTCATTGAAAATTTTACTAAATTGAATTAAGATGCCTGACAAATGTCAAAAGTATCAATTTAGTGACGCTTTTTTTTTTTTTTTTATCTTCAGAGTCAAAGGATGATCTGAAGTTTTGAAACGTCTATCTGCTGATACCCAAATGCTACCAACCGCTTTTGCAAATTTAAAGGGGAATACATTAGAGTCAATATACACGAAACTGATATATTCATGTTTATTCAGCCCAAGTAAAACTAATTTCTATGCTCGCAACAAATCGGTAATGAACGTGTCTCACTAGTGACTCTGAATACCAAATATTCATTCGATTGAGTGGGTTGATTAAATACATATACATATGGGCACAGTTAATATTGAAAATACCAAAATCGAACCATAAAGACAAATTATCTTGAATGATATTGAAATTTTTATGCGACATCAATTGTCTACCGTTCGATTTGAAATACCCTGGTCATGAACTATTTGGCAGTTCTTTCTATAAATACTCGGTTTGGTGAATTATCTATTATTTATTGCAATCTATTGTTAATTTAAAACAAGAGCAATACCCCGGGTAGGATCTTTGTTACGGGTAAGAAATCTAGTGAATGCTGGAATAAAACTAAAAGTACAACTTGTTTTATGCATTTCACTAGAATTAATCGCGTTTATGTAGGAATTCTATAAAATGCTTGTCATAAAAATGCTAGTAATCTCAATAAGCTCAATATACTTTTAGCCCACATTTAAGTCACACGTAAAATCTCTATCAGTAAGACAATTTTACAATCTACAACACAAAAAAACTAAACTAAAAACTATTTATGATGAAACAAGTGTGAACGAAATCATATAAAAAAAAAAAAACATTTGTCTTTGGTTCTGGAAGGAAAGTTACTTATCATTATTTTTCTATTCAATGTGAATAAGTTTAACTTTATTTTTGTATTAGCTTCTTTATTATTTCTTCGTTGCAAGTTGCGATAATTTAATTTAAAGGAATTTTAGAATAAAAAAAAAAACCGAAAATTTCAGAAAATGTTTGTCAAACTTGTTTATTTATGTGTGTTGGTCTTGTTTATTAATGTACGTACGAATTAATGTTTCTCGTTCTCAATTTTCTTCTTTTTATTCAACAATATAACCCTTGGTATTTTTTATATATATATATTTTTAACATATTTATAAAAGGTACTTCAGTTAAATGACTTTGCATTTTTTTTATAATTTAAACAACGATATATAATTTAAATAAATTTATAGTTAAAGTTAAATTTTCCTAGTTTATTCTGTAATGGTTTTCTCTTCAAAGCTCAACAATATTGTAAAAGAAAATAATTTATATTTTACTTTTACAAAACTCAGTAACATTACATAGGTACACTATTTAAATTTATAATTATATTGCTGATGTATGGAGATTATGGATTTTAGAGTTTCTTCTATTTTATTTATTTTCTATATATATTTTTTTTTTTTGTTTCGTTTGTGTTAGTTACAGTTGATAGGCGGCTTAACGCCGTCTATGCGTTGCAGATTAATTTACAATGTTACAAAAGCATTGGAGGAGGTTCATTTTGCAGAACGCAGTGTGGATAGCAAGGATGGAAAAAAGAATTTGTTTAGATTTATTTTAAATTTACAATATATTTTATACAGTATTTGCCTTGTAATAAAACGAATAACGTTGTAAATAAGAAAATGAAAGAAAGTTATATTTCTAAAAAGCATCTTAAAGCCCCTACAAAGCAATAAACACAAATTTTTAACGAGCTCAGTTTGAAAGGTAACCTTTATATTGGATAAACGACATAACCAATTCATAAATTTGTAGAAAATGTCATCTCCGTTTTAATCTTTTGCTAAATTTCACGTTTGAGCGGTATTTTACCATTATGTCGTGGATAGTGGTAAAAATAAATCAAATATATATGCACATTATGTTTAAACGAAATAAAATAAAATATATATGAATACATTAACTATATCGCACGATTCCAGCAAAAAATTATTTTAAGACATATTTTCATTGCAATTAAAGCTTAAGAACATTTTAGGGTACATAAAAAAATATAAACAAAAATTAGATAAAATAAATAAAGCAGTCCATATAAGGCCTACTGTACTGTACGCCTTGTACTTGGTAAACATTTCTGAACGTACAGAAAGGATTTACAGCTTTACTCCCTATCCGATGGGCATAGATATTTTGAGAAGCTCCCTCAAGTCAGTAATAGTTTTAGACGTTTGTCAAACTCTTGCTCGATTGTGAGTCCGTGAAAAAACTTTGATGGTATTTTTTAAGGATTCGAAATAGAAAATCCATTCACAGAAACCCATGTACCGACCCACGGCACTCATAACAAGAGAAATAGAGAACTTTAATATCATGTTTCACAAACAAAAATACAGTTGAATAGTAGCAAGCCTTCAAACTGCGAAAACTTTATTTCGGATTGTAAGACAATCGGCGACGAAACGCGGGAAATGCTACATACTTCATGAATTCCGTAAAAATATACAAAAATCGTTGTCTACTCAAACAATTCAATGTTTTCGAATTTCAGTACGTATAATTAATGAGCCCACGCTCTTGCATGTTCTATTTAAATAAAAAAATAAACAAATAAATTAAATTTCAAACACGTTTCAGTGAAAACATTGTTTCATAAAAAATTATCGGATGAAAAAGTAAATAGGTTCTCAAGGAAAAATATTTTACTTTGATATTTTTTTCTTAACTACAATATTCACAGGTATACACAGTTTTCATTTTATGAAGCTGTCTATTGAGAGTGTTCTTTTATTTTGTTTGTCTTAAACTAGTTTTCAATGAATGCAATGCGAATAATAACCTTAATACGTATATCGTTTAAAATGTCGTTTCAATATTATTTTTACGGGACTTAGAATTTTCATATGTATATAACGTTTAAGTTAATCATGACACAATTAACTTAGCCCATATTTACTGTTTTTGCATACGTACTGTATATCTATTTACTTTCTTCAACTTTTATTCATAATCCCTCACTTTCTTGTTAACATAAGAGCAATCCATCGATGGACACGACATAATGCTAAGCTAAGGGCTTAATGCGCTTAATACTGTTTTATTTAATTTAGTTATGTATATTCCTTTAGTTCTAAAAATCATGATTAATGTTCAACAAATTTAAAAATTGTTTGCAAAATTGTCTTACGATAGTCGTTCGCTTCACCATTATTCAAAGGCTACCTTTAAAACCGAATTAAATTTAAGAAAGCATATATGTAAAGTAACATTTAAGTTAGTTTGCATTTAAAACAAAGATCGTATGTATGTGTAGTTTAATTTAACTGAAAATGATTATATTATGATCATCACTTTCAATTATTTCAAAAAACGGTTGGTTCTTATATAAGACCAATGCTCAACGAAAAGGATTTAACATTATTTTGTAAGTATACTTGCTTAATACATTCAGTGTGCACATATGCATGAGTAAATTAGTGCTCACTCATCGTCTATAACAAATGTGCGTGTCATTTACAATCCTTTTTGAGCTTTGTGCATAATATAAACACAAATTGATTTTGTTTTGTTTTTTCTTTGTTTTCTGTTTTATATACTTTTAAGCCCACCCAGTGAGAGAGAGTATTTTTGTAACTAAACTAAATAGACATGGAAAATTAAGAGAAAATTGTACTTACGATGGAATAAGAGGTGCTGGAAGAGCTTGACCGCCAGGTCGGCCACCGGGCAATGGTGGAGCACCACCACCTGGTCTATTAGGAATAGCTGGAGCTGGTCGTCCAGATGCTGGTGGTGGTGGTGGCCCACGACCGGCAGCACCGCCAGTTCCTCCTAACGAGCCCTAAAAATAAGGAAAACCAATTTTTTTTAGATAAAGTCAAATAAAAACAAATTGCCATTAGTACCTGTTGCTGGGGTGCTGGTTTCCTTGGGCCACCTGGGCTCGGGGGCGATAATCGTGGATTATCTAAGCCACTCGAGAGCCAATCATTTTTGACTGGTGGAGGCACTGGTGTCGACACAGTAGCCATTGATACATCACCTAGAATAAGACAATGGGTTATAAAACGAACAATTTATTGATCATTTATTTAAATAATATAAACCGATAATTAATGTATTAAAAACTAATTACCAATGATTCGTAAAGCCTCCTTGCAGGCATGGTACATTCGGAGCATTTCTTCTCGTCGTACTGCTGATTCCGCACTTTCTTCCATCATTTGTTGCTGTAATTAAACACAATTAGAATCCCAGATACACATAACCCCATTTAAATTATTTTACCTGATCACCAGATGCATACAAATGCGCCAACAGTTCACCATTTATGAAATCTTTAGCATTATTTATAATAAGCATCATAATGGCTTTTGGTACCATGTCACGAGTTGTTTTTGTAACAATTTTCATATATGAATCCACCAAGTTACGAATTGTTTCAACTTGACGTTCCAGTTGTGGATCCATTGAGCTAGTTTCACCCTCGGTTGATTCCTAAACAGTGAGTGAACGCACGTATTCAAGAAACGTAGTCATGTAGTCATTGCCAGACAAATTTTTATACATCATGAAGTAGTAGCATTGTGGTAGGAAGTATAGTTTAAACAATATTAACCATACCGAGAGAATCATTTTTTTTTATTACAAATACAAAGAAAACATAAAAAAAGAAACAATAAATTAGTTAAATAAGAAGATAGGAAAACTACAACAACTTCAAAATACAACAGTTCGACTACTTTTCTTTGGTTAAAGCTAGAGCTCGTATATTAGTGTAATCTTAACACGTTATTATTCAGAAATTAATAAACATTGTTAGGAAAGAATAAAGTTTTAGTTATAAATGGCTGAGAGATGAAGTCTTTATTAAATAAAATCTTGCAACTAGATATAACTTTTGTGATATGGAAGCAGAGCGAGTGAATTAATAATGAAAATATGAAAATAATGGCAAAAGGTTACTGATTACCATTTCCTTTTTTTTTTTTTTTGTTAATAAAAAGCAAAAAACAAATTAATGTTCGAGGAATAGCAGACAAATTAATAAAATATGATTATCGTTACATTTTTCTTAAGAGTGCTTAAATGAGATGCACGCACTGGGCGTTCGATCTGGCTTTGAGGTTAGTTGAAATTATCTTTACATCATTTAAAAAAGTCATGCAGTTCATGTCAAACTAGATTTTCTATGAATGTACTCATATTTCGTAGATCTATATCATATTAGCTTAATTTGTTTATTTCGTTTTTAAAATGAATAGTTCCAGCAGCTGAATAGTTAAGAAAAAAACACCAATAAAAATAAGCCGGATAACTATGATAAGTTCAGAAAGAATTACACGCGGTGACTGTAGTTTATTTCAACTCTGCGCATAGAACTCATGAATGAAAAAGTCAAACTGAGTGCTAAATATACAGAAAACATTCTGAACAAATGTTTATTTTTATTCTGTAATTCTTCAAGGTATTCCGGTTTTAAACTCCAAAATTCATCCACACTTATATTCTTAATAGTTTAATATCAAGAGAAAAATAAGCGCAATAACAACTCCTTCAACAGTTTTAGGTAATCACAAAACTGTTTTATAGTTATGTATGTTAATAAATATACATATAAACATAACGAATAAATCAGATTACAAACAGATCAAACGATCAGTGGAAACATCAATCTAGCACCAACACACCATAATCAAACAAACAAAAATAAAATAAAAAAAAAAATCGCCAAAAACCATAAAAAATAAAATAGGGCAAGTACAAAAGAGTCCTCTTTCCAATATCTTTTTTCAATGATATATTTTTTTTTGTTTTTTTCAACAAAAAGAATTGAAGTAAAAAATTAAAATAAAATACACATGTTTGGCAAACAAAAGATTAAAATGAAACAAACCTCTTGTCCATCCTGTATGATTATAAAAGAAACATGATTATTCTCATTTTTATAGGATAATAACTTCACTACTTATACATTTATTTAATATAGGTTTTGGTTTGAAAATTATAATTAATTTTGCGGATTAATGAGTGAAAGTTGAAATTGTTCACAAAATTTAGGTACATAGATATTCTAGCAATCTAGCACATTGAAGGCTGCTGCAGGGTCGGTTCAGGGAAAATTATTAGTCGTTGTGAACAATAGGAAAAGGGAAAGAAATTGAAAATTTGAAAACCTTGCTATTTTTATCTTCATTTATTATTTGCTCTTGGAAATTATCGTTAGTTATAAATCGGAAAAGTTGCTATGAGAAAAAAATTTGTTAAAATAGTGAAATTGTGAAACGACTTAGTTTTAAAATAAAGTAATAATGTTTCATGTACAGTGTTATGCGAAATAGTGGGTGTAGAATCTTTCTTGGTAACATAAACTTGCTGTGGCAATAAAATATACGAAAACAAAGAATTGTAAAGGGTTTTCAAAATTGGACAGTTGATTCCGGCCATATTGTGGAAGCTGCATCTTTCAAATTGGCTGTAATTTATTTAATCTGTCTTGCCGAATCTGTCTTGAAGAGTTATAGCGTTCAACAACATGTGCAAATGATTAAATTGTTGGTGAATAAATTCGACTCGACCGGTTTGCAAGTACGTCAACGAAACGATCCGGCCTTTGTTCGCTTACTGGGCTCCCGAGCAGTTAGAAGTTGACCTCAATTTTAATCGAAAAATCATATTCAGCGACCAGGGACAAGCAAAATTTTCGAATGTGAGACGTTAACAACCTACACGAGATCAAATTGCAAGGCATCCAAAAGAAGGCACTATTTGATGTGGATTTTGGACTGGCGGCATCATCGCTTCATACCTTCAATTGGATGATATTGACAGTGAAGACATGTGGTTTTAACAGGACGGCGCTACGTCTCACACAGCCAGTAACACAATGAACATTTCGCACCAGCGTTTTTCGAGCATGATTATCTCACGCAGAGATAGACTTCTTATACTTCTTTTGCAGGGGTTTTCAGCGGTCGATGCCAATAAACATCACTGTCCTCTTGACACTGTTTCGTTTTTTAAAACTATGTATAGAATAAATGAGGAATGTTTAAAAAATCAGATCAATTTCTTCTTCAACAGTATATCAAACTTTAACCACAAATGTTTTTTTATTTGCGTATGCGTGTCATATTTCAAAAGCGGGTTTTGTTACGAAGAAGGATTCTACACGTATTATTTTGCACACGACTGTATATTTGTATATTCATATGTATGTATATGTGTAGGTTGTACTTAGAATTAGTCTTTAATCAAAGATTCATGTGGTATTATAAATTGTTAGTAATGGCGCTTCCATGTTTTATGTAATTTTTACTTCAAGTAGTTCAGCGGTTTCCTCGTTACATTAAAGACTCAAATCATTACTTTGAATTTTATGCCGTTTTACTTAATAAATTTATTGTTACTAAAATAACGTGTCCAAAAAATCCACAGCCTTTAATGAAGTGGTAGATAAACTTCTTTAGTACAGGAAATTTTTGATTCGGAAACTTGTATCAAAGTAAAATATTGGACATTGTAAAAATTGTCGCTTAGTAAATTTATATTTGCCGCTTTCATCAATTTGTCTAATGCCATTGTAATACAAAATAGATTTTCTTTCGCCTATGCATTTTGCAATGCTTCAAATTTAAAATGCAATTTATTTTCCAACGTCAATTTGAGTTCAATATAATTCTCTACGCCAAACAACCGATATAAGTACACAGTTCTTGACTATAACAATAGAGTACCTGCATTAGATAATCTTTGTTAATCAATATACTTGTACATAGTTACAAAAGAAGACCTACAGTTTGTTTAGAGAGACTTGTACATTAAACCCGCTCGAAAGGGCGAGGCAATTATTATTCCACATAACTTCCTAGTTCGCAAACTAAAATATCAAGCGACAACAAAATTGAAAGCAGGTCATCCACGCTAAAATTTTGAATCGACAATATGAGTATTGCCTTTCAAAATTTTTTCTTATATAATTACATTGTTTTAACTTA
This sequence comes from Chalcosyrphus nemorum, assembly GCA_949716465.1. Classification (NCBI taxonomy): domain Eukaryota; kingdom Metazoa; phylum Arthropoda; class Insecta; order Diptera; family Syrphidae; genus Chalcosyrphus; species Chalcosyrphus nemorum. Next base: position 50,026,335 of record OX454332.1, read on the forward strand.
AAACACGCTGTCTTAATACATTTCAATTAGATTCAAACTGAGGAAGCGCCAAAAGAGAAAAATAATAATGAAATTATAATGAAAGTCAATTTAAAGGATGTACAAATTTAAGTTTGACATAATTATGTATATCAATCATTTTCAAGTACATAAAGAAGAATGCAAGAGAGTGCAACGATTTTTAGTTTTCCATATATTGAAATAATACCGTTATGCGGCGTTATCTTCTCCTCGTATCGGATACTGAATGGTGAACTTTAAGGATATTTTATCGACTGTTATTAGAAAAAACTTAAATTTTACATCCAGAAATTTTGAATTGTAATTAAACTGATAAAAAGTTTAAATGTGTATAAATAAGCAAAAAAAGAAAGTCCATAAATAAAAACTATACAGGACGGAGGTTGCAGCTCTTTGCTTAAATCGTTCTCATATGTAGATAAAGAGATACACACACAAGAAGAGTATAGATGAGCGCCCAAATGATTGGTTTGATTATTATTATTATTTTTTTTTTATTTCAAAAATGGGACGAAACAGAAAATAAACAGTATCACAACATGAATGATTAATGGATGAAATAAAAACCAAAACATAGGGAAGACATTTGACGTAAGAAACTCACCTCATCCCCATTCTCCTGTGTTACATCCTTCTCTGGGTATACACCAGCTCGCAGGAATGATGCTTTCCATGAGTCTACTTCATCTACATTTTCACACGATAACTCCAATTGTTTGTAGTCCTGTGGTGATAAGTAATCATTTTAAATAAAAAACAAAATTACATTTGACCACACAAAAAAAAAAAAAAATAAATTACCTTGTAAACATTGCGACCATCGGGACTAAATAAAGCAAATGTATGTCTTCGAGACATGAATCCTTGTTCAATATCTCTTAATTTTAGTCCATCAAGAGGCAACATGAATTTCTTCTCCTTTTCATCTTCATCTTTGAACCAAGAGATACTCTCCGAAGTAAGCACAAACCAATATGGCCGGGAACCACCTGTACACGCATACAACGATTAAAGATATGGTATAGGTGTCGGCAATTAGATTGCAATTTAGTTTGAATAAATGAACCGTTTATTATCGTAAGTTACATTCACACAAGCATAGTCTGTCATGCGTTAAAAAAAAACGTTATCAATAGGAAAGGGAAGGGACAGTTTGTAAAGTATTACATTTTCTATGCAAACCTTTACAGCGTACATTCACCTTGTGTTACCATAGGTCAATGTCAACAAAAACAGTTCTTCTTGAATGTAGAAAAGCCAAATAAACAAGCATCCTCTTATTATTATATGTATCTACTGGGGAATCTATTGTTCGCTATTCTAGGTCAATATGTGTTCGCTGCTGCATTCATTGCTGGATTAGTTTTAAAGTGGTTCTTTCTTCTTCTTTTTTTCCTCATTACAGCAATAAAATTGTTTTTGTTTTTAGTGTACATTACTGATCCGAGGACATGGTGAATAAGTTTTAAGACAATAATCGTCGTAATGATTTATTGTGTGCAGGTGTGCCAAATTTGCATGGAAAAGATTTTTTTAGATCATTTATTAGTAATAGATGAGATGGGTTTTATGCACTAGTTAATAGCAGAATAGTTTAATGAGTGCATCGCATGAGTTTTATAATTGTAAAATTAGGAGATTACATTGGAAATCACATTTTAAACTTCAGTCGAGTTAAAAAATGAAGGTAAATTCATCCTAAATTTATAGACTGCAGATTATGTCACAGCCCATAATGGCAACCGACCCAAGCACAAACACGGCGACTATTTGTTGCAACGATTTTGAAAACATTTATTGCTACAATAAAGAATAGAACCCTCAATTGGATTTTCATCGAAATTACTATTTAAATTTTAACACTCTGCGGTGCGGTATCACATAATAGAGGAGGAGCCCTGCAGATAATGAGGAAATTGTGGTAATGAGGAAATTTAGAACACAACCCACTTCCTATACCACTACCGCGGAATCCAACACGTAAGGTATGGACGCACTTCTTCAAGGACCTACAAGAGCTCTCCAGAACATCACTGGGAAAAACATAAAAATTGTATTTGTATACATATATGCTTGATGTGTATGTTAAGGAAACAAGGTAAATTGTATATTTTATATTTATGTATTTTAACAAAGTACAGGATTACACCGACTAAGGCACAGTCTCGTCCCTTCAAATATGGGTACAACAATGGGTCAATACTAACTTGAGTGTGAGGAGGAGAATCATCTCCCGGCCAGCCTACATACTTAACCTAACCCTTACTTTTATTAAAATAGCTATTGCACTTTTATGCTGCTGTTCAGTTATTTTTTTTTAAGTTGATCTATTTTACAGTTTTGAAGCCATATCGTTGAAGCTATTATAGTAGCGAGCCAATTGGCTTTTTGTTACTTATTGAAATTGCTAATTGCATATATGAAGTACCGCCGGATTGTAGGAAGTGTGGTGATCACCATAAATAACTTGTAAAAACTTATCTAACACGGGAAAGAGTTGAGCAGAGTTGAAGCAAAAAACGCATTAATGAAGCCCTAGTGCCCACAAGGGGATAAGTAAAGTTGTTGTATGGGGGGAGTTGTGAGTACCCTCGATCAAATATGATTTAAATAAAGTGCCGAATAGGATTAGAGCGAAACTCCGGTATGATTTCCACCCGTTAAGGCCGTAATCTCATTTGGACATCTCTATTATATTCAGTATGTATTTTTTGGTTCATTTTTTGTGTCCACAAACCCAAAAAAAAAAAACGTATTATTCAGTCATAGCCAAAGGCACTGACCACATAATTATTGACTTGAGTTATGACTCTTGATAACATTTACAATGCCTTACTGTGATTAGTCTTTTTTAAGAAATTGGAGTTGTTGGGATGCAGATTGTTACAGTCTTTTCAAACTTTATAAGTTTTTATAGAGCTCTCCAAGAAAAGAACTGTGTACAAATTAACAACGGGGTTAAACACATGAATCAAACAGGAAAATCGTTTACTTTACGCAGCATAGCGTATTGAATTTTTATTCTATTTTCACTTCTGTTATCTCTTAATCACAATATTTTTCTCAGCAGCTTTAAATTTAACTTACGATAAGATGTAATGATTGATAACTTCTAAGGAAATCATATGCAATGAATCGTGCTAAATGCAATTTGGCATTTTGTGGACTGGAAAACATAAGCATGCAGAGTTTGAATGGAGCAGACTGCACATTACACAAAACCATGAAACCTTTGCAGAGGGGGTATAAATAAGTTAAGGAGACAGGACTTCAATACAAACCAAGAGCTCGTGGTAAAAAACTCATCAACGCTACAAAAGTCAAAAAAATAAGAAAACAAAAAATAAAACAGACAGAAAAACTCAAGAAACTAATTAATTTCTAAAAAAAAACAACATGTAAGAAACTTAAATAATAAAACCGAAAAAATAAAAACATATTCATGCTTAATAAACCAAAAATGGTAAAAGCTACGTAAGGAGGGACTGAAACATATCGAGTCGAGGTGCAAACATGTTTTAGGGATACAAAAAATAAACAAACAGTTCCTCTCTATTCATTTGTGAATGTGAACCTTGAACTCACCTTTCATGATGCCCAAGTTCTGGATGACCATGTGTCCTTTACGGATGACTTGGTTACCAAGCGCTCGTGTTCCTGTCTTGTTGGCATTTTCAGATTTACTTTGAGCACTAAATGGAAAGATAATCAAAAATGAACTCATGCTAAAATAGATATTTTTTTGTGGATTCTTCTTACTTTGCAAATCCGATAAAGTCCTCATGATTGGTGTTCATATATGCCAATTCAAAGTCAATTAACAGAAGGATCTGTTCTTTGCAATACTGCTCACGTTGGCGGATATGTGTAGCGATAATGCGCTCGGTTTCCTCACGCAGTCTTGGGTAGCGGGACATCTAAGATAAATAAACAATATAAGAGAAATTATGAGCGCAGTATTTAAAAAAAACATACCTTATCTGTACACAGCCGGACAACAGCTGAGAGCTCTTGCACGACTAAATCGACACACTTTATCACGGGTTCCTTAAGCTGTGCTATTTGCCGCTTAACAATAGCCTCAAAAGCCATATCAGGTGTGAACAGACCAACTCGAATACCATGAATATTGCGGATAGCAAAGGAAATCTCACGACGGAGCTCTTTCTCGTCACAGGACATTTTGACGATTTCAAACCGAAGCCTGGAATTAAATTAGATAAATATTAGAAAGTACAGTACACTATAAATATAAAAATAGAAACCTACCTTTCGTGGAAGATTCGATTGATCTTAGCACCTCCAGACAATTCATTTGTATTCACAAGCGCCGATCCTGAGCCCTCAATTGTTCTCTCGAAATCTGATTGCAATTGCTGAATCATCCTGGAAAGATTTTTTTTTTTTTATTTATACAGCCAGCGTTGAACAGTTTTTATTTTCAACTTACTGCAACATAGCTTTGGTCTTAATACTTGGATCATCTGGTCTAAAGTGCTTAAACTGTTCCACATCCTTCTCTAGAGCCAACATCTGTTTCTGTAATTTATCTCTTAATCCTGGCAATGTATCCCGAATATGATTGGTCAATTGTTGATTAAGCACACGCTGAAGATATGGTGTTCCCAACCGATCAGCCATATGCCGATAAGATGGATGACTAAGGAAAAACTTTCGTTCTGCCGCCAAAGCAGCATGAATATCTTTCCTTCCATCGATATCCTTCTGTGAACGATTTACGACGCCGATGTAACCACGTCTCAATGGAAGCAACTTATTCTCTAAAACATCCCTTGCGTCTGTACCTTCATCCATCAAATCTAACTTAGTGATCACACCAATTGTGCGTATACCTTGAGGATCAACCTCTTTGGCCAGCTTCAAGGCGTCCGAATTCGCCAAATCTGTATTGGCCGGAGTTACGGCCAATATTAAGCATGTTTCTTTACGAATGAACTGGAAAATCATTCCCTTAATTTGCTGTTCAATGTCCACTGGTTGATCACCAATTGGAACTTTTGTTAGACCTGGCAAATCAATCAATGTTAAATTGAGCACATGTGGAGAGTAAACTCGAAGATTAATGGGAATATTAGAGATGCCCTTATTACTGCCGGTTACACGATCTGTTTCAGCTTCGATTTCAGATCGAATCTCATTAAAGTCAGTAAATTTTTTACCCTTGCAATGAAGAAATTCACCATATTCTGTGAAAAATAATAAAATTGGCGATAAGCTTATGGGAGATATATTATTTTACTCTTGTTTAGTTTACCTGCAACTCCATTGATAAGTTGAAGAATTAAAGGTCGACGAGTGACTATTCCAGAACCTCGTGGTAAGAAATCTCTGTTAAATAAAAAAAGAATATATAAGTACAAATGTTTAAAGCATAGTTACACTGAGCAAATCATTTTTAACCAACTGAATCTTCGATTTCAAAACTACATACATACTATATTTCTATCAGACTTTTCATATTGTCGTACTGTCCCAAGCCTTTGAAGAAGAAAATATTTGTCAAGAATCAGAAAATATAACAAATCAGCACATAGCACAATACTTTATGGTTAATCTCATACAGATCTTATGTCTTAAGAACCTTATCTTACTCCAGTTGTAAGCATGTTTCATATTTATATACATATATGTATATGTTTCTATGTCAACTCTTGTCCACCCACTTCTGATTGTATGTTATTTTTGAGAAAATTAACTGCATACAAGCAACAACGTTATTATTTCCTCTGGACATTATGTACATTAATCTTTAATTACATTATATTTCATTTGCAATATGGAGTGGTGCTCGAACTGAGGGTTTGGAAAACGTTTTTTTCTTATTACACTTGTGCGATAATCAAGTGATAAATAATAAATATCGTCCACTTGTACATGCATTAAGATGACTCATATCATATGATTAGTTATTTTGCGGCGCCGCTCTGAAATAAGCCCTATTAGTGAGTCACAGTGACCAGTCATTTATAAATACATTGCAATTAGAAGTATCAATATCGATCTGCCCAACGCTTGGATCTTTATATTCACATCAACTCAAATTGTACATACTAGGAATTATTTAGGGTTTTTAGCCAATAAGAGTCGGGTAACAAAGTCAACATATGTAAGTATTCTTAGGCGGTGAGATCGTTTAATGGGTTACAAAAGCTTAAAATTTAAAAAGTCTAACATTATGGGGGAACAGTTCTTTAAACAAAATCTTAAGGAAGCTACGGCCAAAATCAAACCAGAAACTTTTCTCTTATTTTACTAGAAACCTGTGCGCTATTGTCAGTGTTCTCACAAGACACTGTCTGATTAGTATTCACGCCAAACGCTTAGACCTTCTTTAGAATAACAAAGCCAAAGACAAAGATGAAGGAGAAACGATTCCTATTTTCTTGTACATTCTTTGACGGCCTTGTCATGTAAAAGAAGTCTTCACTTAGCATTACAGTTTTTTGACGACCAAAGGATCTAAGTATTCACTGAGGCAGACGTATTTTTCGCTTTGCAGAAAACTCCGAATTTTTTTTTTTGCCTCGCCTTACTATTTCCTATATAATTTTAAAATTTTGTTATTTAGCTACTAGTTAATCCCATGTACATATGTAGAAAAGTAGCAGAAACGATGGATGCAAATGTATCACAAGGAATCTGTCAGGTCTATATGTACATTATCTGATATATTTAGAGACAATCTATCCTACTGTTCGCTCTAAAACTAATAGGGAATATTTTATGTGGCAATTTTAGTTCTAGTAGACGAATATAGTCGATATTTAAAAAAATAAAACACTGCAAATATTCTTCTACCATTTCTCTACAATGAAAAACTGAACTATTATAGCACTAACGTCTTCAGAGAATTCACTTCGCATTCTACACTTCACTAAAAGCACCGGTTGGTTCACTTAACTCTATGTGATGAATTGTATTATAATATATTTATTTTATATGTGACAGTTTTATTCGTTTTAAATGTTTTTTAAAGTCACCGGCAGTAGAGTACATTATGGTGAGCACGCGTATCCAGTCAAAAATAAAGAACCCTAAAGCCATTAGATCGAGGAAAGTTAAAATTTTACTTAAAAACAATAAAAATAAAGAACAATGTTTTAACTAAAAACTGGTAGCATCTTCTTGAAAAGTACTAAGCCATTACGTAAGTATGTATAAAACAAAAGTCATTGCTTTGCAAGTGCACTATGTATTTCAACCGTTGGAATGATACAGGATTTTTGCTCTTCACAAGTGGGTCAATCTCAATGTGTATGTACATACATACATACATATATAATACATAGTCTAATACTTTTACTTAAGGCAGCCTATAGAAGGCCATAGAAGGGCTAGCTTCTCACGGCTACACGTGTTGCGCATGATAGCAAGTTTTATCTACGTATTTTTATGTGGTATATGAAATGCAGAAAAGTTTTGAGAAGCTTGCTCATGACACTAGAACTTTTGGATATTTAACAGACACTTGCATGAGGTGTAGCTGTGAAAAAGACTTTAACGGTATTTTCTGGGCCTGGAACCCATGAATAATAGGTCGCCCCACGCACTAACCACTGTAATTATAATTACAACACCAGGCACTTAAGGAGGCGAAAATTAAATGTCAAACTCATATCATCAACATGTAATCAATCAGTTTGAAAATCAATAAATTTTCATTGAATTCAATAAAACTTTATTCCATACTCCCGCGTAAAATTTAATACTGTAACCTAATCTTCACAGAAAATAAAAGAAATGTGTAGACCAGCGTCAACATATAAATGGACATATGTATAAATACTACATGAAGCACAATCATAACATATAAGCCTCTATCAAATAAATAGCAACAACTTTGGCGGATATTTACTGAAGTAGCAGTCACTTCGCAAAACAGAGTCGCACCGGTTACGCTTTGATGACACATGCTGGCTTTGCTAATTTTCTTATGTTTTCTCTGCTTCTCTTTTTCCACATTATTAGCAGCAGGTGAACAAATCTCAGACTGAATTGTGAGAAATAAATAAAAATTGCCTTGAAAAATCAAATTGAATTATGTATATAGACAATAAGTATACATTAAGTACACATGCATACACAGCTCCAGCTCTCTGGAAAATTGTGTGCGTAAAATAGTTTAAGTGTAATTAAGAAGAAAAGATGAGACTCATTGATGATGATGATGAGATTAAGTCTTTTTTCAAAGAATAAAAACTTATCTTTTTTCATGCCGCTGTGATTCATGAAGCATATAGCATCGAACTTGCACAAAATAAAAGCTAAAAGCAATAGACACTGTCGTCATCATTGGTGTTTGTATACACAACAGTATCCCCACACTTAATTTGCTCATCAGTAAATTGATTTATATCAAAACAAGGGTGACAGCAGCATTTTATAGGGCTCAAAGTATATAAACAAAAACTTTGCAATTAGTATTGCTATTTTGCTTGCATTGTACATGATGACGAACTACATGTTTCGAGGGCACATTCGTTTTAATTAATAGGATGCTTATTTTTTTTCTTTCAGTTACTGAAAGACAAAGTAAAAACAAGTGGAGTTTAATTTTTTGAACAATTTATTCTTTTATTAAGGAGCGACAGGGTAATACTTTTGCTCATAAGTAAACGAGAGTCTTTACACTCCACGAAGAACCCAAATCAATCAACCCAAATGTCATCTTATTGGACCTTTTTAAAAATGAATGTATATCATTGATAATTTACTTGAATTGAAACTTCAAGCATTAACCGTTAAAGTTGGGAAAAAATACAATTAAAAATATTAATTTGGGCCTCACATCATAATTTTATAAAGCATCTTATCTCTCAGTTCGGCTTCTTTAATCGTTTAAAAGTTAAATAAAGTTTAAATGGTTTAATTGATAAAAATTAAAATAAATATATGTATATGAATGGACTTCACATAAGTAACATGTCATGTGGGGGGTAATACTCTTGGATGTTGGACATACGCTCGCAAAAGAGTGAGCCGTGGAAAACTTGTTGATAGTTTCTGCGATTCAAACTTTAGATCTCGGGAACGCACATTAGTCCAACCAGTGAGCCACGGCACCCCGTTTGATTACAACTGGAAATGATTTAAAGGTGTGTGTCCCGACTTGTTGGCATAAGTTTTAGGTTATGCTATGCACATCAAGTCGTATTTGTTTGCAACTTGACGATAGTTTTCTTTATTTATTTACTTTTCTTGAATACAAAGGTTTAGCTAGGTTTAAGATTTGAATTTACATTAACGGACTGCAGTACGGGATAACCCTCTGAATCGAACCTGATAAAATGAGGGTTGGTATCCCACTACAGCTCAAAGTGAATGCTGTTAGGAAAGCCAATAATCTCGGGAAGAACTATAACATGTTCAAAATCTCCAGAAAACTATGGCCTAATCTAAAACAGAAACGCTCTAATGAGCTGTTGGTTTTCAGTTGTACAGATTTAAGCATCATTCTCTATGTCCTTATGGGAAACTGGCTGAATGATCTATACGCTAGATGTCAAGGCTTTCAAACAAAGGAAACTATGTATTCCTCATCTTCTGAGTAAGTCACCTATCTTTTTTCGACAGTCTGCTAAAAATGTGATGTGCAGAAGTCATATTAATAGTAACGTCTTCTTGACACATTCGTTCACATTTATTCCCACATAGGGCAAATTATACTTCGCCTATTTTAGGAAATGTGCGGACAGGAGCATGTTAAGATGCCTGTCTATATTAATTTGTCTATGATTTGTCATATCCCCTGAAGTGGTGGTCCCATGGGGAAATTTCTTACTCTTTTGTGAAAAACTGAGAAACAGAAATTCGCTATTTTTGGTTAAATTTCGTAGCTTTTCGTAATTTTGGTCACTGCGGGAACAGACCTATGTATATCTTAGATTCTGTCATAGATATAACCTCTCAACGCCCGACTACTCTGCAGCACATTGTGAATTGAAATTGAAACTTTGTAGTCGCGCTTATGACAGAAATTATCGTAAAGTCGGTGAAAAGCTCATTACACTCGCGCGACTATGTATGTACATATCTGAACGCAAGCAGCCAATTCAACCTAACCTAACCTATACGATTTTAAATTTTCCGCGTGTAAAACAAATTGTTTAACTATCTTTACGAAGTCATTTTAAATTCGTTATAATAATCAACACCGACTTCAATTTTATGAATAAAACTAAACAGCTTAAAAACCACAAGAAAAAGTGCGTAGAATTTACCTAGTTGTTACGATACATCAAGGCATAATTGTGAATGCCCGTATATTACAATGTAATTCAGTTAACTAAATATTTGTAAAAATATTCAAACTCATGTTATAAAATAGTTCCATTTTCTACTCAAGCAGCTTAGGTTCAATATCTAATCCAATTTTCAAATACATTGCGCTGCACAAAAACTTAATTGGCCATCGCATGGTACGGAAGAGAATTGCAATTATGCATCAACTTATGCAATCTATCAGAAAGCGCGAACTTGGGGAAAATACAGGCAATACACTCCACAGAAATCAGGTCACAGTAAACACCCTAGGTTCAGTTATACCGCCCGCCCCTCCATACTCAATGGATAAGGTATGCATACCAAAAAGACCAACTCTTGTGACAACCACTGTGAACAGATTGTTGCTATTAATGCCTTAATATTTTATTTTATTTATATATCTTATCAAAAAGTCCATTCGGATGTATGTGGTTGCTTCCGTCGATTTCTGCAAAATATATTCTTATATCAACAACAACATTGCGTGGAACAACAATAAATAACGACAATGTGATGAGAAAGAAAATAATAATTTAGAGAGAGGCAGAGATATGAAACAACAAATGTAAGAAAAAGCGATACTGAACAACAAAAATAATATTTTAGGGTGGAACAATGGGATGGTGCTCGTTGTTTGATGCAACAAATAAAATTAATTGACAGAGAAATGGGAAGCCACCCAGCAACCCCTTTGCCCGTAATCATGATAAATTTTTGTAAACTTGTTGAGAATTGCTGTGCTGAGCTTTGTTTTCTCACTTAACCACATGCCGCATCGATTGTGTAAAATAGAAGGTATTAATTAATAACAAAAAATGTTATTATTAGTTCCAGCATTGCCAGCGTTGATGATGCTGTCACATGCAATAGATTGGAGTTGATGAAGTCATTTAATATGAAATTCAATGATGAACAGTTTTTAAGCAAAAAATCATTAGTTTTAAAAATGATTAGTAGATATTGTCAAAATGAGAGATCTTATAAAATCTGTGAAATAAACCAATTGAAATAATACTTTAGTGGAAGACCATTGTTTATCTTAAACACAAAGAAAAGTACATTCATTAATGTAGTTTGTTTCATTGTTTTATTTTAGAGTGTTATTCATTATTGTAAAAGACGTTTAGATGTATCTTTGACAATTAAAGCGAAGACATAACCATTACATTCGTTAAAAATAGGCTCCAAGTTGAAGAAATAAAGCGAATAGACAACCAGAACCAGAAACAACCGCTAAATTAGTTTAGATTGGTTGAATACAGTGGGTGTATACACTTAGGCCAGAAAGGCCCGTTGTGATACCGAACGGATCGATTATTTTCGGTCTGGCCATTAAAACCAACAGAAGCTCACCATGAAGCGGTGGAGGTGATTGACGTCTAGTATTCACCTAAATGTAACTTCCTATCGATCGAGAGAGCATGACAGCAGCACAGAATATAAGGTGTAGTCTCCTTCTCTTCTTGTCAATGCAGATCCTGCAGAAATCATTTGAAGGGAACCTCAATCCGGTTGTGTGCCTCCCAATAATACAGTGTCTCGTGATGACACCTACTATGGTGCTAAGTGACACCTGTTTAGCTTTGTTAGGTTGTACGAGTGCTTGAGATACAGCTTAGGCCAGATACATTTGGTAATGGTACTAGGGGTCAGTTGGTTGCTACTTAAGTTTTGAGATATGGCAACACCAGTCATATGTCAAATGAGGGTAACCGAATATCAGAATATTTTCTCAAACGAGTGCTATTTGTGTTGTGTACAGGTACCTCCAGCAATTATCTTGTTCGAAAAATGAAATTAAATCATAAGCATTTTCGCGAATCGGTTTTTGTGCCAGCAAAAATCTATGCTGTGGGTGAGCTGGTATTATAAGATCGTCATGTGACAAATTGTGAGATTAAGGCATGTCTGGGCATTAGTTCCACTAATCAAAAAGAATTGTTCGCATTGGATAACGCATAATTAGACAATTGCTCTAAAAAAGTCTCGTGTCAATTGGTGAAAAGAAATGTTGTTGCCTTTCAAAACATTCAAATCCGACAAAGTTGACAAGACACTTCGAAGCAAATCGTCGGAGTTTTCAAGCAACGTATAACAGTGTAGTACACCACCCATCGCAGAACACAAATCATTCTCCACCAAGACATTACAATCTCTCACACATCGGCTTAAACAAGTGGATTTTTAAGCATTAAAAATGCGAGGTCAACGTTTTTCGACGCCTGAAGCAGTTGATACATTCAAATCACATGTTTTGGAGGTACATCAAACGTAGTGGAAAAAGTGCTTCGAAAATTGGTTCAATCGCAAGCAAAAGTGTATTGATCTTCATGGAGAATATTTTTTATAAACAATAAAGCCATCTTCGATTATAAATATTTATATTTACTTGTCTATCTAAAAACATTAAAAATTAATATGGTTTGGACCAACCGCTAAAGTTATTATTAACTATAAAGAATCTTCTGACAACCATCCTTTGCACAGCTTTGTTGTTTAAAAAACCATCACGTTAAATGTTTGCAAATTTATAATTTGCATTTAAGTAGGTATATTTTCTCTCAAGGTATTGTTAATGACCGATAAAAATACGATAACCAAGTGCCAGAGCTAGAGTGGAAGAATGCTGCCACAGTTAACAGCAAGTCTAAATTTAGAACTTAGATCGAACTCTTCAGTGGGTATTTGAACAGTGTTCATTAAATTCATCTATTAGCTTTGTGGGGCTTACAATTATATTTTATTTGTTACAATCCCTTAACAATCTTCCAAAAAACTACATTACCAAATAAAATTAAAAATCAAGTCTAGGTAGTTTAGGTTTCTCTTAAGGCAATGTTAATGACCTAGATAATCCATATTTGTGCGTCGTCGTCCGTAAAAAGAACAGCAGAATAAAAACTAATTACAAGTTTCTCACTCATGCAATATAAATATGTACTAGGTATGTAGTTTGCAAAGAAAGAGATTAATAAAACAACGCATACATACTTAATTTTGTATACACATACATACTTAAAAAAAAAACTGTTTTTTTCAAGATTTGTTATCAATGGACAGTACATAATGAGAACCGAACTTAACACAGCGATAACAAAACGAAAACAAAAGACACACCTGAGTTAATGCCTTGATAAAAACGATTGATTGTGAAATAAATACATTTGTTTTACGCTTCATATCAGCAAGGTTTTTTAAGACCAAACTTATCAATACTTAATAATAATAGGCTACTAATTTTTAACGCATCTCTAAATAAATGTTCTGTCTTTCCTTTTAAGATGCGGAACACTAAAAATTATTATAAAAGTAGCGATCGAAATTCATTGAGGAAAATTCCTGTGAATGTTTTTAACTAGTTTTCATATGTCGCAATATTCGAGCATATATTGTAAGGAATGGACTATCCGTTGGTTTCTTTTAGAATCAAATTATTTTTTATTTTGATAAAATAGACCAAAACTCTGCGATTTGAAATGGATCGATAAACGTTAAGCGGTGAGAAAGATTGCAAAGTAATTCCAAAATAAATGCTGTGTTGTCAAAACAATGCGAATTTGGAAAAGAACGGACTGCAGCTGAACTAAGCAAGTTTGTGAAGAAAGTCGAGAGAGGCGAATCAGAAGCTCAAGAACGATATTGGTCAAACTATTCGTGAAATTCGTTTGTAAACGGTACAGTTTAGTATGCATAGTCTGCAGTACGTTTTGGGTAGTTTTCGTTTAGCTCAGTATTCTGAGACGGTGGTATCACAATGGATCTTTAAGTGTGCCTGTGCTCAAATGTATCTGAACACAGGGAGACAATCCGGCCTAACCAAACCGCCTACATATGAACTGTGAATGTAAGAAGTAAAATAAATAAATAAATAAATATTAGACCGTTAGGAGCCCATAGAGGGCCAAGACCTAACTTCTCACAACTGTACATGTTGTGCGTGGTATACATTTCTGCATGTACAAAATGGACCTAACAGTTTTATGCCGTATCCGAAGGGTAGAGGGGTTTTGAGAAGCTTTCTCATGACAATTATACTCTTGAATGTTTGCCAAACACTCGGAAGAGGTGGGGCCGTGAAAAAAAACTTTTGATGGTATTTTTTCTGGATTCGAACTTGGAACTCGTTGCGAAGTAGTCCAACGCACTAACCACTGCACCCACTAAGAAGTACTTAGAATTTTGCTGAAAATTTTTTTATACTATAGCTACACATTAATAGGATCCTCAACCAATTACCGAGCGTCGTACTTTTCCTAAGTCTCTTGAACCTGCGAAAGAACGTGTGATGGTATATTCATTTTATTATTTTGCGCACGCCCTTTAAAGGCAAATGACAATATTTAAAATGTGAATAACGTCAAATGAATGAATAAATGAATAACTGAATAGTTTATTGACATTATAAAAATAAAAAAATAACCTTTTCTCTGAAGTACATATGTATATAAATACTAAAACTTATACTTATACTACGACTGGGAAAACATTTTGAAATGTTTGTTCCCAAACCCTCTAATAATAGATGAACTTCCTTAATAACACATCCCTACACCTCTCTAGAAACTGAAGGACACCCCTTAATCAATAACGTAATCAAAAAAAGAACTCATATTCTGCTCCCTAAAAGAAAGAAAAATAAAAAAAGGAGGACAGGAACACTACTTATTCCCTCTACCCCTCTTTTACGTTGGTGTTACGCGAACGAGACATCTAAGTTACCCTTTTTTTCCTAAAGAGATTTAGGTCGAGTCGCCTCTTTTTGTAGTGGTTTGAAGTGGGTGGCTCGGCAGGTTGTTTTCATGAAAACTTACATGTAAAATAATAAACACAACTACATACTATTACTACATATTTCCAAACTTATCAATCATTGATTATACCGAATTCAATTGTGATTGATTAGAAATGAAAAAAAGAAAATAGAATTGGATACGATAAAAAGTCGGATAAAAATGCACACAGACACAACGGTTTGTGTTACACAACATTTCAAGTAGAGAGAGAAAAATTGATTTTTTCTTCATTGGGGTGGTAAAACAAGGAATCGAACGAAGATAGTATACTATGTTTCCTCTTAAAAGCAACACAGCTTAAATGTTTACAAAGCAAGGTTAACAAAAAAAAACTCTCTCATACTCTCTAACTAACGTTCTCTGGAGCTTACATATTCTTATAAACAGAATTCTACAAAAGGTCAACACTCACGAAAGGAGAACCAACATTGTTTAATGCGGACATGACTTCTATAAAAAGAATTCGGCGAAAAAAAGACCATCAAGTCAAATAAACAAACCAATGACACAAGGAATAAAAAATGATAAAAGTTGTAGAATAAGAGGGAAAAAATGATAAATAAATTTCTAGCTCTCTATCGATTTTTGCGTTCATTCATACAGTCAAACTAAAAATTTGGAGAATGAGAGAAAATACAGAGTTATGTCTAAGAGAGAAAAAAAATCGTGTAGGAGCGTAGGAGTATCTCGCCCAGTGCTCATTGGTGGTGGGGAAATCTCTAAACTACCTATTTTATTTTGGTATAATCTGTCCTTTAACAAAATAGGAACTTAGGAATTAACCTCTGCATCTTCTTATTCCTAAGCCTAATACACATAGACTATAGTGTTTTAAACCAAAGAGATTTCTTTTCAATTGCTCCAATTTACATTAAATCTTTTTTTTACACAATTATATGTCCACAAATCTTTTGCCTATTTTGGTTTCGAACGAAGACACGCATAAATACGTAATAAATTGCAAACACAAGAAACTAGGTAATAAGCTGGCAAACGAGTTCTGTATGAAGATTTAAAGATATTTATAGAACAGTATAAGAATAGGTGAGAGTATGGTTTATCTGACTAAAGATGGTGACCATTCTTCTAACATTTAATGTTTAAAATTTTACGAGTATTTACGAATATAAACATGTACACATTATTATGTATTTATTTATTACATTGAAAATATTTTCCCAAAACGAAATACATATATTACTATTCAAGGGATTTTTATCTAATTCCACATTTAATGAAATATATTAATAAAATATGTTGCAGTTTTTCCTTTTTTGTGAGTTATTTGTAAAAACTCTAATATGAATTGAGTAAGCAACTGAAAAGCAACAATTAAATCAAATTCATTGAGCTATATAACAATTAATCCTTAAATAATCAATGTATCTCTTTGTACAATTCGTTATCAATAAGTATAGATTTAAAAGATTCATATGCTATATGCTTCGGATGAAGAAGAACCCACATATACTCGTATTAGACCAAAAGCAGCCCCAGTGTCAAGGCCTAGCTTATCACAACTCTACGTGTTGTGTGTGGTATAGATTTGTGCACGTAGAGAAGGAACTCATGTATAGTTTTCTGAAGACCAGAGGGGTTTCTCGAGAAGCTTCCTGATGGCATTTATAGTCTCGGATATTTGTTAGACGCTGGCATTCGAACTTGGAACTTCATGCACAGCAGTTCAACGCACTAACCACTGAGCTGAGCTACGGCACCCACATGAAATGATATACATATGTATATCCTTATATTTTGTGCAGATTATAGCATGAACAATTTGTGGTTACAATGTTGGATGATATAATTAGTTCAAACACTTTATTCAAAATTTATAATATATATAATAATATGTGCTAGTCTGAGGATTTTAAAGCTTGCTCCAATAGTAGTACCTTCACGGCTTGTCGGTCGAATTAACTATGTAACTTAGATTTTTTATAAATTGAGTCGTTTTCGACTCCTGACAAACGTAATTGGTGTGAATTAAAATATTCGCCTGACCTACGCGTTTCATTTTTTTTAAAGAGCGAAGAATTTTATGTTTAATTATTGATTATTTAGATTGTTCATACAATTTCGAATGTAGCCTTTATTTTAACTCAATTGTTAGTGACATAATATTAAAAGCGTTTTTCGGGCTGATCACCTGACCAGTTAGCCGTCGTTGGCGGAAGTGAATGTTCTGCGAGAGGGTGTTCCAATAGTTTAATTTATTTCTGGTTTTTACATTCATTTCTTTTTTCATATCCACTATATAATTATTTTTCCAAAATATGTTATGGAAGACACTACATTGTGACAATAAAATAAATTTCTCAGAATACAAAGCGTTTTTCTTCTCACTTTACCCACATACATATGTATAAGTTTTGCATATTCTAAGGAATGGATAACAATTAGAAGGTCTTTTATTAGGTGCAACTAACTTTAAACATTCCATCTTCTACATATGTGTGTATATATCCGTAAATTTTAAGTAGCAAAAAGGATGTTTTCCTCTACCGATCGAAATTTTCCAACAATTTAGTTTTTTTTTTTGTTTTAAATGCATACAGATAATTACGCTACAAAGGTGTTAGGCAACCATGTAGTAAATACAAAACTACCTATAACTTTTTACAGAAAGTAGGCATTGCACTGTCCTATTTCGAAAATATTAAGAAAAAATGGGATGATTTAGATTACATCTGCAATACCATCGCCATCCTAGGATTACATTGCAAAGTTTCCAATCAGTCCATCAGTTTCATCAGTCCACCTAACTTTATTATAGGCACAAAGGGCTAGTATAATATGTTTGAATCGTAGTGAAGAAACTTGATCTGAAATATCAAGCTTTTCTCCTATCCTTCTAAAATCTTAAGCAAAAAAAAAAAAACTTATTAAGAAAGACCCTGAACTACGTAACATCAGTGTCCTTTCAACCACCTCCGCAAATAATATCCTTTGGGATATTCTCACAGAGCATATAGGTACAAATTTTGATGAGGGAAATTTCGCTCTCATTCTCGCACAAAGCACTGTTCTGCATATATGACTCAGGCAGTCGGAATAAAAACACTACTCCCTCTTTTGTTATCTTCCATTATCTCTTTCACACCAACTGTCGACTAACCGCCCCATTGTCATTTTTGACATTTCTCAGCCGAAAAAAAATACACAACCAACATGGACATCTCTGCAAATCGATTGCCAGAGAGCCCCACTGTTGTCGCACCAACACTCGTACAACGCCAATCCTGTATGTATACTACTCAGCCTGATTGTATGTGTCGCATTGATTTTTCTTTGAGGAAATATCGTGAAAATTTTCTCCATGGATTAACCAAGAAAATCACCTCACACCCATTCGACGAATCCTACGAAACTATAAAATATAACATTTCCACTTACTTTCCAACAAAGTTCTCCAGCACAGAGGACTTTCCTGCAGATTGTCCGCCCACTACCGCGATCTGTGGCAAATCCAACTGCATATGCACACCCAATTGGGTGAATGCATCCTGCAGCTTATTCACAATCGGAATCAGAGTATCCATCGTTCCGGACGAGTGTTTGCACACACTTTTCCAGCGGACGAGAGGAGGAGTTCTTTCCGGAAAAGCGTGATGCCCCAAAAATAATTGCTATTTCTCTGTTCCCGGGTCAGTGCTTCTTCTTTGTGTGATGGGTTCTCAGAGTTCTTTTCACTTCTTTAAGCCCGTGTCAAACCGCCGCGACTGGATTACCAACTCGGAGGTACTTCACTTGACGAAAACACGAAGAAAACTACGCGATTACCAACTCGAGGGAAATTTTATTCGATTCGTTTCTTTCAAAAAAAAAAAATCACTGTTATAGTTGGTCTCTTTCAACGAACATATAGATAGCCCGTTCTCTGTGCAATAGTTAGATCTGCGACTGCGTTTAATCATCGACGATACTGCCAACAAAAAGTGAAAAAAGGATGTCGGAGTTTCTATTATTTTCCCTCACTCGCTCACTACCACCTGTGCTTTGGATTTTTGGAAATAAAGCCGATTGGAAATGTAACGACTTTCCTTTGGAATGTAAGTTATTGGGTCAAATACAGATCGGAAGACTACCAATTTAACGCATAATCGCCGGCGCAACTTTCCTATGAGTTAAATAATCGAATAAATATTTGTGACTGAGTAGTAGAACGAAGAAACGATTTTAAGATTTTTTGACTGTTTTATTTGATGTCATTTGATAAAGCGAGATGGCATGATATCGCATTGGGATACCAATCTATTACAAAGTAATTTAAAAAAACGTGATGCCAAATCTGGGCAAAGTAAAGAAAATGCTTTCATATTAAAAAAGTTATAAAAAATATTTTTGTATGCGTATTTATTATATAATTACATTATAATTTCATTAAAAAAAATTCAAAATTGATACTTCATTAAAATCTTTTATGATAAGTCACAAAATTTCATTAATATTCAAAAGTGGACGTTGATCATTGATCCCTATAGATATCTGGATCTTGTGCTGTTGTTGCTGCTTAAAGTTGATGATTTTCTCGTCATGAGATCATATGTCAGTAAAACACGGCTAATATTCTAGATTCACTTCTTTTGGTTAGACTATATCAAGAATAAACGAATAAATCTAGTTCAATCTAAATTGAAAAACTGATGAAAGATTGCCTACAGATTATCCAGAATAAAAAGAAGATCTTCTTATTACTGTCCCTTATTTGTAAATGGCCGAAATCATACATAATAATCCTTACAAAACCTTTTCTTAAGAGAATATTGTACAATCATCTTTCTTAGTTGTATAAATGTGCATCTGCATGGTGTTCTTTAAAAGTAATGGTTTTATACTTTGTTCAAATGGTATATTAAGATTAACATATAAGGCATTTGACGTTTGTTGTCTAGCTGTCTAAATGTTCGTAAAAACATAAAGAATGATACCTTGAATCCAGTAAGTAAGTGAACAATCAAATAAACCTCAACCGATAAATCTAGAATGTCACTTACATAAATTTGAAGAAAAGTCAGTTCGATAAAAGAATTCACAATAAGCATGAAAATCTGTCCCATTTCGATTGAATTTCTCTTCACATGCTCAGACAATTTGATCAATTGAGCTGAAGGAAAGAAAAATGGAATGATTCGACAGTTCCTTTGTGACTTCGACTGGGTTGCTCTCCATTTAATGATGCTGAAGACTCCACCAGGTCTTTTGCTAAAAAAGTGAATGAAGAAGTAAGAGCGTCCACAATCTTTCTGCACAGCATGAGTGATTTTTTGTCAAAAAAAAAAGGAAAGTATTCCTAATTCTTCCTTTATTTTTTTCTCCACTTACGCTTTTTTATTGTTTAATATTTTAAAGTAATCAAATCCAATTAAAGAAATGTTACTTTTACTTTACATAGCGCTCAACATTTTATTCCTTTTGCTTTCATTATTTCCTAACCCTCCATTTTGATCTAGAAAAATAAAAGAAGTGTTAAACATCAGGGCCATGAAAAAACTAAACTGAGTTTGAAACCATAGACAAATCTAAATTGTCTACGTTTGAAACTCTCAAATATCTGCCATGTTTTTTCCATCACAAGTTTGTTCTATCATCTTCAAATAATCAACTCAAACATAACTAAAAAATAAAAATTCACCACGGAACACCACATTTACAGTTCAGTGTACACAGAGTAAACGGAAGTTAGCTGTAGATGTCATTTGGCTGTCATCCGTCTTTTCGTCTTAAGATTCTTTAAACGAAAGTTGTGTTTTAGTGCCGTTCACGTTTCGTGTCGAATAAAAAGGACTTAAAAGTGAGTAAATTTACAAAACCATTGTAACTAAATAATCCTCACAGCTTTTCTGAAGTTATTATAAAATTCAACGACAAAAAGCACCTTGGATTCTAGAGATTTTATTCGATTATCTATTGTCTAATTCGAAAAAGTCTTACCAGTAGCCGCTTTAGTTTCTAAACCCTGATATTAATTCATTTTTGCAGAATGCGTTACGTGGCTGCATATATGTTGGCTGCCCTTGGCGGACAAGAAAGCCCCAAAAATGCTGATATCGAGAAGATCCTCAGCTCTGTTGGTATCGAAGTCGATTCCGAGCGTTTGACTCGTGTCGTCAAGGAATTGAGCGGAAAGAGCATCGAGACCCTGATCAAGGAAGGTCGCGAGAAGCTCTCCGCCATGCCTGTTGGTGGTGGTGCTGTTGCTGCTGCAGCTGCTCCAGCCGCTGCTGCTGCTACCACTGAGGCCAAGAAGCCCGAGAAAGAAGAAAAGAAGGAGGAGTCTGAGTCTGAGGATGACGACATGGGCTTCGGTCTCTTTGAATAAGCATATTCAATTCTCCAACTTGTGCGTGGGAAAACAAGGTAAGATACTGAAAGACCTTTGTAACTGGATTCATGTTCATTGTGATGATTACAACTCAACCATCTTTCGACTGAAAATTGTTGATGTAAACACTTTAACTGATTCCCCGCCAAAAGTACTTGATAATTTTCATTTGTTAGTGTCTCATGCTAATGAAAGATTTCTGTTTTTTTCTAGATATCAGCATTGGACGGCCGAAACACCACCACAGGTCGTGATGTAGTTAAAAAAGTAAACATCCGCAAACTACTGTACAAATTTTCTATTTCTGTGAAATAAAGCAAGAAAAAAAGTTTTACACGTACCAACGCCAGTTTTTTTCTTTGATATTTTTATTTTCAGCTAACGGTAACTAAAGCTGAAGCGGCTGCCCGGCTAGATGTACAATTGGGAGAAAAAACGTGGTTTCTATTGGAAAAAAATTAGTGCCAAAAAATAAAACAACGATACGTAAAAGAACACCTACACCTGCACCTTGCTTATGTATTTAAAGAAGCAGACTAAATGTATAAGTTTAATGGCGCTCTGCTAATAATTGTTAGGCCTTTTTTACCAAAACAATCCTAATACTTCTACCTATTTAATTAATCTGTTTAAATATATTGGCGTTGTGTTCGTAACTAAATGCAACTCGGATCGGATTCGACTGTCGTGCTCGAGTCGCAACAATAGGAGTGAATGAGTATTCTTGCAGTCAAGTTTGAAGGCTGGCCCATGAAACTCGCTTTATGACTAATTGTGAATTCACATATACAAAGCGTAAAGCCGGCATGGACGCACATGTGTACATACATGGTACCAGTGCAGGGGACAGAGACACGTGTGATAATCCAGGAGCACAGAACCTAAAAATATTCTACGAAATTATTGTCATAAAGATCATTTACTTTATGTGCGGGTAGTTATAGACTTCACTTGTGGCAAAAGAACGACGTTGCGCTCCGAAGCCTTGCTACACCCCTAAAACCCAAACATTTTTTTAAATTAGTCCAAACTGTCAAATTGGTTTACAACTTGTTTTTGCTCAGACGAATTAAACACGTGGAATTTAGATCAATTTGCACTTGGACAATATTGATGCAGTGAGTGCCAGACTATTATGCGATGATATTTCACACAAAAACACCAGCATATCAACAAGCAGAATTGAAGTCTGATAATTCATGGAAATATTTTTTGCAGAGCTTTGCCGATTTATTATCATCCTAAAGTGGAAATAGGACTAAAATGAGGTAATATTCAGGTTCTTGTTTCGCTCAGTTCAAATTTGAACAATAACTTTAATCAATGTACTCATGTCTTCATACTACAAACATACAGGTCTACAAACATGTAGGTCTTAAAAATGCATAAGTTTTTGTACGCAAATACGGGAATAAAAATGTTTAACATAGTGAAGTGTCGCATTACTATCAACCGACTGACATAAGATTGTAATAAATTGTAGAATTAAATACATATGTCCTAATTACAGATCATTAGTCATTAGGTGCTGCGGAGAGCTCGAATCCGCTTCCTCTGTAGATCGTAGTATTATGAAGAGAATGGTGAACGACTTACGGAGATCTCGTAGAAGCACCATGGGTGTTTGCCCACGAAGGATCGAGAAATAGTCACTCGTAAGCCTTACGAAACCAGAAACTAAAAATATTGCTCCAAAACAGGAACCTTAAACATTTGAAAGGAAAACTTCTCAACAGTCGTTCATTTACAGAGTATACTAAAACATATTTTCTGAAACACGTCCGAACTCTGCGCACAATTCAAAATTCAATTCAGTTTATTATAATAAAATAGATATAAAAAAACGAGTTTTACTATGTACTTGAAACTAATTAAAACACTTTTATTACACACCATTTCTAACTCACTACAACAAGACAAACCTATTTTCACTTTTTCTTCTCATCGTTTTCATCCTCAATATAGTCTCCATCATCCGATGGTTCATCATAGTCGTCATCAATTCTTTTATAAAAACCATCATCAGCTCGGCGGTATCTTCTGGCCCGCATTCGATTTGACTCCGCCAACTTCGTTAGGAATATATTAAACGTTTCGTCTTTTTCTGATTCTGCAATCTTTTCCTTTAATTTGTTAATTTTTTCTAAAGCGTTACTTTCAGACACTAGCTCTGTTGTTTGTTCCCCTCGATCATGTTGCTGCCATGCCTGCTCAGATTTTTTCATTTTCGACAGAATTTTCAACATTATTCCGCGCTGATCCAATCCGAATACATCGTGACGCATCTCAGGTAAAGGCTCTTCTTCATCATCGTCAACGATTACTTCTACCTTTGTCATATCCGCTGGATTTCGGTATAGATCATTTTTGACTTGTAAACTGGGATCCATCTCTTTGTGATGCTCTCCGAAGTCGCATGTCTTCAAAACAGTTTCGACTACAGCTAGATTGGCAAAAGTTTTATCTCTAACAAAATGTATTCTTGGTACTTCTCCCATCAGACGTAGTTGTGATAGTTCATGACGAAGTATGCCGCCGCATTTTTGGAGTTCCTCTTCGAGTTCGCTGTCAGCAACACTACCCTTGGCCATCCAGTAAACATTACAGACCTGGAAATTTGGTGTCACCTTAACTCGAGTTATTTGCAAGCCTTTGCCGAGAATTTTTGACGACGCTTCTCCAGTAGCCAAGAGATCTGTTATATGGGTCATGAATAGTTTGTTAAGAACTACCGTTCGCCGGTTCGTACCGTGGTCATTGTTTTTCGAATTCGTAAAGTTCAGAGGCGAATTTAGTGTCGTTTCGCGAGCTGATGGCATAGGGTTTTCGAACCATCGTTTTTTGCTGCCTGAAACTCGATTGCCGAAGAGTTTACTGAGAATCTTACCTTGTCGTCTGTCACTGGATTTATCGCACAGAGCCGAACATGTGGTAAATTGAGCTGCAATTTGAGACGATTTCCATAAAGTTGTGTTAAACTGAGTAGTGAGCCGGTTCATTTTTTATATTAGGGATTTTATTTTGGAAGAAACTTTTTTTAAATTTTGCTTCGTTTGTTTACATCGTGGTATGAAATGTCATTTGGCAGACAGTTCCAGGGTTGGCATTTTATGATTATGATATAGGGTAGGTTTGCGCATTACGTACGTTTAACGAACTTATATCTGCGAGCCATGTCCGTCTGTCTGTCACCAGGTTTTGGGCCTTAAATTTTAAGCTGGGATAATGAAATTTTGTATACGAAGTCTTTGAATATCGGGACAGAAGAAGTGTAAACATTTTTAAAAGCCGCCCACTGACATGCCCACTTTTTTGAAAAATTCTATTTTTTAAGTAATTTTACATGAAACTTGATAAAACTTTCTAAAGGAAATATATAAATATTAGGCCGTAAGCAGCCCATAGAGGGCCAAGGCCTAGTTTCTCACAGCTGTACGTATTGTGCGTGGTATACATTTCTGTACGTACAGAAGGGACCTACAGTTTTATGCCGTATCCGAAGGGCAGGGGGTTTTTTTTGAGAAGGAAATATATAGACATTCCTTTAATCTGCATATTGCCCAAACTATGTGTACGGCCACGCCTACGTTTTTGGGGACGTTTTTCTTTAAAAAAAAAACTGTTTTTCGGCACATTATTTAGAATATATATATGTGAACATTTTTTTTCATAATCCGCCCACTACCACGCTCATTTTTTGAGAAAAGATTTTGGAGTAATTTAAAAAAAAAAGAAAATAAAAAAAACTTGTTTAACCAAATATATTGGTGGAAAAGAAACTCACAAGGGTTCCCCGTGGTCTAAGTGTGCGTGTACAGTACTTAACTCTATCTGGGCAGCTACTCAAACATAACCTATGTGAGACTTTAGCCAGGTTTTCCCTATCAGCTTTATGAATTCATTAGACATGTCATCAGATCCAGTTGCTTTCTTGTCGTCCGGGCTCTTTATTATTTATTATTATTCTCTTTAAAATAGGTACAAATGCGAAATTGAAGCCTTCATAGACTCTTGTTCGATTAAAACCTGGAGGTAAAAGACGGTGGGACGAAAAAAACATTACATATCATAAGGGTATATTAAGTTTGTAACATAGAGAAATATTAAAGATAGACCCAATTAAGTATATATATAAATGATCAGCATCACTACACTAGCCAAATCGATTTAGCCAGGTCCGTATGTGTGTCAACAGTTTCCGGGCCTTAAATTTTGAGCTATATCAATGAATTTTGTGAACGAGATCCTTGGAAAAGGATGCAATACCAGTGTAAAAAGATTTGAAAATCCGAAACTCGAAAAAATTAACTAAGCAAATATGTAGATATTCATTTACCCTGCAAATATTCACTATATTGTATATGTCCATACCCACTTTTTAGGGCAGTTTTTACCAAAAAACCGTTTTTCGACGGTTTCATTAGAATAACATGACTTCTTCTCCTGTTAGAAAATATCATGGGTGGACATATTGTACCAGTCACACAGATTCCGCATGCACGTT
This sequence comes from Chalcosyrphus nemorum, assembly GCA_949716465.1. Classification (NCBI taxonomy): domain Eukaryota; kingdom Metazoa; phylum Arthropoda; class Insecta; order Diptera; family Syrphidae; genus Chalcosyrphus; species Chalcosyrphus nemorum. The sequence goes on from OX454332.1 coordinate 50,052,262, forward strand.
GTGCGTTGTCTACCAGCTGCTCTTCTTCCTTCTATTCGTCCTTGTATAATGACCTGCAGAAGTTGATATTTTTTTCCTGGTAATATGGCCTAGACATTGTAATTTCCGAATTTTTATTGTGTTCAGGAGCTCTCTTTTTGTTCTCATTCTTTCTGTCTGTCCATGAAATTCTCAGCATTCTTCGGAATAGCCACATTTCACATTAGGGTCCATATAAGAGTGTAGGCCAAACATAACATTTTATTATTCGTATTTTCAGGCTTAACTGTACATCAATGCCGCATAGCGCCGTCTTCAATTTGTTGAAAGCTGCACGGGGCTGTTCGGTTCTGCTTATGATTTCTTGTGATCAAATTGAGTACCCAGATATTTCATGCCATAGACGCGTTCGATGTTCGTAATAGTATTGCTGTTCGTTTAGCGGTGTTGATTCTCAGAGCAAAATCGTTGCTGATCCGTTTAATCCTGTTTACCATAGCATTGATCTCTTTCACTTTTTGCGATTATAACTGAGTCTTCCGCGTACCTTAGGTTGTTAATTTTAATTCCGTTTACAGAAATTGCACTTTCATCAGCTTAAAGCGCCTCTTTGAAGATTTCCCCGCGTACATGTTAAACAGAAGGGACGACAAAATGCACCCCTGTCGAGCTCTTCGCAGGATTTTTATATCTTCCGATTCTTTCCATTCTGACTTGATGTTAGCTTTCTGGCTGCGATATAGTGACTCTATTATTCTATAATCTCATTTATCTATTCCAGATCGTCTAAGAATTTCAATTAGTTTTTCGTGAGTCTTTTTCATAATAAAATATATACATATACATATAGATCTTATTTCATTTCCAGGCATCTCTGTGCAAGAATGTTTAATGAGAAAAGGGGCTTTCCGAGTACCAAAACCCTCCCTAGAGCGAAACTGCGTGTCACTAATGTCTACTTCTAGTTTTTTTGTAAATTCTATTGTGTATTATTTTTAGAAAGAGTTTTAACATGTGACTAATAAGGCTGATGGTTCTATAGTCTTCACAATTGCTTGCATTATTCTTTTTTGGGAGAATTATAAACGTTGATTTTAGCCACTCTCGCGGAAGTTCTCCACATCGATAGATTTAATTGAAAAGATTTGTTGTAACAGTTATATTGTCTTCCTGGATTAGTTTAACTTATTCATGAGGGAAATTATCGGGACCGACCGCTTGTAGGAAGGATCCTTTTGCATTTTTGATGACTTTGACAACTTAACTTTCTAGTATATCCGGGCCTGATGGTTCAATTGTAGGGTATTGCAGTGCTCTTTCATCATCATGGAATAATTCCTTATGAAATTCATCCATCTCGTTGTTTTCCGATTTGTTTCCATCAATATAAATCCATTTTCATCTTTTAGACAGCCGAATTGCCTTCTTCGCCCAATACCAGTTATTTGTTTGATTTTCTTGTGCATATTGAAACTATCATTGTTCCTTTGAAAAGTTTCAATCTCTCTGCACCTTAAATTTCAATTGTCGTCCAACCATTCTTCGATCTAAGTTGACTTGTATTGAGGATTCTTCTACTTGTTTCGACTATGGCATCCTTTACTTTTTGAATTTTCGATTAATTTCTTTAATCTCGTTGCTTTTGATTTGGTTTTCTCTTAGGAGTTCTAAGTCAAACCGTCTTCCAGGTCTTTTTTTCCATTTTCTTTAAGCGTAATCTTACAATTGCCTACCATACCCAAAGTTTTGAATAAAAAAGAGATTATGGGGTAATTTTAGAAGAAATTAAAAAAAAAAAAAAAAAAACTTTTTCAAGCAATTATGAAGATAGAAAGAGATATGTATGTATATAGGCAAGGTATAGGGTATCACTTGAACCACTCCAGGCGGATTATAAATAAGAATTTTTTTTTTTAAATAAAGGTTCGTTTCCTTGAATTGAATTGAATTGATTTTTATTAGACTTAATGACGTTTTACATTGATAATTCTTGTACTTAAAATGACAATGTTTTGACAATACGAAATGAGTGACTGTAATGTATGGTCTACTCCAAAATTGAAATTACATAGGTGTAATGGCACATGCCCTAGGCATTAATTACATAAAAAAACTTTTAGTGAACTTGCTCTTGCTACCGGAGCAGATGTATGCTTTGACTTAATGTCTATCACAGATGTTAGGAAAGAAATATATACAAAAGAACGATACTGAGGTGAGTGAACGGAATGTGAGAGAAGAAATACTTTTTATTTCCCTACACTCCCTCAGGTGAAAAGAATTTTTAAATTTATAGGTAAGTAATAATATATCTCGTAATTATAGCAGAGCTATTGTGTTGAGTAATAGTCGTTTATCTTAAAGATTAATTAATAATACTCATTGTGACCTAAGATCTACATTAACATTTACATTAGAAAACTAGTGAATAGGGAGAGTAGACCTTGGTTGAACAAAATCGAAAGATTAACAAAATAATGAAAGTCAAGGAGTTAAAATACGTTAACAAGACGAGTTATAAACTGTATACTATAAGACAAGTAATCAGGTTAATTAAAGTGAGTAATTGAACATTAAATCATAACTGTAAAAATAAATACAAAGCGTTATTATTAAATTTGAATTGTAGTAAAATTTGCCCAACATTAGTAAGTGGTAATGTTATAAGTTAATAGTATTAAACGAAACCGTGAACGGTGATAATAAAGTAAAAAAGAGTTAAAAAAAAATTCGAAAGAAGCTCGGCTCGGCCAACTGTAGGCGGCTGTGCTTAACTTTTAGCCACGATTATGGCCAATAGTGGCCTTAGATAGAATTCCGAGAGGCGAAGGATATAGGGAGTTCACCCAGCTAGAGTTATTACTAGAGTTAAAAAGTGACAGTTGCTGTCCACGAGGGAATTAGAAGGCCAAGCCTCCTGGACTGGTGTTTTAAGGACGCAACGTTATGTGTGAGAATATTTAGTTTTATTAATGATCGTTAATTATGATCTGGTTGAGTAGATCCAGATAGGCTAATCTCTTTGCCTGGAGAGATTGGGTTGAGTTAATGTTTTTAATGAATGTACTGATTTTGTCTAATAGGTCAGAAACATTGCTACCGAAGAGGCCAGTGGAAAGGTCAAAGAATTGACTAATAGGGTTATTCTTCAACTGCGTAGTACTAGGTGATTTGATGGGTATGCTATGATTTTTAAAAAGTCCCGCGAAAGAAATTCCCTTCGGCTGGGATGGCGCCACCAGGGGAGCCTCTGGGGGGATCGCCGGCATTCTGTTTTCCATGAGGCGTTTCCTCTTGGTTTCAAATTGTTTAAATGTCGGACAACCGCGATAGTTCGCCGGATGATCGCCCCCACAGTTAGTGCAAGAGGCCTTGGAGCCCTCTTTATTAACGGTGGAGCATTCACCCGGGGGATGATTGGTAGTACATTTAACGCATTTGTAATCACGAGCGCAGTTCTTTGCTAAGTGTCCAAATGATTGACATCTCCTACACTGAAGCGGGCCTTTGTTACCTTTCGGTTTTTCCCAACTTATTTTAACAAAAAATAATGAGTTAATTTGTAATAAATCTTTCTCGTTGGCTCCGAGAGAGAGCCTAACTAAGAACAGATTAAGTCCTATGCCCTTATTCTTAGAGGAGATAGTTTCAAAACGAGTGACGCTTTCCACCAAGTTGGGAGAGAGAGAGTTGAGTTCCTTGAGGATATCCTCAGGCTCGAAGTCTAACGTCAATCCCCTGAGGATTTTATTTGTAGCTCTAAGGCTGGAGGGAGTAAATGAGTGCGCCTCAATATTCTTCGCCTCCCGGAAACGCTGGAGTAACTCCAGGTGGATACTGACATTGTTTACCGCGATTTTGCAAGAACCTCCTTTGAGGTTAGATATTTTAAATTTGAAGTGATGCACAGCCGCCTGTGCCGCGAGATCGGTAGAAAATTTACGTACGTTAAGATTTCTTACAAAGATAGGAGGGCAAAATTTACTACTTACATTTTTTAGTTGACTGGAGCCTGGATCCTCGTTGTTCCTGCAGTCCCGTGAAACGTTCTCAGGAGACGGATTGCTGGAGTCTAAATTGTCCATCGTTGTGCCTTTAGGTCTAGAGGCTTGATTCTTGGGAAGTTGAGAGGTTGACGAAATTGACAACCCGGTGAGGGGGGCGAACCTATTGTGCTCCGGTCCGCTATTGGTGACTTGTGAATTTTCTACTCTAGTGCCTGCAGAGCACCTGTGTTTTCTAGGAGGAGTTAGGAATGGCTCCTCCGAGTTATCCGCAGAGTCTTCAGGTCCGCAGTCCATTTTGTTGACCTTCCGATAGGAGGAAGTCCCTTTGGCCAGTAAAAGAAGAGTTTTGGCAGCCTCCACCTTGGAGGTGCCCGTGATGATGGGGTTCGATTCAGGTGATCGACCCTTTAGTTTTTTGTTTGTGATTTTTCTGGGTAAAATACCCGTGGTCTTCATTAAGGATCGATACCGAGCGACAGGATGATCGATGGCTGGATACGAAGCGAATAATACAAGTAGAAAATGTCGAGAATCCACTTGGACTTCATGAATGCGGTGAGCCGGGGCAGTCACCCGTTACACCCGTAACGGTGATGATGAACAGTGACGCCGCATGTGGCGTGCCAGCAGTGGGCAGGAGAAAACCGTTACTTTCCCTGGCGTGATAATAACGGGACACAGAACAAACGGTATCAGGAACAGAAGAGTGATTTATTTAAGTGCGCACCTCAAGGGTGGAACAATAACTTTAAATGAAAAAAAGCAGATGAAAACTGCTTCACAACTGTCCTGCCAGTCGGGAACAGAAAAAAAATAACAAAATTTCGATGGCGTACGTGCCACTGCACACAAAAAAAAATGAACGGTGTTAGTGAATAGTGGATGAGCGGCACATCTCTTCGTTTCCTTGAAATCCTGTGTCCGCACGTCAATGTTTCCGTATGTTTTCACAGAAAAGAAAGCTTAAGCAACCTCCACATGATGTGAATTTAGTTTAGCGTTTCCAATTCCTTGGAAGTACTGTTTTAAACCCCGACGGAATCCACGATAGGGATGTATTTAAACTCCACACGTGCACAAAAAAAAAAAAAAAACGTTTGATTAAAGTTCTACATTTTATATTTCTTTGTTTTTATTACTATTTGTTTAATTAATGATCTAAAATACTTTTGTTTTCAAATTTATCTTTCTCACCCAAAAATGCTCACTTAAATCAATAACACTATTCAATTAAATTTGTCTTTCATAATGTTGCATTGTTTTCAATTTATGTTTAAAGTTTTTGCTAATTTTTTTTTTTCCAAAAATTCTAAAATATTATTTTGTTTTTTATAGAGTATTTTTTGTATTCGACACAATTTCTAAAATAAATATTACACAGAAATTATCATAATGCTTTTATGATGATTGTTATTCTATATTAATATTTAATTTACGTTTTAATTTTAACAATCGTATAGTAGAATACCATATTTCTTTCTTTAGTTCATCTTATGTATCTTGCTGTCATTGTTTGCTTTCATTTCATTTTATTTTTGTTTTTTTCTTTTTTTTTTTTGTAAAATGTAAAAACTAGAACTATTCTCTTGGCTTTTATTTCTCAAATAATATTTAATCTATATTAATATATTGAGTAGTGAGCGACTTGGGAGTCTCTTATTCTTTATATGTATTCTTCTAACATAGTTCCCGTATAGAGAACGCCATTAGAAGGCATCAAGAATTCTTATAAATATATTACAAATACTATTTTTCGGGTTTCACTTAAGACTAATATATTTTTTTTAAATTTTTATGGTGTTTGTCTTTAAGAAATATACATTATATTTATTAATAGTTAAGTTTTACATCATTATCGAGGTAATAATACATGGAAAGCGAAATACTAAACGAATAAAAATAAAGTCTCATCTTTATGACTAAAAAGATATAATAATACAATATTATATATATTTTATATAAAAAAAAACAAGAAATGCACTTTTGTATAATAAGTATAAACATAAAAAATAATATTATGCAAAAATGCTTAAAAAATCAGTAAATCTACATAATATGTGTAAAAAATACATTACTTAAGAGTACCTAGCTTTAAAAATTTATTTTATTTCGTCTTGGTGCGAATTGGTTAACAAAAATAATATTAAAAATATAATGGCAAATATAATATGAAGTTAGCTTAGGCAGATAATGCATATACATGAATATGTTGTGCTTTTCCATTGTAAGGTGCGTTACACGTGTGCACGTAAATTTTATTTTTCTAAAATTTTAAAATGAGATCATAGTATAAGCATGATTACAGCATAAACATGTTGTTGGCCACGGATAAAACGGGTACAAAAGTTAAACATATCAAGTTAAAAGCGAGGTAAATCCAATACCTTGGGAATACGAATTCAACCCCGACGGAATCCACGATAGGGGTTTATTTTAAACTGCAATTAATTGGGGACTATTCGATGGTAATTTTAGACTTGTTATTTTTGTTCAGTTAACTTGGCTCAAGTCGGTTAAGAAATGGACAATTAGACCAAATTTTCTTCGCGAATATTTGGATTTTATAATCGCTTTTTTGCAGTGACAGATATCTTCAAGTCGACAGTTTGTAGGGTCCCCACTGCAAGAGAAGACAATCCAGAAGTGAATGAGGAGAAACATGAATAATCAATTCCATCTGCCTTATAATCCTTTTATTATATCGCTTGATACTTTGTACTTCGTTTCAATCGTACATACATATGTGTTTTTTTTATTTATGAAAATACAGTAGAGTTCGCTATAGCTATACAGTTTTTTGCAAAACACCGAAAAATTGAAGGGAATCTACATAAACGACAATGTAAAGTGAGACAGAATTGGTTTAACACGTAAAAAGGGTACGTTATATGCTAAAGTTACATATGTATAATCCATAGTTCTTATGGGACATTGACTGGGACTGGGTGAAATGGTTCATTATAACCAAAAGTTAACCGGGTTTGTTTTAAGCGGTCACTACTGTGTTATGAGAACATTATGCTGAAAAAAACTTTACAAACGACACGGTATGTTTCAATAGTATGTACCTACATATGTACATGCATTTATCTGCCTAGGCGCCAAAGCTCTTATGGTCTTCAAAATCATTACAATAGATAATATAATGCTTACGGTACCAGATATTATCGAATTAACATTAGGGAAACACTTACACGGCACAAAATAATATTTGAAATAAGGTACAAATAAAGCTCTTTCTCTAAAGGAAATGCAAGCGTGGAATATATACTGAATAAGCGATGCAAGTTACTGTATAAGTGATCTACATTGCAGCACATCTGTAATGTATTTACATATTTACATTCGCCATAAATCAAGCGCGACATTTGTTTTTTAATTCATTCATTTGTTCTTTAATAGAAAGTGGAAAATTAATTTTATCGAAATCCAATAAAATACGAGAAACTAAAAAAATATTGCGATATATTTTTTTTTTTTGTAGAACTAGTATTTTATGCGATCCGATCGCAAATGCCAAAAAAAAAACATGCCGATTCATATGGATAGAATTATTTTAAATAATATACTCTATAACAACTTAAAAATAATAATTGTTGTCTTAAACACGTTAAATTTCTTTACTTGTTTTACACATCGAATAATGAAAATAACGACAGACAAATTTTATAGAGTGATTGTTGAAAGCAGTTTGCTTACCGAAAAAATAAAGCGCATTCATTGTCCATATCGCATTACATCTCCCTTATTTAAGTAAGAGCTTCAAATTACTATGAAATTTATGTTTTCATAGTTTGTAAGCATATTCTTATTTAACTTATTATTAATAGCTTTTACTTAAATTAGATTAAATTTGGTTTTTGTGCCGGAAGTTTGTATCCAACAAACTGGAACGGTGGTTCCATTGGAGGACTGGATGAACGTTTCATATGTTCGAGGGTGTGAGTCATAACTGCACCGGTCATGACAGCACTACTCGATGATCCACGACCGCGTTTTCTTTTGGGTAGGATGCCTTTCCTGGCCATATAAAAACGAATTGTTGACACGGGGATATTAAACATATTGCTGACAGTCTGGAATGTCTGACCTTTAGATACACACTTAGCAGCTTGAGCCAGTGATGCTTCTGATCTTCGGACACGCTTGTAGGAATTATTAGGACTGTCCACGCTCATTTGCATCATACTTTCGTCATTGTCTCCAGTATAACTATCCTCGTCATTTACTGTCGCGTATGAATCATCTTCTGTCGACTCGACGAGTGGTTTGGGATAATCTTCAAAGTGATCGTACGCAATAGTCGAATCATCAAACGGTTCTGTGGCAACACTTTCTGATTTCATCATTATCGACTGATTAAGGAAGTTCGTTTGATCAACGACATTGAGGGCTACTGTTTGATTTGTTACGGATGCATTTAAAGTGTTGGGGTTGCTGCTATTGCAACTGCTGGTTGTGGCTGTGCTGCTATTTGATGCCACTGGAAGATCATTTAAATTGCCAGTCACCAGTTCTTGATTTTCGAGCAAAAGAGGATTTACGTCTAATGGACCATTGGTTGTTGTTTCCTGTGCGTTGGAAGTAGTTTTCATTTGTTCTGGTATGTCGGCGGTTTGTGGTTCTTCATTGCATTCTGTACTCTCTGACATAGCGGTTGTTTGCTGCTGTTGCGGAGGATGTGTTACTGCTGACGCTGATGCTGTTCGAGCTGCCTTAGCCATTTGTCTGAGTTGATTAAGATTGAGAGCGGCATCTGACCCATACAATCCTCGAATGCGTAGAGATTCCGCACACTTGAGTAAATTTGGCAAACCTGCTTGCGTAACATTTACTTCACCTTTGTACATGAAATCTACCAAAGCTTGTATTTCCCAGAGTTTGATGTCCCTCGGTAGAATTATGACTGGATGTTTACAGGGATTTTCCGCCAAAATACTTTCAAAATACGAGGAACAAGCCGCTAAGACTAACCGGTGACAGTGTAATTGATGTCCTTCACAGGCCAATGTCACATCGACAAATCTTTGCCCAGCTAGGAGCTGTGGAAAGGCAGCACCCAAGCTACCCAAATGACTATTCCACCGAACACAGAATTCTTGCGAGTGTGCGGCCATTTTCTCGGTCATGCCACGTTGCGACTTTAAGGTGATTTTTTTCTGCAAAAATTAATTGTGCGCGATTCTAGTGTTTTCTTCTCTGGAACAAATGATGGGTAATGGTGATGATTTACTTTATTCTAATTGAGATCAGTTGAGATTAAGTTGAATAGTGCATATGTGATGATGACAAAAACGTATGTGCTAACGGTGATGATGGTGCTGTTGCGTTCCCGCAATTCTCTTCCTCATACACCTTCTCGTTCGTTACAATAGGAATTCTTTTAATTACTATGAGGTTGAGTTATCCACAGCCAGGCATTACAAGCAAAAAAGAGAAAGAGAAAATAATGTTGATTTTTAAAAACTATATCTAGGGTTTTTTTTTAGTTAACGAAAGGACTATCCTATAATGAATACTACTTGAAATGTTTTCAACTATACATGTTGTACACGTTGTCTGCACGTACAGAAGGGACCTACAGTTTTATGTCAAAGGGCAGAAGAATTTTGAAAAGCTTTGATTTTTTTTGGATTTGAAGTTCGAACCGAACTATGCACAGTAATCCAACGCACTATTAATAGCCTTGCAAATATTGCACAACACTTAAGCCAGGATAGAGCCTATCTCTTTATTTCCTACTGGAATATGCCACTGTGACCAGAGCGGCGGAAAGAGTTGCGTAAGTTCGTTCATTTCGAATTTGTATAGAAGTGAATTAAGGTTAATGAAACCTGCTCATGGTTATTTAACTAATTTCATGCTGGAATAGAGGTTGTGGAGTCTTTCACCAAATCTGTGCCGGGATCGGATGTGATCTGTTGGATTCATATGTCAAATCATATGAACATGGCAGATGTTGTAAATAAGCCACAGCGATGAAGTCTAACCACTCGAAAACGAAGGAAATACAGTTTTATTTAATAATTGATGAACACAAGAGATTTGAGAACCATTTTTAAAACAATAATACTTTCTGACGTCTGTTAGTTGTTGCGCGAAGTGAGGACTGTTGTTGTTTTTTAGAAATCGAACGGCAACTCTCACACACAAAAAACTGTAACCTTACATCATTAGAAGATACTGTGAAGACGCCAAAACGTTTTTTGTTTAAGACCTGAAAAACTTTTGCGTTTTTTATCAAATATTTCAATTTTTTCCAGTCTAATAAATGGTAGTCTGCACATGGGTTAAAAAATATATGTTTGATGTGTGCAACGTAGAAATAGAGCCAGATTCCTTTTGGTCCATTTTATATAAAGAATTACTTGTGTTTAGGGTCTAGAACTGAATGTGGTTTACCAAAAAGTGCGAACACCATAACCTTGGTTGCCTTTAGTTCACCGTCGTAGTACCGAAGCACGTGTTAGATAATTCAAAAGTCAGACTTGTTGGAACTTTTATTTCTGTGAGGAATTTTAGGATTTCTATCAATAAATGAATAGTGCACAAGCACATTTAATATTTCCTTTAGTTAAAACAGATATTTAATAGATACTCTCAGTACCTACGCATTTAAAAATATTCAGATCAAACAAATTGTACCTTTTTACCACAAATTATATTTACAAAAAGGTACAAATATTTCTATATGAATATCTACATATTCAAATAAATGTATGTATATTAGCAAAATTTATTCCAGAAATATGCAAACGAATCTCCAGACAACTAACAATGCAAAATATCAAATATATAAAACGAATACGCACAATCCCACCAAACTCCTTTCTTAAGCGAAAATATAGAAATAAATTACCCCCTACTTGAAGAAAATAAAAATTAAAGCGAAAAATGTAAAAAAAAAAAAAAACAAGCAGCACTAAAACAAAGAATACCCAACGATTGCGAATTTAGCAACTTGTATCCTTTTTTAATCACTTTATTGTCACCCCTTTATAATTCGTGTATATATTTTTTTAGTCAAAAAAAACAAAAAAAAAAAAAACAATTCTGATTGAACAAAGAACACGATTTGGAACCAAACTCAAACTATAATTAAAATTATCTAAAAATGTACGCTCTCCCACCACTAATAGAAGCAAATTTTCTTGTGTATATGTAAAATGATTGTTCCTCCTTGGAAAGGAGAAAATCAAATTAAATCAGACACTTGAATCCCTCCTTGCAACTATTTATATAAATTAATTCGCACAATTTACCAAAAATTCGGCACTTCTAAGATGCTTCAAGACAATTACTGAACAATTTGTACACAAAATCAGCGCGAAAAATGGCTAAAAATCGTTAACTTTACTGGCAGACTGCGATGCCATTAATAAATTAACAAAAAGAACTGAAGAACAAAAAGGACACAAAAAAGCGAAATAAAGCCAACAATTTTTTTTTTTCTTCTCCTGCAGCAGAAGCAGCGTATCTAAATCGTCGGCGACAGTGGACCGCGGGGATGGAATTTGTTAAATGTATTTTCACAGGTTTCTTGGGGGTATATTCCATGGGATGCGGTGAGAAAAAATAGTTAACGATTTGAATTATTGATTTTTTGCGAAATACATACCGTTTTCAGTCTAAAATTTTGTGTAAAAAAATATATAAGAAAACTTTGCAAATTTTTATTGTTTACATGACTTTCGATTGGTTCACACACGCGCGGTTTTGTCTATTTTTTTTATGTTCATAATGACATTTGAGGTGAATTTTTGGTTGATGCGGCAGGTTAGGTGAAAAGAGTGGTGCCAGACTAGGAAAATTCGATCTAATTAAATTACATAAAGCGCTAAGCAGTAGCATAAATCAATTCGGCCGGAAATAAATTGTTTGCGCTGGCAATGATAACGTTACAATACAAAAAAGAGTAAGTGGCATACATTGAGAAAGGCATTCATTTTAAGAACATGGATCTAAAACATTACGGTCATTTGGACAAACATTAATATTCATAGAATTTAATTTTTTTTGGATATGACACGGTTGGAACTTTGATTTATCTCTTGTTTTACTATACTGCACTTTTAATAAGGCGTTTTGAACGCATTTGCTTCAGTACGCCCTTAGTAATTAAAAAAAAACATGAAAAAGTTGTATTTGAAACCTAATGCAATCGCTGTACCTATTATCATTAATATTGTAAAGTTTTGTAATATATTACTTGCAATTACTTGCAACTTCCTGAATAGCATAAAATGAAGAATGTAACGTAAAATGTAACAAAAAAATACAAGCTAACTTCTATTTAATCTATCACGACTTGCTTTTTTTAGTTTTAATATTAAATAGGTGCGTTTTTTGTACACGTATACCCGCTAACTCAAAAATGTATACGTTAATTACAACAACACGATAGCGTATACTCGCTTTAGTTAGCGGGGACAACTATCACAAAACCGATAACCGTATTTTTGTGCCATTTTTGAGTTAGCGGGTATACGCGTACAAAAAAACGCACCTAATATAGCATAGTTGCTTTTTTTCTTATGAACATTATAACTCACCAATAATACTAAACTCTCCACATACGGAAACTCAACTTACATGACGCAAAATTGTCATCTGTCAGATGTTAACACTCCCGATTCCAACTATCGCAAAATGCGAAAAACGCGAATTAAATCGATTTAAAGTTCTTAAAGTTTATTAGGTAAACTCATAAATCATCTATGTGTCAGGCAATACCTTACTAATACCACACGAGTAACTTGGTTTTAGCCTGGTATTGATAGGTACTTGGGTTTTCACGATAGTATTCACAAGTTTCCAGCGATCGCAGCGACATTCTTCTTAGTGACTCTTTTCAGAACTACAGTTTAACGTCACTTTCGTAGCAAATTGGATTTTGTTTAAATAAAAATGGTCGTGCACAAAAAAGAAAAAATCCTCAGTTCATCAAAAATTGTATATTAAAACAGTTAATAAATCAATTTGAGTTGTATCTTTCAATTTTTACATTTAATTTAAAAAAAAAAAAAATGACAATTCGGCACAGTGTTGGCAACATAGGACGTGTTTCACTCTCTATGATATTGTCAATACTATGGTACTCATTTTATGGGTGACTTAGGTATAACGAATATTTGTTTACGTATGGTATATTGTACTGCTATAAATGTTGACTTGGTTTTATGTTTGTTTGTAACGCATTAATTCTCTTTTCAGTATCATCATACGCGACGTTTCTTATCTTTCATGTAAATATCGTGATTCAATGTTATGTATATGCAAAACTAAAGAAAGTCGATAAATATTTATAATAATATTCCTAAATTTAATAATTAATAAAACCAAGAGATAAAGAAAGCGAGATATTCCGGAGTGAATTTATATAAGCTAGTATTGTGTCGATGAACATACTCGTAGCTCAAGGAAAAAGGTACATGAATTTGTGCAAAGATGTAAGCATATCCTTTTCAATGAAAATGCAATGTTGTGAATTTTAATCAATTTTTACATTTGTACGGTGAAATGTAATAAGTTATGAATTTATAATTTATTGAATTCCGCAATTTAATGTAAATCGTTTGTTTGTTTATAAAAAGCCAATCCAATCCAAAGTAATCAGTACCAACCATGAAAAACTGAAGCAATTTAGAACAAGAAAACAATCTACTCAGAGCACTTTACCCACCGACTTGTTTTAGGCATACAAAGTAAGTTTTTTTTTTAATTTTTTTCCATTGAATACACATCTCGAATCGTAGAAAGGTACCCATGGACCAAAATAATTAAAAGAATATGCCAAGCGCACTTGGTAACACTTTAATATCATTCCAATTTTCCAATAGAAAAGTGAAAAAGAATACATTAATGTTAAAATAATACATAACCCCTAGTTCGATTTCATATGAAGTTTATTTTGGATATCTTTTTCTTTTTGAATGAAGGAAATAAAATATTTCTCGCTTCGAATTCTATTGGGGACACAAAAATCATCACAAAACGAAGTGCGCGCTATGAAAACCAATGGTAGTGTTATAGGAGCCTAATGTTTATATAGAGCCCAGCTTTTCAAACTGGAAGTTAACTCGCCTATACCAACTGCTACCAACTCACCACTCCAACTAGTCCCCCACAACTGCATTATGCTGAGCATTTTCACTTGTCATTTGTCGGATGTAGAAGTTTTTTGTTGGTCGGTGGTGAACAAATCAATATGTTAATTGTGTAAAGTTTAGTGAAAAAAAGACTTGAAAATCTCGAAACGAACTATACAAATAAGTGCTAACACTTTGGTAATTGAATTAGAATTAAAATTTGATAAAATTCTGCAATAAAACAGTTAAAATACTCCATTTACAAAGTAATTTGGCTGACCTTTTCGGGGAGATGAAAATTTTCCACATAACTTACTAATACTGCTGCAATCAATGGTGGTGTTCTTGCTCTTTCTCTCGTTTTTCTCTTTTGTGTTACATTTGCATTGGAGAAACATTTTTGTTTATGTGGCATTCGTGGAAGGAAAATATCCCAATTCCCGGTGTTTTTCATTTTCAATAAGAAAAGTGCTCATGTTTTGATAGAGATTACAAAAAAAAAAATCTTCGTCTTCAATTAAAGTATCTTGTATGATATCAATTTATAAAGTGATCCATTTGCGTGGGATTTCTAAAAAGGGTTTTGAGGTAATAAGCATAAAACAAGTTTATTTTTTACTACATAATTGGTCCCGGTAACAGAGAATCTAACTCTCCAAAACTTGCTAATCGCGACTGAATAGTTTCATTAAAACTTTTATTACAAATTTCATATCAATTTGATTTCAATTCAGTTATCTCTTTCTAGCTGGTGACAAGTTATCTCAGTGCAACTGTACACTAATACATATTTACACATGTCAATTGTGTATCACGATAATTCAATTAAAATATCCCAAAGATCTTATTATAAATATCCTTTTGGGTAGTTTTAAATGTCAGGCATTTCTATGTTTCATTTATAATGTTTTGGGTAGAATTTATTCTTCTAAAAAAGTTAGTACGTTTAATAGCGTAACTAATTCTTAGTCAATACTATATAATCTTATTGAAAAATTAAACTTGCTTTATAAATTTGATTAAAAATGTCACCATTCTCTTCTAAAACAGTTTCTTAAGTAAAATAAACAACCAATTTCACAAAAATTCAAAATAAAGTTGACATGAGGTTCTACAGAAATTTGGGATATGCAAATTTGTAAAGTAATATTTATGCGAAAATTAACCAAGCTAGAAGTGACTGACAATAGAAATTTCGATTGTTTAACACTTTCCGCAGCTACCCAAGCTCTGCCTAATTCTCTCGCTCTTAACAAACGAGGTGGTTTTGAATTAACCCAGTAGTCTCT
The DNA here is from genome assembly GCA_949716465.1 of Chalcosyrphus nemorum. Classification (NCBI taxonomy): domain Eukaryota; kingdom Metazoa; phylum Arthropoda; class Insecta; order Diptera; family Syrphidae; genus Chalcosyrphus; species Chalcosyrphus nemorum. Next base: position 50,067,625 of record OX454332.1, read on the forward strand.
AAATATGCTTATTCTGTCTGTTTTTCTACATTTGCTATAACAACGGTTTTTCTCTTTGAAATGTCATGTTGGGTAGATGGTAGCACAAGTGTTTTGGATCTAAAACCAAAGTAATGCAAAAAAAAATTGTTTTGCTTACTGCATCCATCCGTGTGCTTAAATTGCATTCACTTGCATTGATAGGCAGCAATAATTCTTAAAATGAAATTACCCCTTCGTCATTGAACACTTGCAACGCACACTGCTACACTCGCAGCACACATATTCCCTATTCGCATGTCAGTAATTTTACCCGAGAGAGAAAGGGAGAACAAGAAACCGAAAAAGTTAACTGTCAGCCATGTTGGGTGGTAGATTTCTTTCGAACACGGGTAAGACTCGACGTCGTATGTGATTAAATCAGAATTTTCTTATTTTTTCTGTAATTTTCCAATTTAAAAATACTCCCCCGATTAAGTTGGACACTTGGTAAATCGAATTGAGCTAACAAATTGTATTACTGTTCCGTAGGAAATGTTAAAACTGAATCGGAAAAATAGTTCGAAACTTAAGCTTAATTAACTTTTCTCATTTTTTTTTCATTTTTCCTTCAAGCTTCAACGCAAAATAATAAAACACGAAAAGTGAAAAAGCCGATCCTCATAAACACGAAAAAAATAGAAAACGTTTTCTTTTTTTAATTTAATTCACTTATGTATAAAAGCATTTTTTCTTTAGTTCATCTGTTATCAAAGGAAACGATATAAAAAAAAAGATTGTGTAAAAAGTAGACATAGCCGGAAAGTGAGTGATTAACGAGAGAAATAAAAAAAAAGTTGTAAAAGAATTTAACTCGAAAAAAAGAATTACTAATCAACGAAGAAGCAGTCAGAATGACGCAAGTTCTACCCATACGCTTTCAGGAGCACTTACAGGTGAGTTTCTGAACGCAGATTTTCTGTTTTTTTTTCTTTTCTTTCTCGGTTTTCACAATAATATTCGTATTTTCTGTTTGTATTACAATGTTTCCTTTATTCTTTTCATAAATTACGCCCCCTTTTTTGGCCTCGGTACTTATATTTTCTGTAACCAAATGATATTTTTTTTTTTTTTCGTTACTCTCTCTTGTGAATGAAAGTTTCAGAGGTAGAAAAGTCGAAAGCCAACCGACTGATGGTATTCATTTATTCACCACATTCTCCTATGTTTTTTTGTAATGATTTTGTTGAAATATTTTCGTTGTTGCTTGAACTTTGTGAATGGTGATTACACCGTCGACTGGTCGCGCCGTCATTGTTGGAGGAGTAGAATGAGTCATCACGTGCTGTCATTGGATGCCATGTACAAATGCAGTAGCTAGAAAAAAAAAAAACCGATAGAGGGAGTAACTGATAATAATGGACTATCTATTCTATGCAATGATTGTCTTAATAAAGTTATAGTGAATAAAACATTGACAAATCCTATGAACAACTACCATATACGATTATTAATTAATACCAGAATCATCGAGGACCTAAAGTGTTTCATCTGCTGTATTTTTAAACTAAATAGTTACGCACTAAGTAAAGTTATATAAAGACTGGGTGTATTAAACAAAGCAAAACGCATAAAAAAACAAATTTTTGAATTACTTTTAGTTATAAATACAGTAAGCAAGCATTCCTAAACAACAATCCTAACATCTTGTACTCCGAAGGTCCAGTTATCCTCTCGACCTCTTTTAATTTACAATTTGAATAACTCTATAATATGAACGATCAAAAAAGTTTATTCGAGTTGATAACGATTTTTCCTTATACATACACAAAACAATTCACTGTGATACGAATTAATACGAAGTTGGTACGTGATAAAACAATTGAAGGGGCAAGTGGATAAAGAGTCTATATGACCATTAATATTTTGAGATAAACGCATTTAAAAGGCCTTCTGTCACTTGCACAAAGCTGATTCTGCACCTCGAGACCATCACACAATATCACTCGCCATACCTTGATTTTAGCCTTAACGTTGAAAGAGTAATCTCTTTAAGAGAGGACTGGGCAAACGGAAAAGCCCTTGCCCCTCATAAAATCTCAATTTTCAAAGACTGGTTAAAAACAAACGAAGCCAAGCAATAAGGTATTTACCTACCGGAACCTAAAATCTCACGGTAGTAGATTTTCTGCGGCATGAAAAGTATGCAGAAAACTAGTCAAAAGAAATTATCACCCCAATTCTTGAACTCGAATACGACAGTCGAATCCGACTATAGCCGTATTAAGTTATTAACAAGTCGTATATTGGTTCGCAGGATACGACTATTTTCGGATAAAATACTACTATAGTCGGATACGACTGTCGTAGTCGAGTTCAAGAATTGGGGTGAATGTTTACAATGACAATCAATCTTCTAAAGACCGCTATAGTCAAACCAGGAGTAGTTAAACACTGTTATGAAGTGCTTAGAAGACTCAGCAAGGTAACTACCAAATATACTTTAGTTGGTCTCGTGTTAAGAGGTTGGGAGGGCGATTTGAAAAACTTTTTCAACTGTTAGAAAAGAAGCGTTGTTGCACTGTTGATCCTTGTGAGATCTGAGTGTAAATTTTGTTTTTACATGCATAGCAAAAATTATCTTTAACAATTCTCTGCCAATCATCAGTATTTTCAGGCTCGTAGTATTGCCTCTTTTGTAAGAATACAAGATTTTAATTTTTAAGATTTTTTTTAGATTTTTCTAAAAATGACAAGCTACACAAGCTAAGCAATTCCATGCCTACACGTTTGCATAATCGTTCGGTTGCGCACACATGATGTATGTGTTCCATTGCTTCTATAGTGAAAACAATTCGATAACTTTTGAAGGGCAGTTCGTCGCCGTTTTTGAGAACGATTTTGTTCATCATATCGACGATTTTAATCTTCTGATATTAAGCCTAAGGAACGTAAAAATATGTCTCCTCTATATGTATAATTGTATGTATCTCGCTCGACCTAGCATCGAGTTTAGAGTGTTACTGTGAAGTGATTTTTTCAAACAAACGTTAAACCTCAAACCTCAAAACATTTTATGAAAAATCTAGTAAATTTTAGCAAATTAATTTGAATTTTCAAAATTTCAACTAAAAATAAAAAAGAAAAACAAAAATGATATCAATAAAAATATTAGAGTTGGTATAGGTTTCGCAATTGAAGTTTTGCCTACAACTTATTGCCCCAATAACCAACAATCCTACAGAATTAGGTTTTTTTCACTAATTTCTTCCGCTGCTGATGAATTATTTTGATATAATTTGTATGATTCTGCCTACTGTTGGTGGGAAAATTTCTTGTAAGGTTGCTAAAAGTACAAATGCGCTGTAGTATTCGCTAGCAAATAGCTACAAGTTCACTTGTTAGTAAATCTGGCAATCATTGCACTGATGGAAATTTCTGCAAAAAAAATGCAAAGCAGTTGTTGTAGACCTGTTGAAGTCGGCAGTTCATGACGACTAGGTTGCGTTTCTTCCATATCCAGTACTTCAATGTGAAAAATGATTGTATGTAATTTGATGGAACCTCAAGCTTTTCAAATGGATCCGATCGTGGTCTGTATATTGTCGACCATTAGATCAAATCAAAGTCTTCAAAAACATAGTTAGTCTCTTCTTTTCTTTTCAAAAACTTAGTTAGTGTGTCTGTTATTTGTTCTAACATATTTACAATAGCAGGACTGTTCCTGTACTGACTTAAACTACGAAAATCTACCAAAATTTTGCGAAAATAGTGAATTCCTTTTCCTGCACGACAAAGTTTCCTAGTTTTTCACGGAATCACGGAAGCTCTGTCGAGGAGTAAGAAATTACCCGATGTTGCGAATTTTAGCCTAAGAAATTTCTTTGCGCAAATCAGTGAGTTCTGTCAAATGGTAATATTGTTGCTTGGCAAAATAACTTGAAGTTTTTTTTTCAACACTTCCCCTACATTTTTGGACATTTTTGAGAGAATTTTACATCAACTCTTAGAAATTTGACAATCTTCGTATTTTAGAGCGGAAAGTGCGAGAATGAGATGTAGTGTACACTAGACGCCACTGTCACCTTTATGATATATACTACTGTAAAGTGTATTGGGAAAGGTGTGCATTGATATTTATATCATACGCAAATAGGCAGTGACGGCGAGTGGAATTCCGAATAAAAAATGTAAATTATTTTATTAAATATATTCATCTATTTTACAAGCTATGATAGAATCTCTTTTAAAATATTTGAAAACATATTTAGGTATAGTTTAAAAAAAACGGTTCCCGGAAACGTTTGCGGTCACTTATTCTTTTATAATCACACTAAACACAACGAAATATTTTGAAAATATTTCTTTTTTATAATTTTATCGTTTTGGTATCAAATTTAGCAGAAAACCACTAAATAACTGTAAGCAGTAAAAACTGACGAAGCCGACGCTATGTATTTAATCTGTCCATTTTAAATTTAAAATCCCTTTCAAGGGAGGACACTCCCTTCACACGCAGTTTAATTCAGGAGTTCAATGTTGGATGATACAGATACGGATACAATTTAAACGAATACATCTCTTAACAGGTAGCTGAATTAAAACCTAAAAATCTTCAATATACCACCTAGTACAGTATGCGTATTAAACCACAGATCATATATTTAAAAACGCCTACTTAAACAAGTTCCAGTTCTCCATAAAATGACTAACCGCACATAGCTCAATCACTAAGCGACAATAAAAATAATCTTCTACTCTCCTTTTCCCTCCTACAATAGAGTTTCAGCTGATAAAGAATTTATTTTTGGTCTTTCCGTGGGTCTGTCCTTTGTGGAGCGTAAGAGATATAATAAAGTTGTGTTATTCTAAAATGTACATCTCTATGGTATTTAAATAAAATATAAAAAGAGGCGTATGTTGGGAGAGGAAGATACGTGAGCTTCCATCATCTAATGTCTAATGCACGCAATACAGGTGGATTGCTGTAACTGGGTGTCGGTTCTAATGAAAACCTGTTTTCACTGTTCGCATTCTATCCATGTGTATATGGGTGTATTAGGTATACATGCATACATATGTACATTCATGCATTTGATTTCATTAGAAGCTAACCCGGCAGGTAAAGTGACATATTGTTTTTCAGGGTGGTGATGACAAAGTGTTGTTGGAAAATACAGTGATTGGAAATATGTTTATAGCCCTTCCGAATCGATCACTTTGTTTATTTACATTGTGTATTTTTAGCTTTAAAAACGCAGTCTTAAGGAGGTATATTGCAATATGTGATTTTACGTTTAATATCGATTTGCTGTTTTCTATGTTTGCGCCAAGGTATTTATTTTAAGTGAAGCAAAAGGAAAGAGTTGCTGGCTGAAAGATATTAAGCAAGTCTGCATATTGGCGTTCGTTATAGGTGAACTTAAATTTTAAGTTCCAACAACTACCCTTTTATTAATAAACGGTCTTACCTACTTATTGATCACTTGATAACCATACCAGATGTATACATTATTTTTTCTTTTACTTATTTTCGTAAGAAGGCTATCGGCAGAAAGTAGGGCTTAAACATCCCGGTCACTTTCTGACTCTACGTGTTCTTTGTGATAATTGTACATATGCATTTGTATATCACTCTTGGTGAACAAGACTCATTAAAACTGTCACCCTCAGTGTCCTAAAGACCTACTTGTCTGTATCAGCGGCGCACTTAATGCTTCCTAGTTCAGGCAACAAGCGGCTTTAACTGCTTTTCCTCATTACAGTGTCCTGACCATAGCCACTCCTCAGTTTATAGTCAATATGACTTCACAAATGATCATCTGTACAAAAGTCTTGAAATTCAACAAGACAAGGCGGGGTTGCAATGTATCATGCACATGTTACGTGTAAACGTATGCTTATGCTGGTCGTCTTTAGGAAATTAAACATTGTTTCGGGAGAATAGAACGTTATTCATAACTTAAGTTGTCTAGACATGAGCATCTGGTTTGGTGGTCTTGGTGGTCACCTTAATTGTTTATGCCCCTTACTAACCATTTCTGCAGAAGCTGTAGAAACGGCGTAACAAACAGTTCTGTTACTGTGGAATCATATTTTGACAGTTTGCAAATTTATTTTTATATCTAAGGGAATTTATATACCCCTTACTTATATTACAACGCCTACGCGCCATCGTGTGCACTGTGCGATTACTGGAAATGTGCCTCAGTTCCCCCCAACTCTTTCCCAGATGCTGCGCTTTTCAACTGTTTTGCGTCACGTACTTCCAGAACAGCTACGTATCCTGCCATCCTGTGTAATCGGGTTCCATTGCATCGCTTGGTTAGCTATGGATCTGTCACCCTTTCGGAGATTGACAGTGGCCCGTTCTCTGATAAAGCTGTTCGTTAGAGATACGGTTTGGCCAGAATATCCTTAAGATGTAGCGCAGGCACCTATTGACAAACGTTTGCAACTTCCTCGAGATAGTGACAGTGACTCTCCAGGTACCACATCCATATAGCTGCACGGATTCAACGATGGAACCGAACAGTCGTAGCTTGGTGTTTAAGCTAATTGCATTACTTCACCAAACTATAGATAGCATCCCAAACGTAGATTTTGCTTTACCTATTCAGCTGGCTATATCGGTTCCACCATCTGTTTAGACAATAATCCCAAGGTATTGGAAACTCTACTTTCTCAACCGTTTGTCCAGCAATGTATATATGAGTTGATGAGTTCAGTTCTAGATTGATCATTTTTGTTTGTGCCTTATTAAATTTTGGCCCAACAACGTCTGCTTCCCTTTCCACATTTGCTGCAGAAGGCATACATCATCGGCGTAGTCGAGGTGCTTATATACTTTTTGGCGCGTGCAATTTAAGCCTCGACCAGGTCCACATTTGAATCGTCATTCAAGGATTTAGGCCGACTTTCATGAGATTCGTCCTCCACAGAAAAATGGCCAGTATGGAATCTTCGAAACCACCTTGAAATAGTAATAAGAAATGGTCCATTTATTCCGTTATTTTGGCATTTCATACAGAATTTTGTCTGGCGTGAGTTGACGGCGAAATTCTTTGTTATTGGTGGAACTTAAATCACTAAATTTTCCCGTTTATCGTCTCCTTTTTCACCTATTGTTTTAAGATTTGGAATTTTCTATTTTTAGGTTATAATCTACAGAAATGCATTCTTATTTTTTCAATAACTACTAAATTGACACCAACTAAAGCGAACTTTTGTTAGTTCCTATCTTACGTACTTCAGTTGAATAATTTAAAGGACCTGGTGCCATATAATGCACTTCAGTAGTTTATAATGATAAATATATTTTAAACTGGAACTTACATAATTGTGAGAAAGATATTGATAATAATGTTTGTTTTGAAATAAACGGCCGATATGTTGTATGCCTCAAGGTTTGATAGCACAAATATTTTGCACTGTAATGAACACATGGTACATTTCCAATTTGAGTTGGTTGGTGAAAAGCCAGATGCTTATTATCATTCAGTCAAACATATTTTATTTCCTCTTAACTCGAATTATACTTTCTTCTTTTTCTTATGACCATTAGTGCAGACAAAGGAATGCGTCGTGAAAATCTCCTATACGCCTAATGCATTAACCTGAATTTTCTAGCGAAAGTATCCTTGCCCTACTTTGGAAAACCAATTTTCTAGGTCGCAAAATAAAGTTATATAACACCTCAACTAAGGGTACTTTCTGGTATCTTTAAAGCACAATGAAAGTTGCGGAAAGATCTATTGAACTGTGGAGACTGTTTGCTAACGTTGCATACACAGGGAGCAATTTCACTTTTAAATGTTTGTCTGTAGTTTGTCAGAGGCAAGCTGTATGCCCAAAGCCATTGTTACTCTCTTGTCACTTGAATTACTTTAGATTGCGCCCCTAACTGATAAGAAAATAGTGTGGGAAGTTGGAAAGTTGTGGGTTGAACGGCAGTTGTAAGTAAAGTGAGTATAAGGTTATCCAGAATGATATAACATTGAAGGCGCATGCGTTCTAATGTTGAAATTTTATACCATTCTGAGTTGGTTATTAGTACCTATTAATCGTGGTGAAATAGATAAGGACTATCAAGTATGTACATACATACGATGTGTACTTTTTCAGGATTCTCGCATTAACTTATGTTAATCGATTTCATTAAGTTGAGAGGAGAGTTGATGGAAAATTTATCTTTTAAATATATCATTCGTTGTGGCATTATTAATTCCACAAAGGATGCTTAGTGTATTGTCAATACATATATCGATGTCCAGCAGACATACTTCTCGTTATTAGTCAAGAATCCTGGTACAAGGAACTAGCTCATGAAATTTATCTAAAGGTGCGCCCAGACCGAGCGAAACATTTAAAGAATACTGTTTCAGAAAGTTTCAGAAACACGGTAGCTTTCCAGTTGTGTAAAGGTGTAAAGTTGTTATGGTGTAAGTCTATTCTACGTCTACGATTTGTCAAACAGTATTGAGCATAAACGTCAAAGAGCCGTAATAATTAACACCACGGTTTGACATTAATGTCATATGTTTCAATAATAAATTCTTAATGCCTCCGACCTAAGGCAACTGGGTTTTACTGTTTAGCTGAAACTAACATGGCTCTCAACTTCTTGCATTGGTATTGTGTACAATATTTTTGATATTTGTCGTAATTTGTGAAATGTAAAAAAGTGCTTAAATTTATATAACTCCAAACTTTTTATTTACATTCTTTCTAATTTCAATCCGATGCAAGTTTTAACTTGCAGCTTTTTTCAAAATATTTTTATTGTGTCCTCATATGTACATATTAAATGTATTAAACTGATTAACAAAATAATTGCATAGACCTTTAATCTGCATAGCGCACTTATCGGTTCGTAAGCTGATAACTTATACTTGAAATATCTGTAGCAATGCATTTACTCGTACTTGAAGTTGATGAACTTTTGGAAAAGAAAAACCTCAATTTAGGTAATTAAAAAGTTCTGCTATTGTAATTAATCGGTCAACAATCGACCATGTCGTAGACCTACGATAATAAATCTAATTAAAACATAGAATGCCGAAAATTCTCAGACCTTTTTTCACACAACCAAAATGCCGGGAAGGCAATGCACAGCAATCTAATTACATTTAATTGTCTTATTATTCAGTTTTAGTACTCTTTTTTGTGTGTTCAAAAAAAAACTCAAGGCCAATTGTGTTTCTCACTCTCAGTGAAGATATGAAACAATGACATTTACAGTCGCGATCGAAAGTTTGTAACTAGCTGTGTGTATTTTATAATTAATTTGTATTTAAATATTTTTTCAAGTTACATCCCTTATTATAGATTATAAAATCTTTGTATCTAAAATCTTAGAGTTTTGAAGATAAATTAATTTATAATTATAAACTAACAATATATTTACTTTAGTAACTAATATAATGAAATAATCATGATATTTTAATTTAAGTTGAAGTTTTATGTTAAATACATTAGAAATGACCTATACGTGCTAATATTTTAAAGCTTCGTGAGATCGCAGGAATATATGTATAAGGAATGAGGAACCGGGGAAACTTAATCTGTTTTATGTTTTGCGTTAAAATGTTTTATTTTTCCTTAAGTATGTGACGATAATAATCCACATGAGATCCACCAAATTGCAATGCATCCAGAGAAAGTTAGTGCTTGGTATGGATTTTAGACTGGTGGCATCATCGGTCTATACTTCTTTGAGAATGACGTTGGCCACGCCATCATCGTCAACGATGATAACAAATTTCTTTTGGCCCCAATTGGATGATGTGAACCCCAACGACATGTGGTTTCAAAAGGACAATGGATATTTTGCACGAGCGATTTGCGAACATGGTTATCTCACGCGAAGGCTACGTCCGTGTGACTTCACCCCGTTCGACTTCTTGTGGGGTTTTATGCCAATAAAGAAGAAGAAGTCTAAAACCCCAGACCACTACTGTCCTAAAATTATCATTGATGCCAACTCTATTCGATTTTGATGAAAAAATCAAAAAGTTTTCCAACATTGTGATAATTTTCATCGACGACAAAATGCGACATGAAATCCACACCACCCGTTCGTTTTTTGCGAATGCATTGCAATAATAGAGTCCCTCGAAGCACATGTGGGTTAGTTGCTGTCCAATCACGCATATTTTGCTTTTTGCCAAAGCCAAGCTAAGTATCGAATGGATGAAGGGAATCTGAGATTCGTTGAGAAAAAAGATATCAACAGTTCTAACGTTTTGGATACCCAAATAATTCACAGCTTAGGTTCTTACTTTTAGCATTTATTAGCATTTTACATATGTACATTTATATGTATAAAATTTTACATAATTGTAATAACAAAATTATAAAAATAAATAAAACGTTTTCAAATTGTTGCGACGTGTACTGTAGGTACGTATGTACATAAGCATTCTACTTATGAATGCGAACCTAAGCGCTTGAAATTTGGTTTAACAATGACCTCAATTCCACTTGCCCTAAATTTATAACTAAAAACTCAAAAAGTTCTACAATAAGTGAAAAAAGAAAATGAGATGAGCTTCCCTAGCAATAAAAAGCGTGTTTCTTGAACAATGCACAGTCTTTTAGGGAAGCGAGTTATAAATTATACTCATATATAAACTAAACACACTACGCTATTGAATAAGAAAAAAAGTATCTTAAGGGCATTTTCGTTAGAGTTGCAGTCAATGAGAAACATTGTCCTCTATAATGACTCTGTCTAGGCCACCTTGGGCTTATTGCGCATTACTCTCTATCAGTGCATATCTTCCGGGAATCTTTTGGCTAAACTATACAAAATTTCTTCTTTGTTGCGTGCAAATCAGATCAAAAATTGTGCTAGAGCATGAAAATCTATTTCTTTTGTCTATGTGGGTTGCGCATCAAAAATTTTGTGGGGAAGTCGACCAACCAATACACAACTACTGCTGTGATATACCAGCATTTTAACTCAATTCGAATCACGAGTAGCTGATGTGAGTTTCTTGTTTCTTTTGTTGCATTCGGTGCCAGCCCAACTGATTTGAGGGAAAAACATGACAAACCATTGCTTAAGAGAGGTCAATATACTGTGTCAGTGAATAAAAAAAAAATCATATTCTACTCTAACATCACGAAAGTGTTTATTGTTCATGCTCGATGTTGTTTATCTTTGGAGGAAGTCCGAGTCGAAGAAATTTTTGAGAGAAAGTCGGAAAACAAATTAAACACAGAGCACGAGATCGTCCGTGAACTTGTGTTGTTGTAAAATCTATAAATATTTCTTCCCAATCAGACGCCAGCAGCGTCAGAGTCAAAATCAGAAGTGGCGTATATTTTTGCGAGACTATGAGTTCACAAGAATGTCAAGTTGTTGAAATGAATCTTAAATTGCGCGTCCACTTATAAATAAATATAATTTGAAAATGAAACATAGATTTTGGGCTACGCTTTATGCGCAATGATAAAAACACAAATGCAATGTTTATAGTTTTGTTTGGCAAATATTTAGAGGTTAATTTCTCGTGCGCTTTTGTTTTTTGTTTACATCATTAAATCGCTGGGTTGTTTTGTTCAGCTAAAACTTTATGTCAGTACTTTTGCTTTTTGACTTTTTGACCACTATTTACGAATTGTTGGTACTTACTCATATATTGGGTCGGATTTATGATGAAAATAAATTTTGTTTTAACCCTGAATGCGTTGTTGAATTTGGATCTCTCAACTTTAAAAAGTCGTATTTAGAAACTTCAAGTTCTAGATTACTGTAATTGAAGAGATATTTATATTTTAGGATGGACTTAGACAACGCATAACTCCAGTGTGCGTAAAATATAAATAACCATCGAGGATTAATTCAGTCATTGAGAAAAACGTGATTTGGCATCACTGCTAAGCACGGAATTCGTAAATGTAGTAGAGCTTTATTCATTTGCACAATTTTGAGCCTAGTCGTGCACCTGTCAGAATAGTATTGCATTTGTTATTGTGCTGTCGACGGTGCGATTGTTTTTGATTTTGTTTTGCTTAAAATGACTCAAAAAAGTGGTGTTATGTACATATTTATTGAAATAACTGCTTGCAAAGCAAATGCTTTGTGCAATAGACTTGAACTTGCATTTGGTTTTCTTGCTTCGCATTGTATTTGCATTTATGAACGGGTCCTATGTATGTGCCATGTTTGTTTTCTGTTCATTACGAGTTCTGAGATAGGAAAGTCAAAATAGATATCATATTTGGGATCGAAAATAGTTTTAAAGTTGTCATCTTGATACAGACACTGACTAACTGAACTATGAACTTTATTGAAGACGGATGAAGATATCTTTGGACTTTTCGATAGAAAAATTCTTTGAACATATTCCGTCCCATTTGCGTGGATAGGATTTGGAGTAAGAGATTCAATGAAGAAGCACACGGACTATATAGCGACATAGACTTAGTTCAAAAGCTGCACGTTTAAATTAACTAATTTGCAAAATTAAAAGTTATATTAGTGCATTTAAAATGGACAAATTACTCGTTCGTTTGTCATATGGTTCTTAAATTTAATGAAGTGTTAGTTCGAAACTTCCTCAGGGAATCTCTCTTGTTAAATGCTTATTTGCAAATGTCAATGCATCCCTTAATGCAGCTAAGTCACGTTTAAGACGTTTCAATTTTTTCATTTCAGACAATCCTGATATCCAACGAGAAGATATGTGCTTTGTGAAATAGTAATCAGCAGTAATCATTGCACATCATTCTTTACATACATATATTATCAGCACATATTATGCAGTAGGATTTGCAAACAACAACACATTTTAGACATCGTTTTCTGAATGAAAGATCATAACAATTGGATTCCATTTAAGCATTTATTTTATAAACTTTTTTTTTAAGTACCTAATTCGAAAAGAAAAATAGTGCGCACGTTACAAATTGATTAAGAATTCATAAGGTCATTATACTACACTGCTTAGTTAATAGAAACGAGTTTTCTATATTTAAGTTACATTGCATTTAGTTTAAAAAGGAAATAAGATATATTTCGACATGGAAGTGCACACACAACTTAATTCGCTTATTTCTAAATCCAAAGAAGAATTTATAAGCGGCTACAAAGATTATAATGAAACAATCTGTAGGGATATTTGTCTTCAATTGTTTATTGCACTCCATAAGACTATACAAGAAGGTAATGTCGAGAACTTTAAAAAATTAAAACAAATTTTGGAATACATAATGGATACAGAAAATGAGTCTAAATTTGCAGAATATTATAATAATATTTTAAATCCCATTAAAAATACTAATTTAGTTTTACTAGCTTGCAAACATAATAAAGCAGAAATTCTAGAACATCTATTTGTCAGTGATAGTATAATTATTAATAACATATTGCCAATTAATGAAGATGAAACACATCACAATGTTTTTTACTATGCTATACGCTCAAATAATATTAAGCTTCTCGATACATTAATTAAAAAATGGCCTGGTAATTATTTTGCAGTTCATTTAAATATATTAGATGAAATTCTTTGCAGTTCTTTTGAAGAATTACTCTTGAAGAATGTTTTACTCTCAGAAGAGATTAGAATTTTCGTTGAAATTCAGTTATTGAACTGTCGATTCTTCTCTACCAATTTTGAACAAGTTCAAAGCGATAAATTCTCTCTGAATAATATAACCGATCGAATTAAATTTGTAGTTCATGATATAGATCGATTAAAAACAGAGTATACAAATAAAAATGACATAGATGAACGATTTTTGTTCATTGCAAAATCAATTGCGAAAAATATTCACATTTTAAAACAGCGGCTAAAATCCACTTACAGTAGATTACCTTGGGAGGAGATAGAGTTCTGTTTAGTTTGTTTTATTTCCTCTCATATCAAAGAGCAAGAACTTAATATTTTTTATCATATTACATTGAATAAAGAGAAAATAATAAATCATTTGGAAAACTTTTCAAAAAAACTCCAAAACGAACAGGATACGTATATTAGAGCGCTAGAAGTAAGAAAGCTAGCTGAACTTCCAAAATTAGATCGTGGGCAAATTACAGCACAAATAATTCATGATTGTCCTGAATTTGAATCCTTATATAATGAATATCAAGAGATAAGAGATATGTACTCCTTAAAGAAAATAAATAATTACATAGACCTAGCTACCAAAGCTAAACCAAAAACGAAGGAAGGTAAATTAATTATAACAAGGTCACTGCAAATGATTGGTGAATATGTAAAAGACACAATTGAATCTCCTAAATTATCCAGGGCTACAAATGAGCTTTTGCTACTCTCTCTGCCTACTGGTACAAGGAAAATCATTAAAGACTTACGCAATTCCCTCTCGCATGCCTATTCCCTATTTGAGAGAACGAAAATTGAGCAAAATACGGATATAAAATTTTTCATTGGTATTCAAAATGATATTACAAAAATTGGAAGTGTAATCACAGATATTCTTTACAATAAGAAAATAACAACCATAAGAACACTTTTGAAAATAATTGTCGACAGTGAAAATATAGATGAAATAAAAGAAGTTACTAAATTATTTAACAATGCTGGTCTGAATGAAAATTTGTCCGAGGGTTCAGAAGTTTTAGAACATCAGTTCGAAAAACTCATCGAAGAATTAAGCAACAGTATCTCGGAAAAGACGAATTTTGAAATACAAGTGTTTAATAAAATGTATAATATAATGAATTTCGATAAAACTAAATTGGCACATATTAAAAGTAATTATTTACGGGGATTTACATCGTTGAAAGCGATCAATATCTTATACGAACGAATCAATAACGATTCTATTAGAGGACTAAAATCATTTGCCAATGTAATATTAAACAATCTGACTCCAACAATAGAACCATACATGGCCAGAGAAATTGCTGAATTGTCAGTACTAATTTTGAAGAGTGCTGTATCAAGAGTGGAATATGAAACCCTTGGGGAAATAAACCGAATATCGAGCAAAATTTTTTACATCGCTGAATTTGGAAGTGGCAATTTCAAGTGGATTGAAGAATTCAGATTAAAATTAAACCGGAAAAGCGCTCAAAATTCTTCTACTGTTAAGAAGACGCAAACAGAACCAAATGTGGTGAAAGAAGAAATATACAATGACCAACTGAAATTGAAATTATCTGAATTAAAACGTATTTTGGATAATAGTGTATTAAGTGAGGCAATTATTGAGAATTTCCCCTTTTATAAACGAAACAAAAAACTACAAGCAGTAGTAGAGATGCTTGTTCTAGATATAATGTCGATTCTAGGTATTTTGGGAATGAAAAGTCTGGGGAACAATTACTTGTTTTTGGATGGTAGTTTTCCCCTGTTGACTGGAAAATGTTTACGTAATCACATGGCCCACGATAATGCAATTATTGAGGTTCTATTGCCTGATCCTTCAATTTCAGTTATTTTAAATGCTATTAAACTTATCACATCAGATGTACTATTTACAAATAAGAACCAAATCGGCAAATGCTTAATCGAAGATCTAGACAAGTTAATGGATAGTCGTGAAAGAGGCTTAGATATAATAAGTAATCAAAAAAGGATGTTCCTAGCCTTGGAAGAAGGGAATCTAACCAATTTAATTGCGTGCCTTAAAAGAGGAGCGGATTTAAGAGGTCGAAGTAATAAACTGTGGAGTTCGTTACATTTTGCGGCTAAAGGAACAAATCTTGACGTTGTGAAGTTTGTGCTTAATCAAAATTTTCCAGCTAATGTTAAGGATATCAAAAATCAAAGTCCATTGCATATTGCAGCTGCATACGGAAGTGAAAGCCTGGTTAAGTTGTTTGTCAAAGACTTGGGTATGTACGTTAATGATGCTGACATTTATGGTAAAACATCACTGCATATTGCTGCCCAAAGAGGTCACAAGCACATTATTGAAATTTTACTCAAAAACGATGCTAATGTCATTCAAAGAGATATGCGCGGCTATTCGCCTTTACATTATGCAGTAGAGAACAATCATAAAGATACTGTTTTTATTTTATTAAAAAAAAAAGAGATAAACCTTGATTTCAATAGAACTGGAAACGGCTCCACACCACTGTTTATAGCTGCTAAGAATGGTCATCTAGAATTGGTAAACTTTTTGCTTCAAAATGAAGCGAATCCTAATGCAAAAGATCATAATGAGGGACTACCAATACATTTTGCAGCTATCAATGGTTATGTAGAAATTATGAGTGCTCTTATTTCTAAGGGGGCTAACGTCAATGTTAAATTTCCATCAGATGGCTGTACACCATTACACTATGCGATAGAATATGGTCATGAGGTGGCAGTTAATGTTCTGTTACATCATGGAACCAATGTGAATGCTGTTAACAACGTGTGTAGAAACACACCCTTACATTATGCAGCAAAATTTGGGCGGTTGAAAATTCTTAATGCTCTTCTAAAATATAAGGCCAGTGTCAGTGTTGTCAATTTTGAAGGTAAAACTCCACTTCACACTGCCGTACAAAGTGGTCACTTAGACATTGTAATCGTTTTGGTCAAACATCGAGCTGATATTCATGCTAAGGATAATCGCACTGATGTACCATTACATTATGCAGCACAAGGTGGACATAGGGAGATTGCTGAATTTTTGATAAAAAAAGGAGCAGAAATAAATGCCCAAGGATATTATAATATGACTCCTTTGGTTGCGGCTGTTCTTGAAGGTCACGTGGGGGTGACGGAGCTTTTTATGAAATATAAAGCTGATGTTAATGCAAAAAACTTTCAAGACAGTACACCATTGCATGCAGCAGCCGTTAAAGGTAGACAAACTATTACTGATATTCTAGTACACAATAAAGCAAAAGTTAATGCTAAAAACGAAGGAGGACTGACCCCATTATCTTTTGCCGCACAACAAGGGAACCTGGAAGTTTTGAATATTTTAATAAAGAATGGTGCCAAAACAAATTTATTTGGTGATGAAGGCGTTACTCCATTACATGCAGCTGTTATGGAAGGACACTTAGATGTTGTAAGTCTTTTAATAAAGCATAAAGCTGATGTTAACTCTGTGGGCCTAATAGGTTCACCCTTACATTTAGCCGCCGAAACTGGTAATCGAGAAATTGTTGAAATGTTGATAGATAATGGAGCTAATATTGATATATTGGGTTCTAATAATATGACTCCATTATGTAGTGCTATTAAAAATAATCGCAAGAATATAGTCGAATTTTTAATAGCCAAAGGAGCAAATATTAACGGTGCGCCTTTGTTATATGCAGCTCTAGATGGCTATAAAGATCTCGTGGAATTCCTCTTACAAAATAACGTTGATATCGACGTGAGCGATGCCGAAAATTACACACCATTACATTTGGCCGCTTTAAGAGGGCACGTAGAAATAGCTGGTCTCTTGATAAAGCAAGGATTAAATGTTAATGCAGTTACTACCACAGGCAGTACCTTGTTACATGTGGCAGTAAAAAAGAGTCACATTGAATTTATGAAAATTTTAATAGCAAATGGAGCGAAAATTAATGCTAAAACTAATGAAGGCACACCATTGCATCTAGCCTTGGTAGAACATGGTCACAGAGATGTAGTTGATGTTCTATTATATAACGGTTCGGATATTGATGCTAAAGACAAAAATGGTCTGACACCTTTAGAATTAGCGGTTTCATATAATCGCTTAGAATGTGTAAGGGCAATCTTGGATATCAAAAGACTAAAAGTCAACTGGAGACTATTATATATTGCAAAAGAAAATGGTAATTTAGAAATGATTAAGTCTTTGATAGATAGATGGACTAATGTTGATGTGAAAAATGCTTATGGTCAGACTATACTGCTCTATTTTGTGGAACAAGGTCAATTAGAAATTGTTCGGTACTTAATAGCAAAAGGTGCCAATGTCAATGTACAGGACCAGAATGACTTAACTCCTCTGCATATTGCTGCAAGTTTTGATTTTAAAGAAATTATTGAAGTGTTGTTAAAAAATGGTGCGAGTTATAAAACTCTTGATAAGTTTAATAGGAAGCCAATGGACATATCTTGTAGTGACGTCATTATTGATTTACTATTATCAACAGAGAAATTGTTTGAAGCAGTAGAGTCGGGTAGCTGTATCGATGTTGAAAATTCCATAAAAAAGGGTGCAGTTGTAAATACGAAAACTATCAACGGTAAAACACCGTTACATATTGCAGCCAAAGGTGGATATAAAGGAATTGTTGATATTTTATTAGAGAACAATGCAAATCTAGATGTTTTTATGGATAATGGCTACACGCCGCTTCATTATGCCGCTAAATTTTCTCATTATAAAATCGTTAGGACTTTATTATCACATGGTGCATGGTACAACGCTAAATGTGTTGTTAATCAAGGAACACCGTTAGATTACTCCATCGATCAAGATATCGTAAAACTTTTGAAGTTCATAAAGGATGCTTTCAAAAAAGTCGAGAATTCGAATCCAGAGCTTATTAATGCCATAAATACGATAAATGATATAGATACAGTCAGAGCCATTATGAATGCGCGTAATAGTAAAAACAAGTCATTATTGATCATTGCAGCCCATAATGACTGTCTAGAAATCAATCAGTTGAAAGAAATCTTTCTAGATGAGTCATCTACTGAAATAAGGATTGCTAAAGATTTGTGTTCACAAGAGAACTACCAAGAAGCTTTTCAATTATTAGAGATTGCTTTCGAGAAAATGAGGAATGCAGTAGGCACAGGCAATCCTGTCACTTTAGACATTCAATGTGAAATAGCAAGGGTATTATATAAACAAGGTAACTACCAACAATCCTTAAATTTGTTTCAAGAAATCTACCAAAAACAGAAAGAAATACTAGGAGCAAATAGCAAAGATACTCTAAATACGAAAATTGGAATTGCTTTGGTACTAAACAGTCAAGGAAAATATCAAGAAGCTTTTGGCATTTGTGAAGAAGTCTATGAAAAGCAAAAAGATATTTTAGGAATTTATCATCCGTGTGTTTTTAGAGTTCAAACGCTCATGGGTCTGGTATTAAACATGGCTGAGAGATATGAAGACGCATTGGAGATTATTTATGAAGTTTTTGCGAAGGTGAAGAATTTATTAGGTAAATCCGATCCAGTTTCTTTGTCTACTCAGAGTCATATAGCAATAATATTGAATAATCAAAGAAAACATGACGAAGCGTTGAATGTATATAAAGAGATTTATGAAAGAAGGAAAAAAATCCTAGGTTTAGTACACCATGATACCTTAGGAACTTTTCATGATATGATTCAGATATTTTATAGTCAAAATGAGTATCATAAAGTATTACAAGCCTACGAAGAACTACTTCATGATCAAGAAAGTGTTCTAGAATCTGGTCACATTGATGCTCTAAGTACTCGATATATTATAGCAAATCTTCTCTTCAATCAAGGCAGTTACGTTCGAGCACTCAAATATTGCCAAGAAAGTTTTCAACGAAACGAAACATCACCAACACAAATGGTGGATAAGTTTTTGAGTTTCGAACATTTGGATATTCAAGAAAAACTGTGTCTCGCCGCTAGAATTGGAGATGAGAAATTAGTGCGATATCTGTTACAAAATAAATACAATGCTAACGAAAGTGACGCTTGTGGAATATCCGCTTTACATTATGCTGTTTGTTGTGGACCCACAAATTTAGGTGTTATAAATATACTTCTAACACATGGTGCTGATGTCACTCGAGTAACTGCATATGGAAATACACCGTTACATACGGCTGTTTTTAGAGGATACAAGGAAGTTGTTGAGGTTTTGTTGCAGCATGCAATTCGTAATAAATTAGATAATTATGTTAATTCAAAAATCCCTTCTTGTGGTATTACATGTCTTCATGTGGCCGCAAGCAACGGGTCTCTTGATATTGTGAAATATTTGCTAAAATGTGGTGCTTTTTGTGACATTGAGGACACGGAGGGTAGAACCCCACTCGATCTTGCTAAAGATCAAGGTGTTTATGATCTGCTGAAATTGATTGATGAGCTGTTTAAAAATGTGATAAATGGAAATGTTGTAGATATTCTCAAGCTTAAATATGTTAAACCGGATGAATTGATGGCCATAACAAGTGCTAGGAATGGAAAGGGGTTTACACTTTTGCAGGTTGCTATAATTGCTAAAAATAAAACTGTTGCTACAAAATTAATAGAAATGTTGAAAGAAAGCGTATTGTGAGTGAAAAACGGCAGTTTATATTTTTTAAATGTACTTTTACTTTTACTTTTTATTAATTTTTTTGAATGTATGTAACGTAACATTAAGTTGCACCCTAAAGTGCCTTAAACTTCTGTATCTCAGACCTATGTCATAAGTTTAATTTTTCATTTGAATAAAATCAATACATACTTTATTGAAATTGTATGGTTTTTTTTGTTTTTGCTGTTCGAGTTTCATGTAAATAAAAATGTTGCGACAGTGATTTGATACTTATAACTTTACATCGGGGGGAGTTTATGGAAGGTTTGGTATTAGATTCGAAGCAGAAATGAAAAAAGAAATAGAAATAAAAGGAAGGAAGGAATCATCACGACGAACTTATAAGCGTTACGTCTGTTAACATTTATTCAGTTTACGGTAACTAATGTCACAGATCAAGGAACATTTTGTTCGTAAAAATCAAAATATAAGTACTGTCATAATTGCATTAAGGAAACGCGACTTATGTCATATCGTTTTCGTCTGGCTTTAACACGATGTTGTCTTCCTCAGCGCTCCGTGCGAATCATAGACGAATTAAACTAAACACTCAACTTCGGGTCGTTTGACAGATTCGTTCACCCAAGCTAAAAACTCCCGATTTTTATAATTGAAGAGTCCACTGGAAAAACGTCCAAAGTTTACTTTTCGTCAGAACTGAGCTGGTTATACCATCTTAACGTATTTTCCTAATACCCTTTGTTGTAATATGCTTTCCTCTGGAAAACAGCTGAAATTCTTTGAGAATACCACCGAAACGATATGCCGTGCATTGGAAGAACTACGAGTAACAAACTAAAACTTTTGTTTTTTGTTTTTTTCCCGAAATGAGTATAAGTGGGATTAGGCAGTTTTTCTAGTGGACCCTGCAATTGTATTCTGACGTTTAAATGAAATCGGAGCTCACGCACACAAGTTTAGATTTCAGGAGCTGGGTTGACAGTTGTTGTTATTGGAATGCGAGCAGAGGAATGTAGAGATGGAAATTCTCTGTAGCTGAATGAAAAAACGTGATTCAGCGGTTTTATGGGTTGAAATTGTGTTTGATAAATAAAACCTATTAAGGTGAAACTAATTTCCAAATAAGGCATTCAAGAATGGAATCTGAACAAGACCTGTCATTGGTTTGTACCTCCGCCCTTTTCCCTTAGAACTTGCCAAATAAGAAATAGCACTTGAATACCCAGGACAGCCAGATGAACGATAGATAATGTCGTGTTTATTATAGAATATTTTTCATTAAACATCCTCGTTCAAAACAAACGAAACCTCACACTCTTCGTAGGCATCACTATCGGTCAGAATGCATCTAAATACAGATGACATATGCAGAGGTTGTGCCAACGCAAAAATAGAGGAATCAAAATGAAAAAAATTTCTTTCATAGAGCCTCATAGCATTTATGTATGTTTTCCGTTTACTGATATGCATTGGGGAAGATCTCTTATTTTGATTTCATTTCCTATTACGCAGTGTTCTAAGTCAATCTTTTTATTTAATTTTGTACCTTTTTTTATTAATAATGCATTTTCAGAGTTAAAAGCCATTTCCTTTACTAACTTCATATTGTTTTCTTCTCTTTTCTTTAGCTCACAAATGTCGGCATTAACATTAACTCGATATCGTTCAGTACTCTTACCATGGAGTCTGATAAATTCATTTGCGTGCGGGAAAAGGTCAACGAAACTGCACAAGTTGTTATTATCGACATGAATGATTCGAGTAATCCGACACGGCGTCCAATATCCGCCGATTCAGCAATTATGAATCCAGCCAGTAAAGTTATTGCATTGAAAGGTAATCTAAACACAAATCAATTTAATTTCAATTTTATTAAATAATGTCTTGTTTTTTATTTGATTTACAGCGGCAAAAACTTTACAGATCTTCAACATTGAAATGAAATCAAAAATGAAAGCTCATACGATGACCGAAGATGTTCTCTTCTGGAAGTGGATTTCTTTGAATACGTTGGCTCTGGTAACAGACACTTCAGTGTATCATTGGTCGATGGAGGGCGATTCGACGCCAGTAAAAATGTTCGATAGACATTCCTCATTGAATGGTTGCCAAATCATCAATTACCGCTGCAATCCATCACAACAATGGTTGCTGTTGGTTGGTATTTCTGCACTACAACATCGTGTGGCTGGTGCAATGCAATTGTATTCTGTGGAACGTAAAGTTTCCCAAGCTATTGAAGGTGAGTTTTCTTTATATAGTACGTATTTAAAGGAAAGAGTAGCAGACTCTGTAAGCTTGGGTTGGGAAGTATTCATTTTTATTTTTTAAATTGAGCCCCAAGTTTGACTGTCATGGTTACTCGTATCAAGATTACTGCATCTTCCATTGGCCTGTAGCAGTGTCTATAAAGAGATGTTGTATTTAGCCGTTTCTAAGGGTAAGAGATGCCTACCTTTATCAGTTGAGAGTTCATCACTTGCCGCCCTTTTGACAAGTTCTCTGGCTTTACAGTTACCTGGAACTCTGTACAAAGTCAGAATGTAACTTGACAATATCATTCCGTTACATACAGAATGCGCTGCTACTGCATAAAAGGCTATGGTGCCTTGAAGTCCATTGTCCATCATCATTCCATGGGCACTCATTCTGTTCCCTGGTGTGTAATACTGGATCCAGGTTTCATCAACAGTTACCAATCGACACAAAAAGTCCGCCCGATTCCGCATCAGCAAGTCCAAACATTCTTTCGAAGTGCTCTCGCGTTCGTGTTTTTGATCAGGAGTGAGCATGCGCGGCACTCAGCGGCAGGATAACTTTTTCATATGCAGAATATTGCCGAAAATATGGCGTGTGCGCTCAGTACTAATCTTTGTGGTATCTGCTAGCTCGCGCACCTTCACTTTCAACGGTCAGCCAACACCATTTCATGTATTTTTTTTACATTGTCCTCTGTTACCGCTTCGGAGGGCCTGCCGCTGCGGACTTGATCGATAGTGGAGTTGCGGCCACCACGAAACTCTCGAAACCAATATTTGACGGTGTAATCTGACGGAGCAGATTACTTTTCTGTTTGCTTCGCCGTTTTACCTCTCAAAAAATTAATGTTTTATGAGAGAACGAAAATCGTTTTTGTCTATACTCAACATGATGCCAAACACGTCAACGACAATCAGCTGTCAAAAAAAACTAAAGACAATATCGCACTGAAATTTGGCATGTCTGCCTAAATATGAACGGACTTCAAGGCACCATAACCTTTTTTGCAGTAGCAGCGCATTCTGGCGGTCAAGTTACTCATACTTTTCACCCCACCTAGTAGACATTCCATTGCCAATTTGATCTTACTATTAGAGATTCGAGTCCCTTTATAGCCGGTTGGCTGACGGAGTAGATAACTAGTCTCATCGATAGCCAAGATTTCAGCTTGAAAAACATTGCATCGATTTGGTAGTCTGAAAGATTGACTGATGGCAAGGGAGCTTATAATATGTACTCTGTCTACTAGTTTTGTTTTGTTTTTTCTTTATCTAATTCATTGTTCTTCTTTTATTGCAGGTCACGCAGCCTCATTTGCTAGCTTCAAAATGGAAGGCAACAAGGAACCGTCGACTCTATTCTGTTTCGCTGTGCGTTCCCAACAAGGTGGCAAATTGCACATCATCGAAGTAGGCACTCCGCCAGCCGGCAATCAGCCTTTCCCCAAAAAATCCGTTGATGTATTCTTTCCACCTGAAGCTCAAAGTGATTTCCCGGTGGCCATGCAAGTTTCCGCCAAATACGATACCATCTATTTGATTACTAAATATGGTTATATCCATTTGTACGACATGGAAACGGCAACATGCATATACATGAATCGTATCTCAGCTGATACGATCTTTGTAACAGCTCCGCATGAAGCCAGTGGCGGTATCATTGGAGTAAATCGCAAGGGTCAAGTGCTTTCGGTGACTGTTGATGAAGAGCAAATCATCCCGTATATCAACACTGTATTGCAGAATCCTGATTTGGCACTGCGAATGGCAGTAAGAAACAATCTATCTGGTGCAGAGGATCTGTTTGTAAGAAAGTTTAACAAGCTCTTTACCGGTGGCCAGTATGCTGAGGCAGCTAAGGTAGCAGCCTTGGCACCAAAGGGAATCCTTCGGACTCCTCAGACGATTCAACGTTTCCAACAGGTGCAGACTCCCGCTGGATCTACAACACCTCCACTTTTGCAGTATTTTGGAATTCTTCTCGACCAGGGAAAGTTGAATAAGTATGAGTCGTTAGAGCTATGCCGTCCAGTATTGGTTCAAGGTAAAAAGCAACTTTGTGAGAAGTGGCTAAAGGAGGAGAAACTTGAATGCAGCGAGGAGCTTGGCGATTTAGTTAAGAATTCCGATTTGACACTGGCTTTGTCGATTTATTTACGTGCCAATGTTCCTAACAAGGTAATTCAATGTTTCGCAGAGACTGGACAATTCCAAAAGATTGTCCTGTACGCTAAGAAGGTCAACTACACCCCGGACTATATTTTCTTATTGCGTTCGGTAATGCGAACCAACCCTGAACAAGGCGCTGGATTCGCCTCAATGTTGGTCGGAGAAGAGGAACCATTGGCTGACATTAACCAGATTGTGGATATATTTATGGAACATTCGATGGTACAGCAGTGTACAGCTTTTCTGTTGGACGCTCTCAAGCATAACCGCCCGAATGAAGGACCTCTGCAAACCAGGCTTCTTGAAATGAATTTGATTTCAGCTCCGCAAGTAGCAGATGCTATTCTTGGAAACGCTATGTTCACCCACTACGATCGGGCACACATTGCACAGCTGTGTGAGAAAGCTGGATTACTTCAACGTGCATTGGAGCACTACACCGATCTGTATGACATTAAACGTGCCGTGGTTCACACTCATCTCTTGAATGCCGATTGGCTAGTAGGATTCTTTGGAACCCTTTCGGTTGAAGATTCGTTGGAGTGTCTTAAGGCCATGTTGACTGCTAATATTAGACAGAATTTGCAAATCTGCGTGCAGATCGCCACAAAGTATCATGAACAACTGACTACAAAGGCGTTGATTGATCTTTTCGAGAGCTTCAAGAGCTACGAGGGCTTGTTCTACTTCCTCGGATCGATCGTGAACTTTAGCCAAGACCCAGAGGTACATTTTAAGTACATTCAAGCAGCCTGTAAAACCAATCAGATTAAGGAAGTTGAAAGAATATGTCGTGAGTCAAATTGTTACAATCCGGAACGTGTGAAGAATTTCCTAAAGGAGGCTAAGCTAACCGATCAGCTTCCATTGATCATTGTTTGCGATCGTTTTGACTTTGTTCACGATTTGGTGTTGTATTTGTACCGCAACAACCTACAAAAGTACATCGAGATCTACGTCCAGAAGGTGAATCCATCGAGGTTGCCCGTAGTAGTTGGAGGACTCTTGGATGTCGACTGTTCCGAAGATATCATCAAAAATCTAATCTTGGTGGTTAAGGGTCAGTTCTCTACTGATGAGCTAGTTGAAGAGGTAGAGAAGCGTAATCGCTTGAAATTGCTTCTGCCCTGGTTAGAGTCTCGTGTTCACGAAGGTTGTGTCGAAGCTGCTACACATAATGCTCTTGCCAAAATTTACATTGATTCAAATAACAACCCTGAACGGTTCCTTAAGGAGAATCAGTATTATGACAGCCGTGTCGTTGGTCGGTACTGTGAGAAGCGCGACCCACATTTGGCATGCGTGGCCTATGAGCGTGGTCAGTGTGACCGTGAATTGATCGCAGTGTGCAATGAGAATTCCCTATTCAAGAGCGAAGCTCGTTACTTGGTGCGCCGTAGAGATCCAGAACTTTGGGCTGAGGTACTCGCCGAGGCAAACCCTTACAAGCGCCAATTGATCGATCAGGTGGTGCAAACCGCCCTCTCCGAGACACAGGACCCTGATGATATATCGGTGACTGTTAAGGCTTTCATGACAGCCGATTTGCCAAACGAATTGATTGAACTTCTCGAGAAGATTGTCCTGGACTCTAGTGTTTTCTCTGATCATCGTAACTTGCAGAATTTGCTTATTCTAACAGCGATCAAAGCTGATCGTACACGAGTTATGGATTACATCAATAGGTTGGATAATTATGATGCTCCAGATATTGCTAATATTGCAATTTCTAATCAGTTGTATGAGGAGGCGTTTGCCATATTCAAGAAGTTCGATGTTAATACATCTGCTATTCAGGTGCTGATTGAGCAGGTTAATAACTTGGAAAGAGCCTACGAGTTTGCCGAACGATGCAACGAACCAGCGGTGTGGTCACAACTCGCTAAAGCACAGCTGCAACAGGGCCTGGTCAAGGAAGCAATTGACAGTTACATCAAAGCCGATGATCCCAGTGCATATATGGATGTAGTAGAAACAGCTTCAAGCGTTCAATCATGGGATGACTTAGTCCGCTATCTGCAAATGGCTCGCAAGAAGGCACGTGAGAGTTACATAGAGAGCGAGCTGATCTACGCATATGCTCGAACTGGTCGGTTAGCTGATCTAGAGGAATTTATCTCCGGTCCAAATCATGCCGATATCCAGAAGATCGGTGATCGTTGCTTCTCCGACGGAATGTACGACGCTGCCAAACTTCTGTACAACAATGTCAGCAATTTCGCCCGATTAGCCATAACCTTGGTATACCTTAAAGAATTCCAAGGTGCCGTCGACAGTGCGCGAAAGGCTAACTCTACTCGTACATGGAAGGAAGTGTGCTTTGCCTGTGTCGATGCTGAAGAATTCCGTTTGGCACAGATGTGCGGATTGCACATTGTGGTCCATGCCGATGAGCTGGAAGATCTCATCAACTACTACCAGGATCGTGGATACTTTGAAGAATTGATTGCGTTGCTTGAGTCAGCGTTGGGTCTGGAACGCGCTCACATGGGAATGTTCACAGAGTTGGCTATTCTTTATTCGAAATTCAAGCCCTCAAAAATGCGTGAACACTTAGAACTTTTCTGGTCGCGTGTCAATATTCCAAAAGTATTACGTGCCGCTGAATCAGCACACTTGTGGTCCGAGTTGGTGTTCCTTTATGATAAATACGAAGAGTACGATAACGCTGTGCTAGCTATGATGGCTCACCCTACTGAAGCATGGCGTGAGGGACACTTCAAAGACATTATCACAAAGGTGGCCAACATCGAATTGTATTACAAAGCAATCCAATTCTACTTGGACTACAAGCCACTATTGTTGAATGATATGTTACTGGTATTGGCACCGCGAATGGATCATACTAGGGCGGTTAGTTTCTTCTCTAAAACAGGACACTTACAACTGGTGAAGCCTTACTTACGTTCGGTGCAGAGTCTTAATAATAAGGCTATAAATGAGGCATTGAATGGTCTGCTGATTGAGGAAGAGGATTACCAAGGACTGAGGAATTCAATAGACGGATTTGACAACTTCGATACGATTGCTCTTGCGCAAAAGCTAGAGAAACATGAACTAACAGAGTTCAGAAGAATCGCAGCGTATTTATACAAAGGTAAGACAAAATACAGTATAGAAATGGCCAAAGTAATTTAAAATTTGGTTTCTTATTATATTTAGGAAACAATCGCTGGAAGCAAAGTGTGGAACTCTGCAAAAAAGACAAACTTTTCAAGGATGCTATGGAATATGCTGCTGAATCGGGCAAACAGGAAATTGCCGAAGAACTGCTGGGTTGGTTCTTGGAGCGTAATGCCTTCGATTGTTTTGCTGCTTGTTTATTCCAGGTGAGGTTTTTGGCAGTCCTTTACTGCTGTTGGCTTTAAGCACTGGGTGTGGGGAAAATAAAACGAGGTTTTAATCAAAATTACATAAAAAAATTGTTGCTAGTTTAGATTTTTTTTGTAGAAACACTGAATTGATCTTAGGTGTTTGTTTTGCGTGGACTACTGTGCATAAAAATCAACTTCGAATCCAAGAATATATGATGATAACAACGTGTCCGTTTTGAAATGAACGAAAATACATTCTATAGTACCTACTTGCTCTTTGGATATAACATATCGCACAGCACTTATAGCTGTGAGAAGCTGGGCTATATTTCACGCTTATGGCCCAATATTTATTTATTACTATTTGTTTTTTTTTACCTCCTTTTGTTTGGATGAATATACCTGTCATTCGTATTCCAGGTGCTGCACCAATAAGGCAGCACCGATTCTAGATTTAAGCCTAATAGTCGCAGTTTGTGGGTAGATTTTCCAGATTGTGGGTAGCATTCAGAACGCTGCTTTGGCTTCCCCGATTCTGCTGCAGTTATTCAGTTCGGTTTGCCGAGCCCACACAATCTAGATATAGAAAGTTGTCAACTTTCTCGACTTCCTGTCCGGTAATGTTTTTTTTTGCCTTAGCTTCTAGATTGTGGGCCATAAGTTGAGGATAACATTATCTGGTGTGAGAGTAGACAAATATTGTCAACGTCATATTACATATGCGTGAATTTTGTAGTCTCCTTCCATTAATGCTGCATGGAGAATATGACTAATTACCGCCAAAAACAACAAAGATGCATACTATCTTTGACGTACTCCACTTTGATTTTTTTCTGACGCGTTACCATTGTGCAAGACGTGAGGCTTACTGCCGTGGTATATACCCTTGGTAACAGCTATGAGCTTTTCTCCTGCACAAGAACAACCATCTCTATTCAAATTGCCGAAAGCCTTCAAGAAGTCGATAGACCTGTACTCAACGCATTGCTCGAATATAATCCGTAAAGTGATCCTTTCCAGAATTATTCTTGACGTTATTTAGACTACGGCTAAAAATACACATACTATACCTCACCAGTTTCCACAATCCATTAGGTTTCGCTATTTTGGAGCTATTGCATGATCATCCCTCCGTTTCCTTTGCTATCCCAAGCTCTTCGTATTAACAAATGTGTTTGGCGTCGCTTGAAATAGTTCCGCAGAGATGCCATCCGTCGCCTTCTTTTGTTCGTACATAATTCTATATCACTTTTAAATAAAGTTCTAGTAGATTAGATTAGATTATGTGCAAATATAAACTATATTATTCTGTTTAAATTTTTACAGTGTTACGATCTCCTTCGACCGGATGTTATACTTGAATTAGCATGGAAACACAACATCATGGACTTCGCCATGCCGTATCTGATTCAAGTGAGTTCTTGTTATTTAAATTCTAATGTTTGTTCGATTTTAATAATTTTACTTTTTAAGGTCATCCGCGAATATACCACCAAAGTTGACAAACTCGAACAAAACGAAGCCCAACGGGAGAAAGAGGACGAAACTGTTGAACACAAGAATATTATCACAATGGAACCACAATTAATGATAACCGCCGGCCCAGGAATGGGTATTCCTCCACAGTATGCCCAAAATTATGCGCCTGGATATGCGCCAAACATGACTTACCAGGGATATGGAATGTAGGCATCTATAAAAACAACCATCTACAAAATTTAAAACTCATTTCTACTACAATCCAACAAATTTATCAAATTTAAAAACAAAATCAACACAAAACAAAAAAAAAAAAAATGAAAAACAAAACATCTTCCCTCCTCTTTGTCCAACATTAACGAGAGTAATCGATCGAAAACCAATCAACCATTTGAAAACCAATCGAAAATGAATTCCAGATGAATACAAAATGCATATATACGTTATTTATATGTTTATGTTGAGTGATCTATGTTATCATGTGCATAATGCTAGATTGCATTTTTTAGTTGAATAACTATTCGACTTGTTTTGGTTAGTTTTCTTTCTCATATTTATATATTTGTTTGTATTTGTTTTTTTGTATAACTTTTTTACTTGTTTTCTATTTTTTGTGTTTAGTTTTAAGCAAAATTTCGCATGTGGTGTTGGTTAGTTTTACCATTATTCTAAATATTTTAATTATGTATTTACGCTTAGGCTGTTTGTCATAACATTGTTTGTTTTTGGCAAAACACGAGAAAGTGTTACAATTTTTCTTTCGTTCATTTAATTTTACTTTTCGGTCACCTTTTTGGATAATGTATTTTTAAAATTTCTGCCTTGTATTAAGCAGAAGATTATTATTCAAGAAGCTCACTGCATTGTTTAAACTGTAGAGAAGTGTACCGAAAAGAAAATCTACTAAAACCGTTCAAACTACGAGCGTCTCTACATTAAATTTGTTTGTGAACGCGGGGAGATATTCAGTTAGCAGACGGGTTTTTCTTCGTTTTAATTTCTAAGCGCCAGTAATTGTTTCTGTGTATCGAAAAAGGAGGTGATACCAACTGGAAGTATAGCCATCGGAGGCTGCTGTTGTCATTGGTCTCTACTTGGACTTGTAGAGAGAGTTTGATTGATCTTGATAATCCCATTGGTTTGGAAAAAAAGTCAGAATATATATCAGTGTCAATTTTGGAACTCTCTCTGGGAGCAGTGTGTCTGTCAGTGGTTAGTTCGTTGGACTACTGCGTATAGTCTTTGAAGTTTTGTGAAGGCCAGAAAATTAGCTAATAATTTGTTTAAATTGTGTACATTTTCGCCTCCTGTAAGGAATTTTCCATTAAATACATATGTGTGTAGGTATTGACAAATAAAAATTGTCGCAAAGCATTTCACTTAAATCCTATTAGTACCGTATTCAGAGTTATCGGCAAATCCAAGGGGAGAAAAAGTGGAGAAGCCAAGAAAATTGATAAAGTTCACAAGGCTTATCTCCGCTAACTCTATTAGGGTATCAATAAAAGGTCTGAACTAGAGTACGCTCTCTAGCCCTGCTTAGAGCAGGACATTTACAAAGAAAGTGTATAATTATTTCTCTCATTAGCGATATTGCAGCTGAAGCCACTAAGAGCAGAGCTTCTCCTCGCTAGCTCGTCTGCTCACTCATTACCATCGATGTTGCTCGGCTCTGGGCCAGCGCAGAGAGTTTTTCCTTGAACTGTTTTACCAGCTTCGCAGCAGATATAATAGCCTTGACATCAGTCTGGTTGTCAATGACTGGGGATACAGCACTATCGTGAATAAATTTCCACCGTAATTTTTCAAATTGTCAAGAAAATGCTCCTGAGAAAAAACAAAATACATGTGTTGTGATAGTGTTTAGCGGTGAGGAAATAAGCTTGAGTAGGCGGCAAGTAGAATGTAGCATAACTTCAGTTTGGAAATCCTGCGCAAATGGAAATAGAGATTTTGAGAAATTCCCCTTTTTGGGAATGACATAGTCGGTGTAAAGAGTTGTCAGATCCCTTGGTAACCGATTCGTAGCATTCTGTATGACTACATGAAGATAAAAACATTCTCATGGCCTCAGTTGCGCCTAGAGCCGCCGTTCTCTGCACTTTATTGATAAGTTTTGATGTTGTAATCTTTTTCCAGCACAAGCCACCAGACCAGCTATCCATATGAAAGTATAGGACGCACCACAGCGGCGTACACGTTGTTGCGAAGACATTCAACATCCTATAATGAAAATATGTGGTTCAGATTAAATAGTTTTTAAAAACTTCATTGTATTTTTTTTGTTTTACTAGTTTTTTGTATTCTGCTATCTTCACCATAAAATAGTTTAAAATAGTTTTGTTTGCCTTAAAAAAAGTAAAAAAAAAATTGTATTGTTTAATGCTATATTCTATAGAGTATTGAAGTATGAAGAGTGGGACTTTGAAACATTCTTGCCTTCCAATATCTTCAATCGTATGGATTGTTGCTCTTTAGACCCTTTGAACACTTTCTATAACAATTAGTAAAACTTGCTTTTCTTTACTAACTGCCTCACATTCCGTACCAAAACGTTTAATACTAATTTTAGAATTCCTTTTAATTTCAGTTACAAATAAGATTAAGGAGCTTAAAAACACACGCTGTAGCTCACGAATAAGTAAGTGTTGTAATTAATTTATCATTGAGAACATCTGCGAACATCCCAACTATAAGTTTACATCTTTAAACAAACAAACAGAAGCCGTTTTCGAAACCGAAATATTAATAGCAAAAATATAATTTATCATCAAACCTATATTATAAAACAAAAAGAGAAAAATACATAATAAAAATTGTTAACAGTTATATTCTCTCAGTTTCGCTTACTATTATATTATTCTACATTTCTTTTTATATATAATTATCAATATAAATACATTAAACTTATGTTATATTATAAATCGATAAGTAACAGTAAAAACGTTAGACTATGGTTATTATTATTTTTTAATTATTAATAATAATAAAATTTATTATTTCTTATTAATTAATTTAATAAAAAAGAAAAAAACAATAAACAAGCAAATGCTTAAAACAGTGTCGTATTATTTTAAAAAAAAAAAAAAAAAAACAAAATCCTCTTCGATGTTACTGTCAGCTTGAAAAAAATTGCTCATTATAAAAAAATAAATAAGTATAATAAATTTAATATGCATATGTATTTCGATTAGTGTTAGATAGATGGAAATATTCAACACAAACAGTACCAAAAAAATCTGCAAATTGTTTGTTAATATCAATAATTCACTGTTTATCAAAGTTGTAGTTGTCAGAGCGTTTATTGATCATCATCATGTTTTTTAAGAGTGTTCTCTTGTTTGTGTTTGTAGCATCATTTGGCTTTTGATTAGTGTTTATACTTTTTTTTACGTTAAAAGCCTAAAGAGGAAATAAAGATATAAACTTATTGCGATGGAAACGCAAAACGAAAATGACTTTGATTATTATTATTTTTGCCCCCTATTCTTATACTCTAAGGACACTTGGTAGAGAGAATTCGAAGGAAATAATAATTACATTTTCACATCAGTAGTGTTGTGCCATCAACTTCAACTTCAACAAATTCAAATCATCAAAAACGTTTTGTCAAAATTTTATTAATGAAAAGAAAAAAGTGTAGACCACTCGGTCTGGTGGTTGAGCTCTGACTTACAACTGAACTTAAAAATATATTGGGAGAGGATTGATCGCCATGCCAAACCACAGCACACAAACACGACATCCACACACATGCACACAATCATCCCCGCGAGCACAGAAGGCAAAACATCACCAATTCTGCTGACCTTGCGTTTTCATTTATCTTGCATGATCGTCCACGCATCTCGGCATTTGTTATTATTATTGATACTCTGTCGTACAGTTAGGAAGCTATTATTTGTGTTCTTATGGGTTTGCCAATAAAGTCACATCAGCACGACGTATCGAATGTACGTTCTAGCGTGTGTTCTCTTGGGCCACCAAGGATGTTTACACAAGACTTCCGTTGTCACCAAGTACGAATAACAAAAGTATCAAAACAAAGCACATTTCAATGTGGAACTACATATGATCACGAATCAAGGTCAGAGTGTTTTTGTGGATTTGGTCATCCGCACCCGGAGAAGACAATGACACATGGTTACACTGTATGTTATACATACACATGCGAGACTATGGCTTGGCGGGCACAACAGTCCTCCCCCCTTAAAAATAAAAATTTATGTTTCTATATTTTCAAATATTAATTTCTTCTGTAATTTCTTTTGCAGGAGTAATTTTGCATTTGATAAATTTTTTATATAAATAATAAAAGACAAGTATTACAATTAATAGAGCAAAGATGAATGAAATAACGTAACTGACAATATTAAATACTATATTAGTTTTGATTGAATTATTTTCATTGTAATAATATTCATTCACATTTCTTAATGAAGTACCGATTGCATCTATATCTTGAAAATATTTATTGTTATGATCAAATTTCTGCTCATTACTTGAATATTCTGGGATTACAAAATGTGTTTCAAGCATCTTATTTGAAAAAAAATACAAATCATTCTCTTGTATGTTACCTTTCAGGCCTTGTATATAAATAGCTTCTGTTTCTGCAGAACATCCTGCATTTAATTCAATAATACCACTGAATATAATCTTAATCAAATATTTCTTATTTTTACATGTTATTCTTACATTAGTTTCATTCGGTACAGCGTAGTACCATGATTTAGAATTTAATTGTTTCCATATTTCATTGTTTAATTTAAACATGCGTACATTGCATGATCTTGGACTAGGCGTCCCTAAAATCAAGTTTACAATACAATTGTCATTTTTATGGAATACTACAAAATTTATTTTACATATGTAATTATTATTTGCACTTGTACAGCTTCTTAGATCTCTTTCATCAATATTTATGAAATCATTATTTACTGGGTTTATTGCAATGAGATTGGATTCAGTTTTGATAAAATAATATGAGTTGTTATTATAATGTGCTGGTAGGGAAGTGACTTCAAAAAGCTTAAATTCTTTTGATATTAATGGAATTCTGATATGGAACGTTAATGTATTTATAACATACAGTGCTTCTATTTTAGCAATGCTAGCGAATAATGGCAAATTCTGAAAAGTTGGTTTATAGAGTAATTTTGAATTTCCTTCCGTTTTCTCATCTATTCCTCTCAGAGCTTTTAAGAACTCTTCTGAATATAATATACACCGGCTGATTCTATTTGATAATGCTTCTGAAACTATGTCAAGGATTTCATCTTCTCTCTGCTTTATAATAAAGATTTCCGCCATGATCAGGTTTTCCAGTTCCTCAAAATTAGAAAACAATTCGCTGCTTTGGAAGATTTTCTCAAATACTTCCTTATGAGATTTGTTAACAACCTCTATTATTTGGTTTATTAACGTAAACTGCTTATCTACTACGTGTTCGATTTTACTTTGCTTATTCCTAAGTGAATCCAAAGAAGTTTGGATATGCTGAGCATCTGAGTCATCCATTGTACCGAATAAGAAATTTTCAACTCTTCCTACAAAATCAAACAAACCTCTAACCTGCCTGTTTGGAAATTTGAATATCTGCTGTATAGTTCTATAGTTAGACTGAGTTTCTGATACTAATTTGTTAATGGTTTTTTTCACGTTAATGCAATTGTCGTTATTGCTTCCGTTGATAATTCTATGGCACAAATTATTTAGTAAAAATGTATGGTCATTTACTTGTATAACTGCAAGTTGATATGACGTAAAATTCAGGTGCACCACAAACTTCCATTCTTGGTCTGATAAGTACATATTGCCTTTCTGTTCCGAGTGAATTGCTGTGGAGTTCGTGATTTCCGTCATCTTATGCTGGTTTTCCGATCCTGTGACTACTGAGCTAATTAACAGGAGTATTGACAGGATGTTCATCAACATCTTCATTATTTAGTAATCTGCGATGATGAGAGAAAAAGGTTTTCCATCATTCTAATGTAATTATTCTATTCTCTGAATATTTTAATCAAATTATTATGCACCTTTTTATTGTTTCTACCAACTTTAATTGTTGATGTTTCTGGGGAATTTATTTCTACTATTTCGTAAGGACCTAGATATACGGGTGTAAGCTTTTTATTTTTTTTTATTTTACTTTGTAATAAGATTTTATCTCCTATGTTATATGTAATGTGGGTTGCATTTCTATCGTAATAAGCTTTGGATTTTATTTTTGCATTTATCTGATTTTCTCTTATTATTTTATAACCAGTTTGAAGTCTGGTCTTAAGTTCGATGACATAATCATCATAGTTATACACTGGGTCTACTGCTTTCATAAGAGAACAAGGAATTTGTGGTTTGAGACCTAACAAAGCTTCATAAGGTGTGTATTGTGTTCCAGTATGTGGGGTTGTATTATAACAAAATACTGCGTAATCGATCCATGTATCCCAATTGGATGGGTCCTTAGTTGCATAACTTCGCAAATAGTCGCCTAGCACTCTATGGCTTCTTTCTAAAGAACCATTGGATTGGGGGTGATAAGGAGTTGTTTGGATTTTCTTAATCTTTAGTATTTGACAAACTCTTTTAAATAGATCACTAAGAAAGTTTGATCCTTGGTCAGTTAATAGCAATTGAGGTACTCCAAATAAACATATAAACCGCCTAACGAAGACTTCTGCTATCGTTGCTGCTTCCTGATTTTCTACCGGAAATGCTAAAAAGAATTTCGTCAAATCATCCTGAAGAGTAAGGATGTAACTATTTCCTGATTCAGATGTTGGTATTGGTCCTACGATGTCTAGAGATATTTTTTCAAAAGGAGTTGAAGATGTAGTGGTTACTTTCATTGGAATTTTTCTATTTGAGTTATTCTTGCTTTTCTGACAGATTTCGCATTTGGATATAAAGTCTTTTATATCCCTGAGCATATGATCCCATTTAAATTTGATTTTCAATCTTTTGTAAGTTCGTTTTATACCCTGATGTCCACCAGTTGGATTCTTGTGATACTCGTCCAGAACTTGGTTTATTTCTTGCCTATCGGTTAATTGTATAGGAGTTGGCTCCATATTAGCTCCGCGTGGTACGTTTATATTGTTTTCTTTAGCTACATTTGGAATTTCTATGCTGTTTTCTTGTATCTTATTAGTCTTAGAACGAGTTATTACACTCACGACTGGAATGTCTAGCCTAGACAATGCGTCAGCATTTGTATTTAATTTTCCAGATTTGTGTGTTACTGAAAAGTCATATTCTTCTAATTTGATTCTCCATCTCATTATTCTAGAGCTGGGATTATTTAAATTGAAAATCCACACAAGTGGCTTATGATCTGTTACTATAGTGAACCTTCTCCCATAAACATATGGTCGAAAATGATTAACAGCCCATACTACGGCCAATGCTTCCTTTTCGATCGTGGAATAATTTTTTTCAGCCGAATTCAATACTCGACTAGCGAATGAAATTGGCAAGTCAATGCCGTTTGAATCATTTTGTTGGGAGAGGACCGCACCAATAGCAGTGTTACTTGCGTCTGTGGTTATGAAAAATTGTTTTTCAAAGTTAGGATATTGAAGTATGGGTGGTTCCATGATACAATTTTTTAATAAATTAAAAGACTCATCACAGAAAGCATCCCAAACGAAATTGGTATCCTTTCGCAAAAGCTTGTTTAGTGGATTAGCGATTCTGGAGAAATTAGGAATGAATTTCCTGTAATAACCTATTAAGCCTAGGAAGGATTTGACTTGTTTAACTGTTTTTGGGGCTTGAATTGCTTGTATGGCAGAAATTTTATCTGGATTTGGTTTTATGCCACTTTCCGTGATTATGTGACCCAAATAAGAAACTTCCTTGCAAAGAAATTTACATTTTTGAGGTTGTAACTTCAAATTGTAGTTCCTTAAACATTTGAAAACTTCTATTAATTTTGTATTATGGTCCAGGAGGTTTCTCCCATAGATGACGATGTCATCCAAATAAACAAAGCACTTTATGCCTTGAAGACCTGTTAAGACAACATTCATTAAACGTTGAAAGGTAGGTGGAGCATTACGTAATCCAAATGGCATTCTATTGAACTCGTAATGTCCAAATGCTGTGCTAAAAGCTGTCTTTTGTTTGTCTTCTTCAGAGACCGCTATCTGGTGAAAACCATCTGCCAGATCTAGCGTAGTGAAATATTTTGAGTCTCCTAATCGGTTCAAAATATCCTCTATATTAGGCAAGGGATATGAATCTGCAAGTGTGCACTCGTTGAGTTTGCGGAAATCTACTACTACTCGCCATTTTTTATTTCCATCCGGTCCTGCTTTCTTTGGAACCACTAAAAGAGGTGAATTCCACGGGCTTGAGCTAGGGGTAACTATATTGTCATCTAGCATTTGCTGTACTTGATTTTGGATTTCTTGCTTGTGACATTCTGGTAATCTGTAAGGTCGTGTATTTATTGGTCTCTGATTACTAACTATAGGAATGGAATGTGTTACTCCGGAAGTGCATGACAGATGATCACCCTTCAAGTAAAATATGTCGTTGAAGTCTCTGCAAATTTCAACAATAGCTTTCCTTTCTTCAGAATTCAAATGATTTAGTTCTAACGCAGATTTGAGAGTTTTTAACCGTTCTTCCACCTGATTATTGTTTTTAAAATGATTGATTTGATACGTATAGTATTGATCTAGATTTTCGTGTTCTATTTGAAATTCGCTTGGAAGGGCTATTTCTTCCTCTGAGGCATTGAGAATAGCTAAATTAATGAAATTATTTTCTGGCTTTGTTACTGAACCCGCGATATAGACTTGAGGAAAGATTTCCTTAGGGAAACACAATATCTCGTGTGAATCCTGTATCGGACCGTATTTTATAAATTGTTCTGTTCTAGCCGGTATTTTTACGGTTTGGCTGTCATTGTGATATGGTACGACAAATTCTTTGCCAAAACTTTCGAATACAATGTTTTTAGATTTATAGTTGATTGTAGCGTTTGTAACATTTAAAAAATCTTCCCCTATAATTCCATCGTAGTCAATAGGGAAGTCATCTGGTACTACATGAAAACTGTGCTTAAGGTTTTTACCCTTTCCG
The DNA here is from genome assembly GCA_949716465.1 of Chalcosyrphus nemorum. Classification (NCBI taxonomy): domain Eukaryota; kingdom Metazoa; phylum Arthropoda; class Insecta; order Diptera; family Syrphidae; genus Chalcosyrphus; species Chalcosyrphus nemorum. Next base: position 50,106,062 of record OX454332.1, read on the forward strand.
ATTTCGATATAAAGATGAACTATGCCTAGAGTTATGATTTCTTCTGCGGATATACCCTTTATTGATAATGGATTTTGCGTATTATGTAATATAGTGTCGCCTACGAGGTTATTTACTTTAATGAGACTTATCGTAGCGCCAGTATCGATTAGAAATAGATTGCTGGATTTAGTTGATGGAGAGATTTTGAATGTGATTTTGCTTCTTAGCATATAATTTCCTTTTATATTGAGTACTACAGATTGAGCAGGGGACTGATTTTGAATTTGATTTTGAATTCGAATTGGAATTTGATTTTGACTTCGATTTGGAATTTGATTTTGAATTCGATTTGGAATTTGAGTTTGAATTCGATTTGGAATTTGAGTTTGAATTCGATTTGGAATTTGATTTTGAACTCGATTTGGAATTTGATTTTGACTTCGATTTGGAATTTGATTTTGAATTCGATTTGGAATTTGAGTTTGAATTCGATTTGGAATTTGATTTTGAATTCGATTTGGAATTTGAGTTTGAATTCGATTTGGAATTTGATTTTGAATTCGATTTGGAATTTGAGTTTGAATTCGATTTGGAATTTGATTTTGAATTCGATTTGGAATTTGAGTTTGAATTCGATTTGGAATTTGAGTTTGAATTCGATTTGGAATTTGAGTTTGATTTGGAATTTGAGTTTGTATGCTATGATCTCCTAATCTTAATACTCTGCCTGCGTTGCGGAGTTCTCCAACACAGGATTTCTGAAGTTTCCCGATCTGTTACTATTGCTATTATTAAATGGATTTCGGAAATTTCCTGGCGTATTACCGTTATTGTTATTCCTATTGTTATTAAATGCTCTCTTCCTACATTCAGTAATGGTGTGTCCGGGCTTCTTGCAATAATTACAATTTTTGGAATCCTGTACTAGGTTAACTGTGGGTTTTCTTTCTTTCTTTCTACATTCAGTAAAGTTGTGACCTGAAATTTTACAAAAGGAGCAGAATTTGGTAGTCCCAAAAGTTCGTTGATTTTCTGCGTTCAGCAAGGATTCTTCACCAATGGCAAAATTAATGCATTCCTGAAGGGAACTATGTTGTTGCGCTTTAACTATAAGCTTAAGAGGTTGTTTCAGGCCCCTTTTGAAATTATTGATCGCTGTGATCTCATTCAATTTCTGAATTTCTGTGCTAGCTTCTGATTTTATTGATGTCATTGATACTGAATTTAACTCCTCCAGTAATCTAGCTATCTTTGAACCATATGCCAGAGCGTTCTCTGAACCATATTGGGAGATATTAAACAAATCACTTTGGATTGTTTGTAAGGGCCTGTCGGCCGCGAAATTTTGTTTAAGCTCTCTTTTGAGCTGATCCCAGGAAGTGTATTCTCTGGATTTGAACGTGACATTATATGCTACGCCCGAAATTTTTGATTTTAGAAGGTCTAGGAACTCGATAGTTCTATCATCTGTTGGAATAGCAGATGCTTTTTTAGCCTGGATATCTGCAAGTTGTATGAACCTAGTTATTTGGTGTCTATCACCAGCAAATTCTGGGATCAGTTTGATCGCTAAACTCAAATCGAAAGTTGATTTAGCCATTTTATTTTCTTTTTCTATCACTGGGCCAACAGTCACTTTCCTTCCACTTCTTAACTCTAGCGTCAAGGGCATTTACTTTACAAGATTAAAAAAATGTTTCTTACTTCTAAAAGTGCAATCACTGTTTAAAATTAGACTTACTTTTAGTAATTCTGGTTGGTGATTTTAAAGATGCTGCCGCTGCTGTTGATGATTTTCTTTTAGCTGTTGTTGATGATTTTCTTTTAGCAATTCTGGTTGGTGATTTTAAAGATGCTGCCGCTGCTGTTGATGATTTTCTTTTTGCAATTCTGCTTGATGAGTAGTAAAGATGCTGCCGCTGCTGTTGATGATTTTCTTTTAGCTGTTGTTGATGATTTTCTTTTAGCAATTCTGGTTAATGATTTTAAAGATGCTGCCGCTGCTGTTGATGATTTTCTTTTAAGGATAGTCAAACGAATGACATCCCACCGCTGCCACCAAAATTTTATGTTGTGCCATCAACTTCAACTTCAACAAATTCAAATCATCAAAAACGTTTTGTCAAAATTTTATTAATGAAAAGAAAAAAGTGTAGACCACTCGGTCTGGTGGTTGAGCTCTGACTTACAACTGAACTTAAAAATATATTGGGAGAGGATTGATCGCCATGCCAAACCACAGCACACAAACACGACATCCACACACATGCACACAATCATCCCCGCGAGCACAGAAGGCAAAACATCACCAATTCTGCTGACCTTGCGTTTTCATTTATCTTGCATGATCGTCCACGCATCTCGGCATTTGTTATTATTATTGATACTCTGTCGTACAGTTAGGAAGCTATTATTTGTGTTCTTATGGGTTTGCCAATAAAGTCACATCAGCACGACGTATCGAATGTACGTTCTAGCGTGTGTTCTCTTGGGCCACCAAGGATGTTTACACAAGACTTCCGTTGTCACCAAGTACGAATAACAAAAGTATCAAAACAAAGCACATTTCAATGTGGAACTACATATGATCACGAATCAAGGTCAGAGTGTTTTTGTGGATTTGGTCATCCGCACCCGGAGAAGACAATGACACATGGTTACACTGTATGTTATACATACACATGCGAGACTATGGCTTGGCGGGCACAACAGTAGGACACCTACATTACATTAGACGCCTCTTACTTAGATATTTGAAGCACACACAAACTCTTGACTTTTTCAATTATATTAGGCAATAGGCAGCCCATAGAGGGCTAAGGTCTAGCTTCTCACAACTGTACATGTTGTGCGTGGTATACATTTCTGCACGTACCTTAAGGGACCTACTTTTTTATGCCGTATCCGAAAGGCAGATTGGTCTTGAGAAGCTTTCTCATGACAGTTATACTCTTGAATGCTTGTCAGTTACTCGGAAGGATGGGGCCGTGAAAAAACTGTTGATAGTATTTTTCTGGATTCTAACTTGGAACCCCTTGAACACCAATCCAACGCACTAACCACCGACCCACGCACCCCTCAATACCAACGAGTAATAAAGCGACCATCATTAATGTCGTTGGTAAAAGTGTGTACGGGGGTAATGCGATCTGATGCTGATAAAAATTAAATGGGTCAGGTTTAGGTATCACTGGGAAAGTAGGTGGAAAAGTATCGTACCTGGACAATATTTCACCAACCAATTTTTCCAAAAACTCAATTCCTGCAAAGTACAAAATGCTAAGTTTAGAGGACTGTCTCCTAAAAGTACGGAACTTGGAAATATATATAGGTATTCTGCATTAAATTTCGCTGCCAAATGTATGTAAATTCCTTAATACCTTGGCATCGTGCACACATTCCATCACCATCACCATCGTTCCGTCAACGCAGCTATATAACCGAATTCCAAAGAATTTTCCAAAACTCGTACTAGTCTGCAGACTGTTGCTTTACTTATTCCGGGCATAGCGTCCATTTCCTATAAAAGCAATTACTGCTACTGAAATTAAATTTAAGCTTATGAAGTGCTGTCGCGAGCTTAAGAGAATAATGTTGTTGGAACACAGCACAAGGTTCTGCTCTGCTGGGTCCCAGGGCACGAAGGCGCCCCGGGAAATGAAAAGGCAGATGAATTAGCAAGAAAATTTTCATGGGACTCACCAGAACTGACTGATCTCTCCATGAGAACCCCGCATTGCGTTCTCTGGCTTGAAGCAGGGATGCCAAACTGAGATAGAATTCCTTGGAAACTTGCGAAATTGCTAAACAATTATGGCCATCATTTGGTAAAGCAAGGGCTGAGAGACTTATACGTAAGGACAGACAATCGCTGTCCATGCTTGTGGGGATCCTCACGGGTCACAACACTTTACGGTACCAAAGTCGTACGAAGGAAGAACTCGGAAGAAGGATGCGGCGATGAGGAGGATGTGGAGGACATCACTCACTTCCTCTGCCAGTGCCATGGACTCCAACATCCCAGGAAGAAACTCCTTCGCAAACACTTGTTTCAGGATCTAGAAGAACTCTCCAACCCAAACATTGACATGCTACTAAACTTCGGGCCCAGTGATGTCAATTCATGCATTTTTGAACTCCCAGCTTTGCACATCTTGCGCAATATTGCATTTATGAATGGGCTGTTAATTAGATCAACAGGGTGGTTTGTATACATTCGAAATGAGTAAGTACTATTTTAATAGTCTTTTGCAGACTTATATGGGTTTCTTTTTGAGGAGAGAGAAGGCGATAGGCCTATGAAGCACTACGACCCAGGAAGATCTCTTGTGTTATTCCCTAGCAGGAAATATGGGTTAAATGGGCAAGGGAACATATGGGTGACACAATGGGTCAGTCCTGACCTGAGTGTGGTATTTTTATCATTCTGCCAACCCGCAAGAATGCGAACCCAATGTCTTCAAAATGTGCCTCGAAATGGTTCATTGAATATTTTTATTTATTTCCATCAACAGTTCACAACAAAACGTAAACTTCAAAGGAATTTTTTTCTTTGCATATGATTGACAAGCTTGAAGTTTTGCATGCTTTTAAATGTAAAGTGCAAATCTTGTTGGGTGAAATGAAATACAAAAATACCTTGCAAACTGACAATACATTGCCCTAATCTACAAAACGCCATATCTCGCCTAAAACGCGTTATTTTGGCCTAAAACGTATGTATTAATTTTAGTAAGTAAAAGACTGAGAAAGATTTCTCGTGAAAATTGAATGGGGCAATTATTACTGGTAAGGGTATCGAGCCTGATCTTCAAAGCGCAATATCTCGCTTAAAACGCATTTTTTCGGCTTAAGAGAAGATACATATTTCAACCCCAAAATCAAAATTCATGTTGAAGAACTTTAAAACCCTAGACCTTTGTCGATTCGACGAACACTAAAATTATTTTGTGAATTATTTCTTTGCTCTACTTTCTAATCGTAATTCCTTTTCGTGTATCCCTGATCATCTAAAAACTCGTTTAGTTATCGGAAACAATGAAAAAATATTGATAAATATGTGTAATCAAAATTAAGATAAATTTGGCAAAAAATTTAAACCAAAAAACGGAGTTAAATATTACGAATGGTTACCTTTAATGTAGGGACAAAAAATATGATTAACTTTCTAGGGTTAAGCACGTTTTTATCGAAAACTACGGCTGTGATTGCAAAAAGGCCCTAAATTCGTAAACCTGAACCACATGTATGTACATATATGGAATAATTTTGCAAGCTTTGCAGTTCCTTATTCAAACAATCAAAGTTCCTCTTCTTCTTTTCGAAAACACCCACACCCATAATCTTCCGCAGGTACCAGGGTTGCCAAAGGTACTACTTAGGAAGTATTCGTACCTTCCCATCGACCTACCTACCCCTGTATTCTCCTTCTGATTTTATATTTAAGTAAATTATCACCCTAATATCATCGAATAAGCCTACACACACTGGTGCAATTACCCCGTGGTAAAACTGACTTTAAAAAAGAGAGAGATGAAGTGTGAAGGAAGAAACGAGGTAAAATCTTCATCCAGTATTAAAGCCGTTGAACAGCGGGGTAAAACTAATGCATACACAAGTTGTCAATTTCGAGGTGAAAAAATACTATCAAAATGAAAATTAGTTCACGTATACAGAAATTTATCCCGGATGAATACATCCAGTGTGTAATGAGAGTAAGAGATATGCCGAGGTTACCCCAGGGTAAAATTGTTCCAGTGTGTGATGGCCCAACAAATCCATATACAATGAACATATTTGCATTAAATAAAGAACAAGGTGGGGTCGTGTATCTGTTCTTAAAAGTGATGGGATAATGGGTACGTTCCACATTCTAGGCACTAGGTAGTTAAACGTTTCTGATTGGTCGAGAGATTCAGGTTTGACTACAAAGTAAGGCATTTCTTTTTGAGGTAGTGGACTGAATTTGAAGGTAAGAAAATGTTCCCTACCTTTTAAGACAAGTCAATGTGCAAACTGTCAAAAATTCGTTTGGCGTTCCATGTGCTAGGCATTACCTCAAAAAGTAGGCTTGGAGTTCGGAACGTGCCCAATTTCAAAGCGTCTTGTAAACTCTGTAAACATCTAAAATATACCCCCTCGAAATTGGAAAACGGCATCCCTGAGAGGTAGTCATATAATTTTTGGTGCATAAAATTTAAAAAAAAAAACTCCTTTTTGGATACTTTTTAATCACCTACTCACTCTTATTCTGAATTTCGTTTTTTTTTTTAAATAAAAAAAGCTATGATGCACATAAAAACGTAAGTACATATATGTATAATAAAGCAGTAAGATAGAAGCGATAATGACATGCATGCAGGCATGCACATATGTATGTATGTATGTACATATTTGTTCCATCTTATCTACAATGGATCGCTTCAATCACATCGGATTCGACAATTTCTACTCGAATGAAAAACCTTTAATTCCACTCGAGTGAAACCTAGAATATAAAGAGTAAATGATAACGGATTGATATCGAGACCTGCAATGTCATTTGCATAAATTCGAGTCGATGTTGATTCCATATTCCTTTTGGCTGTTCTTCTGGTCTTGAAGGTATCATTGATTCCATAGGGTGGATCATAAATGATAACGGATTGATATCGAGACCTGCAATGTCATTTGCATAAATTCGAGTCGATGTTGATTCCATATTCCTTTTGGCTGTTCTTCTGGTCTTGAAGGTATCATTGATTCCATAGGGTGGATCATAAATGATAACGGATTGATATCGAGACCTGCAATGTCATTTGCATAAATTCGAGTCGATGTTGATTCCATATTCCTTTTGTCTCTTCTTCTGGTCTTGAAGGTATCATTGATTCCACAGGGTGGATCATAATAGTAGTCTAGGTCGAGGTTTTTTTTAAGCTCTGGTTTACACTAAGAACCCTCATTCTGCTTTGTGTCGATATAAGTTTTATTGAATAATCTTATACTTTAGTCCTTATCAATTTGAACATTTTCTCTTCTGGAACCCCATCATCAGGTTGTGCTTCTCAACAAAATTCTATATACGGTCACATATGTACAGCGAAATCTCTCTTAAGTGGACAGCCACGGGACCGTCGTTTTTTGCCCACATACGTAGGTGAGTGTCCGTTTAAGATATCGAAATATATCGTTTTTCAAAAAAGGCCGTAAATAGCTAGAAGATGTCTTAAAACTTGTGAACTTAATCTTCGTCGCAAAATATTTGGCTTTCTTTTTGAATAAATGGTCCAGAAGACGAGGTGTGTTTTTCGCGAGCTTTGATAGACCTTTTATGTGTCAACGTATAGTTTTTTTTTATCTTCGCTGCAATGAAATCGCCGTTTTTATAGCTCATTCCCGCCAGTGCTCCAATCAGCAAGTAATGATTATTTGTTTTTCGTTATGTCGGCCACACACGTTTTTCCACCATCAATTCTTAGTTCCTATGTAGCGTACTCCACACTGTTCCAGTCCGTTTGCGTACTTTCTGCACGAAAATAAACTGATTTAACAGATTTGACAGTAATCTCAAACCAGCCAAAAGAAATTTCTTGCACTAAAATTAGGATAGGAAAATTTTGTACTCTCTCGTGAGTGCTCTCTTCTGTGAAAAACTACGAAAATTCTCCACACACTAACAGTTTTTCTTTAAAATTCGTAAAATTTCGCAAAAATTTGCTGTTTTGAGAAAGTACACAAAAGGGCCTGTTGTTTGTATGTATACAATGATCTTTCGCACAGAACTGAAACAACTGAATCACATGTGAAAAACTCGAATCGCCCATTTGAGGGAATGTTTTTGTCCAAATATATGTGAAAATGATGTCCATGTCCACTTTATAGAATCGTCCACATAAGAAGAAAAAAACTCATACAAAATCATGCCAGCCAAGCATTGCAGTACATCCTGTCCGCCTAAGAGAATCGTCTACATAAGAGGGTGTCCGAGTGAGTTAGATGTATATGTTTTTTGACTGGGAATATTTCTATCGTATTTGTCGTTTAGTCAAATAAGTGCCTTTTTAGGGGTTTTTCGGTATTGACAAGGTTTCTAAACTTAAATTGATGAGTTTGGCGATGATAGGAGCAACGATTTTGGCAAATTTTTGAGAATTATTCATCACCTAAATGAGAAAAGAAAAATACTAAACACAATAAAAACCAGTGAAAAATGCTACAATCCGCCTGGAGCGAATCGTATGACACCCTATCCCTATCTTATTTGGTCGTGTCAGTGGGCGGTGGAAAATGTATTCAAAAAATTTTCTATTTTGCCCTATAAACTAATATTTTTACTCGAAAATTAATTTTTGAAGTAAACGCCCCCAAAAAGTGGGCGTGGTCATGTACAATGTATTGACGATTTGTAGGTTAAGTGGATATCTACATATTTGCTCATGTAAGTTTTTTCGAGTTTCATATGAAAATAGTGAAAAAAGTTAATTTTTGTAAAAAGTGGGCGTGTCAGTGGTCGGATTTTAAAATTTTTTACACTTGTATTGCTTACTTTTACAAAGACCTCGTATACAAAATTTCATCAACCTAGCTCAAAACTTAAGGCCCAAAAACTGTTGACATACTGACGGACGGACGGTCGGACAGACTTTGTTGGGTCTATCTTTAATATTTCTCTATGTTACAAACTATGTGTCAAACTTAATATACCTTTAGGATAGGGTATAACTAGCTTAAATAACTTATCTATCTTATTTTAACGAGCCACGAAATTATATCTCAGATTGAAACCGACCTACTAAACCGGAGACGCTCCTTGCGCGAATAGTCTGCAAACTTTGCGGTAAGTACGAGGGTTGGCTGACATGAAGGTACTGAAAAGTACTCAAAACTACTGCAGAGTATTGAAAATGAAAAGTACTAAGCAGTACTGAGCAGTATGGAAGAAAATACTGAGCAGTACTGCAAAAGTACGAAAAAATATTCGACAGTACTGAAAAGTACTACAAAAACTAAAGAGTACTGAAAAGGTAGGTACTTTTTCAATACTATCTAGTACTTTCTAGTACTTTTTTAAAATTTTGAAAATCCAAAAGTACTAAAAAGGTAGTAGAAAGTACTAGAAAGTACCAGAAAATGGCGAAAAGTAGTGAAAAAGTACTTTCTACTACCTTTTTAGTACTTTTTTCAAATTTTTGAAAATCCATAAGTACTAAAAAAGGTACTAGAAAGTACTAGAAAGTACTTTTTCACTACTTTTCGGCATTTTCTGGTACTTTCTAGTACTTTCTACTACCTTTTTAGTACTTTTGGATTTTCAAAATTTAAAAAAAGTACTAGAAAGTACTAGATAGTATTAAAAAGTACTATATAGTATTGGAAAAGTACCTACCTTTTCAGTACTCTTTAGTTTATGTAGTACTTTTCAGTACTCTTTAGTTTTTGTAGTACTTTTCAGTACTTTTGAATATTTTTTTTGTACTTTTGCAGTACTGCTCAGTATTTTCTTCCATACTGCTCAGTACTGCTTAGTACTTTTCATTTTCAATACACTGCAGTAGTTTTGAAAAGGTACTTGAAAGTACCTGAAAGTACTGAAAAGTACTGGTAAATACAGAAACAAAGTGAAAAGGTACCGAAAAAGTATATAAAAATACATTTAAACACTGAAAAACATGGTGCGCGTACAACTGGTTCCGCTCCGAAAAATCATACCGGATTTGATATTACTCGTACTAGAAATCAACCTCAAACATTTTTTATATGGAAACTAAATTTAGGTGTATGCCAGTGAAAAATGCTACAATCCGCCTGGAGCGAATCGTATGACACCCTATCCCTATTTTATTTGGTCGTGTCAGTGGGCGGTGGAAAATGTATTCACAAAATTTTCTATTTTGCCCTATAAACTTATATTTTTACTCGAAAACTAATTTTTGAAGTAAACGCCCCTAAAAAGTGGGCGTGGCCATATACAATGTATAGACGATTTGTAGATTAAGTGGATATCTACATATTTGCACAAGTAAGTTTTTTCGAGTTTCATATGAAAATAGACCTCGTATACAAAATTTCATCAACCTAGCTCAAAACTTAAGGCCCAAAAACTGGTGACATACGGACGGACGGACAGACTATTGATGCTGATCATTTATATATATACTTTGTTGGGTCTATCTTTAATATTTCTCTATGTTACAAACTATGTGTCAAACTTAATATACCCTTAGGATAGGGTATAAAAAAGAAAGATTTATTGCTAAGCTACCAGCCTTAAATTTCATTAAAACCAAATTGACGAAATTAATTTAAATGCGTAATTATTATTTGTAAAATAATTTATGTATCATCAAACCACCTACATATGTACATATGTACATAGATGCTACCCTTAGATGGGCTTACTTTTTTTTATGTAAAACTCCATTTGAAAGTAAAATTTAACCTGCATATCTTGTCACGCTGCAATCAAGTGTCCAGAAAAGAGAACAGCATGCCAGACGAACAAAACACAAGCACTCAATTTCTACTCATCTGAAATCATCCCCTCTTAGTTACATACACAGTACAATAATCGGCATTCAGTATTCAGACAAAGTATGTCATCAAGTCGCATTCCATAATCAAGAACGAGATACGCACATAGTAAACATGCATATACAAAAACTGAACATAAACATCAAAACATCAAAAGAAGAAGAGCAAACACATCCACTTCAGTCCTCGCAACCGTCCTGCGTCATCATCATCACTCGTTTTTCTTTTGAATCCGCACACACATTCTGCATTCTCTGTTCTCCTGTTCTTTATCAGCGCATTAAAAAAACAATCACAACAAACAATGCGGCAAAGAAAATGACGACAACAACAACTGACTGCCTTTTTCCTCGTGTTTATATGAACAACAAACAACCCTCCTATTGATCCAAAAGACCGGTCAAACAATAACAACAAACCACCCACAAATACCTCACCACCGAGCAGCCGAATCAGATACTTTGTTTACCCACCCACCCCTGTGGATGGCTTTCCTTTTTCACTGTGATAACGATTTACCCAGGGTATTCCCCAGGCCGGAAGTTAGTACATGGCAAACAGAAGCAGTAAGAAGAATCGAGTGGAACCTCTGGAATGACTGCTTCTGGTTGTGACGTCATGGAATATAATTCTTTACTTATGTACCGAACACATGGGCCTGCGCTAAGTTGAGTTCTCCCTCAGATGTCTATCGCAATAGGAACTGGTTGCTTCTCAGTTCCATCCCAAGGGTACAGCTGACTGCTGGTGAATACTCGCTACAGTCGCTGCTGGCCTGTTCGAATTCATGAAATGATTTATGACCAAAAATTAGTGGAAGCTGTCTCATAAAAATGTCCAATAAAAAGTTTGTGGTTCGGGGGGTGGGGGAAATGTATGGAAAACATGGAGCAAGTAGGGGTTGGTTGGGCTCAGAAGCGGGGGTTCATCTACTTACTGGATGGATTTTTTTTTTGCTTTGAATGATTGGGTTCGTTTACATATATTTATGCTGGTTAGGGAGTTGAAATTTATTTCATACTTTGTGTGAATTAATTTCTTGCGTTGCACAAAAACGGTATGCTTTTTCTTGCTTCCTGTTATCTTTTCTCGGCACTCATGCATATGTAGTTATTGTTGAAATAGGCTGTAATTTTTATGTACGCCTGGGATAGTAAAAGTTGTCATTAAGCTTACGTAACTATGGCGTTGAACTGATAGATATGTACATATATACATGCTTATTCTGTATTTCGAGTCGAATCAACATCTACTCGACGTATGTAAGCCAAATTCTATGTTTCACTTGAGTCGAATTAAATCTTAAATGTGGTTTTTCATTCGAGCAAAAATTGTTGTCGAGTCCGAAGTGAGTGTAGCCGAGAAGCGATCCATCGTTAAAAAGATGAACCAAATATGTGCATGCTTACCTACATACATAACGTATGTATGTCACCAGTTTTTTAATTTTGAGCTAGGTTGATGAAATTTTGTATACGAGGGCCTTGGAAAAGTAAGCATAGAAGTGTACAATTTTTTTTTAAATCTGCCCACTTTTCGAAATAATCACTTTTTTCCGTAATTTTACATAAAACTCGATGAAAATTACTTACGGTAATATGTGGATATTCTCTTACCCTACATATCTTCAGTACATTGTGTATAGCCAAGCCCAGTTTTTAGGGGCGTTTTTTTATCAAAAAAAAATGTTTTTTGAAGGTTTTATCGAAATAATAGCACTTCTTGGGAGCAAAATACAGTATATGTTGAAAAATTTACAAAATCCGCCCACTACCACTCCCACTTATTGAGAAAATTTGTGTTTTGGAGTAGTTTTATAAAATATTTTAAAAAATAGTTGCTGAAGGAAGTATTTTGGTGGAAGAAGGAGATAGTATGTGCATTGGAAAGGGTATCCGCAAACGGATTGTAGCCTTTTTATATGTTTTGTTTGCTTTTTATACCTCATCAATATTAAGTTTGTTACATAGTTAGTACATAGAGAATTAAATTCTCTATAGATATTATCATAGATATTAAAGATGGACCCAATAAAGTGTATATATAAATGATCAGCATCACTAGCCGAGTCGATAAAGCCGTCCGTTTATTCGTCCGTCCGTATGTCACCAGTTTTTGGGCTTTAAAGTTTGTTCGTCCGTCCGTATGTCACCAATTTTGGGCCTTAAATTTTGAGCTAGCTTGATGAAATTTTAGGACGGACATGGTTCAATCGACTCGGCTACTGCCGTTTTCTTTAAAAAAGCATATTATCGCGAAAAATTAAATTATATTTTCTCCGAAAAAATGTGTCTTTTCGAGATTATGTTCCAAACGGGGGCTCTGGAGAGTCTTTTGTATCAAGATGGAAGTGATCTCGGAAGCCACCAGGCTCAAAAAGATCATTGTAGCCACTCCTAGAATACCCAGTTATCTCAAATGAATGGATGGCTCGTGGACTACATCCAATAGGGATGAGCGATGTTGGCACAACATTAATGTTGGTATCGAATTCAACATCTATGCCTAAACATCGATGTTATAGAATGAGTAGCGACTAATGGTGAACAATTTTTTTTATTTTTATTTTATAATTTATTAACAGGTAATTAATTACATGGTTAATACATAAAAAAGGAAATAAGCGCTAGCTGCGAGGGCTTTCAGCTACAAAAACAACACGCTTGCTTTCATTCATGAATGCGTTCGTCAGTTACATCAGTTACTACGTTTATACATATACATAGTTGAATCCATGTTCAGCGCGGCTTGAAATTGATATCAACGCAAATCCTCGTTCAAATATGGTTAAATTTTGATCTCTCATATGTATTTACATTTAAGGCAATGCACTCTTATTAACTTTAAATAAAAAAAGAAAAACCTTCAGTTAAAAGTCGGTTTTGTTTCGACAACATCGATAGTTTATATTGTCTTATTAACTCTTGTAAAATAGTTTAGCATTAAATCATTTTAGCACTGTATATACGAAATTATTAGTAGGTTTTTAATTGTCTTTAAATAATTTATTTTATTCTTAAATAAAATTTTCATCCTTCTATTGATCTTCAAAGTAATAAGACGGTGTTTCCTTTAAGCAAGATACTCGAGAATAAATTTACAACATTTACATCGATAATGCAATATTTTCCGTGTTTAAACTTCGATGCTAAGACATAAATTTTTACCATCAACATCGATATTTTGAGAATATCGATCATCCCTAACACCCAGTGAGGAGCGCCTCGATCTGCTGATGGATAGGTACTCACATCTCTAACAGCTGCGATGCCAATTAGGATTCAGATGCAATTTCAACCAAGCAGCTTTTCCTTTTTGATTGCCAATAGCATCATCCTGGAGAACTTTAACCGAATGCTGGTCTGAACCATCCCTGGGTGACTGTCATCTTCAGAAGTTACATGGATCTGGGTCACATGGGCAGAAGTCAACGTGATAGTCATACCAAAGGCAGATAAAAGCTCACATGTAAACCCTAAAGACCTTATCTTCTAAAAACCCCTTGAGAAAGTCGTTTGATGGTCGCACTGTCGAAGCTTAGAATTGCGACATCGATTAGCCAACCAGCTACTTCCAAACAGGATCATAAACTCTAAGCTGGGCTATGCTCGGAAGTTTGTGAGTAGAGGCACCCCACAAGGATGTGTGGTCCTTCTTAAGAGTCTAATGATGAATGAGCTGCCTTTAATTCTGGAAGCAGTGTTGCCGCAAGAGTTTGGAAAAAAGTATCTCCACAGAAAGAAGAAAAGTATCGAAAGGTATCATAATAGGAATTATGGTTAAAACTGTCATTATTATTATTTTGTTAATATTAAAAAAAGAAAAGACAAGCTATAAAATAACATGAATATTCGTAAGTCTTTTACAAAAAAATCTATTCATCTAAACAGGCGCAAAGTCGACTAGAAGAATATTTAAGTAAATTATAAAGAAAATGATGGAAAGACTACTCAGTGAATAAGAGTATTGCCTGGCATATTATAGTATTTTGTTGTCGGAATTAAAAAGTATCAAAATAGGTATTTTACAGAAATCGAAGTATCACGTCCAAATTAAGACTAAAAAATATCACTTTTGATACTTTGGTATCATTGTGGCAGCACTGCCTGGAAGTACTTACCTAGGCCCCATTTCAGAAAATCATGCGAATTATAGAATCCGAAAGATTTACTGCGGAGGGAATCAATCCGATCCGCAGTGATTCATTTTATAAAATATAGAATCCGATGGATGACTGCATTATCCATCCGCAGTCTACGACATCGAAATCAGCTGATTACTGAAGAAATGGTGGTTGATTTTTTTTTCGTAACATACCTACCTACATACTTAGGTAAATATTTATGATTTTGTAAACTGAAAAGTGCCGGATTATGTATTGGTGAATGAAACAAAATTTAAAGAAATAGGAAGGAGCGTAAAAGCTATGGCGGAAGATATTTTTCCCCTGCCTGAGTCTTAGTCAGTTCAACCTCAGCAATAGTTAATACGTGAAGAATACAAATAATTCGGGCTGAATTAAGACGATGTTAAACATGTGTTGCGTGTGCAAATATTCAACTGTCACCAGTAGAAAGATTTTCGTCACTTACATCCCAATTGAAACTGGCAAGATTTCTTTTAATTTTTGGCAGAGGGTGGTTATCAAACTAGTGCTTATAATTTGTTATAAGCAAAACAAAGCAACGATAATGGTAGTATTTTACCTATATTCATTCACTTTCTTACCGCCGTTTTCTATAATGGCCAACAAATCAAAATGGGGGTAGATTGCCCCCGCAGTACATCCGCGGAATTCTAAAGGGTCCGCCAAATAACTTTTTTTTTTTGAAAATGCTATAAAAAAAAACTACTGAATATTTTCTCAAATTTCTTTTTTTATTTGAAAGTACAATCCTTCCGGTTAATAATGGAAAATAATTTCATTCAAATGACTGCCTCGGCTGGCCATGCAGTAGCCTACACGATCGGTCCAATTTTTAAGCACATTATCGATTGTGTGCAGCTGTATTTCACCAATGGCTTCACGAATATTGTCCTTTAAAGCGTCAATTGTCTCTGGCTTGTCGGCGTAACACTTATCTTTTACGGCTCCCCACAAATAATAGTCACGTAGCACGTGGCACGTAGCGCCGTCCTGTTGAAACCAAATGTTGCCAATATCCTCCTCTTCAATTTTTGTGAACAAAAATTCGTTCAACATGGCCCGATAACGATCGCCATTGACTGTAACGGCCACTCCTTGCTCATTTTCGAAGAAAAATGGCCCAATTATGCCTCTGGACCAAAATCCGCACCAAACAGTGACTCGTTTTGGGTGTATCGGCTTTTCAATGTATGCGTGCGGGTTTTCTGTGCCCCAAATGCGACAATTTTGCTTGTTTACATACCCACCAAGATCAAAATGAGCTTCATCTGAAAAGATGATTTTTTTTGGCAAAATCGGCATCTTCTCTAAGTCGATCGCAGGCCCACTTAGCGAAGCGAAAACGCATTGGATGGTCAGTTGGCTTCAACTCCTGAACCAATTGGACTTTGTATGGCGTCATACCAAGGTCTTTTTGCAAAATTCGTCTCAATGATGTCTCCGAAATGTTCAATTGTTGAGAACGACGGTGAATTGATGTTGATGGCGCTTCACGCACACTTTCTGTCACAGCAGCAATTTTTGGTTTATCGATGAGGATGCCAGTTTCTTTCACTTTTTTCGAACATACGGAGCTGACGGTGCTTCTCTTCTTCCAAAATCCGTACATTACCATGATTTTCAAAGTAATGTCGCAATATTTCCCAGCGTTGCTCAAGCGTATACACAACCATATTCGTTCAGCGGAAGGATAAAACTAATTATCTGTCAAATCAGACATGAGCTAAGTGTTACCATTCACGAAATAAGCACTAGTTGAAAAAAAAATCGTTAGATGGCGGACCCTTTATAATCGGCATGAATGAACTAAGCTGGAGACCCAACATCCTTGAAAGAGTAAAAAGGCACTTGGACGAAAATGTGAGCTTCAGCCTCATTTGACATACTGGCTCTATGTATCTGTTGTCAGATCAATACTTACTTATTGTGTGACCTATGTATGACCACGCTAGCTGATCCCAAGATACACAGAAGTTCCATGTTCATTTTTGGCGCTTTCCGGAATAAAGTATGATTCTTAGCCTAAGATACATCAGAGACAATGCATAGATTTCTTCAATCTTAAATCATTATCCATTATCATGCCTTTCAACGTTGGTTTAATAAAAAAAACTACACGTTTACTTTTCACAATTTTTAAATTACAGATTTTATTTATAATTTCTTCTCAACTCATTTTTCCAATAATCCAATGTTCTTAAGTTAATTTTTTTCCAATTATTTCAATTTAAATTTAGTTCGAAAAACATGATTTCAATTTATTATTCCGACGGGGCTGCATGACTTCAAAAAGAAAAAAAAAAAAATAATTCTTATAAATTGTAACATTCATATTTTTGTTTGTATAATTGTTATAAGTTCTACATTTTTTTTTTTTAAATATTTTTGCTTCTGTTTCAAGAAAAAGGAATTTAAACAAAATTAAATTGGTTAAGGTTACTTAAAAAATATATATAATTTCTATATAAATAATTATTTACTTCTAACCCATAGTGCGCGCACGAATTCAACTCATGTCCAACACACAGTCGCTGTGTGGTAAGTAAATTTTTATAAAACAATAATATAAACAAAAAAAAAAAAAAAAAAAATAAAATAAAACTAAAAAAATATAAACAATAGAAAAATAATCACTAGAACTAACTAAATATAAATTTTGTCTCAAATTACATTTCAGTTTTCGTGAATAAAAGCAGCATACACAGAGCGAAAGAGGGACAGATAGAAATAGTGGTAAGATGCTATTCATTGTAAATTTTTTCTAGTTTTCTGTTTATCTAATGTTAGTGAAAAGATTAAGCACAGATTTGTTCTCTTTTTGGCTGCGTGCTTTGCTGAACACATTCCAGAATCGTAGTGTTTCATCACCGGCGCCAGTGACAATTGCCTCACCATCCGGACTTAACGCTAGATACAATACACGGTAGGAGTGTCCAGTCAGTTTAGCGACTTGGGTAAGCGAGGGGTACTTCCATACTAGAATTTGATTCTGAGAGTAACCGTGTGTTGAGACCAGTTCTGAGGAGTGCTTTGACCAAGCTAGATTGCACACTTGTGAGCCAGTATCGACACACTGCATAGGTTGGCCGGTTAGGGTGTTCCAAAAGCGTATACAGCGATCTGCTGTACCTCCACCACTTGCCAATAGTCCATGGTGATGTGGCGACCAGGCAATCGCTTTGACCGCTGCCATATGTTCGGTGTAAGATTGAACTGGATTCAAAGAGTGTTGGTTCCACACATAGAGACGGTTGTCATTGCCCCCGCTGGCCAAGTATTGATTATCTGGCGACCATTTCAAGCCGCAAACTTCTTGTCGGTGACCGGCTAGATGGCGTTCGGATTGTTGCGCTGGTGTACGGGTGTCACGTTGGATGATCAAACGATCGCGGGAGCCACTTGATAGGATGTCGCCATTCCATGCTAATGCACCGACTCGCGCAGAGTGACCATTCAATTTATTTATCTAAAACCGAAGAAAAAATTACCATTAGTAAATAAAACCTTAGATACATTAAATTTTTTTAAATAAGCAGCAGCAGAGGGTGCAACCTCTGTTCAATTATTTCTCATTCAATTAACGACCGACTTAAAAAATTTCGATACACTCGTGGTGGCTTTGGCTTGACCAGTAAAAGCAAATATTGCCACCATTTCACACTTTATTGCGTCAAATTACCAAGCGTACCGTTGTTAGAATAAACAAAACTTTATTTAAACGATCTTACCTGTTTGCTGGCTGCTACATCCCATACGGTCACATAACCATGATGTGTACCAACAGCTACCAAATTGCCACGTTCATTCCATGATACTGAGGTGACTGTATTCGCATCTGGGCTAAGATCACATAATCGCGTAACCTAAAGTAATAGTTTTCAGGTAAATAACAAAATTTCTTAGAGATGAACTCGTTAAACATACTTGACTTGTGCAAGCACTCCATAGGTATACACAACTACCTAAACCAACAGCAAGTACATTCTGTGATGACCAATCAACCAGATTTAGATAGAAATCGTCCTGTAGTTCTGGGGCATCCAGTACCTAAAAGCAAGAAAAAGAAAATGTTATAACATACTGTAATAAGGACAAGAAACTATTCAATGAAACAAAACGTCTAGACTAGGTAACCTGGGCTAGCAATTTTAGTTACCCGCTTCATATACCCACAAAATGCTTTTGATAGAGACTGAGAACACGTTGATGACTTTTGGCTTTTGGCTTTTTGACCCTGACTAAGATTGGTTTTTGGGACATGAAGATGTTCCTTGACTCACAGACTGAGGCAGAATCGTTTAAC
The DNA here is from genome assembly GCA_949716465.1 of Chalcosyrphus nemorum. Lineage (NCBI taxonomy): Eukaryota > Metazoa > Arthropoda > Insecta > Diptera > Syrphidae > Chalcosyrphus > Chalcosyrphus nemorum. The sequence goes on from OX454332.1 coordinate 50,125,006, forward strand.
TCGACGAGTAACACTGTAATACCTAACTCTGGAAGACCACTCGGAAGCCCCCGTGGACATGGAGATCGACTACACAACAGAGCCTAATTTCTTTGCAGCCGCACAGTGATAAGATTTTAACGGCCAGATTCTAGACTAAAATGTTACGCCTCTTCGGATGGTTAGTCTGAGAGGAGCTGTTTTTAATGCAACACCCAACCACGAGGCCAAAGTACGCAGCGACAATGGAGGGCTCAATCATGCTATGGGGCATCACGGATTAGGCAACCGTATTTACAACTGAATTGTCGCCTTGCGCAACGCAAATCGCCTTTTCATAAGTCATGCCACTTTGAAGCACAAAACAAAACAGTTGGTGTCAACTGACAGGCAAGCAACCTCTACGCAAATTGGTAGTTTCGGCATCAGTCGCCTTAATCTGATGTCGCACAGCTGCCGTTCGAAGATTCAACGACATAAGAACGTCGACTCATCCCGCAATGAGCTATGATGATCATTTCTCACGTGGAGTTGAAACAATCAGCCACTGTGGTGTCTTAAAACAATCTTTGTCAATTTTAAAATATGAATGACACTTACATATGTATATATCCTAGGTTAGGTTAGGTTGAATGGGCTTATCACGCTTCCTAGGGTGTGGCTAAGAAACTTAAACCACGACGGCCAAATACTTGCTTGCCCTCCAGTGATCTCCTACACCTTCCTCTTCTAGATTACTAAAGACGTATCTGCCAAGGTATATAGATATTTTTCTAGAAGTGTCCTCAGCCTCGCACATTATCCTCCGAAGCGTATATCTATAAATTTCCGATTTTGATAATCCCAATCCACTGGCACACTTCCTCAGAAAACTATCCAGAGAGGATTCCACCAATCATGCCCTGATTTCTCATCTACCTAGCTTAACAATTTTCCATGATCTTTTATGCTTAATCTCTGGCCATGAGACTTTGGATACCCTATGTCCTTCCAGATTCCCTGATGCGAGCAGGTTATTTGGTCAGTCTATCGACGCATCCCTTCAATATCACGGAGTTCACGTACCTAGCATCATCTAACGCGATTCTGCGTGCACAATGCCTCAATTTCTGACTAGGTCAGATTTGGTAGCAAAAGATTCTAGCGCTTTGAGAGCAGCCTGACTAACAATGGCAATATCATTATTGCATATTGAATCCATCGCAAGCAGTTTCGCAGCTCTGAGCACGTCTAATACCTCGTACGGAGTGTTGAAGTCGAGAAAAGTCTCCTAACTCCCGTGGAAAGTGTTCCTAAGAATGGAACTGTCCTTGTCCAATATAAAAATTATCTAAAATTAACAAAATAAGAAGAACTTGTTGTCTTACCTTAAATGGTATCCGCGAAATTTTCCTTGTAGCTTTTCTAGGAGATCTTAGAAGTTTTTGGCTTTTAGTACTAACTGGTGATAACGAATACGGGCACTGTTCATTGAAATCCTGGAAATAAAAAGAAAAAAAAATAGCCTTTTAGCATTTGTCCAAGTAATAGGTGTAGAAGAGTTCCAAATGTTTACTGGTACTCTCCTTTCGCACTAAGAACAAATTTATACTGCCAATTAGCACATCACCGATAAGCGGCGGTAATTAAACATTCACGTTCTGGCCACTTAAATGCGAGAATTGCTTGTGTGCTATCAGCGGTGGTGATGGAGCTAAACAAACATTTTTGTACTGAAATTTGTCGATTGTGTAATAAAGAAAATATTTTTTTTTATTCATTGATGTTGATAGTCTGTCGAAAGGGTTTTATTTCGCGAACGGCATGGCACGATTTCGGTTGTGCGCGGCGAATGAACTCTTTTCACGGCAAATCGTAATTAGACAAAAAAAAAAAAGACTACCAAACAAACAATAAGAAAACAAAGTTAAACAATAAAAAACATAATTTACGTGTAACAACACAGTTGTTTAGAAAACACTTCTAGCTTATATGTAAGACGATCACGTTCGGCGCGTTGTAACAATAATTCAAATTGAAAAATGATGTTTTATCGCCTCATCACTTAAAGTTGTGTGGCCCGTCTATAGATGAGATTCTGTAGCAAAGATTATGAACGTTCAGTTGAAATTCTTCGACTTAATTTGTTTCCATTGAAGTCAAGTAAATTGGATTCGATTAATTAAATGAATGAATTACACGATATGTTGGAGGATGCTTAAAGGGGTTGACCTTTGTAGGAGTATAATTGAATAAAGGCGGGCAAGGTCAGCTAATTTGTTCATTTGAGTAAATAGACAACATTTAGATTTTTACTTGTCGGTGTGGCACAAGATTAAGTGAATCTTCTTATGTATATCCGTCTGTCAAATGATGTAAAACTTGCGTTTGAGTTTAAACTTCCGTTTAAGCATTTTTCGGTTTTACAGTGGTCAAAAATGAAGTTTAACTCGTCGTTGAAGTTGAATTCTCGGGTTTTAACATCCGAAAGAAATTTGTTGTCAATTTTGTTGTATTTTGCTTTTGCCGTATCCTTTCAATTACAAAATTCACCATTACAAATTTTACCTGGAAAGTACTTTGCGTATTTCATTATTAACCCGAAAAAATACTGTGAATTACGAATGAATGTGAGAACAGTGTAAAAGTCGCCATGTGTAATCTTTACAAAAATACACTCCGAAACAAAGCATCAGATGACAAATTTGTAGTTGAGTTCACAAGCACAAATATGTAGTTGGATTGTATTTGGTGATATTAAACACCAATCATGAAGCCTAAATATTGCAACTTCATATCAACTGAGTTTCAAACACCTCTTTGCTATCTCTTCTCTACTCTCTTCCAAAATTAACTAAAGCCCGTGTTCTGTTCACCGGTAAAACGGAATTCATATCCCCCTTGGCACGTGCTGATTATGAAAAAAACATACTTAAGTGTAATACGGTTTGTAATAAGGACAAACTAGATGAATTCATCCTCGTCTTAAAAAGAGCGCAGGCAAGCCCATCTGTATAAGTACGAGACTGAACTGAGAAATTTAAAGCTCCAATTTACGAGTACATCCTATTTACCGAAATCCTTCAAGCTGAAATATACGCCATAGAGGGATGCATCCGAATGTATCTCGAAAGAAGATACAATACTGTCAGGAAGATCAGCACTTGATTCCTATGTTTCGATTTAAACATTGTGAGAATGCCAAGTATGTGCAGGACTTGGGCAGGACTCAATGAACTAGGTAGAAACTTGAATTGGAACTGAACTATTCTGCGGAATTGGAAAAAAAATTCAGGAAAATGGAAGGAAAAGACACGGCAACAACTTTGAACAATTACTGGAAGACTACAATCAGAAAAGTTCCAAAGCCTGTATCGAAATCCTTACAAATGAAGGCTTTTGCAAATTCTACCATGAGCCAAGTAAAACTTCGGGGCATCTTTTGGAGTCCTGTGTATTAGCAGGATGCATAATAGACCACTATGTCTCTGTGTAAATAACTCTACACAAATAAAAATAATATGGTGTCAATGAGCACGCTGTCGAGATAGCTAAAAAAAATAAATAGGTATATTGTCAGACGCTCGCAAGTGGTGGGGCCATGAAAAATGTAGATGGTATTTTCCTGAATTCGAACTTGGAATCCTTTGTGCACTAGTCCAATGCACTTACCATTGAGCCACGGCACTCTCTATCGAGGAAGCAAAACCACCAATTAAAACTCATAAACAGCCTTATTTTGACATTCGAATTCATTCGAAAGTAAGTCGAATTCGCATAGACTGTATTTTCACTTTCGAATGAATAGGAAGTTCATCCAAACTTTCGAAAGTTCATTAGTTGTGCATATTTTGAGATTCTGTTCATTCGAAACAAATGTCATCTTTCATTCGAACACATTTTCCTGGCGCATAGCTTTAGAAACACGTAAATATAGTAAGATATTTTGAATTTTCTGTAGAAAATTGAATGAAGTAATTTTAATTCATATTTGCTGATCCTGTAGGTATAGGCCACGTTCCAATTAGAAAAACTGGTGCCCGGCAATTCGTATGTATAAATAAAATAGTCCCACTCAAGTTCTATGTGAACAAAACTCAAAAGGAAAGGCGAGTAAATGCACAAAATTATTTTTCAACTTTATTTTTTTACTCTTATTTTAAATTTTCTATGATGTCCTATTCATTCGCACTGTCCACAAAATAAAGCAGCATTTTATTTTATCTAAAAGCAACTCTAATTATTAAAAACAAATGCCCAAGCAAATGTATATTTTGGTTCTGACAGCACTTAAAATAAAAGTAGAGTGACCAGATCCGTGCGAGAGACTTGTAATTAAATATGCATGTATATTATTTTGCTTTGTTTTCGTGCTCGATTTCAATATTTAAGGTATACAAAAAACATGTTTCATAAAAGTTACTACTTAAATATCGTCCTAAAACGAGTCAAAGTATAACTAATAAGAATATTTCAATAAGAAAGAAAAAGAGTTCTCACGCAAAGAAAACAAGGTATGGTCAGCCTGTATGCTAAAAATGTCAAACAGGTGACTTTGAGGGTTAAATTTATTTAAGGTCATTTTGCGTTATTATTCGAAAGTGAACCTTTTCAGTCAAATCTTAAAATACACAAAAATCTTTCGAATGAATAGAGACACCCGAAAGAATTGACTATTCATTCGAATCTCAAAATAAGCATGAAAGACTTTAAATTATTTTTATTTGGGAGTTTTAACTTTACCAATTGATAACAGTATGTGAACTTAACTAATATATTATTGTCATACCGATCTAGAATGATAATTGTGCAGTTATAAGGGTATGTAAGATACAAGTTTATAGTATATACGCCCAGTATACATGTATTTTCAAATTACGTCAGATTGTAAAGATATCTTGCCGCCAAAATTTCAAATTGAAATGACATTTCACTTGATATTAAACTTCCCAATAGCGTTTTTCCGATTCAAACATACTTAAGTGATTCTCTGTGTCCTCAAAATATATAAATACATATTTATGTATTCACTTCAAGTGACCGCCCTTATCTTATCTAGCAAACAAAGTTTAAAAAGTTTAGTTCACATCAAATATTGATTTTCTTCCACGAAAACTGAAATACAAGTGAATTTCTTTCAACATAAGTACGAGTATAATGTAATGAGTAACGATGTAAACATTGCACAGGCTTTTTTTTAAAAAAAAAAAAATACTTATCAGTTCTAAAAGGGGTAGTGCCACTCATGAAACATGTTTACTTATTTAAAGTATTCCTTCATGTTAGTATATGCAAAAAATACTTCATCCAGGCGACTATCTAAGGAATTTAATTATAAAATAAAAAAAAAAATCGAAAAGCCTTGTGAACATTTGATTTTCTAATTCCATAGCTAGCGGCTGCAATATGATTTCATCTTCTCGGGGGGCATTCCTTTCTGGTTTAATCAAAATAAACACAATTATATCATTAAGGCGACCATATATACGTATACGTGCGCAACAACGGTCTGAGTCGTCGGGAATTCGGTATTAAAAGAAGCATGCCCAAATGACTAACCGCGATGTCAGATGTGCGTGCCGCCGACGTATTTTTAATTAAAATTCCACATACGCATCAGTGCCAATTGTTTCCAATTTTCTGCAAAAAAAAAATAGTAATAAAGAATGTGTAACACTAGGTCTAGGACAGAATTTCGTAAGCCTATTTGAATTCCATTATGAAAATCGATTACAATTCTTCGATGAGTAGAAGTAGACGATGTAATTGGATTCAAATTTGATGCGTGCTTTCACGAAAGTGTAACAAACGTGCCATTTCAAATGTTGCGACAGTTTTTGTGTAATTTCCCTAAAAATTACTCTAGTCTTGACGGAGAATATCTCAGAAATAATACAATACAATCAGATGAAACGTTTGAAATAGCAACAGGCTTTGGATTTTAGGGTGCCATGAATTTCTTTGAACTGTTTGAAGCTATATTTTTTTTGAGAGCCCTTTAGGTTGACCTCAAAGTGGCTGTCCGCAACTGGATGTAGTTAGGTACAGACACACGTAGATCGCCTGGGTCCTTTTCATTTGTTTCCCACTTTTAGGAGTGAATTCTTCTATTACTAGAAAATGCGGGACAATTACATAGTAAATAGGGAATACTTTTATCTACTTCCTCATCCTTGGCTTTGCACAAATCATTTAAGAAGATGCTTAGATGTCTGGCATGAGAACAACTGTAAGAATCAACAGAATCAATTCCAAATTGCGTTCCTGATGCAATTCGAGCCAGAGATGCCTTGGGATGTGGGATGTAGTGCTATTTTCTCATTGGAAAATGGATTTGTAAAAAGCCTTAATAGAAGATTGCCTTTAGCGAGGGGCGTACTTAGACCGATTTTGTCAGAAGGGATATTTAGGGTAGTCCCTGATTAAGGGTTCTCATCAAATTTATAGTTCCTCGGAATGTCACCAAAACGTGAGTCACGGTGTAGTGATTGTGTACTCGGTCATTGAATTAGAGGTTCGATCCTCAAATCTCAGCCATTTCCATATCAATTTTCACAGTAGCAGAATTATAAATATCACTTTGAAAGCACTTTGTCTATTTCAACATGAACGCGAAAGATAATACTGTGAATTATAAATGGATGGGAAAAATCACATAAAACTCTCCCCGGTCACTTTCGACACCACCCATGGAGAATAAAGGTTGAAACCTAATATCACCTGAGTTTCAAATACTATTGCATCAACTCTTTCCGATTCCTTTTTTTTTCTTCCAATTTGTTTGCCTGTTTATAAGTATAAGAGTATTCATAACCTATGCAGAGAACAGAGTTTCTTTAATCACTAAAATTTGCAAATGATATACGCTAAAATGATTAGGGAGATGGAAGCAGAGCACAGATCACGTGAGGGAATAGATTTCCGAAAGTTTCGTCAAAATGTGAGCTTCGATAGTCCGAGTAGTCACCGGCTTCGTTTATGAAGGATAAATGAGTGACCGAATTCCATGTTCAAATTGTTTACGAAGAACAATATAGGTATCTAAGGGGATTAGGTAAAAGGTTATGTTTAATGCTGCATTGAGGATTGGTAGAAAGTAGACTACGACTGATGTAGATGCAAGAAGCTCTTTGTACTTTTGCTAGCAAATTGAGGTACACAGCTTTATTTAATGCTGGCCATCATGCACAGAAGGATGGGTTTGAACACAGACACATAAAGCCAAAGTGTAGGACTGCGTATCAGGTCCCATTTGACATCAATGCATATTTGCATTTGAGTTGGGTTTCTTCAAGATTGAGATCCAGATATTTGACTTTGTCTGTGAAGACAATGCTGGTACCATTAATTGTGGGAGGGTCTACAAGAGGAACATTGAATTTCCTCCTGAAGAGTACTAGTTTAGTTCTTTGTGGTGGATTTACACAGCGGTAAATCCGCGAAGAAAAGATGTATAGTGTGTTGAATATTTTTTTGAAACAGCTACAGAAAGGTCATCAGCATAAGCTATATATCACCTTATTCTTTTCTAAAATATGACTAAAGAAGTTATGGAAAGGAATAGAAAAAAAATCAGAGAAATCTCACGATGAACAAAGAGAGGTACATGATGCAAGACAGATAAAAAGGTACCCCCGTTTGTTTGGTATTTATTCTTCCTCTCTACAAATTAAAATTATCATTCCAGTTTAATGGATTCATTGAGAATGAAAAAATCTTTATTCGATTTCATATTGTATCTCAGACTGTACGCAATATGCTTTTAATTCTTTGAAATGAAATGAAATGCTATATCTCTCACTAATACAACTGTGGGTGGCTTATTGCTCGCTCGTGATACTAGAAATAGAAACCCCATCCTCAATTACTTTCGCAGAAAACATATGTTCAACTTTAGTTTCTGTTTTTTCACAAATTTGCAATGCAAAACACATGCGTTGGCGTTCTCAATTTAGGTCAACAATTCACAGCGTGAAAATGAATGTCATCATGATACTTCTATGCTGCCTTGTTCAGGCAATTCTAATTGAACTGGAAATGGAACGAATCAATAATCGTCAGCAAAGTCACCTGTCGTCGTAGAATAGAAAAATACTCGTACCAATAAACAGAAACAAATATCTGAATTGCAAATTCTTCTATTTTTCATAAAATCAATTTTGAAGAAATATCCACAACACAAACAAACTGGGCAAAACAACTTGTTCCAAAAGCAAGGATATTAGAATATTTATAAATTTATTCAATTTCACAATTCAATTAAAAGTTCGAACGACAAATAGATACTCAGACAGATTTGCCAAGGGGTTGTTTAAACTCGTATCGTGTGTCAGTCTGATTAATTTAATAATGACTGTCGTCTCCGTCGACCACCTACTATCAGATTTCATGTATTTTTTTCTGTTGCCATATGCTAAACATCTTGATTGTTATTTAAATTTAATCACAATTTATCATACCTAATGGTTTTTCGAAAAGACAAAAGTTATTTGATTTAAAATTAAGAGCCTCTATGATAAGGAAAGTGAATGAACCCCAAATACATCAGAAATAAATTGGAATTCTTGTCTTCTAAACAGCAAAATATATTTCGCGTCTCAGGGGACTAGACGCCTTCTAATGGATGCGATACATTAGCGCGAAATGATTATTTGCAAAAGAAAAAAAAAAATATTTTGCAAAAGAAACTAAATAAATAAATAAATCACCATTTATTGTGAGAATTTTTCTTGTTTACAAAAGCAAGTGAGATACATTTTTGATACCTGTGGGATCTAATCGAATAATTCTTCGACGAAATTGATGGTGTTCATGAAAAACGAGTAGGTATTTGTAAACAGAGACTGCATGAGAGTTTTGACAAATAAATTTACAGCCAACACACTTAAGACTGAGCTTTGATTCCCTTTGTTCCTTAAATGATTAGAAGATTGATTTATATGACAATTATGTTGTACTAATATCAATCGTTTTGTCACAATACAATTTGCCATGACAAGAACCTATTTTCAGCTGTTTTTCCAGAGTCGTCAGAATGCAAAAGTTTTACAACGATTGCATAGGAGTATTATTTTTGAACTATTGGAAACTGTAAAGCTAAGATTTGTAAGAAAAGAGGTGTGACAAATAAAATCGGAAAATGTGCTCTGTAAATCTTTATTTCTCGTTAACGGTTATAGCATATCACTCTGTATTTAATTCTGTTTACGGTGATGAATATCGTTCTGTCGAACGGTTCTACAAAAGAAGTGTTGTAATTTTGCATAAATATTTGAAAAATCCAGAAACTGCACCGCCTAGTTCACTTGAGATTAGTTTTTCTTTAAATTAAGAATATATTCGCCTTAATTAGCCATAAAGGAATTTGAACTGATTTCATAAGAGAGTAGGTAATGGAGGGCTGAGTCTTGCCTCGTCAGTTCATCGGCATGCCCTTTTCTATAAACCCAGATCAGAGTTACCATGAATTGGTCACCTATGTAGCTAGGCTCTTTTCAGTATTATAGTAGTAGTTTGGATGATATGGTTACCGAGTCAATTATTGCTTTAATAGCAAACGGCCTATCAACAAAAGATTCACATGACAAAATGAGTTTCACTGTATCCTCGAAAACATTCTTAATGAAGAAAAACTACATACAAACTAGTCGTGAAAACAACTTTGATGGTATTTCCCGGAACAATACCGTATACAATACACTTCCATTCAAATACTTAGATTTTTTCTATATTTTGACTGCTTGTAACCGTTAAGTGATTTCAGAAAGCTTCACTTTATTGTAGGTTATGATTTATCACTTGACTTATTGTAGTTTTAAATAATATCATTTAAGCACTACAATATTGCCACTGCGCATAAGAGCGGATGAGTTGGTAGGTATTTAGAAGTTTCATAATATTAACCGAGCGCCATATCCTTCAGTAAAGAATTTGACTCGGAGAACAAATATCCACAGAAAAAAAGCTCCTAATGGAATGTCATTTCACAAAAATTCTCATCCTATTAAGGCCAATTTCCTGATCAACGTTTCATAATACACATTGCCATCAACTTGACTCAATCCTTTTTGCGCTGCCATTCATAAATTTGTATGGGATATCCAATTTTTCACATGACCTCGGCTTGTGCATCTTTTGCACTCATCCGACCACACATGTGCAAATTGATTACTCTACCGTTGCTTTGGCTACTGCCCATTTACCTTATCATGGCCATTATTTCTTCTCCAGCGACGCATTAAAAGTTCATCACTTGTATAGTGTTTCTGTCAGCTACGAGTACGTAATGGGAGAAAGACATTTCCATTCAATCACCGCTCACACAAATAATGGGTTCTTTCCCACGATTTGCAGCTACATACTCGTACACATACTTTTCTATTCTGATACCAAAATCGCACCACATCAAATCGTGAAGGACCTAGAAATGGTCTCTTATAACCACCAGAGAGTTCAGCCAACCACCAACCGTGGGTAATAAAAAAATTACCATATCAACATATTGCACGATGAGGCCGTAAAACTTTTGAGTAGGCCTATTCTATTCAGTTCACTCAGCTGGATCTCATTAAACTTTAGGACGTGATCTACGGTCCACTTTGTTTCCTAAAGTGGACTCGAAAAATATAAATGTGAGTTTATTAGACGGATTTTCCATCGATAAGCGGGCGTAGAAAATTATCAAATTGGCGACAAAATAAGAGTCAATCGTTGAGCCCATAGGTGAGTGAGACATGAATTATTCAACAGATAATTTGAGTGTCATAATATACAAGAACTCGATGGACAAAAAAATTTAAGAAATGTCCCAAAATATGTTAAATTGGTGGAACGATTTTAGATATAAGCAAAAAAAAAAAAGGTTTAGACACGAGCCAAACCAGACAGTCTAACGTGGAGCTTACATCATTGTTGAATGTTAATGAAGGGTGTACAGGTGTCACCAAATACGTAGGAATTTGATATCTAACATCTAGCACCTGTTAGTCGAATAAGAAATAGACGTTCTACTTAAAATGACGCTGTTTTGGGGTTAAGCTACCGTTTTTGAGATTATGTAAATTAATTTACAATAAAGTTTAGCAAGAGTATTAACATTTTTATTAACAGGCAAAATTTAGCCTAAATGTATTGCTTTCTTGGGACGATTACAATAAAGTATTTTTACCGAGATTGATATGATTCATGAGGGCAGTCCGTGAAACCGTGATGGATTGCGCATTATGAGACAAGTTTCTAGTTATGTTAATTTGTTAAGATTATATCCCAAAAGGTGTTAAACAATTGAGTTCATTAGCAGCAACTATCTGTATCTGATTCGGAGTGAAGATTTACAACTTAGAACTATTAAGTAGGAAGAATATTCTGCTGACTATTTTATTCAGTTGTTGGAATGCTCACAATGTCCCGACCAGAATGAGATCGAACTTGTACCCGAACTCAAATCAGGCAATTTATTGCCATTGTCACTGTTTAACTTTTTGCTGATTGCGATGCTTGGCAATGGCAATATTGACTGTCAGCAGGATTGCGTTCCATCACGAAGGGGATGTTTTGAAAATGGCTGAAACTGAACTAAAGTGGCAAGTTGAAATAGGTCACAATAGAATGTCCACTACACCAGTCATATTTGAATAAAGTGCACGATTAAGGGCCGATAACACAAAAAAACATTTTTCAGTTATTGCAGTTATTATTATGCAGTTATCTGCCGAATAAAATTATCTGGTCATCAGTTAGCTGGATAAACTTTAACTGACTGTTTATGAACTGTCCAAAGTGGGAATTTTAAATTTTTTTTCTGCTAGCTTTAACATATACGATTGTCACTGTATCTATCTCTTTTTCATTTCAGTTTCGTGAAGTTAGACACAATTGAGCTTGACAACATCGTTCAATTACAATCTAGGAGTTATTCGATGATTGAAAAACTAACATCTACTTATCTAGTAGATAAAGAGTGGAATACATTTATTCGTTAACTGACAATTGAAAAATTGGCCCTAAGTCATACGTACTTGCACCTGTATACTGTAAGTTGAAAATAAATTAATTTCAAAAAAAAAAAAAATATTTTTATTATGTTTTTATAAGTTAACGTGTCACATCTTAGCATACATTAAATTTACACACATTTCTTTTGACCAAAATGCATTGAGGAAAAATAACCATAAATCTGGCACGTCAATAAGCAAAGTACCGTTATACGCATTTTAACAAAAAACATGGGGCGCCATCTTATAGCATTTGATTAGATTATCTCAAAATCGATTTTTTGTTAAGTAGGCTATAATGAGAGCGTTTAATTATTTTAGAGTACTTTTGGTCAAAGCAATATCATGTGATATGCTATTTTATAAGACTTCACAAAACTTGCATAAATATAAAATATGAAGTTTGATCAAAATCCGTTCACCCGTTTAGGCTGTAACATTTATGAGAGATAGACAGAATTGCCAGACTCAAACTTTTCGACATCTCGAGATCAAAAAAGTGCACGAATCCAAAACTGACTCTGTACTACGTATCGGTGCAGGTAAAAAATCCTAAGTCGACATATCTGTTATCTGTTAATATTGTTACAGTCTTTTTAGCTAAAAAGGGTCAAGTGAACTAATAGTTTAGAATAGAAAGATTCAGTCACCTAAAATTGATTCGAATCTCGTCGGCATTTCATTGCGATGTTGTTATTGTTCTCCTAAATGAACTAAATTGAAAAAAAATGTTATCGAGATTTGAAACGTCATTGAAATATGCATGACTATGTTTTCGTACGGGCCACTTCATTTATGCATAAAGTGTATGAATAATACTTTGTTATCAGAAATTTTGTATGGCCACGTGTCAACGTGAGTTAAAGAAAAACGTACTTTTGCTTGTTGAGTACTCTCTATCGGTCATAAACATATGTATTCTCGGGAAAACATGCAAAAAGTACAGGTTTGGAATATGTATTTACAAAATTCATGTTTAACAAACTAAAGGGTAAATACAGATATGCAATATCGTTTGCTAACATACATCTACATGGCTTTACCAGTAGATGTTGTGCGATTTGTGTTCGTCAGAAACCAAAAGATTAAGAAACAAGTTGTATGTATTTGGAAGGAAGCTTTAAAATATTCCTCGTACGAGTATATGTCATTTGCACCTTTTTCGTTAATAGTGTCTTATTTTCTCATTTATGTCGATTTAAGATACTTTAAAACATTTCGTGACCATAATAAGTACAAAAAAAAACATCTTATTTGATTCATTGTACAAAAATGCAGATTCCGAATGCAAAATGGTAAAATAAAACACAAACTCGTGTCTCGTCTGAAACTCTGATTATTAATATTTATTTGTCTGGAACTCCTTCTCAAATCTAAATACCCACTCAGAACGAAAAACCTGGATTTTTTTTTTTTTTGCTTGATTTATTCATTTTATTCACTAAAACAAAAATGTAAAAATTTTGATGTCATACTGTTAAAAAATAAAAAGATAAACAAGCAATATTGCCATCAACAATTCTAATCCGGTGACTGACCAAGAATCTGCCTTTCCCCGAAAACGGAAGAAGACGGCATTACAATTGCATCCTTTGGACGAACAAAAACAAAAAAGTAAATGTGTATATAAAGATGACCATAACATTTGAATTTAAATAAATCCATGACCAAAAGTCATGTCGTCGCTCAACTCTGATTAATTTCCGCAACTTAAAGTTGTCAACGCTTTGCGCGCTGCATCTTTGCCGGCATCTTTTCGGTTTAATCTCATAATTGCATTTGGAATGACTTGCAACAAGCGTAACATGCACAAAATCCATCTGAGCGATGATGCTGGTGATGAGATACCTTTATTTTATTTGGCCGTAGCAGTTATGTGCATACAAAGCGAGTAACGCCAGAAGCTCGGCCAAACTCCATGTTTCGACTTTCTTACATAAAAATGATGAAATGAAATGCAAAGCATTCTGTCACTGAGGTAATTATAAGGTTAATGTACTACAAACCAACAGCATTCACTTAATCGTATCTAAACTAACCGCTTGAGATACAAATCTTTTACTTTTTTTTATTTTTTGTATTTTATTTTATTTCTTCTCTTTACCTTTCGCTTGGAAGAGTGTATCTGTGAATATGTGTGTTTTAATGTGTCATTTATTTGACCGACCGGTGGCAAGGAGATTTGAAATTCGTCTTGCTGATATGACATTTTAATGGCGCGGTGCGGTTTGAATTTTGGCCTTTTATGACAGAACCGGATCAGTCAGCAATGGTGGGCTTAGAGGCTGAACAATTGCCAGCCAAAGATTGATTAATCTCACGGCGAGCTTTATGTTTTTTCTGTTCAGATTTGTTTCTTTTAATGAGCGCTGATGAACGGGTAACGAATTTGAATTGAAAATTGGATAAGTGGTCCCAATCAACCGAAAGTAAATAATATGTGTCAAAACGTAGTGGAATCGATTGTCAAACGATTGGATACATAGCCTCAAGGTGTTGTAAGCCGAACGTAATTGTTGCTAATGAACTTTGAAGTGGGATGCAGAATGAAATTTGTTTATTTTTTTTGTTTTTCATCTTGCAGTTCAAATTTACGAAAACAATTGATAGGAAAGAGTTTATGTTTAAGTTTTGAAACTTGCGCGTTTATTAGGTTAAAATTTTTATGTTCCGTGGGTGGTGTTTACTGGGTAGGAATAAAAAGTGTTTGGCAATAAGGACATAGCAGTTTTGTGGTTAAATACAACAATAATTGAGATATCTAGATGAAATCTACTCTTAATATAGGACATATGTTAAATTTACGTATGCAATTGGATCGTGTTGATATGACCAATCAATTCTTTTCAACCACTGTTCTACTTATGTATGTATATCGGGCGGATCTTTGGTCTTCCCATGCTCGATATTGTTCCTGAGATACATTGTTGGTTTGTTGAATAATCCAAAGACTTAACGTCACCCCATAGAAACAAATCCAACGAAGTTAAATCCCATGAACGAGGTGGTCTCGGGAGTACAGGACTACCGAACTTCCTCTTCAATAGATCAATCGTTAGACCAGCTAAGTCGTATGTGCCACTATCTTCTTTGAACCGTATATTACTGATATCAAGTCCTTATAATTCTGCCTAAAAATAGTCTTCCAACATAGCGATAAAGCAAACTCTATTCACTGTAAAATGGCAAATGGTAAAATTCTACTTTGTAAAACTATGGTTCAATCACACATTCGGCATATCTACAGCGCATGGTTACCACTTTTCGTCGATGCAACGGAATCATTAATCCTAAAATGAACTTCATTGCTGAAGACGATTTTTCCATGAAACGTTTGCAAAGCCAAATCGAAAAATTTTGAGTGTTCAAATGATCAAGAGACTTCACTTCTTGAGTTAATTTGATCTTGGCAGGATGTAAGTCAAGATCTTTAAACGAAATTCGCCACAATATGGACGGAGAGATGACCAATTTCTGTGAACGGCATAAATTTGACTAATTTCGCTCATTTTGAACTGAACCACTTACGTCTGCGATATTTGCGGTACTTCGTCCGATGCTTTCCCTCATTGGCACATTCACAATAGTGAATGCGATATTATTGACTATAGTATGCATAGCCTACCTTGTAGGACGATTATTACGCCCAAAGTGCCCTTAACGTTGCGACCACCGACTCCAAATTTCTGTAGCAATTTTTAATAATTTCCAAACGATACTCGTTATGACATTGACAGATCATAAAATAAAAGTTTAAGGGTGCGTTTGTATTACAATACAAAATTGCCATGTCCCTATTGAAAACTCCTTTATGTAATTTTTGCATTCGATTGTAATTCACAGTATTTTTTTACATTCGTTTTAAAATAAAATAAATGCGAATTATTTGATTATATTACTGGGAAAGTTTAAGTCATACAGTTGGGATTTGATCACGTAAATTTTTGTTAATAACAAAATACTAAACCTAGATAGAGGTGTGAAATCAAAGAGGAGTACTCTTTTCATGCTTAGATGGAGTTTTAATATGGAAAAGTAATTAAATAGGTTATGTTTGTGGATACAAAATTATTTCTTACAAGAAAATAGGTTTTAATAGTGGTACATAAGTAAGTTTTACAATCAATATAAGACTCGAATGGGAAATTTATCTACATGCGGTATGTACTACAGAATCTAGCTCACCAAAATTTATAATCATAAACCGATTGCCTAAATATGTATGTATGCCTATAAATATAAAAGAAACAAAAAACCTTACTTAGAGCTTTAACATATTATTGCGTCAATGAATGTCTAGCCCCTCTCCAAACTCTTTAACTTCCCACAAAATTCCGAATAAAGAGCACTCCAACACAAAAAAAAAATCATTAAATTTCACCGCCCGCTCCAATTGGTGAACGAATGCGAATTCATCCGGCAGAAGGTGGAGCTTTTGCGCCAAAATAAAAAGAAGGGATCCGGCTACCACATGCCATTACGAGACGAACGTGAAATGATTTCTCTGAAATAAATTAATTTAGCCGCGCCACAATACAAAACACAAAAAAAAAATAACTTAATTCGATCGGCTATATGCTTTGCATTTCCAATTAAGCCCCCCAGCGCGTATTCCATCTATTTATAAACCCTGCGACACTTAAGGGTCCACCAGACAGATTTAATTATCTTCGATACAGTTAGATCTGCTATCGGTTTCCGACCTATGTTCGCCATCAATCATAACTTTACCTAATTAGGTATTCACGGTGACACTTGCCCACGAGAGACGATAAATTGTTATTCATTGGTTCTAATAATTTAGGTGTCTCATGGATTGCAAGTTGAATTTATTGCGTTCAAATGAGCGACGAAACGTGCCCCCATCAAATGCTTAATGAGGTAGGTAGGGTTATTTGTGTAAGGGAGCGCCAACAGGAGTAATTGACAATTTTGTTGATATAATCTCTAGTCTGGCGACAAGGTAGCTAATAAGTAAGCACACTGACTGGAATGATCTGTGATCTGGCTTAAAAATAATCTTCACGCACGCATGTCGGTTGGTGGGTTCTTCATAGTTTAGTGACCGGGGATTAATTCTGGTATTTTATTGCTAAAATAATCTTCGATTCAGTGATATTTCAGTAGTCCGTGCCTAATTGGGGTTTGTTTTTGGGCTTAATTATGGTAGACGGAGATATTTGTTTTACCTTAGATAATTAAGATATTGAATGAATATGTATTTTAAAACCGGTAGACTGGGTTTTTTAGCCAGATCCAGATGTGTGTTAACATGCCCTCGCCATGCATTTGAAACTGGTTCAGAATTTATAGAAAACAGAAGTACTAAAGCACACATATTCTCAACATTTAATCTTTAAAACCAATTAAAGATTAAAATGTGAAAGTTCACACTTTTCAGTCTATGAGGAACGGAATTAATCGTTTCAAACTGATATTTACTTATTTTCAAACTAAGTGCTATTAAAATGATGCAAATTTTGAAAATTTTCGTGGCGTGGATTTTACGTAAAAAATAGTTTCGAATGAAGAGTATTTTCATCTTGACGGATATCGAAGAAAGCAAAACTGTCATAAATATTCACCATCCTTATGCCGAATTTCCCTCGAGTAACAAATTTCATTCGAATGAATCTTTAGTATTCGAAGTCTCGAGTGAGAGAGAACCATCATTGAATGAATAAATTTAGTGAATTCATCCATCTGCCAGATGTTTTAGTTCTCGTAAGCTTCAAACAATTGAAAAAAACACATCGCCTGAAAAGGTCCCTCAGTTTGGCACACATATGGCGCAACAAATACGAAAGTACAAATATTCAAACGATGTGCTAAAATTCTATGACAATCAGAGCATTAGTTTACGAGTTTCAGTAAAATAAAATAAATATTAAGCGAAAATCAGGTCCATAGAGGGCCAAGGTCTAGCTTCTCATAACTGTACGTGTGGTGCGTGGTATACATATTTTTACGTTCAGAAGAAACCCACCATTTTAGGCAGTATCCGAAGTGCAGAGGGAATTTTTGGGAAGATTTCTTATGAGAGTAATACTCTTGGATGTTTGTTAGACGCTCGCAAGAGGTGAGGCCGTGGAAAAAACATTTTCCTGGATTCGAACTTGAAACTCCATGCACAGTAGTCTAAAGCACCACGCCACCCATGTACAAGTTGCAATAGTTTCAGTTACTAGGGTACAGTCAAGGAATCATGTTAGGATGGAGTTGAAATTTTTACGTAGTTGTATAAGTCTGGACGTCCAATTGAGCCTTTTATACCAGAAAACATAAAAAAAGCTACGAATTTGTTTTAAAAGACTGTAAAGTGAAGTTGCGTTATGCATATCTTGAGTTACGTCTCGTTAAAAGCAGTGTTCAGTCCTGCTTAAAGACAATAGACGTCGTGTATTAGTCAGTCTGCCGTTATGTATGCAATTAGTGATAACAGCAGTAGCTCTAACGAAGTGCAGCAAACATAACAATAGGAGAATCTATAATCAGCACGTGTATATATGCAGTTTTTATCGGGTATGAATGTTAATCGTTCTTCTCAGTGCCGCTCTTATCACTTATCCCAGATGCAAAGGCGGCCTTGCATAGGGCGGGTATAGACGTTCACTGTCCACAAACTTGTTAAACTTGTTAAACGAAGAATGGTTAAATCTGTGACTTATTTCATGAATTATTATTTTTTACAAAATTTTGTGGAGAAATCAACAAATTTGGTTTAAAAAATTTACAATTAAAAATTTGTGGTTGTTTCTTCTTACTAGTGCAATGGAGTTATCACATCTGTGTGATTATAGAAAGAAAAAAAAATGCTACAAGTATGACACCTCTTGCTTATCATTGCAAAATTTACCCACCTTCATCACCACTATTAGTCACCCCTGCTCTGACTCTCAACAAGTCGCGACATGTAGAATTCATTTCTCGTTTCATTCTGGTTTTATATGACCAATAAAACTAAGTAACACCCCACGAATTTTATCAAAAAGATTTTTCGCAATTGTTTGAATTGAAATTCAATTGAATCCAGTCACAGAGCAATGAACTTCCTACGTGGTACCTCCTCGAAAGTACAATTATTGCGACATGACGACATCACCTGTTGCTTACACCAGACACTACAAAGATGTACCATAATCTATCTAAAAATCTAACACTCCAGCCATATTTTTTTCTATGTTTAATTTAAAATGTAAATCCATTTTAATGGGAATCCAGAACTCTGGTAGCTGTTTGCTATACTATTTTAATAGCTGTGTCATGAGCAGACTTTCGACGAATCAGGTGTATATGCAAACAATCTCCAGGGTTCTTTTTTTTTATGATTAAAGAGCCAGCATATTGCCAAATCCATATTGTATCCTCAATCGAATCCATTTCCAATGAATATTTATGTAGGCAAAGCCTCAGAACCTGATAAGAGCCAAACAAAAAGAGAGAGGGGGATACCGCGAAAAAAAAAAATGCTTACCTAATGGAATTGCTGAATTTTAATTTCGCAACAAGAAGAGCCTTGAACTCAGGACAAACTCTATAATTTTAGGTTTTTTTTTTTTTTTTTGTTTCTGTATCTTTATGTCTCTGTGGCATTAAACACTTTTAGAGGTATTCAAATGAGCAAACACTCCATCTAGGTTCTGTTGGTATTTGTTCAAGTGCGTAGATACTCTGGGGAGGAATAAAAGATACAATACTTTCTATTTTAGGTTTCTCACTATGGAACACTTGAATATAAATTTGACGATGAGAGCAATAAAGTTAATGGGTTGAGCTGAGGAATCTGTCGTTTTGTCTGAAGACTCAGTTTGATTGAATGACTGGTCAACACTTGACAGCAAACACGCATTTGATTGTCGTGTGTACTTGTTCTTTGAGAGGCGAGGTAGTTGTGGATATGTGTGTGCACACATGAAAGTACTTATGCCTTCACAGAGTTATTTGTCAGAGATGAGAATTGATGGTAATGGATTTATGGTGACAGATATTCGTGTAGGGACTTAAAAGTTACCAAGTAACAATAGGATTTTGTTAGATGAACACGAAGAATTGATGAAAAGTTAGAGGATATGCTTTTTACGCGTGAATTGGTATAAATGCGTTTTTAAGTGCGGCTTTGTAAGGTCTGCATTAGTTTGCAATTCAAAGACGAGTTTGACTAAGTGGAAGAATCCGATGTGTGCATTTTCGAGTCCAGAAACGCAATCACCCACTCATAGAAGAATGACAAATATCACGAAAGCTTCCCACCACTGCACCAAATAAATTAACTAATATGAATCAGTTTAGGCGGATTGCTTTAAGATTGAATTCTCGTATTCAGTGGATACAAGAGATATCGAGTTAAGCATACTTTTACTACAAAGCTAGCAAATCTACAAGCTTTTAAGTCTAGTAACACGACTACTAGCTTTTTCTAAAAATCTGCACCACTTAAAACGACCTACAATCGATCGGGTCGGTCCATTTTGCATGTGTTCCGCTGATCTCAATTGTCAAATCTTGATACGATCGCTGTCAAATTTTACGTTCTTAGTATGTACCTACTGTCAAAGACGCCTGTGTCAAATTTAATGTCAAAATCTGCATTTGTTCAATAGCTACGCAAGTGTTTTGTGAACAACAAAAAAGTGTACACGAGTTTGCTTGCAGAGTGAAATTTCTGTGGCCAGACAAAAATTTACAAGTGATACAAACAATTCAAAGAAGGTAGAGAAACCGCTGAGGACAAAGACACGGATGAATAACAGGTCAAGGAAATCAAAAATTTGGTGCTTAAAGATCGTCGATTGATAGATAGACTCCTCGCTGATACTGTTAATATCTCATTTGGATCAGTCCAGGCTAATTTAAAGAATGTTTTGTGCTTGACAAAAGGTCAAGTCTCGTTTGCTTCTATCTCACACTGCATGGGTTCTTCTGAAACTGCATCAAGGACTTCCACATAAGTGAAATAAAAGTCCAATATCATAGCTTCGTAGGCAAATGTAATATGAAAATCTGTAGGGCTAGATAACTCAGTTTTGAAATCCTAAACACTACATTCATTCATAAAAAAAACTAGTAAACATGTACTAGGTTCTAGCACATGGTAACCGAAACGTAGGAAGTTTAATTTACATAAAACATTTTAATTAACCAGTTCGTGATCAGTGGCAAGTAACAAGAATTAAAAATTCCATTTAGTTCTCCCAAATTTGACTTTGTCTTCTCGTGGTCAGGCCAATTTATTATTCAAAGAAATGCACCGCTGTTATCTCAAGCAATGGCCTAAGATGAACCCATACATGAACTTCATTCTTGTTTAGAAATTCAAAGACTTCTCGTCGCGTCTATTAATTTTTATTGCATCAAGTTGAGCGCATGTACATAGAATTAAATTTAATAAAAATGTAATCATAACCATTTCCATGAGCGGACCACAGGTGAAAAATATCAGACCCATTATAATGAGTCTCTTCTTTAGATACATATAACTTTTCTCTCCTATTTAAGATCAAAATCCTGAAAAATAAAATTAAACCCAACTATGCGCATCGAAGCCACACGGAAGTAATACCCATTTGAAGAAAAAGAATAAAAAAAAACTCCAGAGTTTATTACTTGATTTCGGTGCACAATGAGAATGGGAGGAGGAGTACTCACGAACTTCTAACTGGATAGGGAATTTAATTTCAATTTTATTGCAATAAATCCTTAAGTGGGTGCAACAAAACACATCTGCCACCACCCCAAAGCGTGCATCACGAAACGAAAACCATAAGCCAGAGTTGAGTTACTCAATTAAGAGATACATGGACTGCTGCAATTATGCGCATTAAACGACCATAATTCTTAGATTAACTCTCGGTAATGGAGGCTCATCAAAGAGAAGGCCTTCCTCTTCCTGAAGATTAGATTTCTATGAATTTTGTGAAAAAAAAAGAGTGGAAGGAAATGAAATATGATGGAGTGTAATTGAAGTGGAGATTAATGACTTAGAAAGCTGTTTGAGCCTTCTGGTCGAAAGGAGGATACACTTTTGTGCAGATGTGGTTAGACGCTGGGGTTTTATGGGTATCTGACTGAGAAGTATTAGCCTTATTATATTGCCGATGATCGTGTGCAATGTAACCTTTCAGCAATGCATATTGAAATGATTTATAAGGAATTGGTGTGATTAGTTTAGTTAGTTCACAAGTCGCAGTAGTTTCAGTGACACTACTTTTGTCATCTCTAAAACAATGGGTAAAAAATAATTTTGTGTTTTAATCAAACAAAGCAGTTTATCGCGTCCGAAGCGACCAAAGGCCAAACAGTCAGCTGCGAAGGTTTTGGAGTCGGTGGTCTGGCATGCGCAAAGTGTTTCATGAATTGATTTACTTAAGAAAGGAAGAACCATCAATAGTGAGTATTGTATGGCGTTGTCCGTTCATATGAAGGAAGAAAAAGGCAACCCCAAATGAAGAAGAAAATGCACAGTGTGACTTCGAATTGTTTCTGTACACACTGTGTTCTCCAACCGAAATTCATAGCTGAAACAAACTCCTTTTTTGAAGGCAAAAGTAAATCGTCCTTAAAAATATTAAAGACTGATTGTATGATTTTTGCCAAAAAAAAAAAACAGTATTTTCTTTGTCGGGCCGGGGACTTTTTAGACTAAAGGTTAATAAACATTATACATATATGTATGTAGTTTGTTCAATCATAATGGTGGTTTAGCGCACAATATGTTAAGGGCACCTTTGGTCAAAAATAATTTAAGTATACCAAAAGATTGAGCTCAAAGAAATCTTCTTGGCCGCGTTGACTATATGCAGTTGCATAACCTCAGTAAAACAGTTCAAATATGTTTATTAACAACCGAACGGTTATTCAAATCCAAACCTCAAGGACTCTTCTGGAAAACTACATTTCGAATACATTTTTCAGATAATGCTCCAGAATGCTGCGATTAAGCAACAATGCTCATAACCTCCTTGACTTCCATTCCAGCACTTCCTCCCTTTGAAATTCCCAATATTTATTTCATTTCCAGTTTCGACCTAATTTCGATTGAATTTAAACTTAACCTTCAGACTCGGTGTAGTTTCGATTCAATTGAAACTTAATCTTCACACTCGGTCTTAATATACATATATCACTCATTTTCAGACTGAGGTCATTAACCTAAGAAGGAATATTTAGTTTGGTCGGGGAAATAGCTGACTTGTGCCAACCGTCTATCAACTCACTGCCAAAAATAGGTAGTGACAATATTGCAAAACGTAAAATAGATGTAGGCGAACACAAAAAGTATCCAAATAGACAAAAATCGATCATTCTACGAATGACGTCAGAACACGTAGAAAAAGTTAAGCATCAAAACGCTAATCGTTTTACCTTTAAACTCACTGTCTGTGGAACCTGTTTCTTTTAATGAAATGTCATTGTTAGACAAGATAAATGTTCAAAAATATTATTTATTCAGCTTTTTTATAACCAAAAGGATAAAATATGAAATTTTGAATCGTTACGCTTTTTTTTACCACAAAGAAATGTAAATAAATTTAAACAAGAATTAGTTATGAGCTTAGTATTATTTATTGACAAAAATGTGGATAGAAAAATGAATGAGAATGTTTAAAAGTGTGAATTTGATGTGACATAAGCAAAAGCTGAGTTAAAATTATCAGAGTCTTTTGAGCCTTTTGATTTTGGTCATTGATCGCGCCTGATTCATTGTGTGTGACAGAGAAATTCTAAATAAAATAAATTATGAGATATAGCTTTTGGTTTCACAAAACAAATAAGTTAATATTTGTCCTACGATAGGACGAAATTCCACATAACGAAATTATATGCTTACTTTCAATATTTGATCTAAATTTTTATTAATAAAATGCTCTTGAATGTAGGAAATATATTCGACAGTAGCACTTCAAAATTAAGATGCCTGATGACTTACAATTAACGGAACTGGTAATTACTAATTTGATCACAAGTACCACCACTTAGAATTCTTGTTTAGAGTATACAAAATGTCACATTTGGCAAAATTATGGAAATGCGGACCGGGCTTTAGACTTTATGGAAGTATTTTGTGCTAGGAATGGTTTTTAGAAAGCAAGGTTATGATCCTTACGAGAACAGTGATCATGACCACTAGTACTTAGTCAGTACTAAAACGAATTGCTACACCGCTCTCAAATAAAGCGAAATATTTAGAAGAAACTTCTTTGGTCGCATCATATTGTATTCTGGCAGGGTGTAACCGAACTTTAGGAGAGCCGTGGAACTTATCACCGCATATGGTCTGTTGCGGAGCACAAAAACGAACTCAGGAGTGAAATTAACCATGTACGACAATCGCGCACGCGTATTGTGTATTTCTGTAAAGGAGTTAGTACAATTCATGGAAAATATATTTTTAATAATTTACCTTGGTTGATACTCCGAGACGGCTTGAAATGAAAGTGAAAAAGATGACCGACCGCTCGAAATGTCAAATTCAGTAGGAAATCTCATCACCTTCTTTTCTAACATCTAGAGGGCGCATAAGGCGCTTGAAATATGTTAAGGTTATATTACATTTCGTTTAAAGCAATTTACTTCAACTTCAGCTGCGGCGCAAAATATAAAGTGGATATTCCTAATGTTCAGGACTGATTTTCACCAGGATGGGAGCCAGGAATAGAATGCAGTCGTATTTTCATGGACGGCTGCATAACAAGTCAAGGGTATGGGTCTTCGTGAAGTGCAACAATATTAGACTTTCTTACTCTTTAGACAAATATGAATCTCATTTCCAAGCGACGACAAAGCTATCCTAGTGGCCATTTATTATATTGGAAGACATAAGTGGAACGGTTGTAGCCTGCAGTTAAAGCCAAGCTGCAGCTAAGGCATTGCTTAATCGTTTCAAAATTAAATTAAATAAAAAATAAAAAGAATTCTCAGGATGATTGGATCTCTCACGAGCGCAATCAAGTGTGGCATGTCCCTTTCATGTTGCAGGCTAACTAAACGGATGCTGCCTGAAGTTTGTTACAAATCAGCGGCATTCTTGGCTTTACTCAATCTCAGATGGATTCAAAAAACATTACGCAGTCCAGAAAGTCGGCCTTCTAAATAACGTAAACAAATCTAATTGCTTTTATACAAAAATGATTACCAAAAATTAAATTTGCCCACTTGCCAAACCCATCGACTGCGTCGAGACAATCTGTCTGCATCGCATGAGTGCAAAAAAGTAAAAAAATTCTCAGACTTATAATATCACAACACGACATCGGGTGTTCGCCTTCCCATTATTGATTGATAAAGTATCTCAGAGGCCTGCAAAAGATCTTAATCCAATAAGTGACCCAAACGACGTCTACCAATTACTATCTACGACCTACGTCTACCAAATACTATCTACAACCATGTCCGTGCATGAGTGCATTCTATACAACCATACGGACCCACAACAATTATTTCACATCGGCGACTTGCATTCAGATTGAATTATAAAAGAAAAGTCACTCGGGTGCAATAAACCATGCCCAACGCTGCCGGACTTTCTGCGCCGCAATGATACTCTTGCAGTTTCTGCGCCTGCCGCCATAAGTGGCAATTGATATCTATTGTGAATGGTTTCAAAGCAATTTTCACTGACTGACCAACAACAATCAGAGCAAAAGGTCTCCGAGGTTGACGAACGGCATGATGGTGCTATAGTACACCTCTCACCACTTCTGAGAACGACTGTTCGTGCAACGAACTTAGACAACTAGCCGCACTAAGTGTTAGTGCCTTCTGTTGCCTTTTTTGAAAGTTGATAAGGAACGTACGCGCAAATTCATTTGTAGGCTTTTGTAGTTCAACAACCAAGTGAACAACTTTTATGTATGAACAACTCTACTGTAGATGGATGGATGAAACTTTATTATGTGTGAGATACTTGCCTTGTAAGGAAGCAAAAGAAAAAAAAATTCTCCTAGATCTCTATCAGTCCAAGTGAACTCGTGTGTGTTACAGCAATTCTAACGCTTCACGTTTGGCGTACATAAGCCGCATAAAATCACTTTTGCATATTTCGCCGATTAAATTCGTGCATGGAATACTAACTGACCGATTGGTCGGCTGTGAGCTGATCTCTAACATGGAATTCTGGTCGAGGGAATACGAGATCAGATTCTGTTAAGTCTCCTTCAATGTATAAATGAAAAATCTTTGTCGGTCAATTAATGTCATGTACTTTGGTTGTTTTTCAGTGAAGAGAGCAGATCACGGAGACAACTGGGGTCTTTGAAAATTTATGGTGAAACGTTGAATGGATGAGTTATGGATTGGAGTGAGCATTCGGATGATGGATTGCACAGATGCGGTGGTGAGCATTCTAATGGATTCAACAGAGGATGACAAGGAAGTAGGAAATGAGGTGGTGAAGCTTCATCCGTTCATGGTTAAATTTATTAGACACTTCCTGGTGACTATTCGCTTGGATGATTTTCTTCGTGTATCTTTTTCTATGCGACTTTTAGTAGCAGTTGTAGTCCTTGAAGAAGTCATCTTGCAATGATCTTGGACTATGGGTTCTATGTGTTAACGTCACCCATGATTGCACGTTTCTTATTCTACCTCTATTTCAATGTGAATAACAAAGAAGCCTTGAATGTTTTTTTGTAGATTACAGCGGAGAAACTACTAGAATACATTTTGTTTTGTGCTGTGATGCAAGTGGAAGACTATGCAACATTACCCATAGTATGTAATAATAGCACCTGATGGCAAAGAGCGCCTTCTGTACCTCTATAATTTTCAAACTATCCACCTGATAATTTTGGGAGTCACTCTAAATATTTGACAGCATCGATCCGTAGCCTCGTCTAAGTAAAAGAAAATGCGAATGTTACATAGACCTTTCTTCCACTGTACTGAATTTTGCTTATGTCAGCACAACCCCTAAAGAGGCCATCTGTACTTAATCGCATTCTGTGCTGTAGGGTGTTTACTTTTAGTAGGGAAATCAGTTATCGAATTTCGCCGAGGGCCCAGAAATGGACCGACAGGATGCAAAAGCGTTCTTTAGCTCTTCAAAAAAAACACCCTTACCCCCTCTTCTTCAGGTAGTAAGCAACACAATCTTCTTGTCAGTAAATAGATATAAAAAAAAAACTTTTGGTCGTAAAGTCATGAACTCGAGAAAGAGTATTTTTTATATGATTTCATCTCTTACATAAATTCGGAGATACAACGACCTACACCTCCTACTACATACTTTGTTTTTTTTACAATCTTCTGTTTATATTTTAAGCAATCATGGGAATAGGAACACTTACCTGTTTCGTTGGTGACTGGTATTTAAAGAGATTTCTTTTCGCACTCGGCAAATAGTTGTTCTCATTTCGCTCATCACTGACGGCCTTCACATCTTCAATGGCTGTCCCTAGAAGCTCATTCTTAAGCAGGCAAGAATAGGCTAAACTATCGCGGGCTGATTCACCACAATCACGTTGCTTTTTGCTTGTCTGTGGTGAGTTCTCATTGGATTTACTAATTGAAGCAAAATTTGTTTGCCAATTGTTATTTGCTCTGAAAAAGATATAATAAAAGATTTTTTAAAAAAAAATTTTAATTACAAAGAATAAAAATAAAAATACATTTTTTCTATTAGTTTGCAGATTTAAGGATAAAACATTGTTAAAGATTTAGTGATTACAGGACAACATTCACTTTAAGCTGTCATAACAGTAGATACAAACAAGTAACTCGGCC
Source organism: Chalcosyrphus nemorum (assembly GCA_949716465.1). Classification (NCBI taxonomy): domain Eukaryota; kingdom Metazoa; phylum Arthropoda; class Insecta; order Diptera; family Syrphidae; genus Chalcosyrphus; species Chalcosyrphus nemorum. The sequence continues at coordinate 50,152,677 of OX454332.1, forward strand.
ACATGGTCTCAATTTGAGGCAGAAATGTTGGGCGCTTAAGACTTGATACTAGAAATCTGTTCTAGTTCACAAACTGATCAAAGGTGGCATCAGCAGTAGAAGCAAGTGTCTTTGAACCTTAAACTAAAGTCTCAATACCTGTGGGAACACTATTCTGCCGTACTGTGTTCCAGGATGAACAACAAAACGTTAAGATAATGCACATGGTAAACCTTCATAAAGGTCGGCAGAACAGAAACCATTTTAGATAGTAAGGCAGCGCAAAACAGTGGACTCTAAGTCAGTGAAGAGCTACAAGTCGTTCATAAGATTTGGGAATCTCCCAGTCCACATTGTGGCAAATTTTGCATAAAGTTCTTGGCCTACACTCTTACAAAATCAAATTAACTTAAGAACTGAAGCCTTTTGATCGTTTAAAGTGTCGAAACTTCTCCAAATGTGCTTTGCAAAAGTTTGGACAGAATTTTTTCGTAGACGACATGATCGCCATGTTACGGTCAATAGAGCTCGCTATGTTGGAAGACATCAGTAAAATGTGATTTCAAGAAGTTAGAGCCGGTTGCCGCACAGCTGGTCAACAAATTGATCTATTGAAGAGGAACATCGGTTATCGTGAAATGTCGAGAAATGGCGCGATCGAATGGTCACCTTGCTAATGCGATTTTACGCCATTCGAATACTCGATTTCTTTTTATAGGGGGACGTAAAGCCGTTAGTTTATCTGAAGAAACCAGCAACGCTAACGGAGCTCAGGAACAATATCAAACACATTATTGCCAACATTCGTGCCCATAAGTGAAGAAGATTGGTGGGAAATGTGCTCCAAGGAATCGATCGCTGCCAACGTAGTAGCGGTGGTTATATGAATGGATTCCTCACCAATGCAAGACCATTTGAATCAATATTGCACATTCTATACAAAGGATTTCCCTATTTTGATCTGCCGGAGGCCAGTATCTAACTATTATCTTCTTCTCCCATAAACCCCATAAATTATTCAATAGAATCATACTTAATCTCTCATAACTTCTGCATTGTCTACATTTTCAACATAGATGATGACACAATAAAAACTTCCAATCAATGTCATCAAGAGCGTCACGTTTATCACACAAAAGACATGCAATGTGTTGCTAATGTCACGTTTTATACGAGATACATACAGTGTCTCCATACCTCCCACCACCTAGGAAGAAGACGTTTCTTTTTTGGGTGCGCAGTTTTGGTTAATAATTTTATCAAATTGCATATTGTCATCTTTTTTGAGTCATGAATACCGCAGAAAATGCGATAAAAAATTCAGTTCACATGCAAGGTAAGGCATTTGTCGGATTCACTAACAAACTAACATTTTATTTGCAAAAAACAGACAGACAATGCAACGTGTCTCGTTTGCAATTTAATTGCTGGTTCCTGCAATTTTTCATTTCTTTTTTTACTCAATTATTCTGTTATTTTTTTCATTTTCCTTGAGTCTTACACCATTCTAATATTTTCGATTAAATTGCAAATAAATTATAATTTTTGTTTGCCGCTGTGTCATTTTTATGCAAGCAACGTTCGTATGGCCAAAAAAAAAAAAAAAAACAAAAGGTAAGTCACTTCCATGACCATATAAATGAACGGTGTTGACAGGCAAATTATATGAAGGAGGTGAGAAGGAGAATATGACCAACAGACCGCAGCAGTGTCAAGAAAAGATACAATGAAATCTAATTACGGGAATACGCTGTTTCTTCTCCTAACAAAGTGGCCGATTAATGAATGCTTAGTGACTAGATTTTATTTTTCCCGATTTAGTGATTACTATCAACCATGTAAGAACATGGATTATGTTAAAGCTCAGCACTCAACTATTAATTGCCTGCAGTGTAATTCATTTTGAGAACTTGTATTTTTGAGTTCTACCTATGAACAACGCTTAGTGCAAAAAAGAAACAAAAAACACAAATGTTTTTTATGTGTCTTCTTTGAAATGCCTGTACTCAATTGAGAACAGCAGTTGTTAATGGGTTAAGGCACATAATTGTTATAATTACTATGAGCCATAATTTTCTTAAGGTTTAACTGTTTTGAGAAAATTTAATACCACTAAGCCAAGCGAAATTCTGAATCTTTAAGAGTACATACACTGTCCAAGGATAGGTAAGGCAGCCATCCTGACAAGAGCCATAAAATAGGTATAATAGTTAAAGTTAACTTGCATTTCCTCCGCACGCTTATTCCCTAAAATAGTGGAGCCTAAATTGTCTTATCAGTGAATACATGTGAACTTACGTGTGATCAAGATCTAACTATAAGTCGGGAAGGTAGGAGGTGCAAGCGAGTAGTGGAGGTGATGGATTCAATCGAACCTTTATGCAACTGATATTGGCTGAATCACCCGAACTCTTGGTGCCTTGGTGACTGTGAAGGTAAAGAGGTGCGTAGGAGTACTAAATTGACTGATGCAATCGAAACCTTGGTACTGTTGTAGTACATAGGTGTTGACAAGAAAGGGTGACTGAAATAAATCAAAACTTTAATACCGTTGAGGTAGCGAGGTTGCTGATTCAATCAAACCTCAGTTATGCAGTCAAAACCTGTGTTGCTATTATGTGGTTGGTTTGAACTTGGTATAGGTTGACTGATTTAATGGAACACTTTATATACCAAGAGGCAGTAGATAGAAGGGCCCATAAGAGTAGTGGAAGTGAGTATCTTAACCTTTATTTCTAACGGGTAGTGCAGTCCTGGAGGTTATGCGGTCCATTCACAGCTCAGCGACCAGCGAACGAGAGAACTGCGAACAACCCACTTTTAGCAGATTTAAAGGCAAAATATTGATTTTGATTTTCTAAAAGAAGAGAGCTTAATTTAATTTAAAGTTGAATTGTATTAGTTTTTGCGAAGAAATTAACTATTTACTGATTTTTCCGCGAATAAGCAAAAGCTTTTTGCTAACTGTCACATTCACATCCCAAAGAAGGGGAACGCGATCCACATTCGCACGACAAAAACATTCATGAGAGTTGAACTGACAGTTTTTTTTTGGTAAATGACACTGCGAGCAACACATAAAGTTACAGTTACTAATCCCGAGTCCACAGTATAGGTTCATCAGAGTATGTACATATGTCGATCATTTGCATTTAGACTTAAATAAAAGAAATCTAACATTTCTAGATTAAACATTTGCGAATTAACCAACAGCGATTTTTAAATATGACCAGAATCAGTTGAGTACAGATTAAACAGGTACATTCATATATTCTACAAACTTCTCATGTGGGTTTGCTACTTCTGTTTTTTGTTTTACTCTCTACATCTATTCGTACCATGATTTTATTGCACTCACATAGAAAAGATCGCAGTACTGTTGCTTTCCAACTAGCTGACTACTTGTTTGAAAGATCATTGCCTTCGTCTCCAGCAACTAAGACCCGCATAACACCAACACGATAAACCACCATCAACTGGTTTCGTGTCAAACATTAATTAAACATTATATCCCAGCCAGACCATTCCATTCGCATTTGCATAAATGCACTAATTACACCAAACAAGAGATACAAGATACAGCATTAGCCATAATTTCAAGTACGTTCTCTCTTTATCCTACCAACATACATATATGCAGAGGTGACTAACCTAGGTGAATAATTCTTAACCGCACTTTCTAACTGTTCACGTAACGAACGCGGAAGATTTTCCACGCAACTCATTCAACCACGGCGACGACGACACGCCGGTTCAGCGAAGAGGAAAAGATTGCACCCAAGAGACTTTGAAGTAGAAATTCAGTGCAGCGCATGACAACTATGTATGTGTGCCATAATAATGAAGCGCATGAGTAACTTCAATAGTTTCTATGCAGTAATATCTATAGATGCAACGACAACAACCATAGATGCAAGCAATAACAAACGAATTCAATTCGATTCACAGAATTTTCTAATCGTTGCAGTTCAATGCACTGTAGGTTTACCTACTCATAGTCTGTTCATACGGTATTTGGGTATCTTTATGTCAAACATAATACATGCTCTATTGAATTGCTAAATAATAACAAACACATGTTTAGGTGGAACAACATTGCCTAGGGCCACTTCCAGAACAATGTGCGTGGAAGTGGGTGTTGAAAAGTTAAAACATTTCTTTTGTTCCTCTGACAGGAGATTTGATTGTTATTTTTTCCTCTTGTGACGGGGGGCAAGGGAAGCTGCAATATTTATTTGCAATTAAAGCATCTGTGGGTGTATTTTTGAGTATTCAAATTACAATGAAGTGGATAGTCGAGTGTTTTGACAATTGGCACGGGCATAAACAAATTGCTGTTCATAATAGGTATAGTTTTTTTTTGACAGAAGTAATTTCTTGTGGGTTTTCGTGTTTACCATTTGTGTTACTTAAAGAGGGTCTTAAAAAAATCAATGTCTCTCTTTATGTCATATTCTAATTGTATATTAAGTTGGATACATTATATATGTACGTTGTTTGTGACAGAGAAGTATTGAAAATAGAGTCGTACGTACTTGTACATTACCTAATTAGTGCGAAAAGAAGTTGAAAAAAATAATATTATAATTTTTTTAAGCACATACCTATTAAATTTTGCAATCGAGATTTTAGTCAAATTGCATTGTATGTACATACATATGTATATATTTCTAGAACCAGTTAACAAGCAAAATATCATTAGTCAGTTGGGATCAAAATAATAGTATAATAGTAGTGCAACTCATGTATTAAAAAAAGTTTAAAAAAATAAATCCATGCACTTGTGTATGTAATTAAATATGTAGTATTTTTTTTTAATTCATGTTTTTCAGGCTTTAATATTAGAAACAAAATTAGACCTAACTTAACTGCTACACTAAATAAATTCGTAATATGTCCGGAGGTATTGGAAAAATGGACTGTCAAAAAAATACTAGTGACTATCTCTTTTTTAAATTATAACAAAATATAAAATAAAATCAAAGTCCAAAACACACCACACGAAGATCTGTAACGAGCAGATGACACCCATAAATTGGGGTCGTGAATGAGGTGAATTTTGCAAGGGCTTCATATATGTACATATGTATGTATGTAAGAAATATTTACAAACAATTTAAAAAACATTTAAAAAATATTTTTTTTGAATTTGAAAATTTTGAATGCGGTATTCCGTCGTGTGTCAAATATTGCGCGTTTTTTTTTTTTTTTTGGTTTTCATCAAAATCCCTGAATATAAATGTAATGTTAACCCAGAAATAGCCATTTTTGTAAGACCATTAACCAAACAAAGTACCAAAAACGTGGTACGCCAATATAGTATTTGCCTTAACTAACTGAAATATGCAATTTAATCAAAATAGTTGGAACCAAACATTATATTGTATATTGAAACCACATTTATGTACATAGGTGACAATGCAGAAATAGAGGGAAGTTTAAAAATACGTCCGGAACAATATTGCACGGGGCCCTCATCGCACTTGCCAAATTTTTACTTGCACCTATAACATAGGGTAAGTATTGGATCCGTGCAGATTTTCGATCTCAAGATTTTTTTGAATTTGGACATTACCATTATAGAGAAGTCCAAAAAAGTGTTTCTGCCGATGCCGTCTGTCTGTCTGGCTGTGTACGAAGCTACAGCCTAAAAGGGTGGACGGATTTTGATCAAACTTCATATCTTTGTCTTTTTTTCCCATAGAGGGGAAATTAAAATTTTTGTTTTAGCCCTATTATTAACGGTACTTTACTTATGGCTAATTTCACAAAAAATCGATTTTCTTGAAAACGGCTCTATCGATTAAATTTTATATTCGGTTAAGACTAAGAAATTCAAATCAGATGACATAAAATTTCTTACCAAAGTTGTTAGCAACAGTACTTTACTTATCTTTTTTTTTTGCAAAAATCCAATTTACACTAAAACGGCTCAAACGATTTCACGATTTCACAAACATATGCCAAAAGTTGAGGTACCACATATGGGCCAAAATTGGTTAGAACGGTAGTTATGGCTAATTTGGCTAAAAGACGAACTTCTCGAAACCGGAACAAACGCAAATGCTATAAAACAGCTTGAACTAATTTTGTCCAAAAGTGGTAGTAACCGCACTTTTTTAAGATATTTAGGGGTTTTAGTAAAGTTTAGTAAAGTTCTATAAAATGGCGTTCCAAATTTTTGGCCACAATTGTTAATAATGATACTTTGCTTAAAGCCAACTTAACAATACATATGTCTTTTTCTCGTAAACGGCTCTAACGATTTCGCTAAAATTTCATGTTTGAATTACTTTCATATATTCCTATAAAATGGCGTACCATTTTGGTAGAAAGAGCTAATAACGGTTCTTTACTTATAGTCAACTTAACAAAATGTAATGTAGCTAACTTAACAAAATGTCATTTTCGTATAAACGCCCGAGACACTGTTGATAAATTTTCAGATTTTGACTCATTTTCTGAAGTCCTATGAGATAACACACCACGTTGGTAATAACGGTACTTTAATTATAGCCAAATTAATAAAGTTTTACTCTAAAAATTTGTATTAGTACATAGTTTATTTTATGGATCTTAACTGCACAAAAAACTTATAGATATAGGTACAAGTTTGTACGACCCAGTCATGCACTTTATTTTTATTTTATTTTAATTCATCTTTCATCAGCCGTACAAGCGACTGCGCGCGTTTCTTTTTCTTTATAAGTGTAGCAAGTTGGCTATAATTTTTCATAATTTGGTTTGGCGATCGTTTTTATATAATTGATTAACCACCCCCTCCTCCCCTATAAGAAGTGCAACAGAACGTCTCGTTTAAATTCAAGCGAAACAGTCATTCCTTTAAGTCAGGTGTCTAATAGTCCACCATAACAACAACACATCGTCCATCACGCCCACATAAATCCTTTACGGTCGTTTAAACTTTATTACACAGTCGCTTCGGATGGTTTTATGTGATTTTGTTAAACAAAACAATAAAGTATTAAAGAATATATCGTAATAACCTTGCAGCGTGATCTTTTTTTTTGCATAAATTTAAGTTTAATGTCAAATAACACAGCATTGGGTACGTGAGAGCCACAAGTGACAGAATTGATAGAACTACAATCAATAAGCAGGTTTAGTACTAAACAAACCTAACATATTTCTACTCTTTTAGGGAAGAATTGCTCTTGGAAGCAGGGTTATATTGTGCATCGTTGCACAATATATAATTACCTCTGACTATATAAGATACATTGTAACGTGCGACCAAGTTGATGAATTGTTTGCAATATCATTTCAAGAAAAACGTTTTCGAGTGTAATGTGTTGGAAAATAAATCATTTTTTTTTCACAGTTTTTTAGTAAAACGCATGCACAAATGCAAGTAAAACTATAGCGTGTGTGGCATATGATGCAATTAGCTTGGCAATCTAGATTAGAAAGCTAATTGCGGCGTGTACGTATGTGCCATCATATTTGTGAAGAGATGTCTTAAAGTAATTATTATTATTATTTTATTTGAAATGCATGCTTACTTGATTCTTTTAGTTAATTTGTTTTGTACGGACTAGATTTTTACAGTAACTTTTCCAAAGTTAACGCAATGTAATATATCCTATCGAATTAGTATTAAAATCAATTCATTGTAAATAATACTATTAACTATGATTAAAAAATAAATTACTAGGCCATAAACAGCTCATGCGGGATTAGCTTCCCACAACTGTACGTGTTGTGCGTGATACACATTTTTGCGCGTATATAAGGGACTTACTGTTTTATGCCATATCTGAAGGGGACAGGGATTTTTCAAGTAGCTTTTTCATGACAGTAATATCTACGTTTGCATGTTTGTCAGACGCTCGCTAGTGGTAAGGTCGTGAAGAACTTCGATGATACTTTTCTGGATTCGGAACGTGTGCAATTGAATCCATCTATTCAAGAACACCACTCAACTAACTTAATTTTGGAGCTCGCTCGTTCTCCTTCAAATTGTTGATTACTCTTCTTCTTATTAGGTCCGTTCACGTACTTTTTGCACTAAAATTCGTAGATTATCAAATTTCGAAGAGTGGAGGTAAAATTCTCTCAGAGAGAGATAAAATTACGAAAAAGTAAACGAACGAGTTGAACAAAAAAAAGTTGAAAATACACTGGTTTGACAGCTTTGACAGCTTTGACAGTTTTCATTAACCAGCCCACAGAAATTTCTTGCACTAAAATTCGTAGCATGGGGACATTTCTTACTCTCTCGTGAGCACTCTTTGCTGCGAAAAACTAAGAAATTTTGACGTATGCGAACAGCTTTTCGTAAAAACTCGCTGTTTTAGGAGGGTACGCGAACGGACCTATTATTTATTTCCTTTGTTCGGTTGAAGTTATGATCAGGATTATAGGCATAGACCTCCCAGTTTACTGCTTTGAAAATAAGCCCTGAATGAGTCTATAAATATAAATTTCATAAGACGCGGCAGATGCAGTTGAACATCATGAGCATATATATGAGCATGAGCATATATGTATATTGATAGTGACCACAAACGCAGTGTACGTTTTTAATTAGAATACAAATAGAATGGGCCCTAAGATTGATTAAGGTAAACCTTGTTTGACCAATTTAAGTGTAGAATATCAGTCACTAATAACAATAATTGTATTCATTAAAAAAATGCAACAATCCGTCTGCAGCGGAGCGTATGATACCCTATCCTTATCCTTTATATATATGTATGTATATAGGGCCTTCTTCCACCAATATACTTGCTTAAATACTCCAAAACTTGAATTTTCTCAAAATCTAGGCGTGGTAGTGGGCGGAATTCGAAATTTTTTTCAACAAATATTCAATTTTATTCCTAAGAAGATATTATTCTAATTTAACCGCAGAAAAACAGTTTTTTAAGAAAAATACTCCTGAAATGTAGGCGTGGCTGTACACAATGTATGGGAGATATGTAGATTAAAGGAATATCTACATATGTACATACATATTTGCTCTAGAAAATTTTGTCAAGTTTCATGTAAAATTACTAAAAAAAGTAAATAAAATAAATAAATAAATATAAGTTTTTTTTTTCCAATTATATTTAAAATTATTCCAAAACCGGAGTTTTCTCAAAATCTTGTTCAATATACATATATTAAATATTGTTCCTAAGAAGTGATTACTCTAATGAAAACGCCGAAAAACAGTTTTTGGAGAAAAACGCCCCTAAAATGTAGGCGTGGCGACATGTGAGATATGTAGAATTAAATAATATCTACATACATATATGATTAAGTTTTACCGATTTTTATATAAAATCAGTTGGCTGATTTTAAAAATTTTGACACTTATTCTGTCTTGATATCCAAAGACTTCGTATACAAAATTTCATTGTTCTAGCTCAAAACTTAAGGTCCAAAAACTGGTGACCATGACCATGGCATGTAGGTATGCAGATAATTGCTCCATCTTTTCTACGTTGGATCGCTACTCCACTCCACTCACTTCGGACTCGACAAAAATTTTTGCTCGAATGAAAAACGACATTTAATTCGACCTCTAGAATATAGTGAGTAAATGAACAAGCAATGAAACTCGATTGATATCGAGACTTGGAATTTTATTTGCCTAGATTCGAGTTGATGTCGATTCGACTCGAAATACATAAGCATGAATATACTCTTAGGTTAGGGTATAACAAATAATAAGTTATCTTTCGCGGAGTTTCGTTGTTAACTTTATTATCAACTGCGCAGATTCCACCACATGTCATTGAGCTGGTAACAGTCGTTCGGCCTCTTTGCGAGAAAATTTGACAGTTTTGTGAGTACTTAGGAGTACTCTTTAGTCCCTGCACGCCAGAAGACTAGAACTATCACTGAACCAGTTATTATTACTAACTGATCTAACCTACGCAAAATCAGTGATAGGTGTACCCTTAATGTAATGGTTTTATTTCTGCACAAAAAATTAGTAGCAGTGAGAAAATATTGAGATGAGTGTCTAGGAATATATGTACTACATAAGTCATAATATTATCAATTGATGTGGAAGCGATTGTTCATCAAAATTACATGACAATATGTAATGTATAAATTTATAAAAAAGTAGCCAACTAATTAAGAAAGGTTATCAAATTCGTTAGCTTGAAGGACTAACATTATTCAACTTACCTGCATGGTATAAATCGATCCAGCGATGTTGATGTGCTTGCTGCATCAAACGAATTGAATAGATTTCTAGCAACAGGACTACAATGTTTTAAAATCCTCTTCTCGTAGTCGGGACTAAACATGTTTTAACCGATACGCGTGCACTTTACTTCCGTTTAGTTTGATAGCTTTTATTTTGTTGTCTTTCCTTTTATAAATCAATATTTAAATGATTCTAAAATTTTTCACTCCATCCACTCTCTAATATGCAGTACTTTAGGTATTTTTTTTTTTTTTTTTGCCCCCAAAGAACACGTTAGGCGTAATGGGTTTTTTGTCCTCCTTTCACCTCTAAACAAACACTAAACACACACTACTAAAGGTAGACGCTCTAGCAAAATAAATGATGATGATGACGGGAAATTAACTTTTCTATTTACGGATATCTGCGGGGGTCTTGTAAAAATAACCCGCTTAAGAGGTTCGAAGAAAATACATGTATGTGTGTAAAAATTTTAACAAAAATATACGCGTGCTTGAAAATTGTTAGCAAAAAATATAAATTATTTTCAATTGATCTTTCGTTTTGAGGGTAGGTCCGCTGTTGATAACACTACTCTATGTGTGCTGTTCTGCAAAGAAAAAAAAAATATATGTTAATTTTTAAAAAAGTTTATTATAATTATTTTGTTTAGTTACTTTATTTTCAGTCAGAAAAGTCTGACACTCATTGATTGAACAAAGGGTTGTGTGTGGAATTTTTTTTTTTTTTTTTAAGTGCCTAGTGTGACGACAACATTTGATTGTTATCTGAATCGAGAGGGAAAATAAGTTTGTATGTCAATTCTTTTCCTTTGTTTATAGTTTGGTTCGTTTTTCCATCGCTTTGGTTGTTAATGGGGACAAACTGCTGACCCCAATGTCAACCCATGCGTTACATTTTAGATTTTTCGCTGTAATTTTGTTTAGAATGGAAATAAATGAAAGCAAACTGGAACTAACGTAGCTTGAAAAGGCTCAAGAATGATGTAAGCATTGGATGATAGAAAACAATGACAAGACTAGAACGAAAAATCGTAAAAATACCTTTTTTAGTATTGACCTTAGAACTGATATAATCTTCCGTAGGCAGAAAGAAGTGTGCAGTACACTTGGAGACTTATTCAAAAGAATTTTCAACATTTTATCAAGACTTTATTTAATAAAGTGTTCAGTTTTATTACGAACAAGTTTGGCATAAAAAAAGACACAAAGAATATGTAATAACCTCAGAAAATACGAGGCTAATATAACCATGAGCTTTGTTATGTATGTTACTTCTTTTTAGTGTTCCGGACCTTAAAAGGTAAGACGGAACACTTATGGGTTTGATACGGTGTCTGTCTGTCCGTCTGTCCGTCAGTCTGTCACAGCCCTGTAACTTTTGAACCGTTAGAGAGAGCTGAGAGCTGAAACTTTCGCTATGTATACACTATGTGGAGGCCTGCACAAGATGGCGGCAATGAATTTCATTTTGGCAGCCCTTTTTTGGGCACCTTGTATGAAGGGCAAAAAAAAATTATTTTGATTCCCATCATGTGGCATATCAAATTAAAGAGAATTTTGCCAGGGCTCCATATATGTAAGAAATATTTTTTTCTGACAAAATTTGTTGAACAAAAAAGCTTGCCAAACATTTGAAAAATGTTGTCCCCCCCCCCTAGCGGCCAGACCATAAATGCTAAAAATATGAAAAAAATTGGAGATACGTAGAATTTTGTGTAGATTGTAAAATAAGTACGGAAATTTCTGTATCTTATATATTTTCTGAGAAAAATTAAAAAAATGGGGTATCTAGTTACCCCACTGTATCTCCCCCAGTTTTCATGCTATTTAAATAATTTTTACAGCAGGTCATTACTGATACTAAGCTTGGCTCAAATTTTAAGTTTCATCCATATCCGCTAAGTAGTTCCCGAGTTACAGATTTTAGAAGAGCGCATGGACTTCCCTATAAGCTCTTCTCTTGCTGCTACTGCATTCCATTTGGATTTTTCAAAAACTAAGTCATTTGCACGAATGGATCGTATATGTTAGCTCTATGCTGCTATTGAAAACTAAATAAGTTTAAAAAACTATTATTTTTTAATTTTGGGTTTTTTTGAAAAATATTTTTTTCTTAAATTTTTAAAACTCTAAATGCTGTACTCCTTCGCATGTCAAGTATCGCCAGGTTATACTTAAACCATTTAATAAGCAAAGTACTGTTACATCCATTTTGATCGAAAAGCTTGGTACGACTAAACTAACTGAAATATGAAATTTTATCAAAATCGTAGAAACCATTTTGGAGAAAACTCCGTGTTTGTGAAAATGGCGCTACGTGAAAGAACTCTAAGAATAGGGCTACAACAAAAATTTCAATGTCCCCCTTAGGCGCCCTAATATGAAGTTTGAAGTAAATTGATTCACTTGTCATACAGACAGACAAACAGAATCAGTAGACACACTATAACGAGCTTTTCTGTCAACGTAATTTCAGAATTGTTTAATATCTCGAGTTCAAATTTTTGCACGAATTCAATACATGTTTTATATTGAAAGTGCAAGTTAAAATGGACTGGAATCTCAGCACAGTATTACTAGGACATACCTACGTACTAGGCATTACATCGTTCATATCAAAACCAGTATTAGGTGTGCCTATGCAGCATATGAATAATATTGCCCTCTATTTAATGACAATATAAAATGTCCGGAACACTATTGCACGAGGCCCTCCTCGCACTTCCCCAATTTTTTTTTTTTTGTAGGAGTTCACAAGAGAGTTCAATTTTTTTTCAGGTGGTAGAAGATTTCGGTACGCGAGTATACCTACTCTGATCTTTGGAGTCGGTTGTAATTCACAGTATTTTTTCCGCATTCGTGTTGGAATACACTGGCTACTTGTTTTTCATATTTATTACAGAAAAGTTGAATGAATCGTCCTGGGACTTGAGCTGATAATCTTTCACTTAATGAGCGAATATTTTTCTATTAGACTGTAGTCACCCACTAATAGTCACTACTGATTTAAACAAAATTCTACGATAGTAATGTTAGAATGCAGTTGATAATATGTACTTGCTCGCTCAATTTGAAATAAGCTAAAAAGGCAGTAAGTATTGAATTTATATTGGAAATTAGACTTATAGTATGTTAAGCTAAAGGGTGATTTATTTAGAGTTACTTTTATCCTTGAGGTATACTATTTTTTATTCAGTACTGTCTCGACATTCTTGACTCATTTATTAGTGGGTGACATGGTTTTTAAAAGTTAGGTTATTGCGCATTGGGTTCCAGGTTCGAATGCAGTAAAATATACAAAAGTATTTTCACTGCCTTACATCTTGTCAGCGTCTGACAAACATCCAAGGGTATTACAGCCACGACAAGGCTTCTCATTTCTCTTGCAGAAATGTATACCACGCCCTCTAGTAAGCAGGCTTACGGCCTAATATTTATTGATTTTTAATTGACACGGTAGCTTATTCTATTGCCAGTGTTTCTACTTGGAAGACACTACATTCTTTTGGAAGATTGAAAGACTACTGTTTTGTTTTTTTTTTTTTGAGTAATCAGTGTACAACGTCTAGAAATTGTTCAGATATATTAAGAAATATCAGCGTTCTACGAGGAATGTGTACCAAATCGTCATCGTATCAGTCTGTGGGCTCTTAAAAAGCTTGAAAAAAATCCACTGTTTTGGACAAAAATGTTGTTCAGCTGTGAGGCACATTTCTGCCTTAATGGGTAAGTCAAACTGAAGAGCAACCCGAAGAAATTGAAGAGCTGCTATTACATCCAGATAGAAGATAGGATCAGTCCAAAATTCTCCAAGAATAAGGCGGACCAGAACGTATCTGATCGAAGCCAGTGATCTCAGGGACATTTGTTACCAATATGCCACACAGTGAATTGGTCGTGTGATATTACAGATCTAGACTTGTACCTCTGGGGCTATGTTAAGTTCACAGCCTACATGGATAAGCCGGGAAAGATTCAGGAATGTGAATCCAATATTACTCGTGTTAAACGCATACCATCACTCTAATGCTTGAAACAACATTTGAAGGACATAATTTGGTTCTTTTGTTTGGTACCAAAGATAGCCCGACAGAATTTATTTTTTGTTTCTTTCACTTTTAAAAAAGTACCTCTAAATGAATCACATATTATTTTTAAGACTTTATAAAACTTACACTCCTGAAACTCGTTTACATTCAACTGTAAAAATATGTGTCATCAACAAGCAAAACCAATAGTAGTAGAATAGTTACGCCCTGCAGCGCAGGAAGTGAGAAATGAATAAAGGTGTCCTTTTAATGAGTATCTACCTCTTCCAAAATTAAATTTTATAAACAATTTACCATATCATAAGTCCTTTCCTCCCCAAAATCATACAACGCATGACAGAAAGAATAAATGGCAAGACGAACCACCTATCCTTTGCTGACACGCGACAAAAATTCATGGACTCCCTTCTTCATAATGTTTTTCCACACTTCTTCTGTCTTTACATAACTTAATCACCACCGCTGGGCTAAATTAAATATTCTATTCACCTTCTCCCCGTCATTCGTTGACTTTTTTGTTTTCTTTTTTTTTTGTTTATTTTGAATGTCTTTCTCTTTTTTGGTAAGAATGTATTAATCATAAGGGAAACTCCTAATTTGAGTGCGAATGACGGGCAACACGTCGAATACATTCATCACACACTCACTCATTGCCGAAAGACGAATGCAAACTGTATATAATTTTTATTAATTGATTAACCAGTTAAATCAAAACCGACATCATTATCAGATAAGTTTTTTTTTTCTCAATTTCTTGACATTTATGCTCACTTTTCCAATTGAGTGCATTTATGTCAAAGTATCTGCAGTACAAGTGCAATTTCTCTTTCGCCTTCGTTCTTCTTATCACTCAGTGTGTATTTATAATTAATCCAATCGTCGATTAATCAAAGGGATAAGTAAATGTGTCGCTTGATTAATAAATTATAAACGGCAAAACAAAAAACAAAATCAATCACCACAAAAGGCGGGAAAATTAATTCGTCGCTTGAGGTTAAAGACGCTGAAACCATCTCCTGCTGGGGAAGATGTTCTCCACACTCCTAACTCCTTTGATTGCTATATTTATCTATTTTTGGTTGAAGAATGATGACTTTTAATTATGTTTCTCTTGTGTTGGTAAAAATAATCGATAATATGTTTTTCAGATAAGTTTGAAGGAATATCTACGCCTCGGGGAGGTATGATTTTGCTTTAATTCCTAAGAGGAGGACGGTCGAAGTAATCTCATTTGGAAAGAAGTTTCTGACTTTAATTGCGAAATATTCATTAATTTTCTAAACTTTACAATGGTGGGATAAGTTTTCGTTATTTTTTTACCATTTGGCAGGTGCGAACGGTGGGAATGAAAGTTCACATGTGAAGTGGCGATGATGTATATTTCCCACTTGACAAGAGAGAGGTCAAGAACTTTAAACTTCCGGCTAACAAATTAGAGATGATTGAAAGTCAAACTTTTTCGTGGACTGTGAAATAGATTCTTTTGTCTGAAAGTCACAATGAATGTGGGAATGAAAGGTGTGTGGGAAAAAAATGTTTAATGTTTTTCGAAATTTATAATAATTAGCCAAATTTGAGAAACAATTCATGGCTTTTAAAGTTGCTGTAGATGCCCTTGACATTGGTTGGTTACGTTTGCGTCATTGCTAAATGTTCTTAAGAGGATTTACTACAGGATGAGTTAGGTAAATCAAGGCATACCATAGAATTTATTCCAAAACAGGTGGCATCAAAGCTTTAGGTATAATTTAAAGAAGCAAATAAGGACTGAATCGAATAAAATCTGTAAATGTCCCACGTGTAAATAAATAAGTACCATTTGTTCCCCTATTGGATTTCATACTCTATAGTTTTGGTTGATATTTGATTTTGGTGA
This sequence comes from Chalcosyrphus nemorum, assembly GCA_949716465.1. Taxonomy (NCBI): domain Eukaryota; kingdom Metazoa; phylum Arthropoda; class Insecta; order Diptera; family Syrphidae; genus Chalcosyrphus; species Chalcosyrphus nemorum. The sequence goes on from OX454332.1 coordinate 50,168,751, forward strand.
AGTGCAGTCGTAAATATTTATAAAAAGATATTTGGATTGGAATTGGATCTAAATATCTCGTATGGCAAGCTCTTTGCCAATTTGGACACCGAAGCACGCCGTTTGTTACAACTGGTACAATTAACGCGGAAGTCTACATCAATGAGTGCATAAAAAAACGCTTAATTCCATTTTTATACAAACACGAGGGTTTAACATTATTTTGGCCAGAACTGGCTTCAGCTCACTATGCTCGAGCGACATTAAACTTACTTTCGGCTAAAAACATAGATTTCGTCCCAAAAGACATGAATCTACCTAATGTCCCACAGTATCGTCCCATTGAAAGGTATTGGGCCTATGTTAAGGCAAAATTGAGAAAAAGTGAGGAAAGTGCTAAAGACCTTCAAAACTTTAGTAAAAAATGGAAGAAAGCATCCAAAAAGGTCACGGATGTAACTGTCATCAACCTTATGAAGGACATTCAGAAGAAGTTGAGAAAGGAATGGGACCATGAATATTTTTTTTATTTTCATACACTATAAATGAATTTTAAAAAATATAGTTTTTAAAACAACAAAAAATTATTTAAATAAACTATCACGAAATATGTTTTTTTTGGCTATGAATTTTCCAAATTTTAATTGTTTCAGTCCTTATAATGAAAGAATTAAATCTTTTGGGAATTGAATTGTTTTTGAAGTCACTCGACCACAAAAAAAGAAAATGAAGACTTCACTTAAAGAAATTAGTGTGAAGTCTTAAAGACTGCCATCAATTTGTATGAAGTTTTGATGTCTTTTGTAAAGTCTTAAAGACTTCAAGTAAATGCTAGAGACTTCAGTGTGACTTCAAAGAATGCAGTGCAGTCACAAGGATTTAATTCAGTCATATACTTCAAAATGAATGGTAGCGATTTTTTGAGGTCCGAGTCAGGTGAAGTCAATTGAATGAACACTTTCATTTGCCGTCTTTGGAGAGAAATCACAGAATGCATTCCCAAAAGATTGCATTCTTTTCAACACTGCTTGTTAGTTTGTAAAATTCAGTTAATAACCCATTATGAGTAGTCAGACCGTAATGAAAATGCATTCAACACTTAAAGGAAAAGATTGTTGCTGATGTTCCATTCATTCACGGTAATAAAAATAATACTACACCAAAACTGTGGGGAGAAAATTACTGTGAATAAATTCTTTTCTATACCATCTTCTTTCCTCCATCGCCTGTGTCGTGAACATCAGAATAAAGGTTTTCCATTCCTTTAAAATCTCAATGATTATGAACAAAATGTAGAATTCGTAGTGGAATGAATTTTTCTATGAATTTTGCTATGATTTTTAAAATGAGTTTCTAATTTCTACTTAAATACAGGACAAGTATTCGATTCAATTCAAATTCGAGATGAAAATCATTAAAATTGACATTACGATGATAGGAAAGTTCGAAAAAGTACACCGGCCGATTCTGGCTGTCTCTGTGTATGTATGCAAGACTTCATATCTAAGCAATGTATAGTATAGTCACAATTCGAAATTTTAGGACCAATTTTACAACTCATTTTACTATAATGAAAAGTATATAGCTTCTAGCTAATTCAGTGCAAACTTTTCTCCAAAACACATAGTGAGCAGCTCCACTGCGCAAACAAATCATTGTGAATTGATATCACACAAAAGAGCACAAAAAAAATAATTGACTCGCCTGAAGGGAAGCTGGAACATGCTGCAAATTTTCTGAACTAAGGTTAAACAACATTTTTCTGTGCCACTATTCACATTCAGAAAATAAGAAGAGTGATAAGAGCGACCTAGACCCGCCCAAGGAGAAACCTAAAAAAATCAATGTACTTGATAGTTTGAACGCTTAAGTGCAATACCTGCAAAATTAAAGAATACGTTTCCTTTCTATTGCAATAACTTGCCGAATATTTTTATGATATTGGAATTTCCAAATATGTGCCATCGACGCATCAAACAATAAAAGGGAATTGATGGTATTGCTTTTCTTCAAACTCGTTCTTTATTTTGTTTCGAGACTTTCCTCCATCTGGCCATATGATCCTTTTCTTTTAAAATTGAAGCGACCTTTCTTTGAAAATTCTATAGTTAGCCCAAAACGATCATATATTTCTGGAAAACTACATTGGTGCATCCAAAACGTTGAAAATTATAACGCATTTTCCAAGCATAGCTTAATCACCGTATTATAACATTTGCAAGAAAGGCTGTGATGTATTGACGATGCGCATGTTTTTGAAACACCCTCCGCCAAGTCAAGTGATAAGTAAGATATAATTTTGAGTATCATAAATATTTATTAACAGTTTTTCGATCAATGACGACATTATAGCTCGAAAAACTCAAATAAATAAACTGAATCCTGATTTGTGCCTAACATCTTACGCCTGCATACAATCGTATAAACCAAAACCTTAACCTGAATGCAAGCTAGGTCACGCGCATCAAACTTATTATCTGTTAGCTGATAACATTAACTTCAACTTAATGTTGATGCTGATTCATATAGACAAACCAATCAAATGCATCCTAAATGTATTCCTTTGTGCGTTTCTTAAGCATTCATGCACTCTTAAGCAGCAACAAGTGCTGATATAAGCTTTTTAATAAAAATAAATAAATTTATTTCGCATTTGAAAATAATGTGGACAAGGCCATTCTAAAAGTGCGGTATCAACCTTTCAGTAGATCCATATAATTTTCCCTTAAACAGGAATATTTTATATATTTAACATCGTGAGAAAAAATGAATTTCAACCTTTTTGGATTTATTTAAATTTCTCACAGTGTCCCTACTGTCTGTCATTATCTGTCGAAACAAACGATTCATTAAAAATTCATTTAGCACCTCGACAAATCAAATAGTGCTCGTAAATCGCTTAGGAAACTTTAAAGCCTATCATCATCACGCAAACACTCTGCGTACTTATTTATTATTTAATGGCTTTTTAAAGAAGTATCATTAAAATGTAAGTTTCATTCAGCACACACTTACGAGTATGTACACTCCTAGTTTAATTTTAGCAGTCAAAAGTCACTTTACTCCAGCCGACTTTAAATAATTAGGAACACTTAAAATATCCACTCTTTCACCTTTTGTTCGCGAGACGCAACTCGTGAAGCCTCTAATTCGTAATTAATTGCATAAAATTTAGCAAACATTGACCCTACAACGATAGAATGAGTGGTAACTTGTTGGTTCATTTTAGAACGCCTGTATGTCACATGACAAATGAAAATGCATAGGAAATCCATTTATAGTCCCGGACTCCCATATCGCATCCCATGGGTGTGGTGTTGAGTCATGAGAATGTGAATTCACTTTATTTTTGTTAGAGATATGAATTCGCCTGCATTAGTCATTTACATAATGGCCGAACTATCGGTGTTTACACATGACAGGTCATAGCAGTGTGATATTCTACCTACCTTTAAATAATCTGTAGATGGTACTTATTCGTGGGATACGTGGAATGAAAACGTAATGTGACTACCAACTATCTATTACAGGAAACAATTGGGAGCGACTTATATGTGTGTCTTGTTTATTACGGAGAGAACTATCCAAAAAGGGGAAGCGGACAATTGTGCTTCCGCTCACCCGAATGTTGGTAAATTAGTTGAGTGGCAACTGGGGCGAATGTTTTTACTAAAGAAAGCAGACACAATAGATATAATAATTCGCTAATGAGAGTCATGCAGACAGTTCTTATCAGTTGTTGTGATGTTATTTATAATCATTGTTCTGCCTACAAAAATTATTTGATTTTATTCTACCTGATTACTTCTCAATGACCTATTCACATTCTACATATATGTTTGGATGGGAAACTTTAGTCACCCGTAGCAAATTTTTAAAAATCGGTAAGCAAAAGAAAACAAATACTTGAGCTTTACGGGAGAGAACTCTGTGTAAAATTTCTGGAATATAATTCCATTTAAGTTTTTCGTTGAACGTTTCAGTTACAAATCGTACAGTTTTCTTTCCAAAAAAAAATGTTATTAGATTGGGGTTCAATCGTGAAATATTTAGTACACATATTGCAGTTATAAATTTTTGATTTCAAATCATCTGCTAAGTCTTACTTTCAGAATTTTTCTATTGTTCAGCGGTTGGGTATGCCCTTTAAGATAAAGACTGGAGGCTTTTTTGTAGAAGAAGGTCCAGTCAAACTTATCACAATTCATTCAAAAGAACTGTACAAAAGCAGTTTGATCTCTGTTCAGCAAGGAGCTGATGGCAGAAACGTAAATAAAAACTTGTCATAGTCCCATGATTGCTATTTTAATTGCCTGTCTGTCGTAGTCTGCGAACAATTCAATAGACGGGTGTAACGTCACCGTTTAAATGAGTTTTTTAGCAAAACAAATATTTATATAACTGGTTATGAGATATGAAGACGAAAATAAACATATAATCAAAATAGTCTGGTCTATTTCTTCTGCTAATTTTGTTCATCACTTAAATCTTAACTACCTTTCCAATTCGAAGCTATCTAGCCACTTTTTTAAAAATTGGTGTTATGCGATCCCCTACGTCGTTTAAGATCTACATCCCTGCTATGTAGCATACAAGATCCTGTCGTCTAAATCCTTACTTCAAGACACTAATCGTCACGTACCAATTGGGCCTCTGACACGGCAAAACGGCAATAGGCCAAGTTTTCACTCAAAGCCAAATACAAATTCTAAGTGAGCAATGAATAGCATCACAAATTGTTTTCCCCAAATAAATAATCAAAGAAAGAAAGTTCTTTACTTAGATCAGTATTCATGGTATACTATGCACATTACTGCTCATAAAATAATGCTCCATGTTACAGATATAAGAAAACATTGCGTCTTTCCTATTGGAAAACTATCCGCAGAGGTTCAAGACCATTGGAACTAATATTTCAGCAGGTTCCGGATAAGGCATACGAACAAACATCAACCAATTGTAGTGCTAACAAAACACATAGGTACATGCGTCCAGAGAAATACAGAAAATAAACCAAGAGCTTGTATTTCCGTGACTGCATTAGTCGGTCCTGTAGTCAAACTACCAAGAAATATTGAATCAGAAAACTGAATCCAAAACAATAGCAGTGATCAATGAATAGCGTACAGTTTTTTTTTAAATAAATTATGCTTAACTCATAAGAAATAATATGAAATAGCCCAAACAAAATTTTGTCCACTTCATTTGTCCTACGCGGACCACTGTGTAGCATTCTGAAGGTTTAATGGGTATTATAGGTAGACCAGTTGTATGACCGACCGTACGGGAGAAGTTTAGTAACCTTAAGGACAGAGAGGTTGATAAATTGGTCAAGGAATTCTGTTTTGAAGCACTCAATTCATTTATTTTTAAGCAAACATTTAAAAATGCACGATAAGAAGGTAGAAGAGGCTAGTAATAAGTATACCAGTTGACTTCCAAATTTGATTGTAATAGCAACAAAACTACTGTGCATTTCAAACACTGGTTAAATACTTTCACAGAAAATGCCTCTTTTCTTGAGGTAGAGACTAGAACTTGTAATTCTGCATACAACCACAGCGTTGTATCTCAAAGCTGTCAAGACCCACGAAAAATTCACACCACAATTACAACCGCATTTAACTAGATAACGTACAAACTAAACTTACTATCTTTTGTGGCTCGATATGAATACATCAATTGAATGTTGTCCTGGGAACGTTAAAATAAAACACACAAAATCCAACTGAAACTCAGGTTCCAGCCACACGAAATTTGCAAAAAATAATAATGTTCTGCACCTCAAGCAATTGGCTTTGCCGGCAGCTACGGTACTCTAACCCTCCCTCGTTTTTTTATCCATAAATTACAAGTTACAAGCGAACTTTCCACCCCTTCTTCTCTTCACTTTTCTATCGATGTGGGTCAGGGAAATCGTTGGATTTTCTAGTTTTTCTCGACTGATATTTCTAGGCGAAACATCCGCTTGGTGAAGAAAGCAACAAAGCTTGGCTTTCTTGGATTTCCAAATGATATTTATGCCAGTATCGAAAAGGGAAAATTGTAAACAAACTTAAGTTCCTCTCTCTTGGGGGGGAACACATATGACGGGATTACTTACGGTGCTCTAATTGGTGGCGTTTTTTTTCACTTGATAAAATCTCCACTGCTTTGCACTGAATTTCCACAAAATTTTCTTTCACTATTCATGAAAAACTTGTATTCTCTTGAATAATTTGTAGATACTTTAATATGAAATTTAGATGAAAATATTCCCGAGATAGAATAAATAACATTTGACGCGATTGCAGTTTGATTGTTTTTACAAAAAAAATTCACACAAATTTTGATGATTTTTCAATTCACACGGTAGTCTGGTTAGTTATTCGTTTATATGATATTATTTTAGAAAGGTTTTATTGGAGTTTTCCACACGAAAATTAGTTTAATTTGCCTTCTGACGAGGATTTTCTAGGCAAAGTGAACAACTGCGTGTGGTGTAATACAAGCGAAGGCGATGGACGACAATTGATTAGAGGCGCTGTCAAAAAGCAAATCGGTGGTGAGAAAGAGACGTTTGGATTTAAAAGTCATTTTTGACGCCATTTTGTTGGTAGTTTTGCATTTGAGAGGTAGGTGGCTTGGGAGTGGTGAGATTGGTTTCATTCACTGGGTAATAGGTGGCAGAAAATAAGATTGAGGGAAAGAAATGACAGTTAATTTAAGAAGTGATGTATTGAATGGATTACTTGCAATTCGATATAGGCGGAAAAATATTTAACATTCACTTGATCCCACAAATAATTTATGTACATACATATGTATATCATGCAAACACATATGTATGTAATATCAGATCGAGTAAAGAAACATTAAAGAATTCGTCCAAGTCCGTAAAATCCATTAGATGAAACCAACTTTTGTTGTACGAATATGAGCAAAAATTATGATTTTTTCGCGTGAAACGGGATAGGTTTGTTATATACTTATTTTTAAAACAAATATATATAGAATTTTGTATGAATTCCATTCATTTTTTTGTTTATTCCTCAGCTGAATAAATAAACAAATAAAATGAGCATGTCACACAATTTTTTTCTCCTATGTAGATATGGACAGTTTATGTGTGTATTATGTCATTTTCCATTGGTCAGAAAGAAGTGTGCCTTTTGTCTTCCGAAGAGAAAAAAACACTACCAAACATATCCCATTGACTCTTTGGAAGCATTTTCTGTAAGAACTTTTCCCTTCCCGATCCCGATTTTATTTCGGAAGGACTCAGAATACACTAACACATAAAATTGTTCATTGGGCTACTTGTTAATCCCTTATGGTACAGCAATTTTTCATTTTAAAAACAAAAAATGGCGGTTCACCAACACATACACAACTAAGCAAATTTCATATTTCATTGGTGTCCAGGAGGGAATTCTCGAGTGAAACTAATGTAAAACGACATTAGTTAAAGCCGATCCAATGTTCAATTGCTTTTGCACTGGATGAAAATTTTACCCGTTTCTTACTTCACACCTAAAATAAATGAAAAAATATCAGGCCGTAATCAGCTCATAGAGGACCTTACAGTTGTGCTTAATATATATTTGTACACGTACAGAAGGGACCTACAGCCGTATCCGAAGGGCAGGGAGTTTTTGAAAAGCTATCTCAGGACAGTAAATACTCTTGGACGTTTGTCATACGTTTACGTTCGGAAGAGGTGATGCCGTGAAAAAACTTTGATGGTATTTTCCTGAATTTGAACTTGGAACCCCATGCGCAGTAGTCCAATGCACTAACCACTAAACCATGGCACATTATGGTTGAAGCTTTTTAGAGTGTTAGTAATGTTGGTTTCAAATTCCTTAAAAGTAACCAACCTTTACATAATTCAAAGGAGGTTTTAATCTTTTTGGATTGCTGTTCAGCCCAAATCAAGCCACTAAAGACCCCACATGCTAAAACGATGACGATTTAGGAGTTATGTTTTCAAACCAAGATCCTTACGTAAAATACGACAAACTATTGAATATAACAAGTCAAGCTGTTAGGAACGGCGGCAAATCGATTCATCGTACACTTCCAGCTATGTGCTGAATAGGATCTATTTGTTCACATATTGTCTAATAATGAAAATTGCGTCCCGAATTTTATGATGGTGTAGCGAATCGAGCGGTCGTAGGCCGATTATGTAGACATTAAAATTATCAAAGTGCACGAAATACATTCCTCGTAGAACGCTGATTTTCGTAATACAGCCAAATAATTTGTAGCTACTGTTTCGGGCTACATCTCTTCATGATTAAATGTCATACGATACTGAACAAAAAATATTGCAACAAATTGACACAGTTCATGCGTAATTTGTCAAATACTGTATAGACAAAAAAGTACTTCCAAATAAATCATTCTTTGTATATGAAACACACTGTATAAATTCTATTATCATTTCAATATGATGATCCAATTATGGTTATACAAAGTAAGAGATTACGAAATTTAGAAGGTATAAAATCATTTTTGCTTCCATATTCTTATTGGTTATTGTGTTTTTGATGATACTCAGTTAGGAATAGGTATTTTAGAAAGTTATTATTGTAAAAATCTGTACTCATAGAAACACTCGTACAATATATTGTTAAGTATTTGAAAATAAAAGCTTACACGACTAAAATGCATGAAATTCATTCAATACCCACGTAAGCAAGTAAACAAGCTTTATCTAATCTTTCAACATACTGTTTGTTAATTTAAATTGCAAAGAAAAAAACATTCTTGCTTAAGCTTTAGAAAATTGATCAAGTCATTGTCGATAAGAACTCTATGAAAAAGTAGCAATCGAAAGTGCTGATGCATACAGATCACACAAGAATCACCCGGCTATACTATCATAATAAGGTTTGTTTTAATGTGTAAATATTTATTTTACGCAGTGTAGCTTTATATACATTTTATAGTCAGCTTAATTTAAACCGCACATCAACTTAGTATCAACTTTCTTTTGCGGTTTTAAAATCAACAAAGTGACAATTTGAATACACAAAACTACCTACGCAATAGTATTCTAATGTCTATGGCATGTTAACTTATGTATTTTGTAGTAAAAATTGATATAGTGAACTAGAATGAACTAATTTTGTTGACAAAGCTACTCGTAATTAATACAGGTGCACAGTCGTTAGCATGTACGTTATCGCATATAAAAGCCATTGGCTTGCAAATTGCGTTGTGATGCTTGCTGATTTATATTTCTAGTTCATAATAATTATTAAGAATGCTATTTAAAATATTAAGCAGGTATAAATCTAATTAATTTGGTCATAAATTAATAGATATGTAGGTAAACCACCCACGTTCCAACGTCACTATACTGCTATAAGGAAGCAAGAAAAGCACGAATTATTTACTGGCTCTATATACAGTACCTATCTTTCCTCAGGGAAATTAAGATATATGTACGGTTGGATTGTTTGGCGAACGTCTTCCAATAAAGCACCACATCGTGCAAGGTCTACTTACCATTCTGAGCAAACTCTCCGGCAACGTTGAGTCGAGAAGTGTTCAGGGCTTTAATTTTGTTTGTGTTTATTTTGAGCCTCACTTTGATTCTAGATCAAAGACACTGTACTGCACGGAGTTCATAGTTAATAATTATCATGAACAACAGTGGTGACAGTGTGCACACAGCGAAATCCTCCCTCATCTTACCTTAGTGTAAAACGTGACACTTACGCAACGCAAAGCGTTAGGTTTTTGAGAAAGCCGACCGATTCAAGCTTTTGAAACCATTCTTGAAGACGATAGTCAAAAGGGCTCACAGCTGTACCGAACCAAGTTAAAAAATTGGGTAAGTGCGAGGAGGGCCTCGTGCAATAGTGTTCCGGACATTTTATATTGTCATTAAATAGAAGGCAATTTATTCATATCCTGCATAGGTACACCTAATACTGGTTTTGATATGAATAATGTAATGTCTTGTACGTAGGTATGTCCTAGTAATACTGAGCTGAGATTCCAGTCCATTTTAACTTACACTTTCAATATAAAACATGGTGTACCAAGCTTTTGGATAAAAATGCATGTAACGGTACTTTGCTTGTTAAATGGTTTAAGTAAAGCAAAACACTGGCAATACTTGACATGCGAAGGAATACAGCATTTAGAGTTTTAAAAATTAAAAAAAATATTTTTGAAAAAAAAAAATTAAAAAAAAAATTAGTTTTTTAAACTTATTTAGTTTTCAAAAGCAGCATAGAGCTAACATATACGATCCATTCGTGCAAATGACTTAGTTTTTGAAAAATCGAAATCGAATGCAGTAGCAGCAAGAGAAGAGCTTATAGGGAAGTCCATGCGCTCTTCTAAAATCTGTAACTCGGGAACTACTTAGCGGATTTAAATGAAACTTAAAACTTGAGCAAACCGTAGTATCAAAATGATCTGCTGTAAAAATTATTTGGATAACATGAAAACTGGGGGAGATACAGTGGGGTAACTAGATGCCCCATTTTTTTAATTTTTCTCAGAAAACATATAAAATACAGGAATTTTCGTATTGTTTTTACAATCTACACTAAATTCTACGTATCTCCAATTTTTTTCATATTTTTACCACTTATGGTGTGGCCGCTAGGGGGTGGGGGACAACATTTTTCAAATGTTTGGCGAGCTTTTTTGTTCAACAAATTTTGCCAGAAAAAAATATTTCATACATATGTGGAGCCCTTGCAAAATTCTCTTTAATTTGATATGCCACATGCTGGGGAACAAAATAATTTTTTTTTGCCCTTCATACAAGGTGCCCAAAAAAGGGCTCCTAAAATGAAATTCATTGCCGCCATCTTGTGCAGGCTTCCACATAATGTATACATAGCGAAAGTTTCAGCTCTCTATGTCTATCGGTTCAAAAGTTACAGGGCTGTGACAGACTGACGGACAGACGGACAGACAGACACCGTATCAAACCCATAAGTGTTCCGTCTTACCTTTTAAGGTCCGGAACACTAAAAAAGGGAATTCGAAGGTATTAAGCGATTAAGTAAATAAACTTCTTGGAAAAATATGAATAATGCGAATAACTTACTTGATCTTTTACCGTTAACTTAGGAACGAAACGCAGAACTTAGCATAAGTTGTGAATTTTTATTGTATGATGATTTTGAATATCGAATTACACAAGAAAATCTATGCTATATTCTACTCATAAATCAGTGAAATGTCGTGGTCTGGAGATGCTTCTCTGGATTAGGAATTCGCCCAGTCCATAAAATAAATGGAATTATGAACCGATTTGTGTACAAAACTATCCTCTAAGGTGTTATGCTGCCACATGTTGAAGAGGAGTTGCCTTTGAAATGGGTCCTTCCACAGTATACCGCACCTAAACATACCTCAAAACTTGTAAAAAAGTGGTTTCAGGATAGAAAATTTGGGGTTATGGAATGGCCTCCGCAGTCTCCGGATGTTAATGCTATAGAAAACCATCTCTTGGAGATGGTAGATCGAAGAATAGTTCGGGTTACATGTCGAAACAGGGGAGCCTTTTCACTCAGGTCAAGAAGGCAGGGAATAATATCCCCAGTTCCATAATTTCAAATATTTTGGAGAGTATGCCAAGGAGGTGTGCAGCGGTGATTTGAAATAATGTTTTGCCATTGAAATATTGAGTTTAACGCAACGAATTTGAATATAAATACAATTTTGCTTTGGAGTTGCTTTAGTTTTGTACAGTTGAAAATCGGCATATTTTAGTATTATTTGTTTTTTCTTTGTTTTTGTTATAAATAAATGGATTTTTTTTCATAATCTAGTTTTGGAATGTAACCACTACATTCCTACATAAAAATTTTAGGGAATATATTTTCATTTAAGCAATTTTACTCATGTGTTTGTTGTCTGTGTTTAAGTTGATTTAGTTTTGGCCAACACTGTATGTATGTACCTTCAATTATTAAACGATTGGTGTTGTAACCTACAACATTTCCAGGTTTCGAAGGCTCTTACCTACCCATTTGAAATAATTAATAAATCTAGACATGTTTTGTTTCGCGGTGCAGGAGCTTCACCGTTCGCGATCACCTGGTCGCAATTTCCAAAAAAAAAGTCTCAAGTATAATAGAGCTGCTGCAGTGGCTCTTACTCGGTATTTAGCGTTCCAAAAAAATCGCACAACAATCCTCAAATATAATCTAAGTAAATTTGCATGTAATCTCATGTACATGTGTGTAAACAACAACCTTCCTAACATTAACGCTAAAAGAATCAAAACGAAATCTTTTTTCCCCAATGCAGTCCATGCAAATTGATTTTAAATATAAACAGTCATTTGATTCAATTTATTCCCGCGTAGATAAGCTTTCAATTAAGAACATCTGATGGCTGATGTGATGGTATGGTATGGTAATAGCTTTTAAAGCGAAAAGCTCTAAATATAAAATGTATAGAGCTTAGCTAGCCACCATTTTTGCAGTCAGTCTGTAAAATTGCTTTGCCTTGGTTGGGTTGTAAATTCTGTGCCTGATACTTTCACTTCAACCAGAAATTGTTTAACAAAATGTTGCGTCTTTTGAGATCTGCCACAGTCACAGGATTGACGAAGCAGCTTGGTGCTGTATCGTATTCAGCAGCAGCAGCACTCCCAAAACCTGACAATAGTCCCGAAGTACTTTACACTGGGGTAAGTGGAAGATATTTTTTTTTTTATATAATCTACCGCATAAGTGTACTTGAAAAAGCCATTATTATTTAATAACTAGCCAAGCAAATACACATACATATCTACATATGCATATATCCAATAATCTACAAAAGAAACACGTAATTTCTGATAGTTTCTCATCGAATTTTTCCCTTCTTGCCAATGCAAAGTGGGAACGCCGAAATGACCTTGGAACCCGTTTTTGTTTACTCTTACCGGCATTTTGAACTTTGATGAGAAGCTTTGAAGAAGATTTCTGGAATCAAACACCTATTTCAGGTCATAGACTAAACTATTATAGTTAGTCCGATCTTTCATGCAAGAGCTTTCAGTAGAATGATAACGATTGCCTCCTGGTGGAAAATACATATTCTGCTGGCTCACTTCGCACTGGTGGTGGTCGAAACGAGATAATGGGGAATTTAAATTTAGAATTAATAATTGTTGTTGCCTTGTTTTTGAGCGTGTGGAGACTGGAGGCAGATAACATAAATTTGTTTATTGTCGGCGAAGTGCACGTACTGCATAGTAATTAGTCGTCCGTAGAATTAAAATTAAAAATAAATAAACACTGTATACAGTCATCCAGAATCGAAAACACAGTGGAGACGAATAGGTGCATTAAATAGCTCAAACGAAATGGAAGAGACTTCTTTATAGTATTTAATTAAAAATAAATTTCCTATTCCAGATTTTCATTAACAACGAATGGCACAAGAGCAAATCTGGAAAAACCTTTCCAACGATAAACCCCTCCACTGAGAAAGTGATTGCAGAGGTTCAAGAAGGTGGCGTGGAAGATGTGGAACTTGCTGTTAAAGCTGCACGAAACGCCTTCGAGTAAGTTGGTTTTTTCGCTTGTCTTCCTGTCTAACTAACTTGTTTTCTAGGCTAGGATCTCCATGGCGCCGCATGGATGCTTCACGTCGTGGTGAACTTCTCTACCGTTTAGCTGACCTTATGGAGAGAGATCAGGTCTATTTAGCGGTATGTAAAATAAGAAGCTATAAAACACAATGACATGACACAATGTTTTTTTTTTTCTAAAGAGCTTAGAAACACTGGACAATGGAAAACCCTTTGCCATGTCATACACCGTGGATCTACCAATGTCTATAAAAAATTTGCGATACTTTGCAGGCTGGGCTGACAAGAATCATGGCAAAACAATTCCAATTGATGGTCCATTCTTCAACTACACACGACATGAACCCGTTGGAGTCTGTGCCCAAATTATTCCATGGAACTTTCCTATTCTAATGATGGCTTGGAAATTGGGGCCAGCCCTTGCTACCGGCAATACTATTATTCTTAAACCTGCTGAACAGACAAGTTTAACTGCACTTTACATCGCACAACTAGTTAAGGAAGCTGGATTTCCCGAAGGAGTTGTCAATGTTGTTCCCGGTTTTGGTAAGACTGGTGCTCAATTGGCCAATCACCTCGATGTAGATAAAGTGGCCTTTACTGGTTCTACTGAAGTCGGTAAACTCATCCAACAATCATCGGCGCAATCAAATCTAAAGCGTGTCACTTTGGAATTGGGTGGTAAAAGTCCCAACATTATTTTGTCCGACAGTGATCTGGACTATGCTGTAGAACAAGCCCACTTTGGGCTCTTCTTCAACATGGGCCAGTGTTGTTGCGCAGGCTCTAGAACATTCGTGGAAGATAAAATTTACGATGAATTCGTCGAACGCAGTGCCGAGCGCGCTAAAAAGCGCACCGTTGGTAATCCTTTCGATGCCAATAACGAGCAAGGACCTCAAATCGACAATAAACAGATGGAAAAGATTCTTGGTCTAATTGATACCGGCAGGAAGGAAGGGGCAAAGTTAGTAGCTGGTGGCAAACGCTGTAAGGATCTTCCTGGATACTTTATTGAGCCTACAGTTTTTGCTGATGTTCAGGACAACATGACTATTGCGCGGGAGGAAATCTTTGGACCTGTTCAACAGTTGATTCGTTTTAAGAACTTGGATGAAGCTATCAAACGTGCCAATTCGACCGAGTATGGTTTGGCTGCAGCTGTGTTTACAAAGAACATCGATAAGGCTAATTATTTGATTCAGGGACTACGCGCCGGCACAGTTTGGGTGAACACTTACAACTCTTTAGCGGCACAAGCTCCATTTGGAGGTTATAAGATGTCTGGACATGGGCGAGAGAATGGAGAGTATGCTCTACAGAATTATACAGAAATTAAGAGTGTTATTGTTAAGGTAAATGAGAAGAGCTCTTAATGGGGCTAAGTTTGAATGTATTTTATAATTTTTTAATAAAGCTTAGAGTTGTATGAGATCTTTCTTTTCTTATCTCAAAATAGAACAGGGTTAAGTCTATTACCTTGCAAGAGTTCTTCTTTTTTTTTTAATGCTACTGAGCAAAAAGAAAATACATATATGTACATGCAGGATTCCAAGGAAGAAAAATTCCGTTACAGATGTACATAGGTACGAAACCATTTTCTATTATGGTTCAGCTTTTAGTTGTACACATGAATATGTAGTTTGCAATAATTACTACTGTGCTGCTAGTACTTTTGAAAAGTTATACTACAAAGGGATATGCTATGGGTGTCTACTATGTTTTCATCGCGGGCGTAGGTTTGAGGAATTTTGTTAAGGTTGACTGGACTTTACAAAAAACAAAATTAATTACACAGCTTAAGTGTCACTCGAATAGCAGTGACAAGTTTATTCGGTATACGGGGAAAAAATTGACGAATATAGGATTTTACCGTATGGGCTGCGTGTGAATGATTCAATACAATTCTCACTGCCACTAGGTTATTCGATACAATCCCGTGTACCGTATTCGAGAAAAACAT
The DNA here is from genome assembly GCA_949716465.1 of Chalcosyrphus nemorum. NCBI lineage: Eukaryota > Metazoa > Arthropoda > Insecta > Diptera > Syrphidae > Chalcosyrphus > Chalcosyrphus nemorum. Next base: position 50,184,236 of record OX454332.1, read on the forward strand.
TGCCGTGTGAACGTGGCTTAAGCTACTTCCCCGTATGCCGAATTGCCACTGCTATTCGTGAAATCTCGCATCAACTTTATCGAATACGAGACGCAGTGGCGCTTATGATTATATTGGTTCATTCATACGATTAACGCCTTTTCTCGAATTCGTGAAGTAGCCGGAACTTTGCTAAAATCGAATGGAGAATGGCGCCGTGTGAAATGTTGTCTCGTATTCGATACAACCGTATACTAGAAAAAATCAAATCGAATAGACGTCGTGTGAACGAGGCCATAGTGTACAGCTTAATCTTAATATACAGAAAGCCATGTTTAATTCTTTAAATATGACATTAGAGAAAGAAGTGATACCAATGCACTAATTCCATATCGAGAACAATAGTATGGGTAAAATTATAATTGAATCTGGTTGTATTTTATATTAAATTTTATGAATTCCTCACCTTCATTTTATTTTCATGAAACACTTTGAATACAAATTGTTAAACATTTTTTTTTCATGAATGTTTCATTTAAACATCGAAGTATTATATGCTTGGTTATATACAGTTATTTATTTATGAAACTAATAGAGTTCTTAAAAGAGCTCACATGGAATACAGTATGCATTTAAAAAGAAAAAAAAGAATCAGTATTAACAAGTGCAATGGTATCACGATTTCATATGCACAAATCAAGAAAACGATCTTATCTCATGTTTAAAGAAAATGTAGCAGTTTCCTTGAAAAAGTGAAGTTTAAGTAAGGGCTGACTAATGTCATTTTCCATTGGGAAAAAAAAGCTTTCTTTTTATCTTCCGAAGAGAGAAAACACTGCCAATCACGTTCCATTGGCTCTTCAGAAGTCAATAATTTTTTTAAGTCATGACTAGTAATTTGTTGTTGGTTAGGCCCTGTGTGTTTGGACTGTGATTTGAGAATGGAAATATAGAGAAAACAGCGTAAGAATGAGATTCTAACAGTAAGAAGTGCTTACAAGCTAATTTTATAGTTCCAAAATATGAATTCGCTGGAAAGTGCGCTTGTCTGACAAACGCATAGTGGTAGATACGCTGACTATTAGTTGGTCTTTACAGATTACCACTACAACTGCTGCTTAATTTTTTAATGTGGCATAGTATATAGAAAATTATTGACTTATTATTTAAAAAAAATGTAATCTTTAGACTTAACCTTCAATTTCAGTGTCTATTTGACTTTGAGAATTTTTTCGAAATGTCCCTCTAATTGTAGGTCATTTCCTTTACCTGAAAATTTGCACAAATTCGTACGAATTGTTACGAATTTTAGTGCAAGTCCATTCATTTAAATCATTTTGATTAAAGCATTTTATCTATATAACAAAAGTTACGAATTCTTACCCAATTATCAACTCGAATAAAAATATAAAAATAAAATGCATTCATTGTTATTTTACATCCCCTTTTTATGTCCCATAACTATTTTCGAAACAAACGAAAATACATGTAATAGAACAGTACCTTAGCTACCACCTTACCGACATCGATTTGACTTTTGTTTTGTCAATAAATTTTTATCCGCCATTATTTTCGCCACAGATAAGTACTTTACAACACTGTGCGAATTAAGAAATTTTACTTTTTTAATATTTCCATAAAATACAAAACCCTTTCATAGAAAAAATACATTTAAACAATAAATAAGGCAGTGAGTTTTTGTTGTGTTAAGAAAAATCCCACCAAAACGTTGGAATTAGGGCAAAAAATTCCTGCAAAGAAGCACACATAAAGCAAAATGGTCGACGCAGCAAGGCAGATGCTCGATGAGCTCATGGGCCGCAATCGTAACCTGGGCCCGTCTGAAAAAGGCAGAAAAGTTAATTGGGACGATCCGGATGTAAGTATATAATAAAATGCTTTATTGCAATAACTCATTAATTTGCATTTGCAGTTCTGCCAGTACTTCCTTGTGAAGTTTTGTCCGCACGACCTGTTTGTGAATACACGAGCGGATCTGGGTCCTTGCCCTCGACTCCACGATGAGGAAGCAAAAAAGATGTACGAAAATGCCCGACCGGGCGCTCGTAAGCGACAATTCGAAGATGATTTCTTGCGGTTCTGCAACAATATGCTGAATGAGGTCGACAGGAAGATTCAAAAGGGGCGCCAACGTCTGTTGCTTATGAATAAAACAGAAAATGGAATGCCGGCGGCGCCGGTGTACATGTCTAAATACCACGAACAGCTGAATAATTTAAATGCAAGGATTAAGAAGTTGCTGAGCGAAGCGGAAGAGGCCGGTCACAGAGGTGATGTGGATCAGGCCCAAGATCTCATGACTCTGTGCGAGCAGCTGAAGGACGAGAAAGAAGCTCTAATGGCACAACACGAACAGAACAGTGGTAATGCATCGGGTGCTCCGTCCGGCGATGGAGACGCAGGTTGCGGGCCTGATGGAGGCGCATTATCGGTGCCACCGCCGCCTGTGGAGAAGAAACTACCAGCGTGGATGATCGATTTGAATGGAATTCCCGAGAAACAAATGGAGGTTTGTGAAGTTTGTGGAGCTTTCCTTATTGTAGGCGATGCACAACAACGAATCGAAGATCATCTGATGGGCAAGCAACATTTGGGATATTCGAAACTGCGGAATGCCGTCGAGGAGATGCACGAGAAGAGACAGAAGGAACGCGAGGAGGATGAGAAGCGCCGTGAGGAGGAAAGGAAAATGCGCGGCGACATGGATTTCGGCCGAGAACGGCGCGGAGGTGGTGATCGGAGGAGGTGAGTTAGCACTCAGTTATAGTTTTCTATGTTTGCACTGTAATTAGAGTAAGGTATTCAGTGGATAAGACTAAAGTATTTAAAGAAAGGCGGCAATTGGTTGTATAGGTTGATATTTCTTGCACTAAGAGGGACTACGCAAAAGGGATCCGAACAACAAATCAAGCAAACAATTGGTCGGCTGTGTTTAATGCTTGTTATTCTTAATACAAAAAGGTTATAGTTCTAAGCTGCATTCGTTCGTCGATCGTTCTTAGGTACTGCCGGAAAATCTCTCCCTATGCCGTCAATAGTATGATGAGCTGATTATTGTTTTAACACCACCTGGGCCTTAATCTTCGAGTCCTTCTCGGTTGACACTCAGGCCTTTTCTTTAAATATTTTGTCATGGTCTTCCCATAGTGTTTGAGTCCCTCGTTGGTGCTTTCTACCGACATAACTATTGAAAACAACACGTAACTGGCTTTAAACTGCGGATGGTTTAGCTGTTCAACTTTTTATCTACGATGGTTTCCTTTCAGTGCATGTACATACGTATATGTACGTATGTTCAACCTATAACACATGAACTGATGCTCCAGTTGAAGAAAACTGGGGGTACGATAGCACAAAGCCATCAATATTTTGTCATTCCTTATCCGAAGCATTACATATTAATTTTAAGTAAAGATTGGAACAGAAACCAAATAGTCGTGAACTCTGGATGCAAATGTTTATTTTTTATTACCTATTAAAATATTGTTCTTATTTCTAGGGACTTTCGTGACCGTCGTGGATATTCCAGGGATCGTGGCGGTCGGCGTGATCGTTACAGCGATCGCCGACGTGATGACAGATGTAAGTTATATTAAAACTCTCCTCATATGTTTGCCTGGCTTAAATTTACCCCAATCCCTTTGTAGATGTTGCTAAATCACATCGGCGTTCCCGTTCACGTAGCCCAAGTCGACATAGCCGTAGCCGTAGCAGGAGTCACAGTCGCAAGTAAATCGATATAAACCAGCAGACACATGCAACACTTGTGTTTCCCCATAAATTATATCCTACAACTACACACCAACATACGAGGTACCCCCAAAAATATTTAAAAAAATATATATTAAAAAACTGTAAACAGTTTTTTATCCTCTTCATCTAAGGTGAGTTTAATTTGTCAATTAAAAAGATTGATAAATTTCGAAATCTTTTTTAAGCTAGTTGTAGAAAAATATTTATACGTACATACAAAAAAAAAAGTAAAAAAAAAAAGTGTAACTAAAACACTACCACCACCACCACTACCATCACGAGCACCACCAACTGCCTCTACTTCGGGTGTCCTAGAAATAATATGAATATGAAATGAAAGAACACGGTGTGTGTGAATATAGGATTAATAGAAATGGGCCAGGTTAGTTTAAAATAAAAAAAAATATTCAACTAGAACTAAGTCTTGTATTTATATGAAAAAAAATATTAATTTCCGTCAATCGAGAGATATTGAAACAGGGCCAGATCGAGAGAGGGTGTCTTGTAGTCTTACAATCAAAAGGTACTTGCATTAAACAAAAAAAAAAAAAAAAAAATCTAATCAATTTGCTAAAAATACTAAACCCAAGGTCATGCAACGAGTACGATGGCAAATCTTTTCTACCTGTACCCCGAATACAGCTAAAGTCACAGTTGAGGTACTTTTACCAAACAAACAAAACATCTCACATTCCATCATTCGATGAGTGTGTTTTACTTTTTTTTTTTTTATTTTTTAATTTTAGTTCATAGCTTTTGCCTAAAACAAACTGAAAATAAACCCTATTCTCTCTCTACGGTGTTCAGGGGCAGGCTCTGACAAACAAAGCTGTTAGGCACCTTTGTTGTCGTTGTGCTTCACAAGAGGTAATTGCTAAAATACCCAAAAACATTTTAAATTAATCAAAACAAAATCTAAAGAAATTAGAGACTTGTCGTCGTCGTTGTCGTTGTCGTTAATAATGGCGAAGAACGTTACCCATCCGAACTGTTCACTGTTTACTATCGAAAAAGGGATTTTTTCTAGTTTTCCAAAGGAGACACAATTTAAATCCGTTTGAATCGTACAAAGCAAAACAAAAAAAAGGTAATTTTCCAAATATCACAATGCAATGCATCATTTCTTTCTGTTGTCGGTTGTGGTTGAGAGGAGTTTGCTTCTGTTCTGATCAAAAAAATAAAACAAAACACAAAAACGAGGTAATTTTTTTGCACAAATTAAATCAATTAATAAATTTATTGAGGAGAGAAAAATGAAAGAAAGTGAGAAAGGGTTTCCAAAAGCCACTAACGAGGTAATTTATTTCTTGTTGATATTTTTTTTTCCTCTCTTAGATTAAGTGCGTAAAAGATATTGATATGGATTATGTTTTGGGTTGTTGGTGCGTGTAGAATGATAAATTAAAAAAAAAAAAGACAAATAAAATATGTAACCGATCTGTTTTAAATCGAATAGGTGCTTACTTCAAAACTTGAGTCCAAAACCCTATTCAATATAAAGAGAAAACTTCATAATAGTTACACTGAATATGTTTGAAAGTAACCTGTAACATGCACAGTCGTTCGTAGCTAGATAATTAATAAATAAATGCCACGAAATTGAGTATAAAGGCGCAACAAAAAAGTGTAATGATGACATGTGTACTGAGAACTCCAACTCATTAAATAATAAGATGAACAAGTATTCTGAGCTTACAAAACTTTGATTATGCCTTTCGATTATGTTTATTTGATATCTTTAATTTTTTTCTATTCCAAATGATATCGGTGGTTGCTGTCAGAATTGAGGACTATTTGTGTCCGATTTATTTCAATCACACTTGCCAGAACTTCTCTTCCTTTGAAGTGTCCGAGGCGTTTTGACATAGACTGGCATCAGACGTAGTTACGTGTTACGACCCAAAAACGGAAATCGTAACAATTATTTCGCGTTCTTTAGGAGTATATCGATTCATGTCTTGATGTCGTTCATGTTCTATCTGTTTACTTCACAAATTTGTCGCCATTTGCAAAAATTACAGCATTTTCCGATAAAGTGATGACTTACGTTATTTTTTGTTCGTAGTAGAATTCTTTCCGAATTTTCTTGTTAGCTATATCACCGATTAGCCATGCCGTCGGGACGTTATTCACTTGTAAACTAAACTTAAGTGAAATAGTTGTTGTGATGCGTACATTCATATGTACGAAGCACATGATCATACCGCAACTTGCAAAGCTGTTTTAAAAACGTTTTATAATGGGGTTTCGCTTACTGATCTCCGAATTGGTCTTGTATTAAAGCCGTCTTATTTTTCGTACTAAATGTCCTGGAGATCATGGCCTTAGATTTGAGGCACCACACAGTTACTTTCTGGCAGGCCTCGTTCTTGAAGAAGTATGAACTAATGATTCCACCAGCCAATAAACCACACGAAACAATGAAAAGTACGTCTTCAATCTCTTTGAGTTGCTCTTCACCCCAAATACGACAATTTCTCTTATTTTAGTTCCAATTGAGCTAGAGATGTGCCTCATCGCTAAATAAAATGTTTACTCTGAGTACACAAAATATACCTATTGGTAGACCGCTAGAACGTTGATACAATTGCCGTATAGGAATTAAGGGGCTTAGTGCTACTTAACTGTCTGAAAAGTTGAAATTTTTTTTTTTTAGTTTCTTTTTCTCGAATACAAAATTTTATTGTATGAACTTCTGTTTACATAGAACGCTATCACTATCTGGTATCTCAAAAAAGGGGTTGCTCTGAATATTTTTATAATACTTAGGTCCGATGCATTTGTTTTCTACTCTCTATAACAGCACTCATCAAAGCTTTATTTTACATACCAGCCGCATTAACAATTTTCTGATAACATTGCCTCTTCATCTTTTCGATAACATTCCAACTTTAGATTGCTGTATTGCTGTATCCCAAATACAGTAAGTTATCTCTCTTCTTGACTTCCTCTGCAACAATGTTGAGTTTAGTGCGCTTTGTTAGAAGATCTCACGGGTTTTTCAAGACGAACGAACTTTTTTCAAAAATAAAACCGTAAGTGTACTTTAGGAGCACTGCTTAAATAAATTTTAACACCTGCTCTTTGCACTTAGTTTACTGATCTTTATTGTAGAACCTATAAAATATACCGAATAATAAATAAAAACAACAAATAGCTACAACACGAAAGCGACTTTTAACTTGATAATCAACTTAAGGTGACTACTGACAAATACAAATACAAATAAAAAGTTTGTGGACTCCGTGACTCAGTGGCCTCATTGAGCTACTGTGCATTGGGGTCCCATAGAAGAGCATCTACGTTTTTTCAAATTAATTTTAAACCCCCACCCTGTCGCGAGCATCTGACAAAGACCCAAGAGTGTTACTGTCATGAGAATTATTATGGCCTAATATTAGTTTTACTTCCATAATATAGGACAAGTATTGGATTCGATGGACATTACGGTGATAGAGAAGCTCGAAAAAGTGTCTTTCTGTCTGTGTGTATGTACACTGGACTGCAGCCTAAACGGCTGAGCCAATTTGCTTCAAACTTCATATCTGAGCTCTGTAGGGTCGCAATTCGAGACGAAATCTGAGTTTTTGTTCTAGCCCTGTTATTGAAGTTACTTTACTTCACAAAAAGACTATTTTCTCCAAAACGACTCTAACGACCACCATAGTACGCAAGTACGTACGATCCAGTCGTGCACTTTTTTTTTGTATAGTGAAGTTGAAAAGAGAGTGAGTCTGCTAATTTTGCCTGTCGTGTCGTTTGCGAACGTTTAAACGGCTGTTTCAAATTTTATATTATGCGGCCGTGGTCCCTGGATATGATGGCGAACTTTTTGTTCTAGCCCTAATATTAACGGTACTTTAGTTAAAATTTAAATTTGGCTGAGACGTTTTTATACCCTTGAGATAGCTAACTATCGAATGAGTTCTAATAGAAACGAGTTTGTGCTTTCCTATCCCCTTTTCTTTATATCAATTTAACCAACGCCCATGACGTGAAAAACAAAAAAAGGGATATTCATATCTTCTTTGGCACGTGCTGATTGCAAAAATAGTTGCTCAAATTTGTTTTTATATCCTAATTTCAATAATAAATTCGTTTAATGGGTGCCATATTATGGTTTAACTGTTAGATGAGTTATCGGCACAAGTCAGTACACATTACAAAGTTCTAGTCGTTTTTTCGGCTAACATTATGTAAAAAAAAATCAGGGTAAGAGCTCAGTTAAACTGAAACTAATCAATTATTTCCAAGAAAGCTTCTAGGCTTTCGAAAATGCTTTCTTTCGTTGTCCTGCCTAATATTGAAACCATCCTAAGCCTTAATACTCATTTCGTGAACTGTGTGTTACTATTCAAATTCAAACAACTGTACTTTACTACTCCAATTAACTTCCAACATTAATTATAATAAAAAAAAATTAAAGTGTTAAACCAAACAAAAACTGTCTTCCTGCCACTATGCTCGTGTTTTGAGATTCCAAATTAAAAAAAAAAAAAACATATGTTCCTTGACATAACTTTTATTACTATTTAGACTTGTGCTTCTATGATTAATTAATCTTGCAGAACAACAACCGTTAAACAAAATGAAAGCGGACAGCTTAACATAAATGGATATTCAACGCAGTCGAAACAGGTAAACGAACAAATGCTTAACCTCTAAACACACAGCCCCCAAAAAAAATTTAGACAAATTTATGTCTTGGCTCGAAATCCATCGCACTCAACCACCGCCATCTCTTCAACTGCAACAATAGCAACACATACACAAGAATGATCCCCCGGAATAAGGATCTCAAAAAGAACCGCAGATACAGCTAGTCCTTTGTCAGTAAAATCCCAAAAAAAAACAAAAACAAGGTGATTCTATGCTAATAATACATTTTTAATTATTTTTGCTCTTGAAATAAGTTTTGTTAAAATTAACAATTAATAATAAATTAACGAAATAAAATACTTTTAACTAAAAACAAAAAAATATAGTTGTGTAAATGAACAACCCTATTTTTTTTATATTATAGTATTTAAAGGTCTTCTTTTTACTATGTTTTAATACGAGGAAATTAAAACAAAAATAGTTTCCCTACATCCTAGTGCTAATAAAAAATAAAGTTTTAATAAAACTAAAGAAAAATATACTTTTATTTGTTTTCTATATGAAAATGAAATCTCCATTTAGAAGATGGGTTTTTAGATGGAACCTTAGAAACGGTTATGTTTCGTTGTAAGGTGAGTACAACTTTACCTCTTTTTACAGAGCCAAAACTTGAACACAAAAAAATCATCATCACAATCCTAAAGAGCTCGATTCCCCCTGGACTGCCTGGTTGCGTGGACGGATTCCACTGGATGGCGTATATCGGAATGAAGTAGTCTTCACGACGTAGTATGTCCAATCCACTGCCACCTTCTCCTATAGTAATGTTTATAGGGTCCTGGTCTGTTCTCCTATAAAGCTGTTCTTTGGAGATATAGTTAAGCCAAAAAATCCTCAAGATGAGTCTTAAACATTTAAGAAGATTTGCAGCCTACATGTGTTAATGGTGTCCAACGTCCAGGTGCTACATCTATAAATCAACAACGATTCAATGTTTGTGCGGAACAGTCGCAGCTTGGTTTTTAAGATGATGGCATTACTTTTCCAGATTGGGGAAACCATTCCGGTCTTCCTAATTCTGCTGCACACATTCAGTTCGGTGTCACCACGGTAACGGAGACCACACTTCCTATATATAGAAAGTAGTCAGCATATAGCGCTGGTATTTGAAGTACTCAGAGCTTTTATTTTGGCTGTGTTAATTTTGAGTCACACTTTGTTTTAACTTGTGGGCCATGATATGGAAGTCCATTATCCGGTGTAAAAGTAGACAAACATCTTCAGCGTAGTCTAGGTTTTTCCGTTCAGTTTCTTTCTGATAATGCTGCACAGAGTAGATCATTAATAATTATTAAAAACAACAGTGGTGATAGAATGCATCCTTAAGGTACTCCACTTTGGACTTCAAATTCTTATGACACCTTTGCATTGTGCAAGACGTGACACTTACTGCCCTCGTGTGTAAGCTTGATAATAGCTATAAGTTTCTCTAGGAGGCCAAACAGATAGCATCTCTACTTAAATTGTCGATAACCTTTTTGAAGTCAAAAACATAGCAGATGTAGTGCACTCAATGCATTTATTTAGTCGATGCAGGAGTCTAGCACAAAAAACATGTCCGTTAGAATTCCAGAGCTGAATATAAAAATCAACAATGGATTATATTAGGTCAGTTCGCGTACTTTTTGCATTAAAATTCGTAGATTATCAAATTTCAAAGAGTATGGGTAAAATTCTCTCAGAGAGAGCAAAAGTAAATGAACGGGTTAAGCAATAAAAAGATGGAAATACACGGGTTTGACAGGGGGAAATTTCTCACTCTCTCGTAAGCGCTCTCTTCTGCGAAAAACCATGAAAATTCTCGTAAAAAGTCGCTGTTTTAGGAGGGTACGCGAACGGACCTATTATAACCATAAGTGAGGATCAAACGACCACTTGATGTATGGATGGATGTGTTACAGGGTTCCCAATTTAAATAAAAAAAATTATTAACTGTGCTGCCCGTTCTCTGTTCCAAATCGGCCTATACCAGACATTTATTTGAATGGAAAATTACAGTCAATCACAAAAGTAAGTAAGCACCCTTAACTATTCTGTTTTCGCATTAAAGATCAATACTAAATCAAGTAAAAAAAGATTGAAGTGATTTTTTTAACTGGGTCCAAAGTATTCTACAGAGATACAAAAAGAAATAGCGTGAAAAAAACAACACAGGAATTTATTATTCAGAGTTAGCTAAAAATACTGCAAAATTCATGTCACAAAAGTAAGTAAGCACTTAAGAAAAAACGCATATTTATAAAAGTTCAAAAGGTTTTTGTACTTTGCAAAGTTTTCTTTTATTTTGAAAACAATTTTGATTTTCAAATGCATTAAGTTAACACAGTTTAGCATTACATTTGGCCTGGCTTGGTTCCAATCTTCTTGGGGGTCACGCTTTAGGCCATTTTTGATCTTACCACCATATAATGCTTAATTACTTTGGGTGCCGTGGCGCAGTGGTTAGTGCGTTGGACTACTACTACGAAAGTTTCTCAAAAACCCCTCTGCCCTTCGGATACGGCATAAAACTGTAGGTCCCTTCTGTACATGCAGAAATGTATACCACGCACAACATGTACAGTTGTTAGAAGCTAGGTCTTGGCCCTCTATGGGCTGCTTACGGCCTGATATTTATTTTTATTTGAATTAGGTCAATAAGATGGTGTTTTAAGTTAGTTTTGAACGTTGGCTAACCATCTTATTTTAACAACATGAACAGTGTGCAGAGGGTTATAATCTCGTTGAAAGAAATATGTATAAAACGCCCAAGTCAAATTTTCTCATACTCTCACCTAAATTGTTTTTCAAAAAGTGCTAGTACCATTATCTGTCCACAATAAAGCCAATCAATGCTAAGTTTTCTACTCCAGTTGCCGCCATTTGACAGCTCGAAAGAAACATTCAGAAGCTAATTTCAATTTAACTTTTTTTTTTTACATAAATTAAGCGCTATTTTTTAGGAATAGTAGAATTTTCAATTGTTTGCCTTTTATTCAAATGGAATGCCCCTTAAGTGTGAAAAGTTCAAATACCTGCGATCTATGATCAATAGTCAAGTCGCGTGGATGAAGTGGGGGAAAAACTCTTCTTTCTTTTAAGCACAAATAACCTACATATATTAGATAGTCCACTTCGGAGGTTAGAGAGAAGATCTAAAAGATTTTACACTGGTGATCGAGAATGGCTTAGTGAAAAGCGCTATCTGTGAAAATCGTTAATACATTCTCGCTCACCAGTGTAAAATTTTTAGGTTAAGGAGATGATACCTCGAAGTGGAATATCTAATAGTAGATTATTTGTGCTTTTAGGCTGGAAGAAGGCTCTTCAACGCAGTTGTACGTCCTGCGATTAAATACGATTCACAATGTTGAATAATGTTCGCCAAATATGCTGAAAAAATGTTTTAACATTTGGTACGAAAGGAATTATAGCTCTATCACAAGGAAGGTATAGGTCGTAGCTTTCCGAGAATACCTGTAGCGTAAACATGGTAAATAAAGGGAAAGGAAGGTATGGCAGTTGGGGAGAGTTGCAACACATTACCATGAACCGTACACGATGAGGTAGTACCATGCAAGATATAAGTACGAGGTAGTACTAGTAAGTAGGTACATAATGTAATCACATGAGCTTTAAGCCTTTAAATTGCGAGTACCATGAAGTCCACATACCATTTCACTAAATCCAATTGATCTTGTGATTTTTAAATAATCTGTGTAAAAAAGTCAAAATCAATTGGAAGAACATCTAACATCTGTCGACAACGATTCTCATGGGGATATCGTTGACTTACATTATCCGAACAAATGGAGGAATAATTGGGGATTTTCTGCTTGTCTTTGCATTTCCAAAAAAAAACATCCTTCGCTAGTAAGGTGCTACGAAATTGATTCTGTTAAATAAGTACCCCCAAGGGGTATGTCTCAAGAAATGAGAAGAACTGAATGGTCCTTCCTTCAATCATTCCGCCACGGGCTTATGCAAAGGGAAATGTCCTCTTCCTTCCTTCTGCGATTTTTTTTTGCAAGCGCATTACATACTAATGCACTAGCAGCGTTACCAAACCGTGATGAAAATTATAAAAGACGAACTGCTCATCGTTTTTGTATGAAAAGGACACAGTAGCACACTGATGTAGAGAATCGCAAAAAAAAAAAAAACAGGATAAAATCCACCAAAGGATGCTTGTCGTCCTGAATTTTTTGAACACTTTTTGTACATCGATGATTTTCCCTTTCTTTTTTTTTGTTGACTCCATGACAGTCCATGAGGGAAAGAACACATTGTCACCTCATTACATTTTACATGAGGCAGCAGTTGCACTAGCAGCACAGTAGTTGTTGAAAATTCCTTTCCAAGGATCCCTGTACCCTGGTGAATATAAAGTATAAATATAGATCTAGATGCAAGAGGAAGCAGTTTGGAATCACTCCAAATGGAACGATTATTTTAAATGTTTTTCTTTTCGACGCCTCCTGCCAAACAACGAAGAGAAGTTGGCAAAATGGTTGACAATTGATTGGAACAGTCTCGTTGCCTATATATTTGTTTTTTCTTTTTACTGTGTTTTGTGCCATTGTTGCTCACCGATGATTTTCATGATTTCTCCCCAGTGGGGCACTTGAATCTTTTTCAATTGATTTGGTTGCATTTGTAGGTGTTTTTTTTTTTTTTTAAAAGGGACTACCGAGATGGGAATGGAAAGGTTATTGACTGTAGATAGTTGTTGAGTTGGCCGAGCATCGTTCAATCACAACAAATGGTCTAGTAAATAGGGATTCAATTCGAAGGATTATAATAGAATGATATAAAATTGCTAAAAAAAAAAACACATTGAAAAAAAAGGATAATTTAAGAATTAAGAAAATTAGTACATCAATTTGATGTTTAGCTCCCTCAAGCTATTTCCTTCAAAGTCAAATGGGATACCATGCCACCGCACGAACACTATGCACTGTTTCTGTGGCGCTCATTGACATATTAATATATGGACTGGCGAACTGACTGGCTAGTGAAATGTCCATTTCATACTACGTCTGCGGGAAAATATGTTCCAATTTCTCTAGCTCCAATACGACAAATGTATATGTCCTGTCAGTAGCGAAAGGATTAAATTAGCTGAGTGTAGGATCGAACGTAAACTGAACTAAAGATGATTTCGTTTTCACATTTAAAGGGCCACGCATAATCAACACTGGGAAGTATAAGCTAATTTCATAACTAAACGAAATAAATACGAACCCCACTTTGGACTTCGGGTTCCTCAGACAGGTTTCCTCTGTGTAAGACGTGCCATGTGGAAACATCATATGTAGCCTTAATAACTGCTATTAATTTATCCGGAATGACTCTCCTGCGCAAGGCACGCCAAACAAATTCCAGATTGACACTATCAAACGCCTTTTCAAAATCGATGAACAGCAGGTGAAGTGGTGATCGATATTCAACACACTGCTCGATGATAATCCGCAAGGTGTTGATGTGGTCGACACAGGAGGATCCAGATCATTTCCTTCTTCCACTCATCCGGAAAACTCTCGCCTTCCCATGTTCTCCCGACAAGTGGGAACAGTAGCTCAGCCTATTCTGTTGGCGCAGCTTGAAAAAGTTCCGCGGGTATGCCGTCAAGCCCTACTGCCTTGTTGGTTTTCAGTGCTTTGATCGCAGTAATAACCTCTTCCTTACTGGAGGTTGTGGTGCGAATTCGGGAATTTCTTTCTACGGATACTTCAGTTTGACTTGGGTGCATATTACTGGCGAATACTCGGTTTAGAACCGAAGCAAAATGCTTCTTCCATCTCTTCAGTTGATCCTCATCCGATACTAGCAACGAACCGTCTAAGCCCTTCACTGGGTGTTGAGTAGAGCTTCGGCTACCTATGAGCTCTTTGGTGATTCTGTAAACGGTTCTGCTGTCGCACCTTGCTGCTGCTTCTTCTGCTTGCGTGGCCAGCGCGTTGATGTAATTGCGCTTGTCACGTCTCACGCTACGCTGCACTTCTCTCATCTTCATGCGATACATGGACTCTAGCTCGATCCTCCCTGCTGCTGGAGCTGCTGCAATTCGAGCTTTTAGCTCTTTACGTTCGTTGATCCTTCTCCAGGTATCCTCGGAAAGCCACACCCTACGTATGGTTTCCCTGCGATCGACCGACAATCCTTTCAGCACCTGATGTGAAAACAGTTTGTGTATTCTTGTGTCGTTAGCTCTTCGAACGGCAGCAGTGCGTAATTGGACAGTAGATTAGGCCTCTGCGTGCTGTAGGTGTTAACTCCATATCCACGGGGTTTCCAGTTGGTCTTCCGGAGTAGAGTAGTACAGTGTTACGCGTTGGGGATTGGTACTCACCCGCATCTAACCATCTTATCTCGCTTACTCCCAATATGTCCAGCTTATATCGCATGAACTCATGCTGTAGTTGAAGAAATCTGGCGGTCTGAGGTCTTTCGGTCTGAGGTCAACGTGTTGTTAGTCCTTATCCGAGGCATTGTGTCGGTTTCAGTAGCTTTTGTAGATTTCAGTAACGCGGATTGCTGGCCCAGGTCTAGGCATAAGACCCTAGACAATCTCGCACTTGCAATTTTGGCTTACGTGTATAAGGGTGTACTACTTAACTAAACGAAATGCTTCTTTATGTTCTGTCAACTCCAACCGATAACTATAAAGGGCAGATGTACCGATTGCGGCTCCATCGAGCCTGTATCTCTCAGTCAATTGCGTCTTTACTTGTCAGATCAGTTTGCGAAAAGTCGCGAATTTAAAATTTAATTGTAGTTGTATTAAAAAAAAATTATAAATATAGCAAATCACATTTACAATGAGTGTTCTATATTTATGCAATTTACGTAAAGGTAATTAAAAAAAGAAAACGTGTTGGTCTGCAATTGCTTTGGTATTCTTATGATTGCCAAATTTCAGAACGATTCCCCATTCCGCACCGCTTAGTAAATTTTTCGATGTCCATTCTTCACAAATTCACAAACCAAAATTAAGAAAGTCTAAACAATGCGTACAAATACAAAAATGTCAATCGCGAATCTGTATCGAGAAGTTGAGTGCTATTTAATTTCAACTTTTGAAAGCGATTTTCAAAAAAAAAACAATTTTGCTACGTTGCTGTGCACTTTCCCCAAATATACAAATTTTCCTAAGCTTTTTAGTTTTTAGAGCTCTCACAAAAACGAGCCTATTTTCAAACTAAATATTCACTACCATGACGCCAACTTATGTCACTGTTCTACCGTTCCCTACACAAGCAGCACTGGACTGGAATTTTAATAGAAATTAAGCATTTTTTTTATGAATCGGTATTATAAACTATGACCTATAATTTGCGATTAAAAAATCGTGGCGTTTTCTGTCGCTGGTGCGGACTGCCATTTCCTACAGCGACTACGATTTTTTAATCGCTGCTACAGAAAATCGCATGTGTGCGCACTATTTTATATCATGGCGATAATATTTTTTATCGCTGCGACTAAAATCCTAGCCTAGCGGCCAAGAAGCACCCAAGGAAGGAAGTGAAAACTTAATTCACCATTTCTTACACAAAAAAAAAAAAAAAAAAAAAAAAAAAAAAATTAAAAATAAAATAAATAAATAACAGTGTAAGCTGCAATCATTTTCTTTCTCATCACCATAAATTTTTTTTTTTATTTCGTAAATAGTGCACAACCTTTAAGCATCTTCTACATACATATTATAATATATATTACTGATAAGAAAAATAAAAATTTGTCAATTTTGTAAGGTTGCAGCTATCGCCTAAGCTCTCTCGTTATCAAGTAATCACGGCTCCGGTTTGGTTTCTTTTATGAATTTGAAATCATTTTTATTCCAAACATTTAGCTGAATAAAGATGAAGTTGTTTTCTGCTATTTTTCTTCTACTTACAATTTTTGCAGCAACTACATTTGCTGCCACGGCTAGAGGATATTTTAACAATCCAAGCAAGTATATTCTGGTGACCAAGATATTCCAAGTTTAATACTGCGTTTCAACTCTAGAAAATCCTGGCAAATGTACAATAAAAGAAAGTCTAGTTCTTTCGCCTGGTGAAATTGTAAAGGATCCTAATACAGACTGTGGCCGAATCATATGTGGTAATAATGGGTTCGCCGAGTTTCAAACGTAAGTACCATCATGTACTTTTAAATAGACTTAGTAACAAAAAATAATTAAAAATAATTTTTTTGTAGTTGTGGAACCATGGTGATTGATGGATGTACATTGGGGGATTATAAGGACAAGAGTTTACCATACCCTGATTGTTGTGAACGCCACGTTATTTGTGATTAGACAATATCAATACAATACATTACTTGGCAATGAAGCCAAAAAGCAATGATATAAAAGTTTTTTGCTTTGAAAAAACAAGATGCTGGTGGTATATTTCAGTGAACCTCGTGACAACATTTGCACTCCCTTTTGCAAAATTTGTTTATACCCTATCCTAAGGGTATATTAAGTTTGATACATAGTTTGTAACATAGAGAAATATTGCAGATAGACCCCATAAAGTATATATATAAATGATCAGCATCACTAGCCGAGTCGATTGAGCTATGTCCGTCCGTCCGTCCGTCCGTCCGTCTGTGTGTCACCAGTTTTTGGGCCTTAAATTTTGAGCTAGGTTGATGAAATTTTGTATACAAGGTCTTTGGAAAAGTAAGCAATACAAGTGTAAAAATTTTTAAAATCCGCCCACTGACACGCCCACTTTTCAAAAAAATCACTTTTTTCACTATTTTCATATGAAACTCGAAAAAACTTACTTGGGCAAATATGTAGATATCCACTTAATCTACAAATCGTCTATACATTGTATATGGCCACGCCCACTTTTTAGGGGCGTTTACTTCAAAAATTAATTTTCGAGTAAAAATATTAATTTATAGGCAAAAATAGTCAAATTTTGTAAATACATTTTCCACCGCCCACTGACACGCCCAAATAAGATAGGGATAGGGTATCATACGATCCGCTCCAAGCGGATTGTAGCATTTTTCACTGGTTTTGCCTAAAATTGAATGGGTGAGTGGCCTGAATGTATTCTGACGTTTCCATTCTCAATCGGCGGTAGTTTTTATGGGCGCAGCCATTTTGTTGAGTCGTTCTGTACATTTTGTTGTTGTTAATTGAATGACAATCTTCTGAAAATGTGGTGTGCAAAAAGAAAGGAAGGAACAGCACAATTTTTTTTTTATAATTACGTCTTGTTCACACGTTCGTTCACGTGTATTCACAGATAGGATATTTCAACTCGGCGTACTTTACGCAATTTGCGACAGGGTATGTGAAGACGACCGTCTAAATTAATTTGTCTATGGATTTGAGTTTGATTCAAGTATTTTATTTGAACAATTCTTAAATCAATTCATTGAGAGGTTAGAACTAAGACTTTGCTATGTACGATCGGTGCGTGGGAGGAGATGACTGACTAAGTGTTGTGATTGAGGTTTTTGCTCGTCGACTTTTAACGATGACAGTTAACGGTGTTGCCTTGGGAATTGCTACCATTACAAAGCCCATGAACATTTTTTTTCTTTTATATGTCAAGCCTTGTATTTGACCTGGAAAGTCTAACACTGTGAAGAGTAACGGGTTAACTTACCAAACAAAGAGTGAACAGAGTGTGTATTGTAATCGGAATTTGGAGGATCTATTGACATATATGAATGTCCACCTAGATATCTTTTTCTAATAGGTGTAGGTACATCTCTCATAGTATTCGCTTTCATTCGAAATCTGTTCTAGTGTTAATACATAAATTTTTGAATACAAATTGATTTCTGTAAAACTGACTGCAAACAGCAACTGCATAAGTGTATTTAAATAAACAGAAAACAAAAAAACAAACCGTTTAAAATGTCATGCTTTATCAACTTTTCTTTGGCACTCGTGCCCGACAAACGACCGCATTTAGTTCTCGTGTACTCGTATTCCTACAGTGTGCAAACTGATGCTGCAGTAAACTGCCGCAATTGAAAAATATAAAGTTTAAACTACCGGCAAAGTGATTTTATATCGGGCAAACGTTAAACTGTGTATCTGTGAGTCATAGAGAAAAAGGATAACTTTTTGCGCTGCTCTGAAACCGGAGTTTGCAATACACTTGAGTTTGTAAAGAGCCAGCGCAGCAGCAAAAATTCACTGCAAATATGTGCTTGTTTAATGTTGAAAAGTTTTTTTTTCCTGCCTTTTTTATCAACATTTTTTACATCACTGGTGGTAGTTGTGGGTAGGACTTGGTTTACTTGTCCTTATGGCGTGTATTCCCTATGGTAGGTGGGCCCCACCATGGCAAGTGATATTATTTACTGAGGAACATATTGATTGCTTTGCTGCATTTTAACTATTACTGGTTTGTGGGAAGTGCTTTTTTTCTTGTTGCTCTTCTATGTCCTTTATTGGTGTTGACATTAAGGATGATCATGCAATCATCATTCAATGTAATGTATCTTTAAGAGAGAGATGTACATCGCATGGTACAAATAAATAAAATGGAACGTGTGAACATCAACTTAAACCATAAGAGACGTTGTTTTGCAATACATAATTATGAATGTAGGGTTGTACTATTTTTTAGAAGTTTATCGATTAGGTTACAACATATATCTTACTGCACTACGTCCGTTTCCCATACAACCTAATCCATAGCTAATTTTATTTATCCTTCTCATCTAATCGAATGTACATATATCAGCAGGATGCATAACAAAGCATTATCCTTTTGCAGAAACGACGATGGACATATTTTTCTATTGAAAGAAAAAAAATTTAAAATTCTCGAGAATTTCTCAAAAGACAGATGATAATTCTGGCCTCAACCTTGTCTGCATTTCTCCTTTTGAATGGACAGAACATGGCATACAACTATGCATTTCCTTGTGAAATCCTTTCGGATAAAATATTCTCATAAAAATGCAATAAAGTATCGTTGCATACGTGAAGCATATGCAGAGGGTAATTTGCATTTGAAAGGGCATGAATGACGACAACGACGACGACGACGATAGTGACAACAAGGACGTGGCAAACGAAAAGACGACGCAAAGGATGTGCATAATGCCATGATGATGATTATGGATTATTATGCGGTGCAATATACGTGACCAAGTGCAAGACCAAGAGAAATCAATCAAATCGATTGGAATTGTCGATGAAGACGATGGGGTTTGAGTAATGGGACATTTTATGAACCCTAAGGGGGAATTTAAGGATAAAGGACAAGAGATTAAATAGGTGTGCATTTATGGGTATATGTATTCCTTGGCTTACCACGAGCATAAATTAAGCTGTGCAATAATTGAAGGATGTTTTTTTTTATTTCAGAAGAATGATTAACTTGCATACTCGTACATAATTTCTTGGAATAGTACCTGCTCGATATGCATGTCTAATCTGATTGGAAGTTTGGATGTCGTTGAAGTCTCCACTCTTACTCTTTACCACTAAAACCAAAATACCGACCTTCACGCCTCCACGGCTCAACAATCAGCTGCTTTCCTTATCCTAGTACCTAGGTGCGGTATTTGACTCAAAACTTAGCTGGAAGCTTAACATCCAGATGCGGGTTAAGAAGGCCTGTGTGGCTTTTTAGATGGTCATATGGATGTACACCGCTGAGGTGCGTCCTACACTCTCCTATGGATCGCTGGTCTGGTGGCCTGTTTTGGGGAAAGACTAAAACATTAGACTTATTAGTAAAGTGCAGAGAACGAAGCCTTGAACGTTATACTTCTTCTGCTACCTCTCGACCTTCACATCATGTTTTTATCCTCTTGTAGTGCGGTTAGACAAAGGGATACAGGATGCGGGGTAACCAAACCATATGGTCACAGCAGTATCTTGAATCGGCTACCAATGGACCTGGTAGACTCTTCAACCGACTATAGTGTTCCCAAAGTGAACTTTAGTAAAAGTGGCTGGGCTATATTCCCAACCAGGGAGGAGTGAGAGGAAATGAGTTCGAAACAACAATTTACATCTATTGCGGGGTTCTCTCTGAATCCCTCAGAATCTCCATTTCTTATCGGCTCCTGGACTCGTGCAGTGTCTTTCAGGTTGAAGTACTTGTTGTACGTGAGGCTTGCCGTCTACTTAGCCAAATCTTCTTACCCCCAAATACAATCATAGCAACATCAAGGGCAATGAGCGAGCGGACGAACTAGCGCGGAGGGGTTCTACTCTTGACGGTTCCCTCGGGGAAACGGTGTGCGTCCCAATTGGTGTCACCAGAGGAAACATTAAGCTGCAATGTCGCTACCGAACAGGAAACAACCATTCATTTCCTTTGTAAATGTCTGGCTCTATGTAGGGAAGGAAGGCTAATCACGCTACTGTAAAGGACTTCAGCCTTACCTTCTTATTCTTGAAAACACTTGAAAGATTGCTCGCCATTTACGGACGCAGTCGAATACACCTAGGAGCATATACTGTTTAGAGTTTTGGCTTCTATAAAAAAATCACTTGAATATAGAGTTCACCCTAGTTGCATGCCTGGATATTGAAGGAGTTTTCGAAATTGTTTAGACCGAAGCTGTTAAAAGAATTTGAAGATTGTATGTGTCGACATCAACCTGGGAAGCTGGATTGTCAATATACATATAATCACCGAACTTAAGGGTTCAAAGGTAGAATCATATGCCTATAGAGGTATTCCTCAAGGCGGGATAATCAACCATTGCAGAAGAATCAGGCAATGTAGACAGCAGCTTGAACATTATCTCATACTATATTTTATATGATTTAGAAGTCTTGAGGCTTATCGTGATGCCAACATTATTCACAATTTTAACATCTCGAAAATGGTATTAAAGACTCATCTCTCTTTAAAGCGTGATTTGGCCACTTATTGACTTTCAAATGTCTGATGCATTCATGAATAAATGCATAAGGAAACCAAAACAAAAATCTATCAATTCTATTTCGCATTGGTTGACTGATTGCGGTGAATAAATATCCTGCAGGACGAAGAGAAGCCATCTCCGAAAACAACCACTCCCGATCCTGATTTATTTCTTTGTAGAAATTCCCATTTCCCTCTTTCCAACCGCAGAATGCACAATTCAATTTTGTCAAATATCCCGTCGTCGTCGACGTCGTTGTATTTTTGGTTTTTTTTTTTCTTTGTGAAGCTTACAGGAAGACAAAGAGGATGCTATTATCCCCACAAATACCTACTGCACAACGGGGGAAAAAATGAGCGCATCCTTACAAACAAAATTCTATGAAGGATGACTTTCGTCAATCAGCGCAAAGTAAATACCCTACCGATGGGGAGTGCGATTGTTTTCTTGATCCTAGAGTAGAGTATTTTCTCTCGTCCTTTTATTAATTTAATTTTTTATCCTTCCTTCCACAGAAAATAAAAAAAATATAAAAACTCATATAATTTGGGGTATTTTTTGTACCAACAATGACATAAGTGCAGTGGCACCAGCACTATCTATCCGACTCGAAGGACCAAAGCGTTTTTTTGGGAAGAAAAAATTGAAAATTGATTCCCTGAGGGCTGACTCGCCAAACCTGAGCCATACCCAAAAAAAAAAAAGGATATAAAAGCTAGACCAAGAACTGAATCACATTTTTGGTTCGAAATTCAATTAAAGGTGCGAGATGTACTGCAGATTGATGCAAGAGCGGTTTGGGGGCGAATTGTACGCGATGAGGGTGGTGATTGCCATAGGACGGGACGACACAGCAGGATTCGACTGGATGTGTGCGGTATAGTTTTGTCAATTTGGCGTTGCTACCACTGCTGTCGCTTCTGATGTTGAATGCGTGTGGGATGCTTTTGATTACCTTTAGTATGTGACTGGTCATGTGGTAAATTGAAAAATCGCATTCTATGGGAGACGTTTTTTTTTTTTTGTTTTTTTGTCTTTTGGTTCTCGAGGTGAAAATCGGTGCAAACTACCAATACGCAGAGGTCGTTGTTCGATGGATGAGGTTCAACGGAAGAATTTTAATTTAATCAGATTTGAATCGGTATGAGTTGTGACAGATGCTTTGAAGAGAGTTATTATTGTCCAAGGCGATTCAACTTTGAAAAACGTGATTTTCCAAAAAAAAATTACATTTTAACGTGTTGATAGTACCTCTGCAAGATTTATTAAATATTTCTTTAAAAATTGCAAATGGAAGAGGTTGGATAGCGAACCTCTTATGCCACAGCTTATTCTGGAGTACAGCAAGTAACAACCATTTTTTGCTTCGAACCAAGAGAAGATAGCTCAGTAGTGTATTTATGAGGTTTACAGCTTACAATGAGCAGGAAGCGCATGGGGCTTGGGTAAAAATTGGTTGGAACTATGGTGGGTGTTGTGGCTAAGCTCGTCCGGAATAGTTTTTTTGGTGTTTTGGTGAGAGAAATGACGAGCTTGTAAGAAAAGGGTCAGCGCATAGCAGGCTTTCCAATTGTCTGTTTATGATAGCCTTGTATGGTGGCAGGCAGCCAATAAACCTACGGAGGGACAAAGAGGTGTCTGCATTGGCACAGCCCATGTAATAAAGACAATATCAACTGCTGGTTTTGAGGCCATCTTTAGCCTGTTTTCGCTTGATATGTTTATGAACTCACCAACAGCCATCAGTGCTTTAAGAATAACCTAACTGGCTGCAGGAGGAGATCACACGAGGACACAAAATACTTTCACCGCGGACTTCACAACAAGCCATACTAAGATTTTACGAGGCCGTTTTCTTGCGTCTAGTCTAGAAGTGATGAATGGCAAAATGGTCATATGTCAAATGCTCTTATCTCTAGCTGTATATATGTACAGACTCCAAAATGGACACTGGCATTTACCTTGAACTGCTGGGAGTAGCACGAACAATTCGTCTATCAAATTCCAGAATCGCTGTTCAAGACGAAATCCTGGCAGTGACAGCAGCAACCCATGAGTCTGACCTTTTTTATTGAGAACCAAGCTGCTATTAAAGCAATTACCATCGCAGAAATAACATTGAAGCTTGTGATGTGCTGTCGCGTAGAACTTAAAGCTCTTGATATACAGCACAAGGTTGCACTCTACTGGGTTTCTGGACACGAAGAAATACCTGGAAATAAGAAAGCGGAAAAGCTAGTAAAAGTTGGCTCGGCTTCGACCACAAACTAATGAACCCATCCGTGATTATCCCGCATTACACACTTAGCTTGAAGCTGGGAAAAGAGCCACAAAAGAATCATAAGACAAGTGGAACTCTAGAAAAAACCCCTTTCATAACAACGAAACTATGTCCCACGTTTGATGAAGCAAGAACCGAAGGACTTGTTCGGAAAGACCGGAAATCTATAAATACCTTCGTGGGTATCATCACAAGGAACAATACTCTGCTTGATAGGAATCTATTGATGATTCTATGTACTACTTTTTAGGCCACTGAAAGAGCCTGAAGCACATTAGGTACAGCAGTTCCTTTCAAGAGGGTTTTTGTTTATTAGCTTCAAGGCTTTGCATACCTTTTGTTGCATGAAACATCTAAATCTTAACTCTGCATCTGCAACAGTGAAATTTTAACTTTGCCTCTGCATTTCCAATCAAACATTTCTTACTATGTTTTTTCCCCAACCAGAACTTAAACAATCTTAATTGCCTCCACGCGATGATGATAAACAATCTACGCTATCTCTGAGAAAACTTCGATAATAACCGCCAAAGGCAATCTGACTACAATAATTCTGTTAACCACAAGCATCATAAACTTTGAGATCTTTTCTCAAAAATAAAAAAAAAGTTTTTAGCAATCGCCCCCGGCAAGCGGGACTTTTCTCGAATTATTGAGTGCAAAATCCTTTCAAAATTATCACCCTCTCTGTAGTCTGGTGCTTTGAGAGTATTCGCCATTAAACTTCAATTATGCCGCAAGGCCAATTTAGGGCCAATTCGATTCGATTGAAATCTTCACAAAATAAGCAAAAAAACTTAAAATCGCATCGCTCTACAGACAAGGGTGGACGCAATGAATTCGCGGATGAGATTTTCAAAGTAATTAGCTTAGGAGAGAGACTATCTGGCGGAAAAGTGTGAATGAATAATATTGAAGGGCTCATGGAAGCGTGTATGCTCTGGCAGGAGTGTATTAAAATTCTATGACTTTAATTAAGAGTTCATGGGAGGGCGAAAAGCTTAGTAGGATATTGGTGGTTGGCCCGAGGCCATGCGTCGAATTGGCACTTGGGGATTCAGGGACTGTATAATGGCGGAAAATCATTCCTCCTTGAATTCGATTAGGTGAGAAATGCTTGCGCTGTTTTGAATTTTATTGACAATTACATTTTGACTTTAATCGTATTTTGAAATAAGAAGGAGGATATCCACTGTAGCACTGAGTCATGATAGACAAAGCTGTGGGTGAAAAATGGAAGAGATGTCTACTCGCCGCCAAAATTTTTATAAAAACACTAAAACTTGTCTGCAACACAAAACAGTTCTACTTTTATTTTTATCTCTATAACTTTGTTTGTCTATTTCAAATGAATTCCACGAAGAAGAACCATAAATTACCCAAATTCATAAATTCGCAGCAAAAACTTTCTCAAGTTTTTCAACAAGAAAATGAAAAACATTTCATTCCGCTAAAATCGGAAACAAATTTATTTTGCTCCCTGGCCAAAAGCATAAAAGGTGAATTGGTGAAAAGTTTGCCAAATGAAGTTCTTCTGTGTTTTCGAAAACTACACATTTTCGCATCTAAGAAATGCTTTCAATTCAAAATTAAAACGAAAGAATGAAGGTTTTAGTTTTTCAAATATGAAGCTGCTTTGCGTCAAAGAATATATTTCGTATGCTAGAAACTCTTGTGTTAACTGTCAAATAAGTTTGGATTTACTTAGTTTAAATAATAAGCTAATTGGATTCTGTGCTGATGACGCGCATAGTTTCTTTGTTAACTAAATGACAGAAAAAGGGTTGGTGAAACAAGTGGCTAGCAAAGTGACTCATAATTATAAAACCAAAAAAAAACACATATTTTGGACATACATACATATGAAGCTAGAATACTTTACATGTCCTATGGGCAAAATTGAATAAAATTAAAACAAAGATCCTACTAACAATCCGCATGCTCACTGGAGTAAGGACAGGACTCTGCACTATAGAAAGTAAAATACATACAATTAGGCTGTAAGCAGCCCATAGAGCGCCAAGGACTAGCATCTCACAACTGTAGCTTCTAGCTTCTCTACATATTGTGCATGGTTTTACATTTCTGTACGTAGAGAAGGGACCTACAGTTTTATGCCGTATCCGAAGGGCAGAGGGGTTTGGAGAAGCTTTCTCATGACAGTGAATACTCTTGAATGTTTGTCAGACACTCGGAAGAGGTGGGGTCGTGAAAAAACTTTTGATGGTATTTTTCTGGACTCGAACTTGGAATCCCTTGCGCGGAAGTTCAACGCACTAACCACTGAGACACGGCACCCACTATAGAAAGTATGCTCCGCTAATGGAATACAGAGTTCAGCGATTTATGCAGAAGCTGCGGAGATGGACAGGAGGTAGAGTCAATCCAACACATGCTATGCCACTGACCCGGCCTACAATAACAACGCCTTCGAATCTTAGGCCACAATTCCTTCGATGGCATTGCAGAGGTAACAGAGTCACGGATAGTGTACCTACTTAGGTTCGTTAATAGCACGAACTGGTTTAAGGCGAAAGCACCACTAAGATAGATGTCCATCTCCCAGGACTTCTTCATTTTTTCCCCTTCCACTCCCTTCCACTTACTAGGGTAAGCACAGTGGATCATTTAGTGTCTCTGAGTGTAACCTAACCTTATATTTTTACATACGACCCCTTCTGTGAATCATAATTGAAAGTTCCAACAAATTGTGCCTCTTAACTCGGACACCATCTGAGAAGTTT
Organism: Chalcosyrphus nemorum; assembly: GCA_949716465.1. Taxonomy (NCBI): domain Eukaryota; kingdom Metazoa; phylum Arthropoda; class Insecta; order Diptera; family Syrphidae; genus Chalcosyrphus; species Chalcosyrphus nemorum. Next base: position 50,210,507 of record OX454332.1, read on the forward strand.
ATAAACTGCACACTTGTTATGAATCACAAAAAAAAGTTCCCTATTACAATCTCATCTTAGCAAAGAAAATTTATTTCTAACTTAAGTTTGTCGTTGATTTTTGTTTTTGTTTTTAAACTACACAAATCGCATTTAAGTAAAATATAAAACTTTTAACTCAGCTCAAGTTTACCACGAAATCTCGATTCCATTGTTTCCCAAATATCTCTTGCATTTTTACACAACCTCAAAGGACTCTTGTTTATGTAATCCGCTCAGAGCAAAAGAACCCTTTTAGCCATTTTATAATACAATAACTATCCAACAAATCATTCACTTTGTATAGTTTCGTATAAAACAGCGCCAACAAGAGTTACAAATCGCAATCCGATTTTAGGTCCTTGACAGTTACAAATAGCATTCTTCAACGAATCTCCTTTCGACCGAGGAAACTATTTTTGCAAAAGCGCTCGACTCCCTGTAGCTCCGCAAAAGAGCTTTACAAATATGTACCTACCTAGTTTTGTACTTAATACTCTTTACCGCAACAGAAAAGTTGTATCCTTGTTTTCACCTCAAAGAAGTGTTCTTCTTGTTCATATTGAGAGGCGGCGGCTTTTTGAATGGAAATCAGATTTTGTTATAGGATAAGTTTAGCATTATCCTTGTGTGGGGGAGGGCATATCCTCTATTGTAACATTCACTCGACCCCCATGTTAATTGAAAGAAATAAATCCACCTGCCGCGTGGCAATTGTGAGGTTATGTTAATGTCTGTTTAAGATTTATAATTAAATTTTCCTTGGAAATGTGCGCGCGTACTTTTTCGACAGGCCCATCAGGATAACGCATTTCAGCATAATTAACGAATTCCACAGGGAACATAATTCTCACGGGGAGGACCCGTCTTTCTCTTCTGGCTTTTTGTGAAAATATAGGGACCAAGAGTGTAGGCTTACACATAAACCACCACCGCGCCTACACACGACGCATATTCGCTCACTCGAGGGCCCCCAAATATAATTTGAATAATCCGTGCCGAATTGCGGGTAAAAGGCTAAAGTACTTAAGATTCCGTTCCGTCGAAGTGAACAAAAAAAAAAAAAAAAAACCAAAATAAGAAATTGGCAGGAAGAATGGAATTCTGTCTCCTTTCTCTGTCTTTCTCGGGCTTGGTCTTTGTGTTTATTTTCATCATCATTATCGTTATTCTTTTAGGTGGAGTGCACACACCAAGAGGTGGAAATCTGTTGGAGAGACTTTTCGTAGTAACCTATTTGAATGGCGGGAGAGGGGGGACTGTGCTGTGCTGGGTAACACATGATAGCTGTAAGGTGTTTAAGGATAAAGAACAACAGAGATATGCAAATGAGAGCAATAATGTTGCAAGAAATTCCATGTTATCATGGAGGAGTACACGGGAAGCGGAAGATGGCTAATTTCTCGGAGGGATGTCGTGTGGAAATATTCAAGTTAACTTTTACCAATTTGACTGTCGAAGGATGGGGTGTATCTAAATATTTTGATACAGGTCGTGGGATAAGTGACACAATTTGAGGGCTTTAGGCAGTGTTTATGGAGAGATTATTTTGTCTGAGAAACCCTATGCTTCGAATGAGAAGTGGTCACAGAGTTATCAAAGAGAATTAGTTAATTTGAAACCTTATGAATAATATTTTCCAATCGCATAGCTATTCAAATTTGAGATTCAATGTCGTAGATTGTATGACTTTTAAGTTTTCTTGCTTAAGATTTAGACCCTACGTTCAATTGTTAGAGTAATCATTGGTTTAAGAGGGAATGCAAGTGAAAGTAAGCGACGGCACTTGGCATAAATCATTGTGTTTTCAGTCTGAGAAGGTACTATATTAGACTACTAACTAGATTTCTATGGTTTGAATGGAAATTATAAACAAATTCAAAGCTGATTAGTGATTACTTACTTTAGAAGGCCTCAACAAAGCATTATGTAACTCTTTCTCGTTCCCTTTCTGTCTCAATCGTTTTTCTATCTTTCCAAAAAAAACTTTTTGTACAACAACAACTGCAATACAGGTGATTGCACCTGGCCTTATTCTGCAACATTTAAACCCGTAAAAGGTCATCACCATCTATTCCTGTCTTCCGGTGATTTGCTTCGTAGAATGTACATATTTACCTTCCATCCTTATCCGTTGATTGTCCTAGTTAGTGCACTTTGGTGCTTTTGGTGTCTAGTGGTCGATGTGGGTATAGTGGGGGTTGACCTTCCACCTTGATCTAAGTCCGTTCCATTTGTGCAAAAAGTTTGCTCATTGCCGCTGTTTAGGAGCACTACTTAGAGGACCATTAAGGCCTCCAGCACATTCTGTCGTCCATGCGCTAAAGTCTCTGGCTATGACAACCGGACCTCGACCTCTGTTATACATAGTCAATCTATCTAGGAAGTTATCGTATTCCTCGATCGTAAGCCTCGGTGGAGCATAGAAGCTGGATATGTAATAGCCACAGATTTTGGCCCGAATAAAGAATTTGTCAGGGTTAAGCTTGGTTTCTTGGAAAGGTCTTTTGCCGCATGCCCATATTGCGGATGTTCCTGTTAAGTCTATTGGCCATATCGATATGGTTCAAGAATTGTTTGTGTCAAGAGGGCTTGGGCCGCCTCACAATGATTAAAGTTTCATTTAAAAAATTTCATGAATGGACATCTAGGACTTCCGTGAGGTAATATTTTTCAATACCCTCCTTGCCTTGGCAGAGTAGGCATTTTGGCTCCTCGCTGTAGGTATAACTTTAGTGGCAACTTTTCTCAATAACGTCGAATGGTGAAAATGAATGCTAAATTGGTACAGAACTTTTAAAAACGTAATAAAAAAAGTATTCCATAAAGCGGTTCGTTGGAGATACGATTACCAATGTCTGCAACATAGACAAACTAATATAGACGGTCGATTTGACCGTTCGTTCCCACAAGAGCAAAGCTACCACCGATCTTGAATGTATTCTGACGTTTCCGGCAAAATCAAATCGGAGTTCACACACACATTCTCAATCGGCGGTAGGTTTTATGGACACAGCCATTTTTCTGTACATTTTGTTGTTAATTGAATGACAGTCTCCTGAAAATGTGGTGTGCAAAAGGAAAGAAGGGAACACCACGATTGTTTTTATAGTTACGTCTTGTTCGCACGTTCGTTCACATGTATTCACGGATAGAAAATTTAAACTCGGCGAACTTTGCAAAATTTTCGGCACGGAAACCTAAAGACGACCGTCAATATTAGTTTGTCTATGGTCTGCAACTTGCGTGCGTGTACTAGCGGCGCGGCGTCTACCTCCAGGTACAACCTTCATTTAATTTTTGAGTTTAGTTTCTTAAGCTTAAATAATTTGTTTCCAGACTTAAGATAGCTCTCCGAACACAGCTTCTGTTATCTCAATTCTGTTTTGAACTATGTTGCTACAAAAAAGAACCAAAATGTTTTGAGTCGTTACAATCATTCTGCACTCTTTAAGTCCCTGTCTTTAGGCCTATCTAAATTCTTTATTTAGTTTATTTTTATATTTTTATTCAGTTTGTTGGAATATGCAACATTGGACATTAACTGACAAAATTTAATAAAACAAAAAAGAGGATTTTTAGCCATTATTCATCACTGCACTCTCGTGTAAACCTTAATTTCGTGACTTGCTTAATTGAATTTGCGAAATCCTTTTTTCAAATTAGTCCAACTACTTAGAAATTAGCGCGTGTTTCACGTAATAATCACACTTACGTGCTTAACACCACTTGAACTCCATACAAACTTCTACATGACGAGGGGAACAACTTCCTCAAATCAATGAAACCTAACCTGCACTACAACTTCACTCTAGTCGCCTCCTTAAGCCAACCCAGTCACTGGTGTAAGTTACAAATATCCTTTCCACACCGCACTCGACCTTCATAGTGTTCCCTGCCTAAGTGGTGTACTCTGTCAACGAGCATGGCGTGCTAATGTCTCACTTATTCATTCATTCGTGCAATACACAAAGTCACCGTGAACTCTGCGCGCGACCGAGCACAATGCGATGGCACTTCCTTGAATCCTTCCCAATAGCGTCTCGTTCTCCCATTTGCCCCGTCAATCTTGACTTCTTTCTGCATACCAAGCAGTGACGATGAAGACGACGATGGCTTGAGAGATGCATTCCATTGATATTTCACTTTTCCACTTTTCCACATCCGGCGTATGCAATTGAGGGGTGGGTAGTGGAGTTTAGCTTCGAAAAAAAGAAGAAACGCCTGCACTTGCAACTCCTTTCATTGCAAATTCACTTAAGTGCTAAAACATGTTCAAGTTGGAAGATTGAAATACAACACAGAAGGGGGACTTAGACTTTACTGGCTTTTAGCTGTTACGTGACCCAAAACGGGACAGTATTGCCCAGGTGTATAAATGCACTAAAATACGGGAATTATAATGGTCCGGCAAGGACCTTCAATTAAAAGCAACTATAAAAGTGGAAAAACAACATCTCTTACTCTCCCTAGATAAGGAAAGAGGATTAAAGCGGAAAACTTTCATTGCATAGGCTACAGAGTGAATAGGGACAGCAGTAGCACAACACACACTCGAATAGAGCAACCTAACGAGGGACAACTTTGGGATAATTCATTTAAACGATGTTTTAAAGCGAAATCCTCTTGGGAAGGCTATCCTTGCATCCTTGGACTTGTACCTTGGATGGAATGGTGTTACTGGCAAAAATAAAAAAAAACTACAAAACTGTCCGCTCGATGTTGTTAGTTTTGGGGATTATGCCATGGAACACATGTTTATCGCATGAGAGTGCAGCCCATTAATTAAAGTGAGTTAAAGGAGTAAAAAAGTTTTTCTTCGATGCATATAAAAAGTGTTTCCTGATGCTAAGGCCCCCTTCCGGTTGCCGTTAATGCAATATAAGTTTTCTACGTTCTAAGGAGTGCAATTATTTTATTACCTTCTTAACTGTGAAGCTACCTTCCTTACCTTATTTTTGGCATGTGAAACGAGCATTTGTTATACTTTCGAGGAATTCATTTCTATGTCGCGTAGCAGAATTTGATATTAGTCAGGTGTTTTAAAAATTTGGCTCCCGACCCTTAACGTTACTTTCGAACCAAGCAGGCAGACAACGAGCATTCAAGTGTTCGACAGACAGATCTGACTGACAAAATACACACTTAAACACAACACGAACATGTGTATGTACGAGTATGTTGTACATAGATTGTATATTGAAGTTGAGGTGGTCTCCTTGCCACTGCGGTTTCTATGGGCCTATTGTGACTTCCTCGTTTTAGAGCTCATTCAATAAACCAGTATTGACGTTCTATTAAGTTCTATAGCGAAAATTTCGGCTTGGAAAAAGGAGTAACACTTGTACATAGGTGCATGTATGAAAGTTTTAGTGGTGGCACTGCATACTCCAGCCCCAACCCCTTCATTTGTTTTGGATCCTTCTGTGTACCAGCCATGTGAATCACTGACAAATGCTGGTTTTTCCTGTTCCCAGTTCCTGCGTCCCGGAAGTTCTAGTACAATATCTGGTTGTACTAACTTAGAATTGGCACCATTTTTTGCGATGAGCAGAGACCATAGCGTCTCTCTTTACGTGAAGGTGAAGTGGTAGTAAGTTTAGAATAACCTGAAGCCTTTAGTACCTGTAGTACATACACAAGCTGGTCTTTGTAGTTTACTGAGCCTGTCCTGTGTAGCCCTTTACTGCGTCATTTGCCACCATACTGATGCTTCGTACGTGATAATTGGTCGTGCTATCGCCGTGTAAAGTCATGGCATTATTTTGGGGCTTAGACCCCAGTTTCTGCCAATGTGCAATGTGTTCCAGTCATTAGGCATACATTCATCTGAGCAGATCCTAGAGATGAGTTGGTGTCAGATTCAGCAGCTTTGTTAGATTTCAGCATGGATATTGCTATCCTCACTTCACGAAGGTCAGGTGGACGAACATTTTGTCTATCATCGTCAATGTTGAATGGTGCATTCTGCCTGACAGCGGGGTGTTGGTCTTCCTGCAGAAGTAGAGTTTTCATATTCCCAGCACCGACTGTGATTCTACTACGAGGTTTCCATTTTCATCTCTACAGGCTTCTGTACGCGTTTTGCTTCCTTGACACGTCCTTTTTACAGTGTTTCTTGGAGTATAAGCTTTAAATATTTTCAAACGCTTCTCATATTCCTTCTTCTTCTTTTGGAGAATTCGATGTTCCTCTCGCTCCTTTTGCTCATAGATCTCACGAGTAGCTCTCGCCTTCCGTTGCAGCGCCGCTTTATACGCCTCTTGTTTTGCTACTTGTTCTCGCCGGCACTCTGCGTTCAGCGAAGACTCTAGCTGTCTCTTTCGGCGTTAAATTTTCTCACAGTGATTCTTCTTTGTTGTTCTATTTGATCAAACGTAAGGATCCTTTTCGATTAGTCCAAAAGCAGCCTCATATCTTGAAAACCTCACAGTGACCAGATATTGATGGCTAGATTTCAGAGTTGGGTAAGGAAAACTACCGTCATTCAGTGCTACACTCGAAGAGGAGAAGGAAATGTAATATGAGCAGGCCACTATCCGCCTAGTCATCGCAGATACGATGTTTAAACATAACACCTACTGCAATATCGGTTAAGTTGGTAACTTTCTGTACATATTTCGGAATACACTCAGTTTCTTGGCAGTTTAGAAGAATTATAAATTCCGGTTTTTGTAGTCCTCGCGCTACACATGGCTATCCTTTACCTGGTCAACGAAGTGCTCTCTTTTCTGTCAACTTCTGCCACTGAACGCCTTCATCATCGTACCAATGTTCCTTGATGCGGTTGGGACATGTAGTATCTGAATGCAGAGAGTTTCTCGATTATATGCTCTTAGTAAGCTCTGGTTCCGACGTTAAGTTTCGCAGCTTTTTCTTTTTGACAGTCTCTGCTCTTAATTTAACAGCAACAAGAAAAGATGGACGGCCAGGTCAATGGGTTTAAGATCCTTGGACCAAGGGCCGGTTTGAAATGCCGTATCCCACTTCGGATACCCAGTTAGGGTTCAGATGCAACTATCTTACCCTAATTCATCTATGGAAGTCCTTACAGATTTGAGCTTCAAATATGTCGAAGGAGCCTATATTTGGTGTCCGTCAAACCGAAGATTCGACCGAGCGATAGATAACCTGTCTTTCGTAGCCTTGATCTAAAATTTCTTATCTACGATAAGTATGCCAAATGGAAATCCGATTTACACTATCAAACGCCCATCATAGTACATAATATAGTTTTTCATCTGCTAAAGACTGCTTTTAAATATCTTTTTATTTTTTTTTTCCCTAGGGGCATATTTATAACTCAGGATACATTCCATTCTTAGTAAACCAAGAGCAAAATAACAAAAAGACTGTATTCCTCGTCCTTTTATATTAAAACACGTAAATAAAAATATCCCAAGCTGAACCTGGCCCAAGGATAATAATGAAATTAAATTTCTGTCACACGTTTGACTTTAAACTTGAACCGTTCGCTTTTCAAGATCAAATTCCTTCTGCCAGTAGGCGCACGTACTCATTACTTAGTCCAATTTTTCTTCCGCCAACGCAGGATTAAATTCCACTAACAATCATCTCCTCAGGATAAAGACACGAAAAACAATGTCATTTTATTTCAAAAACTCTTCATCATTCCTAACATTCCTCTTCCATATTTTTTTTCTTTGTCCAGTTCCCTGGAGGAAAATTCTGTGAAATTTAATCGCATTTAGCAAGTGAGTCCTTCCATTAAGCACGAGAGAATAATTACTCTTTTTTTTAAATTTATTTTCCCTTCAGTCCTTAATTATCGTGTATATCCCCTTAAGTTGTCCTTTTTTTTTTTTGCACAACATTTCCACTTTAACGCGTGTTCAATTTAAAATCATTTTAAGTTCATCTTGAGTGAGTGCCAGATATTGGATGTCAAGTAGATGATGTCTCTCAGACATGTCCCTGTAAATTTTTAACGAGTCATCATCGTAATTAGATACCCGAAATTAAATTTAAACATGATCATAGTCCCTAGTTTCTTCCTGAAACAGTATTCAAAGAAATGAATTGAATTTTCCATTGAAACAACTTTCAAGGACCTCTTCTTCTGTGACATTTTATTTGCTGTGCAGTTTTTTTTTTTTGATTCTTTTAAGAAAAAAAAAACCAGTTTGTGGTAGGGGAAGCTCGAAGGAGGAGAAGAAAAACAAGGAAACATTAAATAGAATCAACCTCATGGTATCTAAAGTTAATAGGATTTCTCTTGGAACATGGGTGTGGTGGGCGGTTTTGCTCCACCACTCCTTGTCTTGTCGACTTACCACTTAAGATTCTCAATTTCTGATAAGGACATTAAAGCAGGAAATTGTATCACACTGATTATGGGGGCAATTTAACCTGAATGGATGTCTTTTTCTAAGTGCTCACCGCGCTATTATTGCTGTGTGGGTAGAAAGGTGTTTGCTCCAAGTCCCTTCTTTTCCTTCTTCTTCTTCTGCTCCAATTTGAGGGAAGAAATAGGAGCTGCAAGCGAAAGAGGGTAAACTGCTCCTTGATAACAAAATGCCAAAAGGAGTCGATGAAGTATGTGTGTATGGCCATTTTGTGGGAGGACAATGCTTTGTGGGCTTATTTGAATGGCCTTTTAAGCGGCAAGTAGGTTAGGTGTAGCATGCGATCAAGGTCGACAGGTACATACGTATGTGTATACAGTGGAAGATTGACTTTATGTCACTACATTATTTTGGATAAAGGTTAATTCACTTCTAGTTAGTCATTTACTTGTGACTGCGGGGGTTGTATGTACATATTTATGTATATCGTGATATGTTCATGAATACAGTATCACTGTCAAGATGCCAAGCATGTAAATCATTCAAATACTGTGAAACGAAGTTAGCAGTCGCAAAATAAGTGGAAAGCATAGAACCTTTCCTCATCTGGAATGCTCCTGAAGTGTAAAACAGTGCAATTACAATAAACTCAAATTTTCGAATTTAACACCGTACCTACTATACTCTGTCCAACATAAATTGTCAGTACTGGGAAGATAGGGATGTTTGTCTCTCATTCGCACTCGTTTGTTTTCCGTAAGGTGCTACTCTAACAAAAGCTCTTACAGGGTTGCCGTAGTATCATTTCAAAGTAGGAAAAATGTGAAAGAATATTATGTAGGGTTACCATCCTATTTTTTTAGATTGAAATTTTCATTTAATTTTTTTGTCGCGTCAACAATTTCTTTTTTTTTCGGCACTTAAGTCTTTGGATGATTTGGAAGCCATTTATTACTACTGAGCACTGTTCTCTTCAGATGAGCGCAAGGATATAAGATGACCAAATTGCAATGTTGGTCAAAATATCTTTGTCCGAGTTATACACTGGCGGCATTATCAACGATTTTTTTTTGATTCATGAGAGGCGAATCAGCAAAGGTTCAATTTTTTATCCATTGAAATGCAAAAATTGTCAATTAATTTTCCAATAATGGAAACAAATTATATAGAACAATACTGAAGAAATTTAAATTATTCACTCACTGCATTGCTTGAAAGTAAAAAGTAAACATCCTATTTTACCCATTGCGTATTTTATGTAGGTATTTTTCAACGTACTGAAAATTGAACCCTAAAAGAGAAAAAAATGTATGCGTACCTACAAAGTGCAAAACATTAAAACATTTTAGAATAGAAAGCATCTTACAATTTTGTAACTGCATTTTAACGTATTTTCAACCCATTAAAAGAAATAATATATCAGATCAAAACATGATGGTAACACTTATCGAAAAAGAACTTTTTTCAAAGCTCTAAAACCAAAAGCTCCTCAATAGAAACCCAAGGAAAAAAAACTGAACGAGTAACAAAACGGACACTGGTAACTCTGAATGCACGTGAATATAAATAGGGGTTGAAATGCAGCAGCCAATCAGCGCACACCAAATGGATATTCACAGGCGGGTATACACATTTTATGCGGGGTTTCTCTCAATTTAGTATGGTGCAAAAATATGACACGCTACTGATCTCTAAAAAGCTCTCCCATAAGACGTGTACTGACAATTTATGTTGGACAGAGTATAGTTATTCTTAAATGCATAACTTTCCGCAAACTTATAAGAGGTTTCAGTCAAACACACTTAAAAGTGACAGTTCTTGATGTTTTGTTTTGCCATTTCCATTTCTGTCCGTTCGTCTGTCTGTAACCAGTTTTTGGGCCTTAAATTTTGATTTAGATTGATGAATTTTGTACACGAGTTCCTTGGAAAAGTGTAAATATTTTCAAAATCCGCCTACTTTTCGAAAAATTCACTTTTTCAGTTATTTTACATGAAACTCAATAAAACTAACTTAATCAAATATGTCGATATTCGTTTACCGTATGTATGTTTATCTTCCATACATTGTGTACAGTAGAGCATGTTTAAGGCCTGTTTTTTTTCTAAAAAAAAAAACTGTTTTTCGACGGTTTCGTCAAAATAATCTCACTGTTTAGGAACAAAATACGGGATATATTGAATCATATGTTCGCTACCATCGTTTGAATATTTGAAAAAAAAAAAAATATCTTAAGCTACGAGGCACGAGTACATATACATATCTAGAACTGGGATAGGGTATTATACTATCCGCTCCAGATGGATTGTAGCATTCTCATTTTTAATAGCACCTATATCAGTAATGATTTCCGCAGGGGTCAGTCCCAGGACCAATCCTGTGGAATATCATGTACGACGGTGTGTGGCGCCCAACGCTACCGCAAGGAGTTAATCGGATCGGTTTCGCTGACGATATCGCCGGGTAACTGTGGCGAAGCATATCCATGAGATAGAGTCAGCCGACTTCTAACTAGCTGAGCACAAAACAGAAGCCATCCTACTAACCAGTGGTCAGACTGTGGAATATGCAAGTTTCCGGGTTGGAAACTGCACAATCCGGTCTAAAGATTCACTAAAATACCTAGAAGTCATGCTCGACAACAGGCTAAAATTTAAAGTACATTTCGAGTATTCTAGCAAAAAAGCGCCACAGATGCAGGCAGCGCTCTCTCGGATGCTACCAAACACCGGAGGGCCTGGATACGCAAAGAGAATCTTGCTATCCAAAGTGGTGAGCTCCATGCATCTGTATGCTGCCCCAGTCTGGGTGGCTGCACTTTCAACAAAGGAATTTAGAAGGAAACTTTCGTCTGCTTACAGGCTCTGCGCAATCAGAACAATTTGCGGTTTGACGAAGCAGCCTTTGTCAAAGCTGGGATGATACCTCTTGACATCCTTGCCAATGAAATGGAAAGGGTTTACACTAGGCTTGTCGCAAATAGGCAAGATACCAGGCTAATGAGGAGCGTAAAAGAGGAAGAAAGGGCAGCATCTGCAGCACTTTGGCTGGACCCATAAGCTGATTCCAAACATTGAAACTTGGATAAACAGAACGCAGTGGGACTGCAACTATCACCTTATGCAGTTCCTGCCTGGGCACTACTACTACCCTTAACTAACTATATGTATATTCCTGAACCAGAGCCGAAGCGTACGTCTTCTCGTCTATAGTTCTGTTTGTAAATCGAGCGGCAATAGGTCTTGAGTGCTGCCGTGGGGGTGACGCTCAACTAACCCGTAATGGCAACACTGTGTGGTCTTTGTACTGCTGGCAACATATTCCTTATGCGTTGTTCGGTCGTTGACATCCATCATACAAGATCATCTACCTGTGATCTGAAAGAGATACCTACTCAATTACCCTCCACTTATCCACCGATGTACGGGCATTGCCGGATGCAAAAGTTTTGTCAAGGACTCCTAGTCTATTTTTGTTCCAAAATCCGGTGTTTAGTTCTTATTACATATACATACAAAGATTGATCGATAGAATGAAATCGTAAAAACACTAACTCACTCATTTCCCCATGATGAATGATTGGAATTTGCACCGCACACCACGGTAGACCCATCTATTCACGGGCTTAAACTGCCTAATCTTCTCGGACGGTGGTTCCGTCAGTTCGTACAGAAGATAAGCCCAAACAAGACAGAAGGGTCTGTTGCCCTTGCTATCTTAAGCCTTAATGCTATTGTTTACAAGTCGTGTAGGAGCATTTTTTTTTTACTATCAAATCTCAAAGGACTCTTCAACCAATTAAAACGGTTACTTAACTCAAGGCCAATGAAAGTCAACGATCAAGGAGTACTCTAGTCCAAATGACCTAATGGAGTGCATTAAAACCCCGCCAAATAAAAATAACCTTATCAAAAATATTCTCTGATCTTCCTCTCATTCGAGGTCTTTAAGAATCACTTTGGCAGCACATTACCCCTTATTCTGACCTCGCATCATTTTTATTGTAATACCAACCACTTCTAACCCTTTTTCCATTTCTACGTTAACTATAATGACAACGGAACCATAAAAACCCAGTCTCGCTTGCATTTAATTCAAAAATTATAAAGCATAAGTATGCGCCACAAGGACAGGGTTCCACCGTACCATACCATATAGCTGATACCAGATACCAGATGTCCTTAATTGTCCGGGATGTACTTTCGCCCCCCCCCCCATCCCCCCATTTTCATATTACTACACTGAGTAGGAGGTGAATAGAGCTTCTCTTTATGATGTGATAAGAAGTCGCAAACTTAATTGAATGGAAGGGTAACGTGCAACCGTCTTTATCAACCAAGGAAACTGTAGGAATATACATTTTCAAGGACATTTAGTAGGAACAGTGTCTTGCCTTGGGTGAACTTTTCAATCGAAAAAAAAAAACCTTGGGCGTTTCCTTTTTTTCTATTTCATAACCACCACCATGCGATTTAAGAAGGAAAACTTTGCAGACAATGTCCTTAATGTCCTTAATGTGTGATGGTGTTCTTAATTGTCTGCGTAAAAGTAATGCGTTTTCGTGTGCGCTCGATATGGCTGAATATTATGGCCGTTCGTTTGGGTACGTAATGAGAAATAATTTTTCTTTTAATAGGATACAAGGATAACAGGCCTGACATGGCATCATCGCAGTTGCTTCTTGTTTAATTAAATATTAAATTTTTATTATACACATTGAAGGGAGCAAGTAATGTCATCGAAATGGCGTCGTCATACTTTCCGTAATAACGAGACAATTATGTTTTGCCGAAGAGTGTTGCAACACCTGCGCTGCGATAGCGGAGAGACGTTGAAGCTGTTGTCCTGCCTAACGAACTTTAAATAATACGTGGGAGGATTAAGAGGTATCGAGTGCATCAGATTTATTATATGATTGATTGGAATCTCTATTTATTACAACAAATTAGTAAGGTATGATTTTGTAAAGAGTAGCTTTTAGTTTGAGTAGACGAAGTTATGCCTTGACGTTATGTCAGTCATCAATCAATTCACGCATAAAATTAAACTGTCAATCGTTACTGCTCCATGTCACACAATCAAGGAGCATTGAACAGCTTTCGATTAACTTCTAACTTATGGAATATTTTTATCCGTTAACTGGGTGGATCCCTATGGATAAGTTTCTGATGTGTGCTGTCCCTCCCATCTTCATCGACTTGCTAAATTGAAGGATTCACTTTAACTTGCACTCTATGCTGCCCGACACTCCTGGTACTGTACTACAGCTCCTTCAGTTTCTTTTTTGCCCATAGCGGCAGGCATCTGGCGCTAGCGACGTACCAGGAAGAAGGAGATGGAAAAAACCGACGAGAAAAACACATGTGCGAACATAAATCTGTCTGCATCCTTCGGGAATAACTGCACATGTTACCTATCATGACCGACCTGGGTATTGCCTCCTTTCACCGTGTGCGATGGTGTGTATGTGTTATTTATTTCACATACATATATCCTTACGCCCTCACATGCAGAGGTATCTCTCTCCCTCACCCGCTCCGACCCATCTAACGACCTGGAAAAATATTATTACATTATTATGTCTGAAAGTGAGTTACTCAGTACTGAAGCTGCTCTGGCTGCTCCTGCTGCATTTGAAGTTCGTATCCTGGTTTTTCTTATGCATTGGGAGTGAGGGTGGCAACCTCGACTAAGGATTTATTCTCACGCAGGGCACATAAATTGTTAAATTTTTGCGAATGCACCAACCCACACATACCGGTCGGTTGCCGACGACGACGATGACTGCAAGAAGGATAAGAAAGGATAAGTGAAAGGAGCAAAGGTTCATATTGTAATATCCGGTGCAAGACGGTCGATCAAGGAGATGCTGGGAGAATACGTATAATAAGGACTTTTTGCGAGAAAGATATCGGTGCAATGTTGTAATTAAGGAGAATGTCTGTGATATGTTTGTTCCCTAATTGGAATGAATGTGATGGGAGAATAGCTTGAGAAAGGAGTCGTTAACGCAGTTAGTGCTAACAGATTGTGATTACTGTTCAGTGGAAAGGTTAATAAAAAGTAAATGCACCATTGGGTTATTTGTGGTAAGGAAAGATTGGTACCTCACTTTTAAAAACATTGAGCGCTGTCCTGTTGTTGGGGTGCAGAGAGGTATGTACATATGTATGTACATTCTTAGGTAGAGGAACATAAATAATAATAATACATATTAATAAGATAATAAGCAGTCCCTGAAATTAAGCCATTCATCCCAGAGAGAAGCTAATTGCCTATTCTAGTTGCTGGCCGTCTGCAGCAGATGTCTTTGACTATCGTTCTAGTCTCCGTCCCTGTTACCTACTTTTTTGATTTTAGGTTATCTGTAGGCCTGGTCGCAATATAGTAGTAGAATTGCAGTCGGTACTAAATAGGGGAAGGGAACACTTCTGCAGACGGCGATGATCAGTATTCCGCATTCAGGCAGAACGAACCATTTAACAGCGGCGATGTTAGTTAAGATTTCCTTCAACCCGATCAGAACGTATTAAGGATAGCGATATCTAAACTTAAATACAACAAAGGTGCTGGAGCCGACGGCCTTGCCGCTGAACATTTCAAGACAGGAGGGGATGACTTGCGCTAGCTGAGCCCGTGCGTCTGTTTGTCACCAGTTTTTGGGCCTGATTTAGCTAGATCGATAAAATCCTTGGAAAAGGAATCAGTACAAGTTAAAAATATTCAAAATTTGGCAACTGCCACCCCCACTTTTTTTCGGCCATGCATCCACAACAGACTACATTACGCCTTACCTTGATTTCAAAATACCATTTACCTCAGCTTACCCTAGCAGAGAAGAGTGGAAAGACAGCCATATACCAAATGCCGAATCCATAGCTATTTACACTGATGGATCAAAAATGGACACCAATGTAGGATCCGGAATCTTTCCCGAATCACTGGGTATATCCAGATCTATACGACTCCCAGATCACAGCAGGGTTTTCCAAGCGGCACAGCTGCCCGTGAGTCCCCCGTAAGAACAATGCCGTCAGAAGGTATCACTTTCTTTATCGACAGCCAGGCAGCTATCAAAGCAATTACCGCCATAGAAATAAAATACAAGCTTTTGAAGTGCTGTCGCGAAGAGCTTAAAGCTCTTGGAACACAGCACAAGTTTCTGCTCTGCTGGGTCCCTGGGCACGAGGGCGTCCCGGGAAATGAAAAGGCAGAAAGATTTAGCAAGAAAAGCTTCATCGGACCCACTTGAACTGACCGACCTCTCCATAAGCACCTGCCCTGCGCTCCCAAGCTTGTAGCAGGGAAATTGGCTATGAGAGAAGCGAACTTGAGATGGAAGTCCCAAGATACTTGCAAAACTGCAAAACAACTAAGTATGTCCAACTTTTGACAAGGCAAGGACCGAGAGAATTATTCGCAAGGACAGACGTTCACTGTCGATGCTCGTGGGAATACTCACGGGTCACAACACTCTGTGGTACCGCCTAAAGAAACTACCTCGGCCGGAAGAAGAAGAAGAAGAGGATGCTGTGATGAGGATGTTATAGAAGACCCACATCCTCTGCCAGTGCCCTTGATTCCAACATTCCAGGTACAAATTCCTCGGCAAACACTTCTTCCAGGATCTACGAGAACCCTGCAACGCCTATACCGATATGTTATTGAACTTCATCAGAACATCAGGATGGTTCGTATACACGGGTAACTAGTAAGTACAACCATGGGAAGTTGTTACAGATATTTATGGGTTAAATGGGCAAGGGGTACTTTTTCTAAACCCCCCTGTGGGTGACCCAATTGGTCAGTGCTGACCTGAGTGCGGCGGAGGTATTTCGTTTCCTCTGCCAACCCACAAACCTAACCTAACCTAAGTATGTAATTTTACATGAAACTCGATAAAACTTACTTAAGCAAATATGTAGACATTCTCTTACCCTACATATCTTTTATACATTGTGTACGACCACGCCTACTTTTTAGCGGCGTTTTTCGTAAAAAAACCTTTTTTCGACGGTTTTATCAAAATAAAAGCACTTCTTGGTAACAAAATACAGTATATGTTAAAAATGTCAAAATCCGAGAAAATTCGTGATCAAATAAGATATTTGAGTAAAAAACTTACTTAAGCAAATAAATTGGTGGGAGAAGGAGCTAGAAAAGGGATAGGGTATCGTACGACCTGCTCCAAACAGATTGTAGCATTTTCATATGTTCTTAAGATCTATTGGACAAATATTCAAAACTACGTTCTAATTTGGATCACATCCTAGAGTTTAGCAACCAGAGGTAAACGAACAATTCTGGAAGTCACGTGCAATTGATATTTAAGCTGAAATCCATCCATTTATTTGTATAGTGATTTGTTTTTTCATTAATTTAGAAATTACCTAGCTCAATCCGGCTTAGTTCACAAGTCTCATTCTCGTGATTGACCCCATAAATCAAATCGCCTAATACGGTATTTTAGAACACAACAACTGACCAATACCAACTGATAACAAACATAATTATTCAAATCGCTATTCAACCAGCATTGTTCCAGGCTATATGTGTTTAGTAATTTACTCGATAGAAATTTATAAATACCTACCATCCTGGTGTGCCACACAGTATTTAATTCCCGTACCGCAAAACACTTGAAAATGCATTAATTATAATTGCACCGCGCAGTAAAACGTTAAATAATTATTGAATATTGAATGAGGCAGCTTGGTGTTGCACTGCATAGTAAATAGTTCATGGTAATTAAAAAGAAAAAAAGTACACCCTGCTCTTTCAATTTCATAAATACGTCTAGTTGCGGTTCGTCCTGAACAAATAATTAACATTTCCGTTCGCGATAATGTTAATTAACTGGGATTTTGTTCGTGGCAAATTGCAAATTTTCAATTCATTCAGTCAGAGTTTTGAACTATAACAATTTGTACCCGTGTTAGTAATTTTGACGGCGAAATTTCGTTTTACGTTAGTTAATGTTATTGCGGTAGTAATATGAGAAGGGTTTCGAGTTCATGTTCGACCACAACCGAGGAAAATCTTTGGAGGAGCTTACAAGTGTTTTGCTTGATCCATGGGACGAAATATACCAGAGTAGGATAGATAACATTATCCAAAGTATGCCAAGGAGACTTTGTGCGGTAAGAGCAAGAAATGGGAGTACGGCAGAGCTGCCACTATTACTACAAAGCAGATCTACAAACTTTTATGTCTTGTCTGCTAGATTTCTCTAAAAAAATTCTAGATTTCCTTGAATTTCTCATTCGTAAAGTTCCTGGAAAAATCATTTGAATGGACACGCCATAAAGAACCTATGTTTGACAACAGACTTATACAGTTAGAGAGTGACATGAGGTTTCCATCCCCATCTTCTACCTATTGCTCTTTTACAAGGCAGTGTTGGGCTTTTTAATGAGCTCTAGAACATTGGTTTTCCAGTTAAGATTCCTGGCCAAAGTGGGACCCACAAGACTGGTGGCGTTTAAGGTGGGAGGGTCTCTATTGCGAATGTTTTATTTCCGTGTAAAGAGACTAGTTCTGTCTTTTGAGGGTTCATTCCCAGTGTTGCCGCAAGAGTTTGGAAAAAAGTATCTCCGCAGTCAGAAGAAAAGTATCAAAAGGTATCATAATAGGAATTAAGAGTAAAACTGCCATTATTATTATTTTGTTAGTAATAAAAAAATGAAGACAAGCTATAATGCCTAAAATAACGTGAATACTCTCAAGTCTTTTACAACAAATTTATCCATCCAAACAGGCGCCAAGTCAACTACAAGAATATTTAAATAAAATATCAAAAAAATTACAGAATAATAACTCACAGTTCAGTGAATAAGAGTATTGCCTGGCATATTACAGTATTTTGTTGTCGAAATTAAAAAGTATCAAAATAGGCATTTTACAGAAATCGAAGTATCACGTCGAAATTAAGATTGAAAAGTATCACTTTTGATACTTTGGTATCATTGTGGCAATACTGTTCACTCCTAGTCCACATTGAGAAAGTAGCTTTAGTGCATTTTGTGTGAGGAGTCTCGGTGAATTTATTCAGTAATCGGATAAATTTTGCCCAACTCTGGCCCAATGTGCATCTATATATTTATTTCAGTGCTAATAATAGAGATAGCTGACGATATCTAGCGATGATTTTTGAAATAGCTCCAAATTCATTTCACATAAAGAAAAAACCAAAATAAATTGGCCAAAGGGAGACTCTCTCCATTTATCTTCTCTTATGACAAATTTACTTTTAAGTTGACGTGTAGTGACATCATAGTTATAGCTGTAGTTAAAGCAATTTCCTCCTCTCAGAGACTACCTCCCACCAAGGTCTTAATCCCCTGATCACATGTTTTTAATTTGTCTTGGGATCAGGACCAACTAGGCCAAATGTTAACTATGGTATGAGAATGGTGAAATCTAATTTTCATTACATATGGGGATTCCCGAAAAAAGTCCCCCATCACACTTACAAGCTAGCAGAACATCCCATCGTCCTGGGGTGTCCTTAATTTTCGTGTTCACTCGATTATGCTGTTTTTCTTTTGCCATCTTGTGTACTGTGCGTGTCCACACAAGAAAGTTTTTCATCCTTCCATCTCTTGCTCTGTGGGGATTTCCTATGAAATGCTGTGCTGCTGTGTACCATCCTGGGGTGATATTCTTTTGGGATGCCTTCCAAGTCTGCACTGGAGATGAGTCAACAAAAATCGATGTCGAGAGAATTTGTTGCCAAGTCAACAGCAACAACAGCGACAACAGGCTGCAGGGAACTTGCAAAACTTTGGATATCGTTTTTTTTTTTCTTTTTGCGCCTGGTCTCCCCGAAACTGTAAGTGTGTCAAAAAAACAGAGGAGGGCGGTTTGCCGCCTTAAAATTGAGATTTATTGAAAAGTTCATCACCCGCCCAAATGATTACAAATGAACAACGACATGTTGAGTGACAACAACAACACGGGATTTGCATTTTGCCTTTAGCTGAGCAAAAAAAAAAAAAAAAAGGATTTATTAAACTCCTTTGGGAAGGTACACCAACCTATGATGGCGATGGCATGGTGTTGTGTTGGTGGTCCCAAACTGAATTAGGAAAGTTTATTTATTTAAATTAGAAGATGCTTAGAGTTTATTTGAAAAAGTTTTTAGCCCTGATTAGGTTGTTGTTGTTGAGGTCCTCGGTAATTTGTGCTAAGGAGTTTCTTTGACAAATGACTTTAATCCGAAAAGTTTTTCTAAGGTCTATAAGAAGATGATAACTTTGTCCTGTCGAGGTGAGAGCGATTTTCTTTTTAAAACAATGGCATTAGGACAGGGAATACACTTTCTTTAACTTTTGCAAAACGTGAGAGCAGGTTTTGATGTTCTTCGTAGGATTTGAAAGCTTAAGTGGTTATTAATAACTTATGTAGTTTTTTTTTGTTATACAATTGTATAAGTTGGACTGAAATTCAACACAGCACGCACAATATGTTGTTACTTACAGAGAGATACGTGCTCATGAAAGGTTTTCCATTAAATGTTTCCCATCTTTTAGTTTGAATAAAACAAATTGTGAGTTATAATTTATTGAATTTTTTCACATATTTAGAAGGCCTATATATGCCATTATGCATAAAATATAACATTATTCAAATGTCCACCGCGGCTTCGTTGGGTGGCGCGCATCCGAAACGTCAAATTTTCCATAACTCAGCGCATAAATCTGGCTGAATGTGACCAATGGCATTACATAATTATGTTGGTTTTCAGGGTCATGGTGGTTTGTAGTTTATTGGCAAAGACCTGTGACTTAAGAAAATTCCACGAAAATAAGTGGGAAGAGGTCAAATTGCCATATTCGGGAATCGCTAGTGCGAAATGTCCTTTGTGGCATGGGCTGTGTGATACATAGTGCAATCCTGTTGAAAACACATGTCGTCGGTGTTCATATTGTCCAATTGAGGTCAGTTGGTCAATTGAGGTCAATTGGTTATCATTGACCGATGGCGCTCGCTATTGGTCCGGCCAACGTCGTTCTCAAAGAAGTATGGACCGATAATGCCGTCAGTCCAAATTCCACACGAAACAGTGACTGTCTAGAGATGCATTGCGATGTGGTGGTAGTAGAATATGTATGGGGGACAATGCTGCCCTCTGCAACCACTGCTTGGGATCACTGTGGGATTTGGAGTGGGTGCATTTCATGGCACCGATTTTTCGACCGCAATTGGTCGAAGTTGATTATTTTAAAAATAAAATAATTAAAAAATATATGGGTTTTGTCGAATGAAATATACAGGTGTTCCACTATCAGAGGAAAAAATTACGGTCAACTTGCTCCAAGACACACATTAAATCCCGTTTAGAGATTGAAAAAAATGTTTAAAACTTTGTGGCAAAGTTCAATATTTCCCGAAAAAACCCATGAAACTGATTATTGCTACCGCAGCATACTTTAAACATACTTACAAGGTATGTACATACATGTTAAACATATACATACATATGTACATGCTAGTCACTGAATGAAATGGAGCTGCATTATGAGAGCGTTGAGGGACAATAACGGACTATTTTGAAGATAGGACCCTCCACTATGATACGGAAGAAGGGCCTAAAACATATAAAGTTACAGTAGGAGTACCACAGGGATCAGTGTTGGGCCCAGCCTTGTGGAACGTTATGTATAATGGGGAATTACGGATCCATAAACCAACAGGAGTGCATATAATCGGCTACGCTGACGATATAGCAGTGGTTGTTGTGGCTAAAACAATAGAGGAAGTGACGCAACACTGCAATAACACAATTAAAGACTTCGTTCATCAGGCCTGGAACTGGCAGAACATAAAACAGAGGCCGTCCTCATAAGCAGCCGCAAGAAAGTTGAGCGTCTAGCAATAGAGGTAGATGAACACACTATCGAGTCGAAGCCTTACATATAGTACCTAGGAGTACTGCTTGACCATAGGCTAAACTTTAGAGAACACCTAGCCCACACAAGTGTAAAGGCCAATCAGGTGGCTGCAGCAATATCCAGGCCTAATATTGGAGGACCAAAGCAGCCTATAAGAAGCCTACTTGCGACAGTTAGCAAGTCAATCCTCATGTATGCAGCCCCAATATGGGAACCGGCTACAGCTGTAAACTCATACATGAGGGGGATTAATTCGGTACACAGAAGAGCATCTCTTAGAATATGCTCCGCATATAGGACAGCATCGGGGGATGCAATTATTGTAATAGCAGCACAAATGCCTATCGACCTGGAGGTCAGAGTAACAAACTGCTGCCAAATATCGAATAGTGGACCACAAGAAAACACGGGGAGGTAAGCTTCTACCTCACTCAATTCCTAACAGGACATGGAAGTTTTCGGGAATACCTTCACAAATACAATATCGCAGATGATCCTTTCTGCCGGCACTGTGAAGGGAAAGTCCAAAACGCGGAACACGTCCTTGCAGTGTGCAAACAATATGAGTTTGCGAGAAACATCATAGAACGAGAGATTGGAAATGCGATAACCCCAAGGCGCCTAATAGGATTCATGCTCTCAAGAAGAGAAGCTTGGGTAATTGCCGACAACATTATTGCAAGCATAATGCAGGAGCTACGGCTGGAAAGCCAAACACAAAGAGCCGAAGAAGAACAGAAACCTTGATCGGCGGTACCGTAGGGGGCAACAGGAGAGTTTTTGGGGGGCGGTGGTTTCGCACGTAAACATGCTAGAGCATGGAGTCGGGCATAACTTCTTAGTTATGCCCATCGCCTCCAGCGCATCAAAAAAATACTAGTCACTGAGCACAACTTAGTACAAAGTGAACTGCAAACCCTTATTAACGAACAGAGTGGACGCAATGTCTTATACGAAGTAACGCTGTCAATTCCTACGGACGGAGTGAGTACTGGAGTGCTGCCAAAAGACCTGGGTATGCAATTCTTATCAGCCTTCTAAATTACTGCAGTGTTTTTCAGACCGTATCAACATCGGATATTGTCATATAAATCAACAGTCAGACATTAAATTCATCGCATTCAGCACCATGGGATCTAGGCGGCCTGTGAAAGACTGGCACATATCTCCCAACGAGGCAGTATCAATTTAATGTGAAATACTGTGGAACTGTGAGCCTGAGAAGCTTGTTGGACACACTGCCGCTAGTATAAGCGTCAACGACATCGCATGGAAGCGCCAACGTTTTATACCGAATTATTTATCTACGAAGCGATTAGTGAAGTCAATGAATGACACTACCAAGTAGGCCGTAGGGTTACTTTTGCCAACACTAAGTAGGTCCATCAAACAATCTCTTTTGCACACTGTTCTATAGAAAGGTACAACCAGAGACTTCGTATTTTCTGGCATTTGAACTTGAAACCACAACCGGTAGACGAAAAACCCACATAACCAACCTACATACATGTCCCTCCCGGAGTCCTCTGAAACATTTAAAAATTCAATTCTCTCGCCAACTGGTAACAACCTAAAACCCCCTACAGTTATATAATACCTACGTACAGATTACATTACAAATCTTCATCAATAACTTAATCCCAATGCTTTTCAAAGTGTATAGATACTATATTATTTCATTCCCGTGCGGGCAATCAAAGTCCTATTCTTCACTTAGGTACTCTTTCAACCACAAAATTAATGTCACAGTCTATTGGGTTTGAGCCAAACAGCCAATCCACTTAAATTCTACAGTTGCTTCCGCGAAGTGGCGTGCTCGATGATCCCATTCCGGCAAATAAATTCAACAAAGTTAGTAGATAATTGCATAAATTCATTACGGGTTTCTTGCGGTGTTCTTTGCATCCTTTGCAACTTGTGTGCGAACTCACTAAGCATAGTCAAAATCCAACATCCTACCAGATGGACATAAGCGTATCTACGTCCCACATTCGCCACACTCTCGCTATACAATTCGCAAAATTCCTCTGATACGTCAGTGGAATTAGTTTACTCCTTACTCTGTGCTACTTTCTAATGAAACGCATTTCCCTTTCTAACTATTCGACATGCCAAAATGAACTTTCGTTATAGTTTTGTCTGTCATATAGCGAAATTGCACCCACTGCACCATTAAGCGCGGTGCTTCTCTTCTGATCCTTGTCCTCTTTTCAAAAGAAGTCCTCGCAAAAGAGAAATTACATTAAGGACAATGGCGAGCAGTCTATGCAGCCCGATGCTAAGCCAACCAGATAGAATTGATATGAACGTAGCACACACAACAACAAGTAGGGACACCTACTCCTTCATTGATGTATTGTATGTTTGTGGATCGATATTGGATGTGTGCTGCTGTGGACGCTGTTGTCTAATTTTTCAATGGAAATCTCTGATTTCGCCAGAATTTAAGGAAGAAATCAGGCATGCACACTGCACTGCTGAATCCTTTTATTAAAATTCTTTAGGGAAAATGATTCCAAAGGTATTTGTCGTTCGGGACAAATTGCATAGGAATATGAGAATCAATGACCTAGGCGGCTGGACATTGGCTACGTACGTATGTAGTTCAGATAGACACAGTTTTATAATTGTTAAGAAAGGGACACAAAGAGTCATCACTGAATGCATACGAGGTAGTTTAATTAAAAAATCTTCTTATGAAATTAACCACACTTTTTCTGATGTCCTTTTACGTACATATGTGTGGCAAGGCTTTTCATTTCTGATGACTACTTTAATGGAAGACCTTAAAACAAAATAAAACAAAGTTAAGGAAATGGAAGAACATCCCGAATTCGAAGCTACATCTGTCTTGCCAAGTCAACATGGAGAGTTACAGCGTTCAAAAACATGTGCAAACGATAAATTTGTTTTATGAAAGTGGGTGTTCGCGCAACACTTCTTAAAGTGGTGGATAAATTCGAGTCGAATAGTTCAGTAAAGAGATCTGCCAACACTCGTACGTCAACGAAACGCAAGATCTACAGAAAGTATCGCTGCTAGAGTGTGCAGCAGAATTCAATTCCGCGACACGTACATGACCGCGGCCTTTCGCTGACCACAACTTCGCGAGTTTTGTGTCATTACTTGGGCCTTGACCATAGACAACGCTGTTTGATCGCTAACTGGGTTCTCGAACAGTTGGAAGCTGACCCCGATTTCAGTATTCAGCGACGAGGCCCATTTCTGGATGAATGGCTTCGTCAACAAGCGTCGAATTTGGGACTATTACACATGAGATCAACTAATTTGCATTGCATCCCTAGAAAGTCACTGTTTCGTGTGGATTTTGGACTGGCAGCATCATTGGTTCATACTTCTTTCAAACCGACGCTGGCGAAGCCATTATCGTTAACGGCGAGCGCTATCAATCGATGATAACCAATTTCTTTTGACACCAATTGGATGATATGGACACCGAAGATATGTGGTTTTAACAGGATGGCACAGGATGGCCCCATGTGCGCACAGCCCGTGCCACAAAGGACATTTCGCACGCGAAGGCGATGTGAATTGGCCACCGAGATCGCTCGATTGGACCTCGTAAGACTTATATCTGGGAAGTTTTTCTAAGACACTGGTCTATGCCAATAAACCACAAGCCACCACTGTCCTAAAAGTTAATATGATCAATGCCAATGGGCAAATTCAACCTGATTTGTAGAGTGATGGAAAATTGGACGTTTCAGATGCGCCCAGCCGTGGCGGATATTTAAATAATGTTATATTCGATACGTAATTTATATAAGAGTATAAAGATACGAGTAGATACAGTGATATCTAGCTCACAGTTTGTTTTATTCAAATTTAAAGCAGGGAACGCTTTATGGAAACGCCTCCGTCTTTAGAGGGTTCTCTCCCAGGCCTTTGCTGCTGACTTAGTTATGCACTAAGTTTTAGTCCGAAGATGAGCCTTAGCTTAGTTGAGCGATGAGTTAAGTCACCTTCTTGATATCTCCCTCACCTTCGACTCCTTCGGCTTCGGGTGCAGTTTTAAATATAAATATGAATATATGTAAGTTCCGTTTAAAGTTTTCTAGAAAATTAAGAAAATTTCCCATGACAATGCATACAATTTTTACACCCAATTTACCTCTAAATTGACTACAAACTCCTCCCCAGTTAATAGCATTTTTGAGGAGCAAACTTCTTCCTTTGATTTTGAATACATTGTAAGCCACGATGACTTTGTACTTTGTTGCAACAACCAAAGGCCAAAACACGACACTTGCACTATATGTATACCATGAACACAACTTTGACGCGAAACTTCTGTTTGCTACAATTTTACCCTACTTTAAGGCGGCACTAATCGACAACTTAAAGTTAAAAAAAAGAAAAAAAAAAAACAATTGTTAACTTTCATCACCAACAAAGTTTACGTCAAGTAAGCAAAAACAAAATAAAAATCCTTTTAAGGATGTTTGACATGACAGCGCCAGGCTTAAAGTTGCTGAAAGTTACTTTCCCATTTTTTTGTTTTTGCCATTTGAATTTTATGCAATCACTTTGTGGGTGCATCATCTCCGGCACCTTTTACAGGCAAGTTCCTGGTTTCATTTTACTCAAGTTGGAAGGTTTTTGAAAGTTAAAAAAAAAAAAAACTGTTCTTCGTCCTCAAAACGCATTTGCGTATTCCAATGACAGGTGCAAGAGGATGTGCCTTTCTTCTTTGAGTGCATTTACGTGCGGAGATTTTCGGAAGAAAAAGCGCACACATTTTTAATAAAGTTCCTGGAAATATGTGTAAATCCTTTTTTTGTCACTCCTTAGCATATGAGGCATGGAAATCCATGTGTTCTTCTTTTACTTGGCACCCACTCTCACAAATGCTGCAAGGAGCAGGAGAACTAGAAAAGATTTATTTATTTTTTCTTCTTCCTTTAGCAATGAATACCATTTTGAGGGGTGGGAGTGCGTGGGTTCAAAAACCCGCGCATGTTACACTGCCAGGTGGTGGCAGGAAATAAATTTTAATTTATCTAACAAACTGGGACGATATAGTCGCCTTTTTTCTACATTTTATAGGAGGTGATGGGCTGCCTCAAGCCCATTTTGGTTAACACAACGCAACCATTGCAATTCCGTGCGAACGTTTGATGGCAAAAAAAGGCATGAATAACTGGAGGGTACCTTTTTTTTAAATTAAATTTCTCGAACAAAAGAAGAACGATGATGATGGTGGAGTGGAGTGGAGTGGAGGTAACCCGTCTCCACCTGTGCGTTTGCATATAAATTGTGATGTAGGTGAAGGTTTAATACCTTGTGGATTATGTTTCCGTTCTCATAGGAGTAGCAACGTAGGTGCCATTGTTTGGATGGAGGACTAAAAAATGTTGGCAAAAGTTAAGCACTTTTAAGGATTTTGCGCGATTTATGGTGGAGGGGTTTTATTTTTCAATTTTATGTGTGAAAGGGAAGTAGGATTAGGGTTCAGGAAGAAATCGTTAGGTGCACAAAAAAGAAGTTTAAGAGAAGCACTTATCTGTTTAGCTGCCTTCGGTAGATGGTGCGACGAATGAGATGAAATCTGTTTCATTTCGTTCTGGCAACTAAGCAATGTGTTCCTACGTATGTTGAATTTTAACAAGCGTCTTTTTTGTATTTCTGAAATTTAAAGAGAAGAGACGAAATAATTATGGAATCTGTGTCTTCGTTGAGCTGTCAGTTCTATTTTATGAGAATATAGAACTAGAAATTAATTCAGAAAAGGATCTGTTCCTGTACACTCTTGCATGATGTAAGGCGATATATGGCTTTTAAAGCCGAATGCGAAAAATAATACCTGATAGCCAATGCAGTTTTGTTTCGAGGAATTGAACAACAGCCTTTTCTCCTTCCTTCCTTTTCTCAACCAAGCGCGCTTAGACAACGAGGAGTCCCTGAAACCTAGGTGTATAACATAAGTAAACATGTAACAAAGACAAGGGTAGAATTCCCCGCAGGAGTTACCGAAGAGCTCCCACCCAAAGTTGGTGTATACCAGGGATGCGTTCTCAGTACTTTTCTATTTATCGCCGTCCTAGATTATTTGCTTCGAAGGCAAGAAGACACATACCAGAGTGTAACAGTTATGCTTTGCTGATAATGGAGCTACGAGTATCAAAAGTGAAGATTAATGGTTCCTGCAAAGAGCACTTCATATACGACTGGATGTTCTGAGGCAAAAACCTATCGAATTTTTTGAAATGGATAATATCTGACACACTTCAGCCTATTCCCGACATTTGTTTCAATTGAAAGCGCTTCCCAAATGCAAAAAGTTCAAACATCTGGGATCTATGACTTGTGATGATGATATTAATAAACGCGCAATGGTGGGGTGAATAAAGTGCCGGGAAAATGCTGTTATCTCCTGTAACCGGAATATGCCCCCAAAGCTAAAAAAGGCTTTACACAGCAGTGTACGCAATGTACAAAAAGTGTGAGGGCAAATTAACGGCGGCGGAGATGAAGATTCTTCGCATTAGATACAGCGTGAGTAACAAGACTTCATAGAATAAAAAGTTCCAAGATTCGAGAAAGTCTTCATGCAAAAGAACCCATCACAGGCAAGTAAGAGCAAAATCGGTTCAATTGATAAAAACCAATCAACCAAAAAACAGGCAAGATCGTTCAAATTCTGTAAAAAAAAACTATTTCAATGAACATTATTACACAATGGAAACAAAAAGTACTGGGTCATTCGAATACAAAAATGCTTGTGTTGATTGCAGTGATGAAGTGATCCTAAACCCGGAAACCTGCCGATTTTTCTGAGCTCAATGTGGCATGGTGCAACGTCTTCTTGAAACCAGTAACCGTCTAAACCTTTTCTCCACATTTGTACATCTACCGATGTTAATTCCCATCGACTGTTTCGCTTTTTCTGAACAAAAAAGGCCCAATGATGGCTTGGTGCAAACACCGGTCCAAACAGTCAGATGTTTTTGCTTTTGTTCAGGTCTTAATTGGGTTATAAATGGATCGGTCGATGTCATGATTCTGTTAAAATATCCTCATTCGTCGATAACCGGGAAATTTCCTGGAGTCGTGGGACATATAGTACTTGTAGTCCTTATTCCTGCTTTCCTGGACTTCTTCTGAAAGTGACCCAACTCGAAGAGATGCACTTTCTATTACTTCGGCTTCGTGTAAAAAAAATTTTGTGAACTGTTGCGGGCATGTAGTATAAAGGTGTTTGTCCACTTGAGAGTACTCTGAGCCACTCTCTAGAGAAATTTCGTAAGTGGACACGGACACGCAGAGAGCTGGTTTACTACTCTCAGCTTTCAAACTTTTGAAGAGTTGCTTGCAAGTGGACAGATGTTATCTTACACACGGAGATCAACTCGCACTTTTGAAACAATGTTCGTATTCTAAAAGTAGCCAGTCACGAGCATGGCTCACACAAATTTTACTCTCATATGGAAAGCTACTCGGGAGTTACTCTCGGGAGTTACTCTCGAGAGTTTACTAGCGAAAGTGCTCTCAAGTGGATACGCACCTTAAGGGTAAAACGATATTGCGCATTTATCTGCCTCTTCAGAATAACTTTAAAATTTTGTGTATCGATTGAAAAGTTTCTTTGAATAACTTCCAAAATGGCTGCGTGTTTCGTTATCAATCGAATGTGTATTCTGGTGGTATCTACAGCCACATTTGGACTTTCAAAAAATCTTCATGAAGTTTTGCTGTCATTCTTTGTTAAAGTTCCTTGTTTTACCACGTCGACTTTTATTCCAACCTTTGACATGAATTCTGCTTGAATTGGTTTTTTTTTCCTCTTCCTTAATAACATGAGTAGCCTCATTAGTTCTCTATGATTTAAAGGCTAAGTTACAACCCAGTACAAAACTAGTATTTGTCACAGCTTGAACTACGACTACTTGAGTTAGACTGTGTTTAACTAACACTCACTCTTACCGTTTCACCCAGTTCATTGGAACGTCTTGGGCGTTTATAAACGGCATGTCGGTGATCTGTCACTGTACCGGGCTCAACAAAATGCCACACCAAACGACGAATAATGTTGTCAGACGGTGCTTGTTGCACGATGATGCTTGTTACGGCTTTGGAGAGGATTCCTCTCTTGTATTTAAGGTGCCAACTGCACCTTACTTTGTATAGTGTTCGCAAAAGTTTTCTTAGGGTATTACATCGGACTTGGGCCTATCGGTTTCACTCATTAAATACAGTGCCATCTTAACTTATATAGTTTTCTCCAGTTACCCTAAACCCACCAGCCCCCAAAGAACTAGATTCCTTGGTTTAAAATTTTACATTTGCTCCAAATAAAGCCTGACTTCATTCTAATCCAACACAGAGGTTACAATAAGCCGAATTGGTGCACTGCAGGATTAGGTCCTCTAAGAATAAACTTGTACAAGGAGTACCTACATATGTATATACGAAAAAGAATTAAGAAAAACCAAAGGTTATTCTTGGAGGCTCTTCTGTGAAAAAATAGAAGAAGCGCCAAAGGCTTCTAGGCTTAGGGGAATGATCTTTTCAAATCCATTAATATCCAGCTTCTTCAAGAAAAACTATAGGTCTTGGAAGACTTCCAGCGAAGACTGGAACCAGGTGGTTAACAGCACGATCCTCAACAGATCATCAGGACCAACAACCATCCTCTCAAATCTTATCACACAGAGTAAACTACATTTACCAATTCATAGCTTCAAACCATATAAATCCGCGGGACCAGACGGCAAAGTCATAGGACAGAATTATGCCGGTTCTTCAAGACAGTATTGTATGGAGAGAAGTTAAGGTGGTTTTCAAACCCAAAGCAGGTAATTGCTCTCACACTAATTGAAAAGATTTCGCACCTATTAGTCCATCATCATTCTTCTTAAAAACACTAGAACGACTGATTGATGTCCACTTATGCAACAGTATCGATAAGGAACTATACGTCAGCGTGTTCCAAGCGGAAATTAGAAATTATTAGATATCCATATCATTTCATTGAGCCATCAAGTCCTTGGATTCGATCTCTATAACTTCCTTGGTAGCCCTACACTGCGGATTGTCTCTTACTGAGATGGCTAGGAATTGTATGGCTGATGAACTCGCAAGAATAAGTGTAACCCTATTTATTATACAAAAAGAGCTTAAGAGAAGCATGAGATAAGGGGGAAAACTATAGTATAAGTTTGAAAGCAACCAATACTTTTCAAAAACAACCCCACTCCTCATATCTCGACCTAATTTAACTCAAATAACTATGAGCAATATCTAAGAATAGTATCGGCCCTTGGATTGTCCATCTATTCATTATCTCATCATTGTGTCCACAATCTGAAGAGTGAAATTGATCCAAGAGTGCCTTAACTAAAAGCCTCTACTTTTAAATTCAAAAAGTGTATTCAAATCTATTCACACCCCTCTTGTGGGCAAACAAAAAAAAGAAAACACATTCCAAGGATCTCTCACACCTTCACAGTGGCCACCCTAAAAAAAATTTAAAGACCTAAAAAATACACGCTTGGCTTAACACACAACACCATGCACAAGTATTTATCCTAGAAAGTTTATTTTTTTCTCGTTTCCGTTGTCCTCCTTCATTTTTTTTCGGTATTCCTTTGAAAGTCCTTTGAGTTGAGATGAAGATAATGTGACAAAAGTGTCCCCATGTCTGCGAGAGAAGTGTTGTCTGCATACCTACATACATACATAGTACATGTTCGAGCGGCGGCGGCGCCATTAGGACCACTCAAGGATAAATCAAATTCAAACCGGAACTAAATTGATTACACAAAAAGTACCTACTACTATACTGTCCTGCTTTGCTTCCCTTTTGTGTGTTGCCATAACTAAAGACGGGATTAGTCCTTAAGAAAATGTTTTGAGATGATAGACACATTGCATAGACTCTATACTATACCCATAATGAATGTTAATGCTGTGTGCTGTGATATAAGGACCAAATAGAATACGAGTACAATTAAATTAAGTACATATACCCAAATTCTAATAGCGCACAACAGAGAAGATTTGTGCACTGTCAGCAGCATGGTAATTGTGACATAAATAGCCGCAGGATAATTATGGAGGACGAACGATAAAAAGAAAAAAAAAAAACGAAAACAGGAACCATGCTAATGCATTTTCGCGGATAGGGGTTTGGTTGCGTTACAAACTAGAGAGATGGTCTTTTTAAATGGATTTCGTGTTTCAAGTAGTCTACCCGAAGGCGTTTGGCAAAAGTTTGAATACAACAGATCTGGGAGGCAAATTATTTCAGCTGCGCAGTGTGAGAGAATGAGCAGGATGATTGGCGAAATTGTGCTAATGGCATGGATATGGATTAGTTCTAGTTTCAGTGTAATGCGAGACGTGGAAGTATTTAAAGAGAAAAACTATGGAACATTGAATCAGAAACTTTGAACTGAATTAACATCTGTTTGGAGATTTACTTGTATTTAGTTGCAAATAGAACGAATGGGATTTAGTTCATTAGAATGAGATTCTTTAGGCGAAAAAAATACAAACTTGAACTTGAAGTTTAGTAGGAAATAAAGGGTGGCACTTAGCTTGGAAACTTTGTCTAGATAACACCTTGAACTAGGATATTCGAGGGGGATACTGAATTCATTTTATATTGTTCGAATCGTTACAAAGTCAAGCAAACAGACACTCCCATTCAACTTTATTTATACCACCTTATGGACACTACTTTATCCAAACTTTTAAAATTACTTTCATCTGTTTCCGCTTCAGATATGGTTATTTATATCTGCTGGCAGGCATTCTCAATGTTTGGTGTCTGATCTTGAATAGAATGATCTGGAAATGTCTTCTTATCTTGTCCAACTGGTCCGCCTACTCATTTAAGCAAACCCAAGTCCAAGTTACTTAAGCATCACTTTGGTACAGAGAAATCAATTTCTATTGTCTGTCCGTCTGTTAGGCAGACCGTCAGTCTATCACAGCCCTGTAGGTTTTGAACCGTAGTGAGTTGAAAATCTGCGGTATACATATGTAAATATATATAGGTACATAACACAGTGTGGGACTAATCTTTCGGACTGGACTGTAAAGCATAGTTAAAACACGTTTAATGATTATTCTTCGGTGTGTTTATTCGAAATGTTCTCCTCCCGGCTTAATACATTTGTTACAGCCCTAGACGAATTAGACTAGACAGTCAACACGAACTTATCCTCTCTCCTCCTCCGTCAGAATACAATAATCAATCTCGGCATTCTCTGTCTAGTTTAGGTTGCCTATATGTACATACTGCGATTCAATTGTCAGTCAAATGCCTGCTCTAGCTCATTTTGCGGAGCTGCCTAAAGTGCCCGTGTTGAAGTTATTTGAATGGTCGGAATGTCTTCAAAAAGAATCCTATCTATGGATCATTTTTTTCAGGCACAATGACGTCTCTGGAATGCCGGGCACTCATAAATTTTTGATCATCATTCAATGAGTCGTATGAAAAAAACGTAGTTATTGCTTTTAGTCAGACAAAATGTCAAAATCAGAGCATTTTCTAATCTTCGCATAAATAAAAACTGATTTGAGTTAATTCTATCTTTTGATATGTTCGAAAAGCGGCGCCACCGACCTTTTACTCAAATCGGTATGAATAAAACGTATCGAGATCCTTGGAAAAGAAGCAGTACAAGAAGTGTTAAAATTTTTAAAATGCGCCCACTGACGCGTCCACTTTTCGAAAAATGAATTTTCTTCAGTATTTTTGTATGAAACTCGGTATAATTTACTTAAGCCATTTTTGTGTGACAAAAAATGGCTTTTACTGCAACTCCAAGGTCAAGGTATAACTGAAGCGGAGGACTGTGAAGTGAATTCCGCATCTATGCCCACAACCTCTTTCATGACCACCGCGGCACAAAGTTTTTCTTTCTGTGATTCGTCTGATTTCTATAAGAAGTAAAGAAACAGAAATAATTGCAAATAATTGACTTCAAATTATTACACCCAGCATTTTGAAATGTAAGTAGGAGGTGACCACCGCATAATTAAAAGAAGGGGGCATTAAGTCACCCCACCACATCATGTAGTTTTTGAATCCACTTTCACTCTCTGCGTCAAACTGGGTTTCTCAAGTGCAGCCAAACAATTTCCTTTGTATATTTCCAATCCAAATTGATTGGAACGTCCTTGCGACCGCTCAAAAACTACTTCCAAAATATAATATGTACTCCACTTCCGCACTATCAAATAACAGTAAAAATAGAAATAAAAAGAAAAAAAAAACACAGATTTTCATTTGAGACAAGAAAATGAAAAAAAAAATTCAATCTGCAATGAATCTATACAACAATCCAAGAGTAACAATAACAGAGCACATATTACCCTTGGCATTTTGATCCTGTGTCCGTGTCCCCAGGATGTACCCGCCATCGCCAACAACTTTTGAACCAGGAATTTCTATTTTTGGGATAAGGGACTTCTTATATACGTCTCCCTAGGGATATCGCCATCGACCGTAAAGTAATGAAGTTCTATCGCCAAGATTTCGGAATCACACAAGGAGTGTGGGACAGTCTTGAAGGTAGCACACACTGCGTAAGGTCAAACTTTTTGTTGCATGAAATGCAAACACTGTGAAAGAGAAATGGACGCAACAGACGACCATAAGGATAAAAAAAAGAAGGGAAAATATGGAAAAAAGTTTTTTTTTTCTGTTTGTTTGAAGCCCATTCCTTATCCACTACTACTTACGTACTCAGAAAGCGAAACAAATCCTGAATAAGGATAATCATCGTTTAGCATAAGAAAAAGCAATACGACGTCGAAGAAGGGGCGTCAAACTACCTTTCTTTGTGAAATTTTCACGGGGATATTGCAAGGATAAGCTCGTTTATGTACAGTTTTTTTTTTGTTTTGTTTGAACTTGCTTTCTTTTTGTTGTTGTTGTTCACCTGGAATTAGGATAACTTCTTGATTTGTTTACCTGAACCTTTTTCTTTGTGTTTGCTATACTTGGCAGGCAGTTCACGGGATGGGGATCATATCATTTTAAAGTGTTTGTTTTTTCTCCTTTAAACTTTTATTCTCCGGAATATTTTTTTATATCATGGTTTTTATACATTTTTTAAAAAAAAATCTTGCATTTTAAGTATTTAGTTTTAAAAATGATAATTTGCTTATGCCCTGTTTTCAGTGTGAGTTTAAACTTTGGTTTAGTTAAACTTCCATGTGAGTTTAAACCCAGCCATCGTTTCTGATTTCTAGTATTGTGCCGCTTTACTTTCAACTGCCGTACCTCCATCTTGACTGTGCTTCATCATATTATACGAGGTTCAAAACCTCTACTGTCTTGCTTGAAACGTGTGACCTTGCCTTTTTGAAACGTGGGACCAATCACTGCCACTTTCTTCGTTGAACTATTGGTTGGGCAGGCACTGAAAGAGTTGATCCACTATGTAACTTCCGCCCATCCGTCATTCTATTCAATCTATCCATTCTTCGTTCGTCCGTTCAGCCGCTCATCAATCTGTCAATTCGTCAATCCGTCCATCCGTCCATCCATCCATCCGTCCATCCGTCCATCCATCCATCCGTCCATCCGTCCATCCGTCCATCCGTCCATCCGTTCATCTTTTTATTCATTGACAGAGAGTCAAATTCAAGAACAGTAGTTAGAGGTTAGAGCAACTGGATATAAAATCAATTTCGGTTCCAAGCGCCAGTATCCAATTGAAGATGAAATACATTGCTAATTTATCATGACCTGTCAGTCTATTGCAATGTTATTATTTAAGTTAGTAGTCTGTCCACTCGTTAACCAATAAGTGTAACATTGAACTTTAGGATCTCTGAACATACAGAGATACACAAGAGTCCTTTGTAATGACACTCGATCAAATTACATAAACGTCACTAATGGGACATTGTTTGAAAACCCTTAAAGGCATATAGAGCCAACAGAAGTACCAGATTTAGAAAAATTATACAGCCATTATAGATATAACATAAATTACAGCTGCATTACAGGCTTTGAAGATAAGACAGAGCAAGTCAACAAAGATGAGGTAGGTTCTCCTCTTTCACCTTGTCACGACAGCTTTTGCAGGCGATTAGCATGTGAACCTATCGGAAAGCGTCCCGTGAGGCATACTAATTATAAGTTTATGTGATCTACAGAGTAGTTTTAAATTGACAATTTTCCTGGAATGTTATGTATACATGAGTACAAATGGACAGATTCTGTGTCTACCTGATGAGAAATGTCCCAAACGTCCCTGGAAATTCATGAAGTGAAAGATATAAGCTCGGAAAGTGGGCGAATCATAAATACCGCCACTATAATGCAGTCGACTGGATAAGAGCATCAAATGCTGTAGTTTGTATAGATACAGACATTATTTATGAGCATTAGGTGACAGCAGAGGGGGTGATCCTAAGACCCTTGGTAATGTATATAAACGCGACACTCTGAATAATAGATTGAAGTGGACAGTTTTATCAATTACTCGATGCTGGATAACCATTCCATAGAAAAGAATAAGCCTTATAACAGACAGAGTGGCGCACGAGACCGAACCCAACCTCTTGCCTATAGCTCGGTTGCAGGAAAACAGACTATGGAGTCATGAAATTCAGGTCGACAGCAGCAGATCTCTCAGGGTTCCAGGAAATCGGCTTGAGACAGCAACCGCACCGTTATCAGCATATGTTTGTAATCCTCTCACGCCTCACTCTTTCCAGATCCAAAAGCAACTCTTTAATTATAAGGTTCCTTAAGAAAGCGATAGTTCACTCTGAGGAGTTCCACATCTTACAATTTTACGAGCCGATGAGTCGCCCTGGCTTGTGTTAATGA
Organism: Chalcosyrphus nemorum; assembly: GCA_949716465.1. NCBI lineage: Eukaryota > Metazoa > Arthropoda > Insecta > Diptera > Syrphidae > Chalcosyrphus > Chalcosyrphus nemorum. Next base: position 50,246,542 of record OX454332.1, read on the forward strand.
TACTGCTGGTCAGCATTCGATCTATTAGCATTGTAAGCGATTCACTCACTCGCAGGGAATTCGCTGATGCCCTGAGGGCTTTCTATAGATAGAAATCGAGGCTTTGTGAGCATTCTATAACATTCTTCTGATTTTACCTCTCAAGCATGCGTGCTGGGATATTGAAAGTTGATAAATGGTTACACTCTTGTGAAAGTGGGCATCAATCTTTCTAGTGTTTTGAGTAGAAAGTAAGAAAGACTGATAGGAAGAAAACGAAGACAACATTCACCTCTTACCACTGCCTAGAACCGTGATGTCTTTATAATTTTTTTTCGGGCACGTCCCCCCTGATCAGAGTCCAACATCTAGTCAGTTATTCAACCTTTTTTTATCTGTCAGTGACAATGATCCATTTAGTGCGAAGGTGCTCTCTAGATTTTAGAGCAATTAAGATTTTCTTTTGGTGTGGTTACAACTACACTTTGTTCCAGAAAAATAGTCGGTAAGGTAGGATGTTTACCTCTCTCTTTCTTGTTGCATTAGATGGTATAAGTTTGTCACTCTTTAAAGCTGTTACAGTGTTGCCATAGTGTAACTGACATATCTCCACAATTCAGAAAACAATACCCATAGGGTTGCCATCAAATGATTCAAAAAGAGAACAAAGTGTTAAAATAAACAAAGCTAATAGATTATAAAATCGACACTGACTGAATTTTAATAAAACTCTAATATTTTGTACAAAATTTTGATCTACGTTAGCAATAAAAGAAATAACTACATTTATTTCTTTCCTCACCACCTTGCGGTAAGATAATAGGTGCGTTTGTTCTAAGGATATACCCAGCATCACCACAACGCATTTATTTTATTACTTTTTGCATCGCAAATCAATTTAATGCTTCAAATTCAGGCATCATAAGTTTTCATTATAAAGTGTAAAAGCGAAGTTTTCTTTAAGGATTTCAACAGAAAAACAAAACGCTGAAAAGAGAAACAAAAGTCAATTGGCAATTCCCTTACATACTCAATTTCAATTACTTGTTCTTGAAAGCACGAATTCCCAAAGCTCTTTGAGAAAAACTACATGAAAAGCTCTAGCGATTTGCCCTGATTTTAGAATGGTAGAGTCCGTTTCAAATCACTATGTCCGGTTTTACACGCCGACTTACTTTGCGTCGCGTTAATCGTGAATTCTCTTTTGAAGAGTCATCCTGTAAGTCTTGTGTTATTACACGTCGACTCTTTTCAGTGTGCTCAATTTGGCATTAAACTCATTATCCGTCTATCTTATCACTGCACACACGGAACGAAAATAAAGTTGAATTGAAAAACTACGAAGAAGAACAAAGAGAAACAAGAAAAAGAGTCGATGAAATTCTACCCGCGACTCACAGGGCTGGTGTTCTTCCATCTCATCTCCTTTCTCTCTTCCACTTATGGAATTTCAAAAAAGTCTAGACTCATAAGTCGGCGTGTAATACCGGACTATGCAATCGAAAAACTGCGCAGAGTGAACATGAAAATGTGTGCCTTCATTTGCTTACTAGGGAATGAAATTTACGAATCGTCAGAACTTTCCTCGTTTCCATCCTTATTTTATGATACCGATTTGCACACAATTTTCGCGTACACCCCTTTTCTATAGTTTTCCGTCTTTTCCATTTACTTTTTCCTTTTTTATGGATGTTATTGTTGTTTCTGAGAAAGTTTTCATTACTTTCTTAATAGAGCTTTCATTACTTTTCATAAGGCTGTCAATAAAAAAATAAAGAAGTTTTCTACATTTATATTCATTTTTTCTACACGCTGTTTTATCATTTGGAAGCAAATTTCTTATCATATCTCAGGTCTCAGCTTTCTACGATTCTCGCCACATTATCCAAAAAATCAGTCTGCGCTGATAATCGGCGCAGTCAGCAACGAATGGTGAGTATGCTCAATTTTTTGTTCACAAGAGATGATGACTGGAAAAGAGAAAACCTGCGCAAGAAACTGCATAGTGATTTGAAACGGACTCTTAATCTGTATCGACGATGCTCATATTTGCAACTCACACAGCGATCTACTGTGTCGTGGGGGAGTTATGGTGCGACGCAGACGCATTTTATGAAAATTACAACAACAAATTGTATGTAATCTTTCAGTGCAATTCCTAAAATTTAATGGTTTTTTTTTTTTTTTGGCGATGGATGGTGGGAATCTTTAAAAGACGAAACTCAGTAACAGTGTGGGATTTCCAAACACTAAACCCACCTATCCTTTTACTCCTGATCCTCGCGGCCGATATTGGGGACCAATCTTTGAGTCCATCTACCTTTGTCAGAAGAGTTCCATCTACGAGTATCTTGCTATTCTTCCAGGTTTGTTCTTCGTGATAATTCATCATCACTTCGTCTCATTGCTATTGGTATCGTTGATCTGTTGGCACGATATTTCCACGCGGCTTCCCTAACGAGGAGGTCTATAGCCACTACACACGCCGCGTTGTATGTTCGGAATGACCTACATACTCTCATTGCATTGATTCCGTATACTGCTTCTATTCTTATTCTGTATAATTTAGTGCTTATCGCATCGGCCCATATTTGGGAGCCATAGAGCATCATCGACGTCGCAAGAGTAGTCTCTTCCTTTGTTTAGGTCCTCCAATATTTCGCATGAAATTGAATGCCATGAAAACATATACTGGCCCCAGTGTGTGGAAAAAGCTCTCCCATAAAGCCTGTACTGACTATTTTTCTGGGACAGAGTGTAGACAGCTACTGATAGCCCAAACGATCTTTTCGGTGTTCATTCGAGGTGACTCTTTGAGAAGAAGATTGATAGTTTCTTTGCCTGAGGAAGTCCACTGTTCGTTTGGATACAGTAGATAGCTGAAATGTTTCAGAGGAACCTTCTATGGCCTTTCTATCCTTTTTTTAAGGATTAGAGTTTTTTTTGTACACATTTAGATACAACTTTTTAACGTTCCAGGCTGAGGTGTATTGGAAACTTTTGGCTTGAAATCTTTCCTGCACTTTCTTTCTAAGGACACTAAGATTCTTGTGGCTTTTTCTAATCACTTGGAGTAGTGGTTGGGCATGCTTTGAAGGCATCAGTGCTTGTCTAGTACTAAAACTAGTTTTACAGGAACTATAGATGGAAGATTTCTTGATGTTGTAAATGGGCTTAGAGCCAGGGGGTAGTTCAACTAGACTGAAGTGACTTATCGATGGTCAAAGAAGGAGTGATAAAAACACACTTTCCAGTCCTTTACCTCCAGGGGATCGTACCAAGTACTTATTGTCTGTTACGAATTACAAATGTGGGTTCACAATCTTGTCAATGCCTGCTTGCATTATATAAAGTTATAACAACCAGCGGAAACTTTTTACACATACAGAACCCACATTCAGTAATTGATTAATTGAGTTGCATAACACTTTCACAGAACAAAAAAACCGCTATAATCATAAATAAAAAAAGCACGTCATCCATTATATCTGAACTCGATCTATTGCAATTGTAATTTTAACGTCCAGTACGAATCAAAACCAAAAAACCTTTTACCTTTCATCCTGATGGCCTCAGTGCCATCAAGCGGACAGAACCGCAAACATTAAAATACATTAATTCATGAAAAAAAAAAAAAAACGATGAAAACACACACCAAAGCCGTTTTAGTTAGATTGAAATTAAATCGCAGAAAATGTTAAAAAAATAAATCAAATTTCATTTAATAACAATTTCTGTGGGTGGAGAGCGGCAAGTCCCTCGCCATCACTTTGAATCTGATTAATCACAATTTTAATTCCATCGAGTGAATTTATATGCACGTACATCATCCCCTTAGAGATGAACCAAACAGAGGATTTGGCGGACTGATGCTTGTGGTGCTTGCCAGTGCGTTCAACATGCTCGTTTAAATTTGTTTAATGTCCTGGAAAATATATATATTCCAAACTGTTGGCGGTTTGGCGTCAGGATTTTCAACGCTCTTCAGCTCTGGGAGCACCCACAGAGTTGAGTTTAAAGTCAGATTTTTCATCCATGATCCTGCAGCTAGTAGCTTTGTGGGGTGTGAATAGTGTGGTTCCACCCCATAAATATGAAATAACGCAGGCGACATTCGTATGACCTCGATTAGAGTTTTTTTTTTGCTGTTTTAAGAAAGGCAGAAAGAAACTTAGGAACTTGCTGTTGTCTCGAAAGGACATTACGCGCAAAATGCACTCATTTATCATCACTGGAAAAAAAAAAAAACTTACAAAGATAGGGCGACTGTCATAGGGCTGAGCAAAAAAGTCCTTTGATGCTCCCTAAACGGGTATAACTTGTAGTGTAGCATTGTCCTCCCTTTTTTTTGTTCTCTTCCTAGAAGGAGTAGAAAATAGAACGTTTTGAAGTTTCCAAACATAAATTATCGCCTCCAATCGAAGGGGTGTTTTTGGAACATATATTTCATGACCGGGTTTTTTGTTTGGATGTTATTTAGAGAGCGGATCTGCAGCTTTACGATTTATTGCCACCTCAAGGCTTTTGCAGACAAGTGCGATGCGATGGTTTCGTTTTAATTATTGTACGATTGCTTTAGGGTGGCGCCTTTGTGGCGGATGATGATTCGGTTTTAATTAAATAAAAAAGCAAACTAGTGAGCATAGTAAAGGAAAGTGATTGCGGCTCGAGTATTATGTCCTTTAGCGAGATACATAAGTTTGCTATGTATCGAACAGTGCATTTGAATTGATTTAGATTGAAGGTGGCTATCATAGAGTCCAGTAAATATTCTCACTGTCAAACTAACGACACACGTTACCTGTGTAAGTCGTACTAGAGATTTATAAAACCCCATCCACCTCTAATAAGGAAACAAAAAATAAGAAAATTTTGTGTGACAATATCTATTGTCTCTGCAAATTTGCGAATCTCTATTGAACCGAAAGGAATATGACTAATATTAGGAGTATGACCAACGATGCAAAGCATTGGAAAGAGGACTAGAAAAATACCAGTCGTTAGGGCATCAACTACGCCTGCGCACCATCTTGCTCTCGAAGTAGATAGCTCGATTCCTCTTCTACTGTACAATAGTGTTGACAGTATGCATCCTTGACATACCCCACCTTGAATTTCAAATTACTCCAACATCTTACCATTGTGTGCATGACACTTACCGCCCTCGAATGTGCATGAATGTGAAGGAGCATGAAGCAAGAAAGCCAGTCTGTTCGACGTCGAGAGTTGAATTTTAATGCTCCTTGATTTGTTCTATAATTATTCTTGCCATTATTTTGGATACGGCTGGAAGAATACATACACCTCGACAGGTTTCCCTTTTTTCGGAAGCTTGATGATCTTTTTCACTCCTTGATTTTCTTGAGGGATCTGATTGATATAATTTCATTTTTGCTGCGAGAAGTAGTGCGGACTTAGAGATCATACCTCCATCGTTCGTCTTAGTGGTTTATCACTATAACGAGATGTTTTCTTCAATCAATTAGCTCATCCTAATTCGAAATCAGGAGGTTCCCGTCTCGGCTCTTCATCGGGTGTTGCTTGGAGTTCCAATCACGAAGGAGCTTTTTGATTGTGATACATATAAACAGTAGTACTGTCGGAACCTGACTGCTGAATCTTCAGCCCATGAAGACAGTGTCCCGATTTATTGACGTCTGTTACGTTTCACACTACATTGCACCACCTTTTTTCGTTGCACGGTATTTGTGGTAATGCTCTTTGAATTTTATTCAGTTTGGTTATGTTATAGTCCTTTTTTAGGGCCAACTGACAGTACTATTCAAGCTAACTACTTGGCACATCGTTACAATGTGACTTACGCTGCACGAAATAAATCCTATCGACTTGTAGCTTTTCAATGGTTTTCTTAGGAATAGTGTGGGGCTAAACCCACCTTCCCTTCTACCACTGGTTACTGCAGCATTTACATCACACTTTGTCGGGAGGAGGGACTTTAGACGTATGTGCATATATGCTCGGGTTATTCGTGTTGGCAGTCGTCTGCACAGCATTTCATTGTACTTCCCAAGTTCTTGTGTGCTAAGCTCCAGCCTATTGATTGTGGTGGGTTCAAGTCCTCACCTAGTCTGTTTAAAGATTACGGCCTTCATACGTAGAACAAGTAGTTGGCTTCATAGTCAATACTGGGACACTGAACGAGCTCTAGAATGAGGAAGTCACAATAGGCACACAGAGGCCGCAGTGACAAGGTGACTACAATCTAATCTAATCGACGGCCTTCATGATATCAAGGACCTTGGAGCATTATGTGTTCCGCTTAATAAGAATTGAGTTAGGCTCTAAAACAGTAAGCATCTGCGTCACGTAGAGGTGCTTAATATTGATTTACATGTCTTTTTCGTGATCAATCTCTGCTTCCATCTACCTTTGTCGGCTCTCCCAAACTCTCTCCCAGTTGCCCTGCTTCCTTCTCAACTGTTCTGCGTCACGTACTCCTAAGACCGCTACATATCCTGGCATGATCTTGACCTAACGGGTCCCATTGCATTGCGTTGCTACTTATGGACCTGTCACCCAGAATAACCTTAAGAAGTAACCTTAACACCTATTGACAAACGTTTGCAGCTTCCTCGTGATAATGACGGTCACCTTCCAGGTTCCACATCTATATAGCAGTACGGATTCAACGTTGGTATGGTACAGTCATGGTTGCATTTGTTCGCCAAACTGTGGATTGCATCCCAAACGCAGACAATACTCCCCAGGTATTGAAACCTCTCCACTCTCTCAACCTTTGTTCAGTAATGGATATATGATTTGATGAGTTTGGTCCAAACTACGACTGAAGGTAATTACAAAAAAAAAAATTATGAGTCGTTGGAATGAAGGACATATTTATAACTCTTTCAATCACCTCAGGAGTTTGTCACTTTTTGCCAGCAAGCATCCTTTAGAAATGTCCTTAAGTTAAATACACAAAATGCTTCAACGAAGGACCAATGTGACATTAAAACTTCACTGACACTGATGCTACCTGCTCCGCTGTAAGTTTGCACCCAAAAAGACTGTCGACATTAAGAGACCTTATTGCGCCGCGGCTGCAGCCCTGTCGTAATTATATTTATTTGCCATCTTCGCAGGACTTGCGTTGCGGTTATCCTGTTGAGAAATTTTTTCTTAAATCTGTCATAATAATTTTTTTCAGTTTTTTTTTTTGTAAAACAAAGTTCCTTCTACCAACTGAAGCACCGAATCGAAAAGAGAAAAATAAAACCAAGAATATTTGAGGACATTTTTTTGGCGAAAGGTGAAAAACTTTATCCTGCGCTGGTGCCGCACCAGCAGCCACGATGGCGATATGGCACAGACTTGATGGCTTGGGGATAATTTTCCGACAGTCGGGTTTTCTAAAAGTTTTCTCTTAGTTTAGGTTGAAGTAGCTGCGTTTTGCGTGCACGCGTGTTGGGCTTTAGAGGGGAGACTACTGTTTTTTTTCCGGCGAAACAGTCTTAACAAAAAGTCTTGCTGAAGGAATTGCAATGTGATTTCGTTTTGACATTTGGATGATTAAGGGTGTGTATATAAGGAAGTTGATGGAGAAAGTTTTCTCCTTTCTGAGAGAGTTCTGAGTTCAAGCTGAAGGTTGCAGTAACCCACTGCTGAAGTGGATCGTCTTTATTGCAATTAAATTGCTGCTCCACTCTAAGCAATTCGTGTTGGGAAATTTTTACCATCATCAGGGAACATCATCAACTTGAGTAGCTATATCCCTATTAATTGATCTAGCGTTACTGTATGGTTTCATGATACGTCATCTTAACTATCAATAAGTCAAGATTACCATCATCAGTAGACCTCTTTCATTTCTTCGCTCCTAGCATCCTTTGGGTTTTCCTACTGTCAAAAGTTGAAGCCTCCAGCCGAAATCAGGAATCTCTATTAATCACACAAAATTACCATGTAACGTACAAATCTTCGGTGTTATCCTTGAGGATTTAATGCATCTTAATACCAAACAATAGGATAATAACCAAAATATCTCTCCTATAAGGAATTTTAAAAGCTCATATTAATCATTCATATATTGTCCTCTTACCAGAACCTCACGTCTTCATCATTCCCCCGAGGCAGAATATCTTAACGCGCTTCATACATCCATTCTTATGCAAATGGAAATTTATGCGCGACTTAAAGCTTTCGCCATCAACTGATAGAGTGGTCTTGGTGGTGATAATATTGGTGGACTCTCGTACAAAAAGGAGTCCTGCGGTCGGGCGACATAAAACTCTATACCACATGACCTACATAGTGTCCGCGTCCGTCGCCGCCACAACCTCTTGGCTTGGTTATCTATTGAAAATCAAGGCATGTACTACTGTATCTGCGGGATGAAAAATATCTCGGCGCCTGGCTTAAGGAGGGATGAAGAAAGGAACTTTTTGGACGCAGTGAGACAAAAAAAAAAAAAAAAGGAAGGATATCTCCCCGTGCTGCCAAATGAATAAATCTTTTGGGGAAACACATAACTTTCAGCGACGACGGCGGCGCGCTATGATGGCGGTGGTAGCGGAGGACACTGACGCTGTTGGGTATAACACTGACTGCAAAGTGGTTTATGATGATAAATGTGGTCATTTGGGGATTTAATGGTATACACCCGTAGTAGGCAACATGCTAAAGTCTAGAGTTTTTAAATCGGGATAAAGTGAGGACGAAAGAAGGATTTTATGGGCGTGCGGCCAGTGGCCGGAGCCAGACGATGTCTGACTTATTGAATCAAAAGTTCGTGTTAATGGATTTTAGTTGTTCTCTTTTAATCAGAACTGGACAGGATGTACGAGACTTGTAAATCCGCTCTTAAATAGGAGAGATTTTGTAATTACCCTCCTAACTGGAGGGACGAGGAACTAGAGGATTTAGGCATAGTTGAGCTGATGGGACTATCTGCGTGATTCTAACAGCGGACTTTCCTTTCAGCGTTGCCAGGGTCAAATGATTGGGCACAATGCACCCGAATTGTGTGCAGGGCTACACACACAGGGGTCACCTTGTTCTAGTAGGTACGGCTGCTGAGTCGATTTTGGCAAGCTCGTTTGGTTCCTCGTTGCCTGGTTCCATCGTGACCCAGCAGAGCGTTACCTGTTTTAAGAACACTGAGCTTTTCTCGACTCGACAACGCTTCACAATCGAAACGTCTCTCTGAACTTTCAATATTGCCAGGAAGTTGTTCTCGAAAAGATGTAATTTTAATAAAACTCATTCGCGTTTAAGAGGTACCGGTGCACGCCGGGATAAATGGTTATCATTGGACCTATACCACTCTGCGGAATAGGGAATTGTGGTTTTTCTAATCAGAAAAAGAAGACAGAACAAGAACTTGGAATGATACTGCAGAAAAGTAAAATAGGAATAGAATTTCATGTGATGAGAATGGTTATCAGTTCAAGGAGCACGTTCGAATACTATTCCTTCAACTTATTCTCTACTAATAACGTTCAGTTGAATAAACCCTAATGATGGCTTCATGCATCCTTGCCATTAATATTTGTGCTCCGTATCCGATTGATTTCACAACTGAATGCATTCAATTGGCCACCGCACCGATGTCGCTCATTCCTTTAAATTTTCGCCCGAAAAAGTATTCCTCAGCAAACCTCATTCACTCACTCACTGTTCCTCTGCCAAACATTTTTCTCCTCCTGTTGTTCCACATTCACCGTAAGCACATGCATCACTCTGTCGGAAGGGGCCTAAAACCGCTCTCGAATATCCTTGTACACACACACGCTATAGGTGTTCCGAATAGAGTTGTATTCAAAGTACAACCACAAGTAGCTCTTTATATGTATGAGTGTAAGACGAATGCCAATAAATTGGCCAATTTACCGATTGCAAATCGGATACACTAGGGCATCTTGCTCTTACTATCTCTATGTCTCTCTCTACCTACAGTCCTTGGTTTTTATTGTGCATCCACAGCTACGATGTCGTCTATATATGTACATGCCTACATATATGCGGTAATAGGTGGCTTAAGTCTGCAAACATTTTCGGAATTTCCTTAGACAATTCCATTACCTCGAGACGGACACATTCGTTGGTAATCCATACCAAAGGTGGTTGATGCAGGATTTCAATATTTTTTTTTCTTTCAATTTTCATTCTTTCGTTACTGTAGTTTTTGTGATTTCAAGCAGGCTAATCAAGAAGTGTGCATTCTCTAAAAACCACAGAGTGTAAACAGTCAGGGGTGCCTGAAATATTGCCACTTCTTTTAATTAATAAATTTGTACAAGTACTTTCAAAATTTTTACTTTATCACACAATAAAGTGTGATTGAATGCTTGACAAAGGAGTAGCGTCATTTATGAATCTATTTTCATCAAATCTCTCTTTTTCCCTAACCAACAATGATATTTTAAGGGAAGATCAACAACCATAAACCTGTGCGCACATGAAAATGGTAAAAAAGAAGTTAATGTTATTCCAAACTTTCAAACTTAAAGCACTTGGGTTTCAACTTGGTTATATTGTGTGGGTCAAATGCTATCTTTCAAATAGAGAATACAAAGTAGGTACTCTTTAGATGCTCGATATCCGACCGCTTTATAACCATCTGGAATACCTCAAAGTAGCCATCTCATTCCTCTGATCATTATGTTTATCAATGACGGACTGTATCATTAAAAACTCTTAATAATCTATCTACCCCGATGACATGAAAATATGCAGGCACAGTTCCTCCTCGGCTGATTCTCATGCTCTTCAATCTGATCTGAATAACTTTTCTCTTTTTCCCATTCGTTATACCAATCCTTGAATATACTAGCCAAATATGATCACCTTATCATGATACCCATTCCCGTCAAATTGAGGCTGTTGAACTCCTCTCCATCTCCCCCTTACTTACTTACGTCCTGTATCCCCTTGTGGGTCCTAAGGGCCTCTACAATGCCTACGCGCCATCGTGTGCGGTTTCTGTCAAACTGCCTCAGGTCTCCTCAACTCTTTCGCAGTTGTCGGGCTTCCTTCTCAGCTGTTTTGCGAAACGTACTCCTAGGATCGCCGCATATCCTGTTACCTATGGACCTGTCACCCTTTTGGAGAGTGTGGCCACTGCCACTTTCGTCGTCGTTTGGTTTTGCTTATACGTTCATGGCCCATTCTCTGATAAAGCTGTTCATTAGATATCCCCTTAGTTTTAGTTCATTTTAAGTTAAAGTTAGTTACTATTTAAATCCAGTTAAGAAAAAAAAAAAATTGGGCAAGTGCGAGGAGGACCTCGTGCAATAGTGTTCCGGACATTTTATATTGTCATTAAATAGAAGGCAATTTATTCATATTCTGCATAGGTACACCTGATACTGGTTTTGATATGAATAATGTAATGTCTTGTACGTAGGTATGTCCTAGTAATACTGAGCTGACATTCCAGTCCATTTTAATTTGCACTTTCGATATAGAACATGTATTGTATTCGTGCAAAAATTGGAACTCGAGATTACTTTGATAGAGAAGCTCGTTATAGTGTGTCTGCCGATTTTTTTTCAAATGTTTGGCAAGCTTTTTTGTTCAACAAATTTTGTCAGAAAAAAATATTTCTTACATATATGGAGCCCTTGCAAAATTCTCTTTAATTTGATAATGATCATGATGAGGAACAAAATAATTTTTTTTTGCCCTTCATACAAGGTGCCCAAAAAAGGGCTCCCAAAAAGAAATTCATTGCCACCATCTTGTGCAGGCTTCCACATAATGCATACATAGCGAAAGTTTCAGCTCTCTATGTCAAACGGTTCAAAAGTTACAGGGCTGTGACAGACTGACGGACAGACGGACAGACAGACACCGTATCAAACCCATAAGTGTTCCGTCTTACCTTTTAAGGTCCGGAACACTAAAAAAAAAAAAAACATAAAATACAAACAAAATTCCTGAGGGAGAAAAGTCTAGAATTATGGCCCGCAGGATTCACCGATGAGTTCCTACTTAAAGTCGGTATACATCAGGCAAGCGTACTCAATCCTTTACTATTTATTACAGTGCTTGATTATCTCTCTGAAGGAAAAGTCACTGATCCCTAAGTGCATCAGTTAGTGGATGAAATGCCGGGCAAACTCTGTTATCTCCTGTTTCCGAAAAACGCTTCCAAAACTGAAAGAAAGAATCACAAAAATGCAAAACCCTATTATTTGATTGGCCTCGATGACCAAGAGTTCCGCAACTGGTAAGCCGGCCGGTACTTCCTTCAAACGTCAAAGCGGACCAGGCTTTTAGCTTTTAACAGCTATACGTGTTGTATGCAGTGTACACCTGTCATATATCAAAAGAACCTACAGTTTCATGTTGTATTCAAAAGCAAACGTTTTTTTAGATGCTTTCTTATGGCAGTAACACTCTTGGATGTTTGTCCAACGTTCGTAATGGGGCCAGCAGTTCGACACACTAACCAATTAGCCATGTACCCTAATAAAATTCACTAAAACAAAAAGTTGCTTTATAAAACCGTCGCATACTGTATTAGAATCGAAAACGAATGCTTTTCAACGAATGGACTAATAGAATTGTTGTGTTACAGTGTTCAAGTCATCTAGAAGAGAATCGTAGAGAACGCCATTAAATGGATTCCAAGAGTCAGCACCATTAATATATTTACTTGTTTTTTTGTTTTTCTCCAAAAAGTTTGCCTGCAGGTCTTGACTACAGGCGCTCATATGACTTTGGATTCGATGTATTATTGTTTTGTTACTTCCTCTATACAGTTGTGATGCAATGACTTTTGCTGCAAGTCCTGGTATGCAATAGGTGTAGTAAAATTCGATAGGAGAATGAATGTCCTTAAAGAAGATGCCTTTTCTGGGCGACGACAAAAGAGAGGAATAGAAACTTCATTTGTATAGGATTATGTTGATTTCGAAGAGATTTCCATTTGAAATCTAAATTCGGTATTCAGGTGACAATGTTTTGCTTGGACATCGTTCCATCAATAAAGGATTTTGTGCAGGTTTAATGAGTTTTAAGTTAAATGGCTCCCTGGACTTTAGTGATAACGAAATCATTTGATACTAATTGATGAAACGTCTATAAGCTGTTTAAAGCAGCAATAGATAGCTCGATAAGGTCACATTAACAGTAAGTAACCTATAGAAGGGTAAACTTACGAGTAATCATTCAACACCTTCATATGCAGGTAAATACCTAACGATCTTAAGCATCATTTTGTAAGGGTATAAGCCCAACTTAGACTATAAGACTTCAAATTAAACTCAATACATACTCTGATGTTAAAGCTAAGAATAATGGTGTAAGCGATCGAGTTTAAGGCGAGGAGTTTTAGGGTTAAAATTAAGAAGAGTACGGCTTGAGTTTCCCAGGGTACAGGACCTCGATTCATTACAGCCAAAGTTTACTGTGTCGGTAGATAGAAAAGATAATGGTGTTCAATGCTGATGAGTGAGAAAAAAGTCTGCAATGACTCTTGGTCTTGACAGAGCTTCTAGGTAAAGGTACACATCTTTTGTGTACAAGGCGCTATAAATGGCGAAACACCGGAAATTGAGTGCATGTTTTTGACGTTACGACAAAGCTTACAAGACGTTCTACTATGGCTCGGTATAGGGTACAGTGTAAATTTCCAACATCCTTGCGGCAGAGTTACTTAGCAAAATCTTTGCCATATCAAAGCCCCCGGACACAAGGTGAGATGTGGACTATTGCTAGGTCATATCATACCCAAGCAAATTGTGAACAGAGAGAATACTTCACTTACAGCAGTAGTCGGAGTGAAACCCAGATTGACTACCTTTGGGTGGCTAGTTCCATGAAACCTGGGCTAAAGCGATCGCCCAGCAACATCTTCTCTTCCTGAAAAACATTCTTATGGAGAAGGAGAACACAACCAATAAGCATACAAAAGTTGCTGAGAAAATCAATTGATACAAGCTAGCTAAAGCAAAATATGGTCAAACTGCTAATCTAAAAATACAGATAAAAAAAAGGTGGCGAAATTCTCCACAGATGGCAGCAGTAATGTGAAGGACAAAAAGCCGTGTAGAGCTGCTTTTCATTCTCACTTGGTGTAGTGATATTTGGAACTCGTATTAGCATTCAATATTCCATGGTAATGGCTGAATTTTCGTTCGTGTTGGACTACACAATGTATTCTCTGAGAGAATTCTTTAATTTTGTTGCTATGGTCGGGACTTGAGCACTAAACATTTAGATCTTGGTCCATTCTGGCCTCATATAACCCGTATTGTGTGAACTTATATTAAGCTAATGTTTGAGAGTTTCGCCATGAAGGATAAGATATCCAAGCCGGAAATTCAAGACTTTTTGCCTTGGTCGGTCTCTAAGAAAAAAACCGCTCCGAATAGACTAAGTGTTCTTCCTGTTGCCCAGTCCATCCGTCATATGCACTGTTGCAATGGGATTGATATCTACTTCACGGCATTCGAGAACCTCCACATGTTGCATATCTGCCCGTAGTCACTTTCCACATGCAAACACTACGGTCAGTATCCTTTTTGGCTTGCTACCTAATTTATTTTTACGCGGTAGGGTAGTTACCCCTACTGCACAGCCCCCAACCTGGAGAGCCAGATAATATGAACCCCTAGGATGCGGATTAAGAGCTATCTGATTTGAAAATTTAATATCGTAAGTACATTTGTTTCTTAGAAATTGGGTCAAAAATATGTAATATCAGCTAAAGGAAGGGGTACACGTGTGCCTACTTTCGAAAAGTGCTACCTTCCTAGAAGGCACTCATAATATATTTTTAGTTGGACAGCAAATGTTAACTGAAAAGTATTATATGATTTGATTAATTTGAGAAACAGGTAGCTATATCTATAGATAAATTGAAAGATACACAGCTTACAAAAAATTGTCTTCCAGTATACATATAACATCTACCAATCCATATTTAAGTCTTTAAAAAAAGAAATAACATAATTTAAGATTAAAAGTTTTCATGTACTATTTTTGCCTGATATTTTTCGACACATCGGGTTCATTAAACAAGGGTATAGTCGGGAGGCGCTTATAAGTTAGTTATGGACAAACTAAAAAGCGCTATATCAACGCCACCGAGAATGATTAATACTAAAAAAGCGAAAAAAACCAAACCAGAGACTAACTTCTCAACAAGGTGCCTATGCCTAGGAGAAGGAAAGTCCAGTTCCAATTGAAATAAACTCCAGAGAAAACATATAGACTGACTGTGCATGGTAGACGCAGTAGGAAATAATAATTTGCGACAGACTAGACCAGTATACCGAAGGAGACAACGGACTTTCCAACGGTTTCAGAATGAGACGAAGTTTTACCCATAAACAAGCAGTTTACCGTGAGGATCAGATTGAAAGGAGAAAAAGCAGTACTGTGGCGTAGTTACCCTCGACGTAAAGAATGCCTTCCACTCTGCCAACTGGAATTTCATTTTAAGAGCGTTTAATATGCGTGTGGTAAGGTATACTCGTACTATACATATACATATGTATTTATATTCTACGAGACTGAGAAGGTAAGAACCTCTTCTTCGAAAAAAAATAAAATCACAGGAGGAGTACCACAGGGATCAGTGTTGGCTCCAGCGTTGTTGAACATTATGAACGGTAAAGTAGTACTACGATGATATCGCGGTGTTGGTTGTGATTAAAACACTAGAATATCTCTTAACAGCCCATGATTGAATATTAGAAATATATTCTAATACATAAGTGTTTATAGAGCTCAAGGACTATATTTATTTTGCAACACAATCAATAATATGTAGCAGAACCAAATAACAAATTGCTATTTTCTTTTATTTCCATTTAATTTCGCAAACTTTAAATTTAAATTCAAAACGTGATAACCTACAATTTTTGCACTTTGAGCCAATATAATCTCATCGATTCAAAGTTCAATGTGCTACTAGCACGCCATGGCCATTGCATGGAATGCGTTACTTCAGCATAAACAAGAAATTATCTAGTCCTTTGGCACGCTATCCTTCGAAGGTTTCCTTTCAACATGTTGTTAAGTAGATAATGTTGCTTAAGGAATGTCGACGCAGTCGCAAGTCCTTTTAGACTCTTTTCCATGATATTTCCATATTCCAGTGGAATGTTGTGAAACAAATACGAAAATGTTTCAAGTGATAAGGTGGGTAAACATTTTTGAAGAGCCTTCGAAAGTCTAGTTTACAACCTTCTCTCGCAATAAATAAAAGTTGCCAGAACAGAAAATACCAAAGCCATTCACAGTAACCGTTTGGCCCGCGACGTCTTCGAAGAAAAAAGGTCCGTTGACTCCTCCAGCGAAAACAGCACACTATACAGTGACTTTGAGCGGGTGTAATGGCACTTCGTGGGTTACACGCGGATTTTCAGTGCCCCAGAAGCGTAAATTTTGCTTATTTACGTACCCGCTAAGATGGAAATGGGCCTCATCACTCATGATTATTTTTGATGAAAAATCATCTTCCTCTTGGTGGTGATTAAGGATGGCTTGAGCGTATGTTAGACACGATTGGCGGTCAGCAGCTAACAGCTGATGCACCGTCTGGACTTTGTACGGAAACATCTTTCAATCTTGTACCAAAATTCGCTGTAAAGACCGTCGACTTATACCAATTTGCGTGGCACGTCGTCTGGTCGATGTCGACGGCGCTTCCATGACATCTTCGGCTACAGCAGCAATATTCTCTGCAGAACGGCTACTCCGGGGTCTGCCACGCCTGGCAGTATCTCGTGTTGTGCCAGTCTCTTGGAGGCGAGCGGCTAAACGCCGCAGTGTTTCACCAGTAGGCGTTAGACGGCTAGAAAATCTGCGACGAAATTCACGTTGTGCCAAAGTCACCGACCGATTATTGCTCAAATAAATAGTCACCAATATTCCGCGTTCTGGAGCAGTGTAGCGTAACATTGTTTATTAACGTGTATTTCGCATGTGTTTACTACACAAATGTCAAAACAGAACTGACATTAGGGGCCAATCGCAAAATTTATAGCATTTTCTGATAGGAGGATTACTTTTGCGCCACCTGTTATTATAACATATTAGCTGTCGAACTAAGAAGAGTGTCATATTCATCAGAGTTTACGTCAATATTCGCCAGTATCGTATAGACAATGTTAAATATCTATGTAAATTTTTTTTTTTTTTCAAAAAAAGAATACGGCAGGCAATCGTCATTATAGTAAATGATGACAATATATTACTTACTTACTTAAATCCTGTATCCTCTTTTGGGTCCTAGGGCCTCTACAACGCCTACGCGCCATCGTGTGCGGTTTTTGGAAATATGACTCAGCTCACCCCAACTCTTTCCCCGTTGCCGTGCTTCCTTCTCCACTGTTCTGCGCCACGTACTCCTAGGAAAAATGCTACAGTGAAAAATGCTACAATCCGCCTGGAGCGAACCGTATGATACCCTATCCCTATCTTATTTGGTCGTGTCAGTGGCGGTGGAAAATGTATTCCTAAAATTTTCTATTTTGCCCTATAAACTAATATTTTTACTCGAAAATTAATTTTTGAAATAAACGCCCCTAAAAAGTGGGCGTGGCTCAAAATTTAAGGCCCAAAAACTGGTGACATACGGACGAACAGACGGACGGACTTAATCGACTCGGCTAGTTATGCTGATTATTAATATATATACACTTTGTTGGGTCTATCTTTAATATTTCTGTATGTTACAAACTATGTATCAAACTTAATATACCCTTAGGATAGGATATAACAAAATTGGGTACTTAGTCACCCCACTGTATCTCTCCCTGTTTTCATGTATTCTAAAAAAATGTATACCATGCCATTAAAAGATTTAATTCTGATAAAAAATTTAAATTTCAACCAAATCCGCCAAGTAGTTCTCGAGCTACAGAATTTAGAAAAACGCATGGAATTCACTTTATTCTCTTCCTTTGCTGCTATTCCATTCTATTTCGATTTTTTAAAAAAAATAAATAATTTTCCTGAATGGATCGTACTTATTGGTTGTATGCTACTATTGAAAACTAAAATAAATTTTTAAAATTATGAATGCTATATTCTGTTGCATGTCAAGTATTGTTCGTTTTAAACTTTACTTAAAGCCATGTTACATGCTTTTTGAGCCAAAAACATGGTACGCCATTCCATAGTATTTGCCTAAATTACATGAAATATGCAATTTAATCAAAATTCCAATGAAACCATTTTCGACAAAATCCCGTTTTTGTAAAAATGACTCTAAGTAAAGCTGCGTTAATAATAGATCTAGAACGAGAATTTTAATTCCCCCCTTCATTTGCTTAGTCATACAGACTGACTGACGGATTAAAAAAACCGACTTTTTTACAAATTCAAAACTTAACCTATATTGTAGAAATGGATTGTATGTACATAATACAGTTAATACATTGTATATTACATTGTCCATAGGCTACCCAAATTTAGGTGTATGACGTGATTAATATTGCCAGAAGGAAGCTTAGAAAACAGCCGGAACACTATTGTGCGAGGCCCTGCTCGCACTTGAAAAATTTGTTTAAGATTGCTAATATTTAAATATTTAGTACATAGTAGATATAACAATAAGTTACCACCTTCCTTTCCATCCCTCCTTACCTTCATTCTTGAATAGTTAGCTTTGCAAGTTAAATCTGCATTCTCAAAAGTTAAAACCTAACGACTCTTTACGGGAAAAAGAAAGGCTACCCACAGATTTTAATTTGGGATACTAAAATGTTTACCCACCCCAATATCAAGGAGTCACTGTAATTTTTTCTTTGCTTAACAATGGTCACTTAAGTCATTACCTCGTAAATACTGTTGCTGTAAGTTATTTCGTTATTTCTCTACCTATTCCTTTGACCAGGGTCCACTTTCTGAAAACCATTCCAATTATAAAACGATTTACAACCCGCAGTTGTCGCCATCAAAGTGTCGCGTCTACATAGTCTACGAGTACGATTTTCCGCACATTTTAAGATTCCCACTGTGGAACGAAATAATGGACTCTGAATCCGTATCCGATTCCTATGGGAGCAATTATACGACTTTCTTCCTATTCTACTGTATTCTCGTAGCATTTGTATGTACTTCATTGTTTCGATATTTTTGTCGTCCTCAACCCCACCATAACCGAAAAGTTTTTCTATTGTCTTTTGATAAAGAAAATTCTAGTCTGGATTTTGCGCGAAACCTCTCTTAGATCACGTACATTTAGATACAGATACAACAAAGAAAAAAAAAGTTTTTTTTTCTTCTTTGATATGCATTTTTAAAGAGATGTCGTGATTGTTTGGGAATTATTTTTTTTTAGCTTGAAGTTAATCGAATGAAGGACATGGCAGGAATAGCAAGGATCTGATCTATAATAGAATCTCTGGAGGAGGAAGAGAAGGTTTTTTATTCATTTATTTATGTTAATCGACAGTTTTCCATATAAAAATGATTTTTTCCACGGCAGGACTTTTAGCAAATTTTCATTGTATTGAAAATAAGTTTTAAAAATATTTTCACCTACACTAAAGCAACCCATCGAAAAATGAGCCGTGTGTCGTAGCTACAGGCGATGGGCTACCCCGAGTATGACCAGTAAGCATCTGCGCCAAGTAGAAGTTTAGCTCTTCATGCTCCCTTTGTCGCATGGGTCTATATTGGGGATTAATCGTTGCGTCTCTGTCTTGAGTTTGGTCTATCTTGCCATTCTTCGAAGTTTGGTTTTATTGGTACCAACTTCACTATTAATTCGACTCGTTGCTATTCATATCATTATCCTGCTGGCACGATCGTCTTTTTGAACGAGATGGTCTATTGGCACCATTCCAGCTACTACCCCAGTATCTTCTGTCTTAAACTCGCTGTAAAGGGCTTGTGTTGTATTTTCGTGAGGGGGCACTTCCTAATGAAAATTGATGTACACCAGGGAACCGTCTTTAGTCCTCTACTACTCATTGCATTGCTAGATGATCTTCTTGAAGGAAAAATGTGATAAATAAAGCACTTGATGTAAGAGTGGATGTTTTATAGGGAAATAGGTACCGCATTAGTTCAAAGAGCATCAAAGATCCATATAGACTAGTTCCAGACATTTACTTGATGTCTGAATGTTCCCAAATGCGAAAAGTTTAAATCCTTCGAATTATCAATCAACGAGCCTACACAATCGTGAAAAAAAAACACACGAAGAAACAACTGGATAACACAAATGGCGTACAATACACGGTGACGGGATGATCAGAAACCGGGAAGACTGCCGGTACTGGCAGACCTTACAGGCGGCCCAGTAGGAATGCAGCAAAGTAGGAGGGTTGTGATCCTCTTACTTCAGAGACCTGTACCACAAAGCAACAAGTAGTTGTTAAATCATTGAAATTTGACAGTTGTCCTATTCAGATTTGACAGTTGAAGTATTTCACTTCTCTATTTAGCAAGCACTTGTTATTTAATGGCGCAGGCTTCAGATCATAACCCGGCCTAAAGAAATAAGAACATGTGGCTGTCGAGATATTTGAAACGAATAATTTAATAGAGTTTTTCACCAAGTATTAGATAAATATTTTTGTTTTAGACAAAACAAATTAATTGCTGACTTCCGACCGCATTCAGTGGTCGGGGTGAACATCACATTATAATGGCAATGTAATTAAAACAAAAATGAAATCAATTCCACACACGCAGGACACATCATTCAATCTGATAGTAGAGGATTTGCTGCTTTAAGTGATATACGACGAATATAGTGGCGACATTTATGCGGGTACTATACATAGGTGTTTGCAAAGCCAAACTATTTCCGCACCCTAATGGTATATATTTTGCATTTCTAAATTAATGAAATTTTCCAGTGAATTAAATTGCTTTCAGGGAGTCCCAACAAACGTGGTTAGCACAAATAATCACAGGTTAAAATAACATTTACACCAAAACTGAATTTTTGTTGTTGTTGTTGTTGTTTTGGCCGCTGATTGTATTTTGAAAATTTTCATTAATTTTCCCATCCGCACCTGGTAAACGAATCTGTGTGAGTTTTTATACTTGATGGCGAATATAATTAAAGTTAAAATTTGCATAATAATTTCAATCAGTTAATTTAAATAAAATTACCGTTAAGCTAGTTTTAATTTTGGTTTTAGTTTTGGAATGGAAATTCATAAGATAGTCAGATGAACTATATTTGAATACAAGTAATTACGTTTTGATTATTATGATTAACATTCTTTGATATTTTAATTAAGAGAAATTAATGATTCAATTTACATTGTTAGTTGGGCATAAAATTTCTATGGGACAAAAAACATGTTTGTTTTGTTGTCAATTAAAACAAATTTATGACTTAAGATAAAGGACCACTTTACATACATAGGTATTACAAGCTGATCCAGTTGGCATGTCATGTTCTTATTTACTTAAAGGGCTTCTGACTCTTGGACTCTTTTCCTGAGACACGGCGATGTTTTCCATTCATGCTGCTTCCTGGCGACCTCTTGCCCATTTCAGCCTTCTTTGCCTTCTCGAATCTTGGGGGTGGCTGGAGCATTATTGTCCATTCGCTGGTTGTAGCCGAGCCAATGTAATCGCTGTACCTTACCTTGGGTTGTTGGAGTATATCCAATCTAATGCACCTAATATCCAATTGAGAATTTTTCGATCCAAGATGCAAAATCATTGCTCAGCGCCAGGAAGTAGAACTGGTAAGATGACCTTTTTATAGAGCATTTTTTTGGTCCGTCGAGTTATGAGTTTCGAACCTAGTTGTTTTCCCAAATCAAAGTAGGACCAGTTTCGTGAGCTTACTCTTTGTCGGATCTCCACAAAGATATCATTTATGGTCAAATTCTAGTTACCAACAGTGACGCTGTACCCATAGTTTCGAACAGACAATTTTTTGTTTGTTGATAACATGTACTTTGTCTTTTCTTCACTCATTACAAAAGCAACTCATTTCGCCTGCTCTTCAACTGCAGTAAACGTTTATACGATGACTACACACGATCTTCCGATTATGTCAATATCGTCTGCGCATCACAGCAGTTGAACAGATAGTGCCACGGAAGAAAGATAGTGCCTTCCGTGTTGAAACCTGCCCTGTGCACTATCTGTTCCAAGACGATATTTAAGAAGTCACATGACAATGTATTTCCTTGCCAGAATCCGGTGCACGTTACGAAGAGCTAAGTGGTGCTCTTTCCAAGTCGTAGAAGATTTTAGTATGAGACATTCTTTAAAGAATGTGCCGTTTTTGAAGATGTGGCATACAGAGCTGTCGTCATTTCTCCACCTACATTTGATTGGCGATTTGCTGCATCCTTTTAACTCCGTATTTAAAGAGTCCAGCCGGATGCCAATTAGTCCCAGCAGCTTAGTTTTTCTTAGAGTTTTCTGATGGCTACATTAACAAATCAATACTGGGTGGGATTATTGGTTCTTCATTGACCCGAGGTGGGTTATCTTCTTGCCCTAACACTCCCTCTATTTGCTGCGTGTTAAGCAACTGCTGGAGGTTTTGCTTAACCACATCAAGAATTCCCTTGCTTCGTTGACTAGGTTGCCTTCTCGATTTCGAAGACGCTGAGTTCTGGATTTAAAGCCATTTACCTGGTTTTCCGTTAAAAAATCCGGAGGTTGTTGTACTCGCTAGAATGCCTGATCTCTTTGAACGTGGTGAATTTTAATTTTATTCAGAACTAACCGCTTTCTTCTTACCATCTCCTGCCACCCTCTTCCGTTGAACGCACTCTTTTAAGATATTCGATCCACTGGTTGTTTGGGTCTGTGGTGGGTGAATGCACTGCAGGGAGTTTCACGGGCAGGTTCTCTTTTTAGTGTTTATTAAATGATCAGCATCACTAGCTGAGTCGATTGAGCTATGTCCGTCTGTCCGTCCGTCTATGTCTCACCAGTTTTTGGGCCTTAAATTTTGAGCTATGTAGGTCGATGAAATTTTTATACGAGGTCATTGCAAAAGTAAGCAATACAAGTGTAAACATTTTTAAAATCCGCCCACTTTTCAAAAAATTCCCTTTTTTCTGTATTTTTATATGAAACTCGAAAAAACTTACTTAAGCAAATAGGTAGATATCTTGTTACACTACAAATCTTCTATACATTGTATTAGGCCACGCCTACATTTTAGGGGTGTTTTTTTTTTTATAAAAAAAAACGGTTTTTGCCGTTTTTATTACAATATTATCAGTCCTAAGGAACAAAATCCAGTATATAATAAAACAAATTTAAATGCGCCTACTACCACGCCCACTTATGGATAAAATTGGTGTTTTAGAGTAATTTGATAAGATATTGAAAAAAACTTTTGCATACAGGAAAGGGATAGGGTATCATACGATCCGCTCTAGACGGATTGTAACCTTTTCATATGTTTTCAGTAATAAGAGGCCCAACGTTAAGCTTCTTCTTCTGGGCAGCTCGCAGCATCTTCTCGTTGGGCAGCCGGGCTTTTAATTTGACTGCTACAAGACAGTTGCCGGCGTTTGCCCCATCATCCAAGATATTGAATGCGTGCCTTTGGTTGCATGTTCGATCTTCAAACAAAAGGCAGGCTGGCTTAAGGTGCGAAGGCGCACTCTATCACTGTTATTCATTGTTATGGTCCTTCAAGTCATCTTGATCAGGAAATCGTCCACAATTATCGGACTTGAAATGATGTAAGTCTCACTAAAAAACAAATTTGACCTTAATAGGTTCCTCTTTGCTGATCGTGATAAAAAAATTCAACAGAACTGAAATAGACTACACAAGTAGAATAGAATCGTTTTATAATTTTTCGCAAGTTTTATAATTTTTCGTTAAGTTGGCAACCCTGGAGCATACACGCTCTAGTACTTAGCTCATTACAATTGCTTCCAGCATCATTTCTTAAGACTAAATTTCCATATACATAGGAAGTTGTATGCTCTACAGGAATCCAAGCTTCTGGACGGTGGATCACAATCAGACACACACTAAGTTTTGAGTTAGACCCTGATCAATAGTCGTGTAAAATACCGTTAATAGGAGAACTAGTACAAAAATTCTTAATTTTAGGGGTAGATGGATAGAAATAACAAACTTATTTCTGAACTTTTCTATCAACATCCAAATTGACACATATCTTTAATTTTATGTTAAATTTTTTACGGAAACAACACTTATCCCATACAATAGGTACGCCGTACACAAGTAAAATAAACCTAATTTATCGAAGTTCTTTTGCCACGTTTCAGGCTATTGTTGTTCAAAGTTCGTGTTTCAATTTATTAATGGTTCCAGCAAGGAAATAAAATAATTTTTCGCTCGCCACTTGTCATGGACAGGTTTCCGGGAAAGGAATATAAAAACAACAACAACAAAAAATGTTCCGAAAGCTTTAGTGTGAAACTACAAACAACAGTTTCGCTGAAATAATTTATTGGAAAAACTTGTAAACATTTCGCAATGAGAACAACACTCCAAGTTTGGTGGGTTGCAAGTTGTATTGTGTCCTTTTCATAAAATTGCGAGATTTATTTTAATTTTTCTATTTAGCGGTATTAAGTTTTCCTTTTCAATTTGTTTGCAATGGAGAAATGGAAAAGGATCTTGATGCTTAGTGAAAAAAAAAAAAAAAAAAAAAAACCAAAACAAGAATGCATTCGAATGCCCGCTCAAGAGGGATCGGAAAAGAAAGGAAAGGAAGGAAAGAAGAAGAAAACTTCTTCTGCGTGAGAGAAAAGTTATTTATTGTGAATGTGAGCTGAGTGCAGAGTCCGTTTTGCTGTTATTGGAAAATTCACTTTTCCTTCTTTTACTTTTGCTTCGTGTCTTTTGTGTTGTGTTGTACTTTTCAACTCTGGGCGTAAGTTTTAAGTAAAAACTGTCATAGTAAATAAAAGAACGGATTTTTTGTTCTCTGTTCTTTTGCTTTTGTTTTATAGCAACCCTGTTAAGTAATGGTGTTGTGTTTTTATGGCTTTGATTTAAAGTTGGTCGAATCCAAATGGAAATGGTCAATCACTTCAAAAGAAAAGTTTCTGGGATACTATTACGACCAGGATTGTGAACGCCTCTGGGTGAATTTAATTCAAAAGTAGTTTTGAGGGGAATATATTACATGTTTTGTACTGGTAAGGAAGTGCTCGGTGGAACTAAGAGTTGTTAGTTGGAAAGTGCATTTTGCATAGAGCAGTTCAAAATTTAAGTTATTTCTAGAAATATTGTATTTGCTTTTAATATACGGCCGATAAGAAGGACCAGGGAACGAAAGAAAGAATACCCGGCACATCCCTTCAACGGTGACAGACTATAGCGAGGACAATTTTACGTCTTTTTTCAACTTCTTCTATCAAATTTACGATGCTTTTTTCACCGATCAGCGATGGAAGAGACCTTGGCAGAGCCATAACGGAAAATACGACCATTTATCGTCAATGGCTCATACTGATTTAGCTGTTGTCCGATAGATGGCCGATACTTTAGTTTGACAGGCAATCGGGGGTGCCTTCAAACCGATCGAATCGATGTTGTGTGCGCACGTCCATATATGTATATACTTATCTTGATACTAATTAACAAACCGACCCAACTATCGGCCGACAGAAAGTCTGCAGTGTGCGGGGGCTCTTAAGGTGCTTGTCCGTTTGAGAGTAAAATTAGTTTGAGTAGCTCTCAAGCCACTCTCGAGAGAATAAGTATGTCTATACCATAGACACAGACCTGAGAGCAACTCGCAGAGAGCTGGTTTACTACTATCAGCTTTCAAGCTTTAAAAGAGTTGCTCGTAAGTGGAGTGGACATATGTTATCTTAATCTCGGAGATCAATTCGCTCTTTTCAAACAATGTTCGTATTCTCAGAGTAGTGCCAGACGCTCGCAAAAGGTTAACTTTGATTGTATTTTCATGGATACCACTAAGCCACCCACATCTTCTTCTCCCTTAGGCGTGGTTATGATCTGGAGTAGGAAGGCCAACACCCTCCCACTTTACAACCCTACAACCGGTCGTGCTCTATTTTGTAATAATAAAAATATGTACATAAATATATATTTACAATAGTAGTTCGTTGGGACCCGAACACCAACTTTTATTTCTTCTATGGCCCATCGGCGCCTTTTCGTAGACCCAATAATGTTGACCCCTTTAAACCAGTCTAAGGACCAGCTGTCATTCTATTGTGTTGTTACTTTGCCATACAAATTGATATGTCTTTATATATCTTTTAAAAAAGAAGCAGAGAAGAACTCATAATCCTTTACCTAAATCCATAAAAAATATAAAATGTCCTTATTGCTAATCCTGCAGCACATTTTATTAATACTAAAAGTACATCATTCCGTTCAATATGAACAACATTCCTCCATGGTTTTATATGTTTTTTGTTTTTTAATCTCAATGGGATGGAGTCTGAACTGAACAGAACCTCAAACGACAGCAGTCCTTTAAATTATCCCTGAGGAATTTCTATCAAATTCCATTTGAACAACGGAAAAATAACTTTTATTATCTGTGACAAGGAAATGCTGGCGCATAGTCCAACCCCGCGGAGCTATTTTTATGATATTAAAGACGTTCTCAGACTAGCTAGCATCAAACGAATTCAAAATCATTCTAGTCTGAATTTCGTTTGCCCATCATCAGTGTTTGTTGTCTGTTTTTTTTTATAGTCATTCATCCTTAAGATGTTTAACAACATCGCATCCGTCGAGCGTTCGTTCGTTTTTACGTTCGAATTTTATTTGCATCGACAATGCTCGTATAACCACCATCATCGTCGTCGCCAGCGTCACCAACATTATAATGCTAGTCATTGTCGTCATCCGTATCCTTTTAAGTTCAAAATGGATAATTTCATTTTGTTTATATAAATGTGTATACATATTTTTTTTATGCTTGTGGGAGTGCCCCAGGAGGTCGAGTGAAAGGGCTGCTAACGATAAAAAGGATAATAAATGTTAAATTGAGATATTTAGATTGAAATTTTGGGCGAACTGTTGCGGGTGTTTTCCAAGGATTTGGGTATCTATTTTTGTTCCGAGCTTAACGATGTTATTTTCTTATTTCTATTGACCAGAATCTCTCCAAGATTTGATTGGAAACGGAAGAAGAAAGCGATTAGAGAAAATCGCTTGCGGACCTTATCGAGGACAGTAGGATGTTATCCCATAATAATTTGCATTTGGACTTTACATATGGATATGAGAAGATGAGTCTATCTATTGATAGAGACATACAATATGCTCTTCAACTGCTGTAAATGCCTCTAAGGTGGCTACCCGAGATCTTCCGATGATGTCAATATCGTCTGCGTGTCCCAGCCTCCCAGCAAGATAGATTTATGTTTATTTGTGATTTACGGAGGTTTCTTCTAATGTATTATCTGATACAAAGCTCCATAGCATATAGACTTATGCCTGGAGGAGACGAGTAGAGAGTTTGCAGTGTGGGCCAGATATTCTAGTAGCATATCAATCTAATAAAGTGGTCTTCATATCTGTCGAAAGCCATTCTCCAGGTTTCTTGTGCGTTTTCGTTTAGAATTACTAGTACTACTAATTTCTATAAGAGGGCGACGGTGAAAGTCATCTTATGGCGACTGTGCTTAGTGCCTTCAATTAAAAACAGTCAACATATGTAGGTACTGTGTGTGTTTCCAATTATTTATTTTACGAAAAAGTAAATCCAGTAAAAATGATTAATAAAATCAAATGCGTGGCTAGCGTCCGTCTGGTGAAAAGCAGAAAGCATGGAGCAAAAGAAAAGGAATAAGATGACCTACAAAGAATGTATGCTCTACGTTGGTACTACTGTTTAAGTTCAGGTGAGAAGCTATATCAGCGTTGCTGGTGGCAAAAGGTTTGCGCCTATGATTAATTCGCCATGATCTCAGTTTTGTTGCTTAGCTTTTGAGACCTATTCACAATACATCTTAACGTTTTGAGTGCAGACATTAAAAAAACTATCGTAATACTTTGCTAAGTTGGTAATAAAATACTTTTGGCCAATTTAGGCCAAGAATGAGGTAGGCTATTTTAAGGGATTTCACAAAATTAGCTCAAATGTGAAATGTAACCAACATTGTCTTTTGTTAAGTTGGTTATAAGCTAAGTTTTGGCAAAAAAACGTGGTAGGTACGCCATTTTAGAATACTCCATAGAAGTAATTCAAATATCAAATATAAACGAAATCGTTGGAGCCGTTTACGAAAAAAAGGACATTTTGTTAAGTTGGCAATAAGCAAAGTATGGTATTTTAGCAAAAAGTGTGGTATGTCATCTCATAGGAATTTACTAAACTAATCTAAATATGAAATTTAAAGAAAATCGTCAGAGCCGTTGTCGAGCAAATTAGATAAAACAAAGAGGTCCGTGGAAAATTACCGTTATACCCAATTTTGATTAAAAATTTCGTAAGCCATTTTAGAGCATTTACGATTTGTAATGTAATATAAAAACTTGAATGAAATCGTTTGATCTGTATTCAAGAAAATCTTCTTTTAGCCAAATTGTCCATAAGTAGTATTTTTTGGCCAAAATGTGTTACGCCGTTTTATTGTGCAGCTCTGTACCAAATTTAATGTATCTATAATGTAAACGAAATCGTTGTAGCCGTTTTTGGGCAAATCGGCTTTTTGCAAAAAGAAATTATAAGTAAAGAATTGTTGTTAACAACTTTGGTAAGACATTTTATATGTCATTGGATTGGAATTTTTCAATCTTAATTGAATATGACATTTAGTCAAAATCTGAGAGATTTGAGAAAATCTAAGTTTTGTAAAATTGGCCCTTAGTAAAGTACCGATAATAATAAGGCTAAATCAAAAATTTCAATTTCATTTCTAGGATTTACCCAACAGGGTATGGTGCAAGTAAAAATGTTGGGCCGTAAGCAGTAAAGAGAGGGCTAAGGCCTAGCTTCTCACAACCCTTCATGTTGTTTCATGTTTCATTTCTGCACGTACAGAAGGACCTACAGTTTTATGCCGTATCCGAGGGGCAGAGGGGAAGGAGTGGAGTCGTTAAAAAACTTTTGAGGGTATATTTCTGGATTCGAACTTGAAACCCCTTGCGCAGTAGTCCAACGCACTAACAAGTGGGCCACGGCACCCACACACCTATTCACAATGGATGTATAAATATTATAGCCTTTGATATTATATACCTACTCAGTCATTTGAAAAGTTTTTACTTGTATCCATGTTCTTACCTGTTAGTTAGTAATACGTATATCCACATAACCAAGTAGGTATACATACACGTATGTACATATGTATGTACCGCTGATTAGACATTCGTTAGACATTCGCATATTCTAAATAAGCCATGACAGCAATTCCTTGCACCTTATCTTAATACAAAAACCAAGTTAGTGTCACATTAAATTTGGCCGTAAAACACTACCAGAGACGCAAAACTTCCATTCTGTTTTTCACAATCATCCAAACTTTCCACATGCATATATAGGTATGTCTGTATGTAGATTCCTCCTTCAGAAACAACAAGGAATTCCTTCTACTTGGGTCCCCAAATAAAAGATATTTGCCACAAAGAAACCCCATGGGCGAACTTCCTTTTTCCAAATAGGAGAAACCAACAAAGAAATATGAAGTTCAAGAACACCACTTCATCAGATCCCTACGTTGCTGCAACTTATGCGACTTTTGCCCTGCCAACTTAAACTCTCCTCTCACTCAGTCTTTGTCTCAGTCACCTTCGCCATCATCATGGTGTCACTCAAGTAAGCTAGCATCCCTATCCATAACATCATCTGACAAAGGCAATTTCTACCAACCGCTTTATATAGTGGTGAATATCCTTGCACCATACCACTTATGACAATTGTTCACTCTCTGCGGCTTGGTTGCGTCCGCCTGCCAGAAACTGCAACGAGACAGACAGAAATACAGTTTCTGATGTTTACGACATTTGAGCTCCCGCAAAGTGCTATGGCTTGTGCTTTTTTTTTTTCTTTCTTTAAGGATACATGTATATACATATGTGGAAGGATAAGACTTCAAGATTAATTGCTTGTACATGCTAAGAGTTAAGTCTAATTGAAGTCTTAAAGCCAACTTCTTAAGATATTTTTTTTTGTTTGCTAGATCACCTCCGACTAATTGAATCACAATAGAAGAGAACCACAAAATCACTTGAATTGCTTTTGTGCACTTGTCCCTAAGTTTCGCCTTTAAGGATGCAAAAAGTTACCGCATAGAGGCAAGGGTAATTGAATTTTCATAGATTTTTGGTTCTCTCATTAGGTTGTGCAAGTAAATGTTGACAGGTGGCGATTATCCTTAAAAGCTTTTACCGTAAATTTTCCTTTCTTGTCTCGGGGAATATACGATGAGGGGCAATGGTTGTGTTGTTGTGGTTTTAAACAACATTAGGGAGATGGCTATGTTTGTCCGAAGTGAAAATGGCTTTCTGGTCAAGGATAGAGAAAATATTGTTTACTAATGAAAGGATGGACGACTGTGTGTGTATACTGAATACAGACTTTAGGAAAGTGACTTAAAAAATAAACAAAAAAAAGGGACACAGCAACGTAGTAAAAGGATTTGTGTCTTAAGCATTAAAGAGTGGGCAAATACCATCGTTGCTTCGTACAACAGTATTCTGTAATATTTTTATACCCTTTCCTAAATAAACAGTGAATTATCGTGAGCTTCGATGCATTTTACAGAAGATATGGCCAAAAGAATACTGTGCCATTGTGAATAGGTCTCACAAGCTTAGTGAACTTGAAGTTTTGAGCAGTTACTTCTTGTTGTCCATTCGATCAATATGGCTGATCTAACGTAGTCGGCGCATCCTGGTACATTTCATAGAGTTGGCGGTTGTAACTTCTCTTTCATTGGACCTCCTTATATCGCTCGAATGTGGCCAATAGTTGCTAGCGTTATGCGATACATCTGGATAAGTTTTGACAGTATCCTGGATTCGCCTATCGGACCCTGGTGGCGGGTTGCGATCGGAAATCTGTTGGTCTTTTCATGATTTGTTTGAGTGTGAGCATTTGGTCTACTGTGGATCTGCCGGGCTTGAAGCTACACTGCAATGTGTCGATAAGTGTGTTGCAGAAGGGTTCAAACAATACGTTGGTTTAGGATCTTATATGCGATATTTAACAGGGATATACGATCGCCTTTTTTGAAGATGGGGCATAAAGAGCTGTCGTCGGCCTCAGCTCCGTATATAAAGAGTTCAGCTGGAAGCGCATCAGAGCCAGCGGCTTTGTTGTTTTTCAATTTTCTGATGGCTACATTAACTTCTTCAATATTCAAGCTGAAGTCTCAGAGAACTCCGGATGGGTTTCGTCCACGAGCTCACAGAATTCCGCCTTTCAGGGTCTTCAGTATCTTTGGTAGAGGCGTCGGCACATACATATTAGGTTGATGCTGTAGAATGTGGCTCTGAAATTGAAGTTAAAATTAAGTCCGCATCCTAACATATGCAATCTTTTATGGCGGCTGTAATATATGTTGCAGCTAGGCTTTTTCTGCATCTAAGGTTCATCCACCATCTTTATTCCATATCGCTGAAATAGAAATCATTACGGAACTGAGCTTCGAATATTTCGAAGTAACTCATTTTGATGATTGTGGTGGACAAACTTCTAAACGACCTCAACAATTGTGGGCTTCCAACAAAAAGCTGCGCTGACGACGTAGTCATAATTATAAAGGGCAAAAAAGAAATCTGCATTAAAGATTAAATGCAACTGGCCCTTATCAAAGTTTGCAACAGGATGGTGCAATTCTTGACCATAAACTGAGCTGGAAGCCGCACGTAGTCAGTACCACTGAGAAGGCGACTAAAGCCTTCTGGGCCTGCTCTAGGCTTTTCGGCTAAACATGGGGATTAAAACCAAAAATTGTCCACCTGACTTACCTCACAATCATCACTACAATTATCACCTACGCTTTGCTAGTATGGTGGGAAAAGGCCAATAAAACGGTCACGCAGTATGCCCTCACAAGAGTACAACGCTTAGCTTGTGTAGGTATTACCGGTGCAATGCGCTCCTGCAATCTACTTCCAAAACTTCCTCATCAATAGATTGGTATACTGACGGATCTAAAATGTCAAGTGGGTCTGGAGCTTGAATCTATGGTCCAAACTACAAATTATCTGTTCCTCTAGGACAAACAACAACTATCTTTCAGTCAGAGGTCCACGATATCGAGCTCTGTGCCAGAGAATGCATTAGAAGAAACCTCTGAAGATCTCATATCAACATTCTTTCAGACAGTCAAGCAGCACTCATGGCTCTTAACTCCTACAACTTTGAGTCTAAACTAGTCTGGAACTGTCTCTAATCCATCTTACAGCTTACTGCACACAATACACAGGGGCATCCCTGGCAATGAAGCCGCCGATGAGCTTGCCAGACACGGTGCTCAGGCTCCTTTCATTGGTCCTGAACCTTTTTGTGGTCCACAAACTAGTCAAATCAGAATGGAGCCCAGCAGATGATAACGACAAGAATCGCTCTCCTACTGGAACTCTCAAAATGGCTTAAAACACGCCAAACAATTCATCCACTTCTCCAAAAAGAGAACAGAAGATATCCTCTCTATGAGCAAATACAAAGTCAAGAAAATCACTGATTGCCTAACTGGTCATTACTATCTCAATTATCACCACAAGAAAATGGGCCGTGTCCAATTGGACACGTGTCGCTTATGTCTTGAAGACACTGAAACAGCCCACCACATATTGTGCGAATGTCCTGCCATAGCTCGGGTGAGACTTAAGTACTTTAATAAAGGCTTCACACCTCCCTCTGCTTCAGCTATAGATGTCTTTAGATTCATAAATGGACTAGACTTCAGCTGAAAAAAGTAAAACTAATTATATTCAAACCTGCTAGGGAATAGCACAAAAGATCTTCCTGGGTCATAGTGCTTCATAGGCCTATCGCCTTCTCTTATCCCTCATTTTCCTCAAGAAAAAAAACTGATGCGTCATTTTGGCCTTCTATAAATAATTTTACCACTTGTTGTACTAGACCTACCACCTTTATGGTCTGATATCAAGCTTTGCCCAAAAAGTAGCACAAATATCGTTAAACTAGCAGCAGAAATTATTACTAAATAAATACTATGTACTCATTAACGTTACCGTGTCCAGTTTTGTAATATTCCTTTGTAGTTTGTAGGCGTTCTTGTTTCACAATCCTATTGTAAATTTTCTATGCTTTTCGGAACAAGCATGTCAATTCGAACCTCTAACACACTGTTACGTTCCACTAAGTTGACTGCTTTCACCGAAATCTTTTCACGCTTTGCCTTCAAACTCATCAGTTCCGTACAAAGCATATGAAACTCTGATTCTGACACGAAACCGTTAGTCAAATCAAAAATCTTTTAGTTCAGTTTATGTGTTCAACTTAATATACCCTACACGATGGAATGATCTCGCATTCATAATTTTCCGGGGAATGTAATGAAGTTTAACTTCTAGCTCTGTGCAAATAAAAACAAAATGTACACCTTAACTCTTGCTGTTGAACGACAGTTACTGTTCACTTTTTATAAGGATGTCCACTACGTTACACAGGACCCTGGTGTCCATAAAACTCGAAATAAAACTGAAATCCAATTAAAAAATCCTTACACAACTTCGTTGGTGAATAAATCATACAACTGCAGGACCCACTGGCTCCTTCAATTCATTCATTATTCTTAATTTATATATGTATATTTTTTTTTATTAAAAACACAAATCAACTTGACTCCTTTACAGCAGTAGCGCATCCTTGCGATCGTTGACCCTTTACAACTCCACCGAGTTCCACTTTTCTATTTCAATTCTCTTTTCAGTTTATTTCTGGAACAGAATATAAGAAAAACTCATTTCAAGTATTCAACGCGTCATTGTCTGCAGAAGGACAACGAAATGGGACAACGAAAGGACCACAGAACCATTCGTGGTGTCTCCTGAGGCAATCATAAAATTTTAATTTTTCATTGCAGTAGGTATCTATACGTCTGAGAAGAGGAGCTAGTGTGCGAGTAACAATCCCCAAAACCACTGATGCATGTGTGTACACGCACAAATTGTATGTCTAGTCTAGAGACACACTAGGTAGAGGAGGTTTCATCCTGACCTCAAAATTTTAAACGTCAAGGAAATTTCCATTTTCAAAGCTCCTAAATATCCCCTTTTATCTTCGAAAGAGGATGCATAGAATTGATGCAACGCACAGGAAGGACCACAATACATAAATTTCGGCCGAATTCCTGGTAAGGACATGCAAGGAAGCATTTCATTGAGAAATTTTTAAGGTTTGTCAATTTTGCATTTGTGGCTCAATTGGGTGAGGGTGTAGTTAGAGGCACAAGAAAATATTTACTTTGTCTGACATTTCGAAGGACATACAGTAGCCACCCGACAAAAAGTAATACAAGTTTGGTTTTTGGGGACAGAACAAGAAACATTTAATGAATGTTTACCCAAAATGTTGACACACGGAAGACAGTACAGGGACTTTTGACTATATTCTCGTATTAATTACTGAGACAGTACTGTCAGATAATTTTTTGACGATGAGATAAGAGATAAATTTCGGTTGATGGCCAGGATATGTGAAAATAAAGCAAACAGCTTTTGGCAGAGATGGATATCTATAAAACAGGAGAATGTTGAATGCAGGGATTACGTGTAACACAAAAATGATGAATAGTAAAAGTCAATAACCTAACCTCTGAAGTTAAGGAGATGACAGTCTATTCCTAGTTATATTCTCTAAATACGTTGGGACATGATAATTCATTTATTTTTCATTTCATTTTTATATGATTGGCCATGTACCCTATAGAGGCCAATAAAGGGAGTTCCATTAAGCCTTTCTTATCTTTAGATTTGAATAATAGAAATTCTTCGTGAGGTATCATGAAACTTTATTTATTTATTTACAAGCCTCGTGTATGCCATTATATATGAAATATAATATCAGTGAAATATGCGCGACATGTCCCCATAACTCTGCCGCATAATTCAGGGTTATTTTGCCAATGCGTTCAGTGGTTTATTGGCAGAGACCTGTCACACCACAAAATCGGAAACCATATGGGAAAAATATCCAATGTGATATTGAAACAACGTGTCATGGTTATCATCGGCCTTGCCAACTTCGTTCTTGAAGAAGTATGGATCAATGATGCCGCTAGTCCAAAATTTACACCAAACAGTGGCTTTCCTTGAATGCATAACAATATGGTGAATCTCGTGTGGATTATTATCGTCCCAAATTCGACAAGTATGATTGTTGACGAACCCATTCAATCGGAAACGGGCCTTGCCGCTGAATATGATTCTTTGACAGAAATTGGGGTTACCCTCCAACTGCTCGAGAACCCAGTCAGGGAAGAAACGGTGTTGTCTATGGTCATTTACTTTGAGGTCCTGGACCTCCTTTGAGGTCCGATTTAATCACTTGCTCACCATGTTACCGTGGATAACTGTCAAAGTTTAGAAATCCCTATTGGGAACCCCTTTACTTATGTATCTAGTTGTTTCCTCGACGCATAATGTGAGTAGAACATGTCGGACGTCGCGATATCTTGAAGGATCATAAGATCACGAGTTGGGATTCTTTAATGCGTTCACAAGTCCTCTGTTGGACTTACACACCAAGGTCCCGATTTGAGTTATGACATCCACACACTAAAACCGCCCGAAAGGGCATTAGCCTTACATATTTATTCGAGTTGACAGCAATCTGCACTGCGTTTTGTATCGCTAATTAATTCCGCAGCTTCCTGTGTTCTAAGCATATGCCTGTTCGCCAGGGTATTACGGTCTTCATGATACCGTGGTTAATGGGTAGTGGAACATATCGTTTTCGGTTGCGTTCATGTTTAAGGAGATAGAGTATAAAGCTTCAATGACCAGGAAGCATCTGTGTCAGGTAGACGATAAGCTCTATGCTTCATTGATCGAAAGGTCTATATTGGTGATCATTTTCTGCGTCCTACCTTTATCAAGTTTCTTCTCTTTTGTCATTCTTCCAGACTTCCCTTGGTTACCGAGCTGCCTGCAAGATGGCGTAATAAAAGGGATCACTATTCCGCGATCAAATTTAGGAGTAATTCTGGTCCTGGTAGTTCTGGCTCTGAGTCTTCTGGCAGTAGAATCGTGTCATAGACCATTGTTAGCTTATACACCGATCTGGTGGAAAGGGCTTTCGCGTAAGTAAATGACTAAGTATGGGTGGCTCTGCTCTACATGTAGATAGGGTAGCTTCTGATATCCCCCATACTGTGCACTGGGTGACTGGGGTTTTGCCAAACTTGCGATCTTACGACCCTTGTTTTACAGATATGCCTTAGGCTAAAATGACACTTCAGCCGCGGCGCAAATATAAAGTCGAATGCGGTCATATTCAGAGCCCGAAATGGAACGCAATCGTTATTTCACGGACTTCTGGAGAATTGGCCAAAGATCTACCCCGGAACTATTTGCAGACATGCATCCGTTTTCCAAACGCAGAGTAATCCTATCCTACTGGCCATGGATGTTGTTGTAAGGAATATGTGGAAGGTTCGCAGCATTTAGGCGTGCAATGACAGTCAAGCAGCTCTTAAGTCTTTACTTGATGCAAGAAATCATTGGCCACAAGATTGAACCTTCTGACTTCTCACTGGGTCACAGGTCACACTGAGATCTCGGGAAATTTGATCATCGGTAAGATTACTTGGCAAGGCTTAGAGGTAGACTTTTAGTGATCTCAACCTATGTGAATTCTGTCTCACTGTATCCTTGGTTTTAACTCTTATTGACGACTGGGACTTTCACGAGCACAATTGTTTATGCGATGTCTCACTAGGTTTCAGGCTGTTTAAATGGATACTATTCGACGTTTGTAGGATATTGTAAGTGTGGATACCGTAATTTCCTCATCATTGAAGTACTTTTTCGGTCGAGAACATTGAAGTTTGCCTTCCTGGAAGTACAATGGACAGGTTTTCATCATCCCCATTCTCCACTACTTAAATTGAGTTTAGTTGAATGGCCTTTTACCCCTAATGCAAGGTTTGTTGCCTTGGAGTCCTTCTTGGTGCCACTAACTTATTACTTAAACTTCCTCTAGATATTGTACCGTCTGATAGGTAGCATTGTTGACAATAGAAAACTGTAGAAACCCAGTAGGTACCTACAGTACTTATTCACCCCAATCAACAAAATAATATCGACTGATGTTGATTAACATAAACTGTCTGGACCGCATGGCGGCTCCAAACATAACACAAATGCAATCAACCTGTTTGTATGAAAGTGTAGCCCTTCAAAAGCTTGGTTATTTGAATACTATGTACAGTCGCAGCATCGATGCCCATTCCTAGCAACTATACCTACATACCTCATAGTTATTCCCAACAAGTATATCGATTTAACCATTGTGTGTAGGGTGCACTGTACAGAGTCATGGCCGTCGCCATCGTCATCACCACCATCATTGCCTAGTATACGACATCCTCCTCGTCGTCGTCATCGTCATCGCCATCGTCATCATCAGATTCAATGCAAAGTCACAATGCAGCTTCATTATAAATTAACAACATTGTTATGGAGCCCACATAGCCGAAGCCACAAAGTGTTTTGTGTTGTATACTTTTGCATCCGCATCCGTTTTGATTTTACATCCCGGACTATCCGTTAAAGGCACACACGGAAGTTACGCTTGTCTAGGTAGGCAATCAGGTAAACTTAAGGGTTGGATAGCCTGCATATGTATAAAACTAATGAAGTAGAGATGACACATGATTCTCTCATTCATCTAGTCATGCATGTGACACATACAAACAAGAAAAACCAGGACGCCATCATGTCCTTCCAGCATCACCATGGCTATTATACGAATAACAACAAAACGGGTTCAATGTGCCGCCAAAAGGAAACCAGAGACAAACGCAAAGCCACTTGGCTTTCTGTGTGTGTGTGTGTGTGTGTGCGTTGGCTTGTGTGTATACTCCGTTGGAGTTCTTTTTCAAAAATGGTTGGAGGCTGTAATGTCGCGACATTCTGGCGCCCTGTCTGGCTCTGTACAGACTGCACTGGCTGAGAGAAATAGGAAATAAATCCGACGGAATGTAATTATCCAATGGACATCATCAAGGAGCTGTTTAGGGTGGTGGGATCTATTTCATTCCCTGTCCCACTTGGCACGAAGGGATAATGGCAAATTTGTGCTAAACAGAACATATGCATGCAACATTTAAATTTTGATTAATTTTTTTTGTTATCCTTTTTGTACATGTACATATCTGTGCTCCCCATGTGAGTTCTATTAAAACTTCTAATTACTAATGTGCAATTATGTTACAACTACCGGACATGCTCCTGAGAGGAAAATACCACCAGAGCATTGTTACATCCCTGAGTGAATCCTTGTGAAAGCAGAGAGGAAATACATATAATAACAAAACCTTGCAACATGTGTGCAGCTTGAATGCCATAAAATGTAACTCCAACAACAACTATAATGATAATAATAATAATAATAATAATAGTCCAATAATCTCAACTATGCTTTGCCATGTACATACATATGTATGTAAGCTCTTGCAGCGCGCCAGGATATCCTCAATGGAGTATGAAAGTTGTTCAACAAAATTAGAGGTGGATGATTAAGCTTTCTCGAGTGAATCGTAAATTTAGTTTGTTCTTCATGCACAGCTACCATCACTGCAGAGACGGTTACCCCACAGGGATACGTGTAATTGGGGGGAAAGTTGTGGTTAAAAAAGGTGTGGGCGGCTGCGGAGGAGGAGATAACTATTGAAAGCGGCCATAAAATCTCTGCTAGATGGAATAGAAAATACAGGGTGGAACTTGAAAAGAAATAACTAAAAGAATATGTTTGTATTAACAAAAAAGGACATATGGAGAAGATATTTTCGCCTAATTCCATAGAAAAACCGTCATCAGAGAGCTTTAAGGCAAATTTAATTCACACATCCATTTTACACCTCAAGGCTTAACAGTAATCATTTGAATCATTTGAATCACCCTATTGATAGTTTCAAAAAAAGCCAGAGCATACCTCAGACCACCTTAGCTGCATCATAGGGATCAAAATAATTACATAGTAAAAGGAAAAAGAAGCTGCAAAAACAAATGAATAGAGGAATGGATCAAATTGCTTAATTACTCCCCAACGAGTGTTCCAATTAGTTGTGCTACACCAAGTGGATAAATCCATTGGGGAAATGAGAAACTTGTATGTATGCTGCCCAAGCCCAAGAGCTATAATTTGACTTTACTATGATGCCTTCGTGAGGGTTACCATTACTCATTACGCGGAGCACAAGTTGGGGCAGGGGGCGATCACAGTATTAGAAACCTAACGAGAGGAGGAAGGGAATATTGCTATATCGACAAACATGTGGGCGTTTACTTTGCTTTGAATTTAAGAATTTTTTTTATAGCATTACCTGAATAGGACAGCTTCATTTGTATTAGAAAGAAAATACTAGAATGTATGTGGTTCATTTTGGTTGCGGATCCTAAAAAGAAGGTAAAATCAGGCTCATAGAGGGTCAAGGCCTGGCTTCTTAAAGCTATTTGTATGTGTTGTGCTGGGTATACATTTCTGCACATATAAAACGGACGTACAGTTTTATGTGGGTGCCGTGGCTCAGTCGTTAGTGCGTTGGACTACTGCGCAAGCGGTTCCAAGTTCGAATCCAGGAATTTACCACCAAAGTTTTTTCACAGCCCCACCTCTTGCGAGAGTTTGACAAACATCCAAGAGTATTTACTGTCATGAGAAAGCTTCTCAAAACCCCCCCCCCCTGCCCTTCGGATACGGCATAAAACTGTAGGTCCCCTTTTGTACGTACAGAAATGTATACCACGCACAATACGTACAGCTGTGAAAAGCTAGGCCTTGGCCCTCTATGGGCTGCTTACGGCCTAATATTTATTTATTTTTTACAGTTTAATGACGCATCCGCA
Source organism: Chalcosyrphus nemorum (assembly GCA_949716465.1). Taxonomy (NCBI): domain Eukaryota; kingdom Metazoa; phylum Arthropoda; class Insecta; order Diptera; family Syrphidae; genus Chalcosyrphus; species Chalcosyrphus nemorum. The sequence continues at coordinate 50,286,400 of OX454332.1, forward strand.
GGGCAATCCCTAAGCTCCAAGCCGCTCTCAGTTTTCTGGCTTATGCGTCAATTGTTTTATTATGTCCTGTATCCCCTTGTGGGGATCTCAGTGAGCCCTCTACATCGCCTACGCGCTATGGTGTGCCTCAACTCTTTCCTAGTTGCCATGCTTCCTTCTCGACTGTTCTGCGCCATGTACTCCTAAGACCACCGCGTATACTGCCATCCTGGGTAGGCGGGTTCCATAGCATCGCTTGGTTAGATATGGACCTGCCACCCTTTTGGAGAGTGTGATCAGTCACTTACAATTGTCAATTGTTTGGTTGAAAAAACTTTCTCGGTTGCCTCTTGCACTAGAGTACAAAGAACAGTACAGTCTCGGGTGTACTGTAGCCTTTCCGAACACTCCGGGATTTGCTCTAGACGCATTGCTCAATTACTCTCATCTTGAAACATCCAGGATGTTTACAGACAAGGTGAAGTATGAACCGTAAAACAGTTTTTATAATCTTGCTCGACATATATCCTCCGATTCTAGCCTTATGGATCGATGGCAGTCTAATGCTATGACACCGAGGGTTCAGCTGAGGCACAAAGACAGGCCCGCGAATGGAGTGGAGTCGTTTTCAAAAACCGATCAAAATGAACAGATTTCTGGAAAAAGACTGCAATATGTAGGTACTTATTGGGCAAGCATGCCTCTATCTTCCAAGCGGAGGTACTTGCAATCCTAATGGCTGCAAAAGACATCGCTGGGTATAGGCGGAAGAGTATTATTATCTGTGTTTGTAGTGACAGTCAAGCTACGCTAAAGCCTTTAGCCACTTCGAAACTATTTGGTAAAAGCAAGTGCTCTTTGAACTGCTTCGCAAGATTGAATTCATTGATTCTCTGCTGGGTGCCAGGTCAAACTTGTATCACGGAAAATAAGATATCCCATGAGACAAGGCAGATAAGAAGAGAATTTCTGCACTGAGTCACGCACCCACCATCGTTTATCAATTTTTAAATGTATCTAGGGTGATCAGATACTGATTGCGCATGAGTATCAGCTCAAGATGTGGAAGGAGCATTTTACTTCGATTTTCAACCGAGTATTTGTCAGCAATATGCACCTAAGTCGGAATTAACTCTCCGTGGGAAGAAATGCCCGAATTTGCACCAAAAACTCCTCTCAAAATGAGATCATTACCACGATCAGAGCATTGAAAACCATTTAAGCTGCTGTTCCCACTGGTCGAGAGAACATGGAACGCCGTGAGTTTTCCAGATCAGCAGAAGGCAATGCGCATTGCATCTACGTGCTCTCTGCTGTGGCCAAGATAATAGTTAATAATAGGTACATTCGACACCGAACAAACAGATTTTCGGTCTGAATCGTCCTGTGTCGAACACATAATCATCCATCAATGCGTTGCATATCGATCGATACCTCACCTGCTGTTCATCGATTCTGATAAGGCGTTTAATCGCTCCAATATAGAGTTTATTTGGCCTGCCTTGCGCAGGAGAGGTATTCCAGATAAATTATTAACCTGGCCATTGGCATAGCAACGCATGTATGTACATACGATCGGTCCACAAGTAACTTTTTGAAAGGAGGAAAACTGTCTGAGGAGTTCGATGAACAAAGTGGGATTCGGTACGGCTGCATACTTTCTCCAATATTGTTTATTTCGGTAAAAATCGATGATCTTTCATTCTATTGATTCACCTGTTGAAGACCACAGGCCTATGTTAGCAGTTTCTTAAACGATATTTCAACTAAGAGTTCCACCAATAGCCATATCTTCTACTTCTTAATCTTTAACTTCTTAGCAATCAAGTTCACAGAATTGTTAAATGGAAAATTTCAAAACTAGATTTGAGTAATTTGAATACCTGCATCAACATTGACGAAGTATCTACTTGACTTCTGATATATTGCAAAGCCTAATTCCATAAAAGAAGTCAGATGAAGTAAGTGTCTAGACTTCGTGTCTCTTCGTTGGTATAATCCTCCATGTATACAATCATAAACTATTTATTCTATCACCGAATAGGTACAAGTTGATTGAAAAACTTGATCGCATCAAATTGCATGCTTTCCAGACGAGATGTGCATTCATAGTCTTCGCCCATCCTATGTGTCACAAGGACATTGGGCGACAGATTGTCCCGGCGCCAGTCATCCGCATCACTTGAAAGAAAACAATCTTTTTTTTTTTTTTCGGGAGAGAAAAAAATTTAAAAGCTTACCGCCCAGGACATCATCAGTATTCTGTATTCATATTCCGTTTATGTGACTAATCCTTTCCAAGGAAAAATGACTCATTCACTTCTTTTAAATATGCAAATTTCTTCAACCAAATGTTTCGTGTTATTTGGTTCTTATCAGGCGCGCCGCAACAATCCTTCAGCACCCAGCCCACATCCATCTTCACTTGGTGAAATTTATGTGCCAGCTCATGCGTTTAATATGCATTCGATAAAATTTTGATAAGATACTCGTGTTGCTAGCGCTGTACTCATCTGTAACAGTAAATGATTTACAATCGATATGCATTTCGCCGTGCCGTTGCCATCGATGATGCTATGCATATTTTAAGCATGACGAAACGATAAGGAATGAGAAGGACGATGCTGCTGGCAACGCGTTTCCCTGCTCCCACTCTTGCTAATATATGTATGCTTGGCAGAGTGTTGTGTAGCAGTTTATGGATTCCATTGTTCACTGAATAGAAAGCAATAAATTTTCGATATTCTTGTTATGGAATAAATAAACATAACTACTCGTCCTTTTTGGGGCTGATGATGGCTAGGGATGGGAGGCGTCATTTAAATTCATTGAAGTAAAATTCGCTTTAAATGCGCGACGGAAGTGAGGTTTTTCATTTTAAATAATGACATTGTCGTGATTCTTGCTGACTGAAGTAGGACATGTCCTTTCTCAGATGAGTGGACACAAACTAGGCTATGGTGTTGAGTTCTTAATGGCTCATGATAACTTATGATAAATTTGTAGTTTCCCACAACAAATAATAAAGCCGCCATCATTCCTTTTGTCATCTTTTCTCGATTGACTCTTTAAATCGGAATCAGAAGATCTCACCCCCGCACAGTGTACGGGATGGAGACTATCTCTTAGTTAATAAAATGCACGTTCACCAACCAACCATCCGCAATGCGGTGCTCACACTCGTTGGACTTGGGTTATTTATTTTCACATTAAATCGCTATAATTAATTTTGTAATTATAATTTTCATTTTTGTTCACATTTGTCTCGTACTGTATGTTGATTTATTTTTTTTTTTTCGTTTTTGTTTCAAGCTATTTTTTCCGCCTGCCTGCAATGGAAAGCAATTAAAATTTGGTCTGGCAATCTCATTATACTTTGTTTGATTAATTAGCGCCTAAATGCACGCTTTACATTTAACATTTACACTGTGTAAACAAGCCTACCGACAGGCGTCCCATATGCGGCTGTGTCTGTTGAAAAAATATTATTTCGGTTTAATATCTCTCCAATTGATGGTCTGAATTTAAAGTTGAGCCGATATTTAAAGTACCTAGTACCTAGTGCATAATAATAGAATGATTAACAACTAATGGCCAGAGAATTACTTAATTGTCAGTATGACTTTTTTTGACAAATCTATTATAGGTTATTGCATAATGTATCAATTTGTAGGAAATATGATTTATGTTTTATTTCAATTAGCCATTTTGTTTATAGAAGTTGACCATATGCACATGACAAACATAAAACAAAAATTAATCATGAAATTTTTTAGTTGTGTTTCTATATTTTATGTATTTATGATTATTGTTTTTAAATTACAAATCTAAAATTTATAAATATACAAAAATTCAGAAGGATTTCGATGATAATATAAGGTAAGTATTGGATTTGTAGAAGGTTTCCATCGGAAGATGTGGTCATAACCAATGTAGAGAAGGCGAAAAAAGTGGATTTGTCAATGGAAAAGGGTAAATTGGAAAACTGGATGAGGGATAGAAAAGATCCGACGCAATGTCATTTGAAACTCAAGTGATAGTTGGATCTCCATGAGAGAGAGAGTTGTTCGTTATATTACTTACACCGATTATAGGGCAAGTTTTGGATTCGTAAAAATGTTCGGTCTCGGGATTTGAATAAATTCTGATATTACCTTTATAGAGAAGTCGAAAAAGTGGAACTGAAAATTCTCTCTGTCTGTCTGTCAGCGAAGCTACAGCCTAAACGGGTTAACGGATTTTGATCAAACTTCATATTTAGGGTCTGTGGGCTAATTCCTAGAGGAAGAATTGAAATGTTTGTTCTAGCCTTTATATTAACGGTACTTTACTTAAGGCCAATTTAACAAATAGCAGATTTGCTGGAAAACAGTTCCTACGATTTTTTTTCAATTTCATACATATTTGGGCTAGCTTGGCAAAGTGCTATAAGATGGCGTACCACATTTTTGGCCAGAAGCGTTAATAACGGTACTTTACTTATAGCCAAATTGGTAAAAAAACTGATTTTCTGGAAAACGGCCATACCAATTTTGTGCAAACTTTATGCTGAATCGAGTTTAGATACATGCCGTAAAATGGCTTACAACATTTTGGCCAGAATTCGTTATAACGGCACTTATGGCTAATTTGGTTAAAAACCGATTTGTTAAAAAATGGGTCAACCGATTTCATTCAAATTTTTTGTAAGTATTAAACTGTGCTAATGCTTAAAGATTCCAAATTTTTGGCAAAAAGTGATAACAACGGTACTTTTCTTAGGGTTAAGCAGTTTTTTTTTAAAGTTCATTAATTTCCAATTAACAATTTAGAGGTGCAAGTACGTACGACCCAGTCGTGCAATTTATTTATTTTGCGTGTCCTTGAGTTAACGCATCTGCTATGTTGTTATTCTGTGGCACAAGGTTAAGGTTTGATGTAATTTTAACATCGATATTTTTTGTTGCATCTAAAACGAGTTGTTTGTAACGAAGTCTACTGCACCATAGTAGGTACCCTACACTCTGGTGTCCTCTGATATTATATGTACAAGCTCCTTTTGTACTTTTTAGGTGGCTAGGCCACTTTGATTCTTTGGTGGCAGCGATCATTGCCACATATGCAGACTCACTTGACGACAATGTGATGAGCCATGAAGTTATGATGCTCTAGAAATGGCTGCTTTCTATTATACAAGTTTCTTATTCACGATGCCTTCCATGTACGTATAGTATACTATTATTTTGACTGGAACCCAGTTCGCTTTGCCTAAGGCAATAGCGACTTAGAAGATTGACAGTAAAAGAGAAAACTGGAAGAGTGATTTGGGCATTTAACATTGAACTACCAATTGCCTGCATGTACCTGGTCCTGAAGATTACGGGCAGTCCTTTATCATGGCGCGTTGTTCCTAAAGAAATATGCACCGATGATTTCACAAGCCCATAAACCACACCAAAAGGTTGGTTTGTCTGGCATTGGCAGCCCTTCCTATTACTCTTCATCGAAAAATACGGCAATTTTCGCTTTTGCCAGAAATTTACCTCTTCGCTAAGTAAAAAGTTTTTTGGGTTGCTCCAAACACATACATATGTACACAAGTACGTCGTACAAAGCTGATTTTTCGCAATAGGTACAACTAAATAATTTTTGGAGACTGTAACGAGCTTAGTCTTTTCAAGATAAAATGCCAAACAATGCTGAACGAAAATACATAACGGTTTAATCCGATTTATGAATCATTTAAAAAAAAAACAATAGACAAAAAAGTACCTCTAAATAAAACACCCTTTATCTGTTGTTATAATTTGTACTCGTAATCTGTTAACCTTAAACTTGTTGATGAAATGAGCACATAAAAAAGTATGTAAATATTTTTTTCAGTATATAATGCTAAATCTCTTTCTGGCGAAATAGCATCTATTCGGATAATAAACTGATCCCTTGTCAGTAACAAATCCTTTGCAAAAACTAACCTTTTCAGAAGGCTATGTACTCTCTCTGACTCCATACACAAATACATATCTATGATCCCATTATCCCTGGTACATTACGTGTGATTCGTTAAAGCTAAACTACCATTTCCAAAACAGAGCGCTCCGGTCCTTTTGATTGAAATGTCATCCTGATTGGATGTGTTACGGTGGTAAGGCCAAACATAAAAATTCAATACCCCATTGTTACGCTCTGTGTTACACTACAATAATAATGCATCAATAACAGTCCTACCACCCATCACCATCTCGTCATAAAAATAATGGAATATCGTATATCCGCTTTGTAGTTGGGGTCACCATATAATATCTCACATTTGTCCGGTCTATGAGGGAAAATAACGTTTGCATCCTTTGTATGGGTGTGTGCACACAAATATAAAACAATAACTTTTTCTATACTTTCGCGCTACTGAAATTGGCAGGCCGTGTGTGTGGCGATAGCTTTGCACTCTAAATCTCCTTTACCCCCACTCTGGCACGCAAAAATGAAGAAAATATTTTTGGGGGTTGAAATCTTACTTCTTACTTCTCATACTCCGCCACCCACCTTTGACTGACAGAATGACTGGTATGCCAAAAACGTGTTATAGTAATTTTATTACTGCACTCCTTGGCAAGGACACCCTCTCTCAGCTTTTTGACACATTATTTCGCTTATGTCTAAGAACAGTGCTCGTATATTTCACACCCTGCACTCCTGTTGCTTGCGCTCTATGTGACGCGCCGCGTGCTACATATGGAGATATGCGAAATGTTCATTTTATATCCTTGAATCCCCTGAGGGTGGCGGTAGTGTTAGTGCATAATATGGTCTATGGCAGAGGGAAGAATACGAAAACGACGGTTACAATTTGATGCATTAAATTCTATAGTACAACGACACAGGCACACGTAGAGTCAGGATAAAACATGAGGTCCTGAAATTCACACTGCATAGCTGTACGACTTAGGGCGGAACTAGTTTAGTGGGTTGTTTTAAACTGTATACGCATACGGAAGCGTACGTTAATAGATGGCGGTAGAGATGGTTGGTTGCTGGAAAATAAAACCCATGACACTGGATGATTGCGGGTAAATAATTCACATTTTGGGATTGGAATATACAGAAAGAGAATGTAGGAATCTTGAAAAATAAATATTACAGTAGATGTTGAGAAGAATGATATGTTGGCTCAGAAGTACGGCGAGAAGGAAAAGGAAGATAGACATAGCAAAATAAGTGCGGAAATCTCCTAGGACTTTTATTTTGATGAATTGTCCGGAAAAGTTTTTTTTCCGGACTTGATGGATACGTCGGTTTTAGTGAATATATTAGAAATTTATTTGTAACCTTGCGAAACCGAAACGTGCAGCTTTGTCGGAAATTGTCCATCCTGTCCCTAAAAAAGGCGAGTTTTCCTCTTCTACTTTGCAAACGCTGATAAATCGCCAACTTATGAAATATCTTGATTCACGAAAACTCCTCAATGACCGGCAGTATGGTTTTCGTAAGTAGGAATAGAACCACTGGTGCCTTGATGGCAGATCTCACCGGAAAGTCGAATTTATCTCTCCATCACTTTGGCGAAAGATAGTTGAGTTTGATATTTCAAATTTGAGAGAGTTTGGGGTCAGGCTTTTTTGTCGTAAATGCATGCATATGACATCGATTAGTCTCTTCTTTAAGGGATTATAAATTACCTTTCGGAGCGTTCACTTCAAGTTGTATTCGATGGCTTAAGGTCTGCTATAAATTCTGGTGTTCCGCAGGGTTCAGTTTTGTCTCCGACTCTCTTTCTCATTTTTATAAATGATCTTCCCTTGCTTCCTCTGATCCAGTCCTTTCCTTCGCTGATGAAGTAACTTCATTTATTCATATTCGATCCCTAACTCACGTCCCTGTTCTTCGGCCTTAGAAGAGGAACGCGGACATATGTCAAACTCATTAAATTCCGATCTTGACAGCATAATCAAACGGAGTTCAACCAAAAGAGTGAAATTAATGCATCCAAAACACAATGCTGCCTCCTGTCACTCAAGCGAAAGAATTGCCATCCTTGGCATGTGTATCAATAACTATATCTCCCATAGAACGATCACATTTTTGAGGTCGCCAGGAATGCTGTAAAATGTCTAGAATTCCTTAAGCGTTGCAAGAAATACTTTTCGCCGATTGATCTGGCCTCAATTTATAAGGTATTCATCCGCCCAAAGCTGGAATACAGCGCCCACATCTTGTCAGACGCACCTATGACCGTTTTGCACTCACTAGAGAGGGTTCAGAAGTCTGCTTTAAAACTCATAGGTGATAGAGTCATTGTGAACTCCATAGTATCCCCAGAACATAGACGAAATGTCTGATGTCTTTCCTTCTTTTGTCGCTTTTTACACCGAAAATACTTCAGCCTACTGCATTTTTCCTCCTCAAAATTTCAACCGAAATCCGTGTCACGCTTTGAATGCACATCAGCTCACTCTCAAGTCCAACTTCGGACGTACTGTCAAATATTCGGGATTCGTTTATCAGTGACACGTAGGTATGTCACAACCTTCAAACATTTAACTTCTGTTCCTCTTCCCCCTATACCTAAACGCTTACGCCCTGAATCCTCAGTATAAATGTATTCATATCCCATTTGTTATGCGTAAATTATAAAGAAGAACAAATATGACGACTCCGAGTCTAGAGTTTTTAGGAACGGTGACATTCCTGCTTCAAAGACGCAAACATTTGGCTCTTGGTATCACCACGGAAAGGGAAAATAACAATACAGTTTAGGTACTCAGCCTTAAAGTCAACAGAATGGTATAGTGACTGATAATAAATCCTAAATCGATGGATGAAATCATATACAGAGGAGCTACAGGACGGAGTCTGTCCAGAGTGCGGTTTAAAAATCGTACTCGAGGACTTCAACGCGAAAATCGGGGTCGAGAACTCGTTTAGGGGGTTAGTCGGTTAAAGCAGCTTCCATGAGACAACAAGTGATTAGAGTTCCCGACTAGTCGACTTTGCAACAGCTCCTAGTAGGGTGATAACTGCCACTAGGTTTGGCAAAGAGTTCACACAGCAAATCGACTTTCCTTCGGCAATGGGGATACGCAACCAAATTGACCACGTGCTAATAGACGTAGGGCAAATATTCAACATCTTGGATGTTCTCAGAGGAAATGTCGACTCTGACCATTATGTTACTGCAGTTAAGTTCAAAGCCCGACTGCCCGCGCGCCGCCAAAAAAAAATAAACTTAACGTTTGACGCATAGGTGGAGGAACGCATGTCCGACGACTGGAGTATTAGTAATATATGTTCCATTTAAAGAACGCGATCCCCTGTCTTGTAAGAACTGCCGATGCATATCCCTATTAAATGTCTAATACAAAATCACATTCAACGTATTGTGTAAAGGTCTAAAACCTTTTCAGTGCGGCTTCACACTAAGACAAATTCTGGGAAAGGCCATTGAATTTCAAATCCAAACTCATCACCTATTCATCATAAGACCACTTATGATGGTATTCATCGTCTCGAGCTCTACCAGGTGATATGGCCCATTTGGGTATACCGTCAAAGGTTATCCAGATGTGTCGCGTAATACTGAAAAACACGCTTCTGAGGTCCTCCAAACGTGTACCGCTTTTTCAATAACGGCTTGGAGCAAACAGACCGCAGGGTGTAAACACGAAAAGCACTACCCTTCAGAAATCTATCCATCCGATGGGATAAAGATCGTACCTCATCTGCGGGCTACTTCCAGTGGATACAGAGAAAATTGAAAAGGGACTTAAACATGAAAGAATTAGAGTCATGAGTTTTTTTTTTTTAACTTCTTTTGGAAAAAGATATGTCCCCTTTGACTCACTTTAAGTACATTGACTGATTAAATTTTTACTAATCTAGTTGAATCAAAGGCAGTCGAAGGAGGAGAGCCCCTTAAAGGTGTCATATACGAAGCATGAGTAGGAATACCAGCCTGTTCTGCAAAATTGTTACAGCAGTTATTGTTTGCTTTCGATTTTTTGTTTCCTTTTTTCCTGGAAGAAGATATACCCATTTAATCTTCATTCACTTACCCAGATTGGATAGCTATCGTTTGCGGATGTAAACATACGCGATATGTGTACGCTAATATTTTAAATTTATTATCTTTCCCAAAAGAAAAAAAAAATGAAATAGCACACCAGCAAGTGCCTGTACTCCTTGTTTGTATAAAATGGGGGGAACCTCAACTCTGCCGGTTTGCATACCATTTGCAGATTAAAACGGCGAGAAATACTCCACGTTTTTATCTGTAAAAATGATTTATTTAAATAGGGATACACGAATGTGTTTAGATTTAGGGGGGCGTAGAGGATTTGCCAACTAGGCTGCATGCAAATTTTCATGGCAACCATCCAGGATAAGACACACGGTCGTGGTAATTGATTTCAATTGCTTCTGGGTCAGTTACACTTCTGTATGTTTGTGCCCAAACACAATTATTGATTGAAGTATGTGCTCAAATGAAATCACTGCCATCATCTGTATTCATCTGCCACATTTACAAAGAATTTTCCAGGGAAAACAAAAGAACAGACTTTTTAAAGGAAAAAAGGCTAACTATGTAAAGAAAGGATCTTTCTTTCTTTGTCGTTTTTAGTGCTCAAATAAATTGCACTCCTGGTGCATTTAATTGCATTCAACGAACCTCCGGCCAGGTATGTGTGCATGTATTCTAGAACGTAGACCCGTTGTCATCGTACTAGCGTGGCACCGCTAGAATGAAACATACAATGTGAAGTGCACTTTTAGCAATTTTACTTAATTGTCCTTACGCTCCCCCGCGGATACGGTTCGTAGTTTCTTTTGTTCAATTTTATTTCCGGTGAATTTCTTTTACTGCACTAAGTGTTGGCTCATTGTGTGGAGCTTGGTAAGTGAAATGTGAGTAAGGACTTTTTTACGGTTTTCTTTTGCTTGCTGGATTATTTGAACGATGTAATTTTAAAGTTGAATTTTATATTTAATGCTTGGTCTGCAGGTTCTTGTGAGGGAAGAGTTGCCTTAAAATATTGTGTAGAACCCATTTGTATTCGGTTATTGAATGAAAGGTTGAAAGGTGTTCAAGTCCCGACCATATCCATTCAGTTTACAGTTCTAAGATTAATCAATTTGCTCAGAAAGAACGAAGTGTATTCAAACATGAACGCGAAAAAGAATCTGTGAACTATAAACGAATGCAAAACTCACTCACAAGCTAGAGCTAGAACCTAGTCCGTACAGCTACGATTAATCCAAAGCCACGTTACTCACTTACTTATGTCCTGTATCCTTTTGTGAGTCCTAGGGCCTCGAAAAAGTCTACGCGCCATTGTGAGCAATTTCTGGAAATGTGCCTCAGCTGCCCCCAACTCTTTCCCAGTTGCCGTGCTTCCTTCTCCACTATTCTGCGCCATGTACTCCTCGGACCGCCGCATATCCTGCCATCCTGGGTAAGCGGGTTCCATTGCATCGCTTGGTTAGCTATGAATCTGTCACCCTTTCGGAGAGTGTGACCGATTCACTGCCACTTTCATCGTCGTATGGTTGTGCCTCTAAGTTCATGGTGCTTAAGATATTTGCATTACTTCGCCAAACTGCTTTGCCTATTCAGCTGGCTATATCCAGTTTGGTTTCGCCATCGGCTGAGACAATCCTCTGAAGTTATTGGAAACTCTGTTATATCTCAACCATTTGTGCAGCCCTGCATATATGAGTTGATGAGTTCGGTCCTAGGCTGATCATTTTTGTTTTTGCCGAGCTTATTTTCAGCCCAACCACGTATGCTTCTCTCTCCACATTTGCTGTCATTTGGTGAAGGTCTATTATTTTGTGAGACAGAAGGTATACGTCATCGGCGTAGTCGAGGTGCTTGGGTTCAGATGTAAGAGTCCATCGAATTCATCCACTTCCTGTTGATAAGGCTGTATTCAGCACATCGCATAAAACCAATAAAAACAGTATTGGTGAAAGAATGCAGCCTTGCCGAACCCCACTTTGGACTTGGAATTCCTCAGACAGCCTTCATCTGGGCAATATGTGACATGTGGACCCATCATATGTAGCCTTAATAATTGCTATTAATTTATCCGGAATGCCTCTCCTGCGCATGGCATGCCAAGTAAATTCCCGATTGAAACTATCAAACGCCTTTTCAAAATCCATGCTCGATGATGATTCGCAAGGTGTTGATGTGGTCGACACAGGAGGATCCAGATCGGAAACCGCCTTGCTCGTCGTCGAGAGTGTCTTGCAGCTGGTTTTTGATTCCCTCCAGGATTATTCTAGCTATTATCTTGACCACAGCAGGCAGCACGCAGATAATTCTCCAGTGACCGCACTGCATTAGACTGCCTTTTTTTAGGAAGCTTGACGATCATTCCCTTCTTCCATTCATCCGGAAAACTCACGGCTTCCCATGTTCTCCCGACAAGTGGGAACATAAGTTTTGTCATCACCTACAGCTTTTGCTCTATTATAGAATTTTTTGCTTTCTTTTTGAGTCCATCTCTTAAGAGGAGGTTGGAGATTGTGCCATTCTAGTATGTATTTTGAAATAAGTTTACATATAAGTCTGACAAGCATCCTAGAGTTTAGAAAGCTTTCTTATAAACTACCTGTTCTTTAGATATAGGGGCTTGATATAAAAGCGTATATCAGTTCTATAAATGCAGAATACCGGGCTCTAAGACATACATAGTCATGAGAACCTAGAACTTGGCCCTGTTTGGAATATGAGTTCTTAATCAATTTTTTAAGCTGGTTAACATACAGTCAGTTAATCGGATTTAACCATAAAGCAATTAGCAGTTGCATTTATTATTTATTCAAACATTTTATTAGTGGCATAATGCCATTTATCAATAATATTGCAGAGTTAATACATTAAGTCACATCGGAGGAGGCGCGCCTCACACTCGATACATCTGTAGCAATAATGGCAATCTATGCCAGCCTTATCCGATTAATTATCATTGATGTTTATATCAGTGGCGGCTAAGTATCGATTGTATTCGTTCAATTTAGTGGGGGGCTTACCACCCTGCCTGCTGTCATCCGCTTTTGTTTAACATTCTATTTGCACACGAATCTGACATTGGTTTTGGAATGGGCAAGAGATCCTTCAGCATATTTACCGAAAAGAACGAGTGAAATCATTTAATCGAATTAAATGAAAAATTTAAAAGCTCACCACAACGAATGAACCGAATCGAACTGAAATGGACCTAAAGCGACGAATTGGGTGGTGGCTTTTTTTTAAGCCTGGGGTAGATGGTTGTAGATTCCAGATTACAAATAGCTACTCCCTCTATTTGCAAATGGAATTTGTTTGTTTCAGAGAGAGATTTTTTTTTTGTATGTATTCTGTTTCGGTTCTTAATCGGATTCAATTGTTGAATTTTTAATTAGAGAGGGAAAAAATTAAATTTTCACATTTAAACTGACGTTTTATTGTGACCATATCAATTCGATTTGACAGAAACAGCTGCTGACGGCTTTTGTTCAGGTTGCTTGTTACCGTAGGTGATTTTGGTGGCTTTATAGGAGGTGTATTTAAGTTTTTAACGAATATTAATTTCGAAACATTTTATTGAAGAAATGAAAGATCTATAAACTTTGACACGTGATTGCGGGCATACTGTTAAAGTTACATCTGTCAAATTGGCTGTCATTTATTTTTGTTTTTGCCAAATCAACATGGAGAGCTTCTGTAACATGTGCAAATGATAATATTGTTGTTTCGTATAAAAATATAATCTTCTTTTCGAAAGGACTATTGGCAAAGTGGTTGATAACTCATAGTCAACCGGTTTAATCGGCAATCTGGCAACACCCGTACGGCAACGAAACCCAAAATCTGCAGAAAATATAGCTGCTGTCCATGATAGTGTACATGAGAATACGAGGCAGTCTTTGCGCCGTGCACGTGCGTTTTGAGTCACGACTTGGGCCTATAAGATGCAACTGACCCAGGAGCTCAAAGTTAATGTGTTTGTTCGCTGACTGGGGCTTCGATTAGTTCGATGGTGACCCCAATTTCGGTAGAAAAATCATAATCAGCGTTGAAGTCCATTTTTGGATGAATGGGATCGTCAACAATCAAAATTGTCGAATTGGGGATGATAACAATCCACACGAGATCAACCCAATCGCATTGCATCCAGGGGACTGGCGGCATCATTGGTCTAAATGTACTTCTTTGAGAAGGCTGTTGGCCAGGCCATCATCGTCAACGTCTTTATTTATTATTATATCCTGCTGGCCTTCATACATCCTACTAATGTGCCTTGTAGTACGCGTCGTGTACTATGCACAAGTACGGTTTCTAGCGGTTTTTCTCAACTATTTTTCAGGTAATTGGGTTCCATTTCGTTGCTCTGTTTGCAAGTCACCTTTTTTGTAACGCATGACCAATCGCCAGTTCCTTCGGTTAATGACTCTTGGTTTCTGGCCCGGTCTTAGATAAAACTGTTCATCGGTGGAAATATGGAGCCAAAACACTCTTAAGGTCCTTAGCGAGCGGTTGTAGCTTTCTTGTATTTGGAACAATCACTATCAGTATGGCTCTCTACTCATGTAAGAGAGCTATTGGCAACAAATTGGATCTTAAGCCTCATGTCATATCTTATGCTCCTTAATGGCGTTACCTACTATTTGGTGGCTTCCAATTTACACACTAGTCAACCTCAATCTTCTGAGAAAAGTTCAAAGGGCTCTCTACATTTGTATTAGTGGCACACTTCGGGCCACTCTCTCTGCTGCTCTGTATACGTTACTGCTCCTTCGCATTTACCGTGCTTCCTTCTCATCTGTTCTGCGCCATGTACTCCTAGGACCACCAGGTATTCTGCCTTCCTGAGTAACAATAACTTCTGAGAATCAGAAATGGGCCCTTGGTCGGCATATTCTCTTCTGGTATTTGGTTTGGAGAAAACCCATGAATTGGTGAATCAACCTTCTCTAAGTTGCAATAGAGGTCTGGATATATAGAAGAAACATAAAGTTCTATGCCATATCCAATGGTTTTTGAGAAGCTTTCTCATCACATTCCATACTCTTGGATATTTGTTAGACGCTCAAGACGTTGGTCCGAGAAAAATACTTTTATCGTATTTTCTAGGGCTAAAACCATGAATCCCATGCACAGTATTTCAACGTACTAACCACTGTGGTAAATGTGGTGAATATTAGATTTGGTTAGTTCATGTTGGCAGTGTAACTGTTGATTCTAATGCTCAATATTCAGCAAGAACTTCGCTGTTTTCATGTTATAATCAATTCTGCATAACTAATCACCCAAAGCCTAATCCTATATAATTGCCTCGGTGCTAGACGCTGAATTTGCCAAAATCATAATGTAAATCATGACAGTTGCAGGGTTGTCATCATGTCTTAGTGCACCAATAACTTGTCGAATAACAAATTAAATATTCAAAACCTATCGAAGCAATTTAATGCATTTGCTATCCACGCAATTGGTTCCACTCAACTCTGATCCCACAAAATCAAACTAATTAACATGGGATCCTAATCACGCAAAACCTTGTTCGCTCCATAATTCACATTCACACCGTATTAAGGGATTTGAAAGCACACACATGAAAATCTACTACAATAGTCTAATTAAGAATGTACCTCAACACTGTGCTAACCATGTGCATCATTATTGTTAGTGACACAAAGCCAAAAATGGTATTATGTACCTCAACATTTTAATTATGCAATTAGAGGGAAAGCGCATTAAAAAGAATTCAGTGTTGATTAGAGGAAGAATTGCTGATTTAATTGAGTACGAATTTGTGAAAAGTCAGTGGTGATTAAGGATCGAAATCATGCCCTCAGTGTGCTCTAAAGAAATCAGGATTGTAGCTGAAGTGTCCTTACAAGATTCCAAATGTCAGTCTACGTTCGAATTTCAGGACCAATATAAGAGTAACATCTACAGCGGCAATTGCAGTGTATTGTCGTAGTTCTGGTGGCCACCCAGCTGAACATTTAAATTTGAATGTGGTGTCTTAGTAGAGTGCATATACCAATGCCTCAATCAAGTATGGGTCTTAAGTTCTACTAGGCGGGGATACCATCATTGCTTTGCGCAATTTGGAAACAGTTTTTCTGAGCTCTTCCAAACGTCCACCGGATTTCGGTAAGAAAATTGCGTTGCTTTCATCTTCAATATTCTATTGAAGCAGAAAGTAAGAAGGGTAGACGTAGACATGGAAGGCACTTTCATTCACAAATCTGTACAACTGCTGGGATACCCAGACGATATCGACATCATCGGAAGTTCCCGGAAACTTCTTATAGAAGCGTTTACGACAATTGCCGAGTTGGCCAAAAGAATTTGGTCTCGAAGTGAATGATACAAAAAGTTGTCTGTCCCAAAATTTGAACAGATCTAAAACTTTAAAGTATTCAAGGAGTTCCGCTAGCTGGCCAAACCGCCGCTGGTAAGTCAGCTGAGTTCAAAACTCCTAACTCGAACCATTTATTTGGTTCTAACGTTCATCTAACCAGTACTGCTTTGTGGCATCGAGTGCTGAGCTATTAGTAAGAAAGCTGAGCAATTATTTGGCACTTTCAAGCGAAAAATATTCCGTCCAATAATAGGTCTCATATGCCAGGATGACGGACAGAGGAGATATACCAGGATCTGGATGTAATGAAAAAACGATGACTGTATTGCCTCGTTCACATCGAGGGAATAGACAAAAAAGCTCTTGCCAAGAAGATCTCTGAGTCCCTGACTTCAGGTTTGAGACTGCTCTCCTGTAAATGACACCAAGTGGATCTTAACAATTGAAAGCAGTAAACCAATCCCCAGAAGATACATACACACATATAAGACAGTCGTGTCGCATCATGAGGTTCTTCAAGGGTCAGAAACCCTTTAAGTAAGTTCAAAATGACAAGCAAGTCCTCAAAATAAGTCAAATGCGTTCAGAGAAATTGTACTTGGAGTTTAAATCCGTCTCGCCCTAAGCATGAATGAACTTATAACTCATGAATAAAATCGATGTTATATTGCAACCTCTTTCCATCATGCCACCAACATGACATTTCACGTGGCTACTGCCAACCCATCGAAGTACCAAATAACTTTCCATTTGATAACATTACTCAGCTTAACTCAATTTAGTCCTGGCTGTTTGTTAAGGCCACTGTCATGGCCACAAAATGGCCTCAGCTAATGCTAATCCAATAGTCTGTCCAATTTTTGGAAACCTTATCCAACCACTCATCCCCACGACAACCCGACAATGAAACTTTATCGTTTTCTAGCTACCGAAAACCTTCATTTAATTGTCTCTTTTCTCCCGTGCATCGCTTTCCCTCTGTCTCGCTCTCTCTCTCTCTCTGGGACTAGACTTTCGCTTTAATTAACTCTCAACAAAGTTCGACTGAGACTGTATGTGGTGGTGGCTTCCAAAAAATCTCCGCATTCCTTGCGGGAACCATTGACATAAAAGCCAGGATAATCTCAAGTGGAAACCATTCAACCGGAAGGGAAAAATTAAATTATTCCGGCATTTTTTTTGCTTGTTTGTTTCCGTTCATTTGTTTTCGACTCTCTAAACGTCGCTTGTGGTAGTGGTTATGGAGGCAAAACTTTCCTCACATTTCTCTGGATAGTTTCCAAAAGCAAAAAAAAAAAGAAAAAACAGATATCAAATAATTCAGAAAGGAGGCGAATGTCCCTAAATGGATGCGCGCCCACCACTGCTTTTGGATATTATGTACGAGGTACGACTCAGTTTTATGGCGACTCTTAGTCGAAGAGAATAATTATGGAAGCCGGGGGAACAATCTAAATTAATTTAAACTTCAATTAGCATAGTCATTGCGTGGACACAGGGTTTATAGGAGACCCGGAATAGTTTAATCTGCAGTACTTTGTGGGATTTGTTGTACATGGTAGGAGTCGGAAACGAAAGTGGCTTTATGTTTCCCTGGCGTCAACATATACATACATACATTCTGCTTCTGGGTGCTTCCTGCTGGAGGTTATTAAAATGGGACTTCAATGAAATAGCGCTTAGGGAATTCTTTTTAATTCAATTTAAAAGAGAGAACACGGCAACGTTACTAAGGATTTGCTTTTGAATATCTCTCAACACATTATCCCATTTTTTTTACTTCTTATATTATTCGCTAGCCTAAAAGAACGAATATTATTTATTTTAAATATTACTCAAAAAAGGTCACTTCATGTTTAGGATTTTGGGAGAGAAAAGGCAGCACGGGCAGTTGAAGTCTAAATTGTTATCTTTACCCTTAAACTATTAAGCATGGACCGTAGAGGTATTAGAACTGTATTTAATGCAAGAATCAAAGTTCATATTTAGTAAAAAAAATTAAAATTAAAAAATACATTGTTCAGACAGAGTTCACGCAATTATAGTTTTTGTCTATTTTGACTTCTGACAAACTATCGACAAACTATTCTCTTCTTCTCGGTTTTAATAAAATGAAATTTTGAAATAACAGCTATCGGTTCAACGTTTTCCCAAGGTAATTATTTTTACTATCCCATTATTTTCTCAGATATTTGTAAGGCAAAAAATTATAAACAAACAAACAATTTTCATCTAATGTTGTTGCTTCCAAAAAGAATGAGGTTAGGCTACGTTTGTGCATTGGCAGAAGAAACGAAATACCTTCGCCGCACTCAGGTCAGCACTGACCCATTGTGTCACCTATATGGGGGTTTAGAAAAAATACCCCTTGCCCATTTAACCCATAAATATCTGTAACAACTTCTCATGGTTGTACTTACTCGTTACCCGCGTATACAAACCATCCTGATGTTCTGATGAAGTTCAATAACATGTCGGTATTGACGTGTTTGCCGAGGAATTTGTACCTGGAATGATGGAGTCCGGGGCACTGGCAGAGGAAGTGAGTAGTGTCCTCTATAACATCCTCATCGCCGCATCCTCTGCAGAGTTCTTCTTCCGCCCGACGTTGTTTCTTTGAGCGGTACCACAGAGTGTTGTGACCCGTGAGTATTCCCACGAGCATCGACAGTGAACGTCTGTCCTTGCGAATAATTCTCTCGGTCCTTGCTTTGTCAAAAGTTGGCCATAGTTATTTTGCAGTTTTGCAAGAATCTAGGGACTTCCATCTCAAGTTCGCCTCTCTCATAGCCAGTTTAAGCCTGAGAGCGCAGTGCGGCGAGCTTATGGAGAGGTCGGTCAGTTCAAGTGAGTCCGATGAAGCTTTCCGTGCTAATTCATCTGCCTGTTCATTTCCCGGGACGCCCTCGTGCCCAGGGACCCAGCAGAGTAGAACCTTGTGCTGTGTTCCAAGAACCTTAAGCTCTTCACAAGCTTGGATTTTATTTCTATGGCGGTAATTGTTTTGATAGCTGCCTGGCTGTCGATAAAGAAAGTGATACCTTCTGACGGCATTGTTCTTACGGCAGACTCACGGGCAGCTGTTGTCACTGCCAGGACCTCCGCTTGGAAAATACACCTGTGGTCTAGGAGTCGTATAGATCTGGATATACCCAGTGATTCGGAGGAATTTCCGGATCCTACACCGGTGTCCATATTTGAACCATCAGTGTAAATAGCTATGGATTCGCCATTTGGTATACGGCTGTCTTTCCACTCTTCTCTCCTGGGGTAAGCTGAGGTAAATGGTATTTTGAAGTCAACGTAAGGCGTAGTGTAGTCTGCTGTGGGTGCATGGACGAAAAATCTGCCAAGGATGGTCGCGTGCCCTATCGTACTTGACTTCCAGCACGCAGTTTGACTTATTCTTAAGGCACTGATGGCTGCTGTTGTCGTGTAGATGTCTAGCGGAGGCAGGTTGAGAATAGCCCCAAGATCCGTAGTGGAGTGGTTCTCATCGCACTGGTGGTACCAATGCACGCTAGTCTTTGTACTTTAGTGAGCTCCTTCAGGTAGGTGGACTCGTTTAACGCTGACCACTATAATAGGCTGCCAATTCAGTTTTTTCCGGGGGGTTACATGTGACTTACGCTAAATTGTTCGTTGAAGTTATTAAGAGGTCTTCACCTTGCTTTAAATGTACGTTGTTATTTAAAAATTGAAATTCTTTAAATTGGTTAAGAGTTCCACTTTTTCATGGAATGCTCCCGCACGACATTCACGTTAAGTTCAAGCTTCTTATCTGTTTGAATGTGTTGCAAGGTTAAACGGAAATACAAAAGTTCTCTCTCTTTCTCATAAGCATCTGTCTATCCTCCTATCTTTTTGCGCTTCTTCACACATACTTACAGTCTTTATAATAATGCTCATTGTTTTAGTTTCAAACAGAGACAAACTAAAATAGACAGGCATCTCCGGTACGGTTGCTGTTTTGGTATGATTCTACCAAACTTGGTACGTTTTTTTCAGCTTTGGTAGGTTTGAGTTCGATTTGGTAGGTTTTTTCGCAGGTGAATCAATCAAGGTTTGACAGGAAAGTAATTTATTTGAATTAACCAAGGAGAAAAAAATTAGCAAATATTCAGCATATGGATGCTGAAGTTGTGGTATCGCGTTCTCCAACCACCTATCAATGTATCCAAGCGTTTTGACGTTTCTCTGATTTTAGTACGAAAAGGCACGGTAAAAAGTTCTATTGTTGAAATTGACAGAATTCTCTCTCGATTTATGTGCGTATCATTTAGAAACCTTAATTTTGCTTTGGTAGGTTTTTCTCTGGAAAGGTTGGTAGGAATTGTTTTTAGCAAGTGGCAACCGTGATCTCCGGTCGAATTAACGTTTGGCTTGCCCAATTCTAAAACTACCACCAATGTAACCTGATGTCACCGGCTCACTGCCAACTGCATAGTTTTGAAACAACCAAAAATTGTTGAAATTTCCTAATAGCCATCATACAAGATCATTGGTATTGAACCGAGTGTTCGTAAAGAAAAAGCACCCAACTCAGAATGAACGATCAAAGCACTAACAGCCAAAGGGCGGTAGGACTTGACGACATAGCCGAGGAGCCTTTTCGACCAGCTTGAATTGTATTGGCTTAACTGCTGCTCTCACTTGTTGATAGAACCTGGGAGTGCGGGACTTTTCGCGATGAGCGGAAGAAGGGAATAATCGTTTTGCGCCCTAAAAAGGCGAACCTAATGCAGTGCTGCCTTTCACGGCTAAGATAATAGCTAAAATTATCGTGGAGCAAACCGAAGAACACCTCTACTAATCGATTCTGAAAAGGCGTTTTAAAGGCTCAATCGGAAATTTAATTGCGTTTGGATCTTGTGATTCGAAAAATTCCAAAAAAGTAACCAGATTACTTCTAATACAATTTAATTTCAACTTCAACACTTAACCCTGTTTGGACTAAACTAAAAAGAAAAACAAAAAACTACCAGATCTTTGCTACTTTAGTTTAACATTCAAATGATTGACTATATGGAATTAGTGAACCATAAAAAAATCAATACAGTACAATTCAAGTTAATTCCACTAGAGATACTGAACACAAAAAACCGCTTAAATCCCCCGGTCCTATTCAGCGATTCTACAATACACAAAACAGGTTCCTGCTCTGGCTCTCACATGCTGGATGATTTTCATAGTCCCGGAAAAATCTTTTTCATCCCCACTAGTGGAATTTATGATTTTCATTTCACTGTTCGTTTTATTTTTCATATTTAATTCATCGGTACAAATGCAAATGGCGTAGGAGTCGACGGGAGTGTTGTATACTGGTACTGCATTCAAAACGCTAACCACCCGTTAACACAAAAAAAGAAGAACAATTTCGCATAAATAAACGGAAAACCTTTTTTTTTTTGTGTTATGTTTGTTGGCCACGAGGGGGCATTCTCTGTCAGAGGGAATACCTGCACGGCACATGAAAATGTACATATATTTCAAGAGCATATTTTAGAAACACAATCGACTCTGGCAAAGTTTGTTTGATTTATAGTGAAATGGGTTTTTTCCACAACGATTAAGAGTTCATATAATAAATTTTTGGTTCTTTTATTATTTAATAAATTTATGCAGCTTATTTGGAAAAAAACGGTGCAATAGTTTTGTAAGTTCTCTACACCGAGAGTGTGTGCGAGAAGTAGATTACTGTAGGCATCGCTGAAATTCGGCTTAAGTAAAAAATTATTATGCTCATACCATAGCCCAGTTGCATTCTGAACTCGTTAGCATTTGATTTTTAGAGTTACAATGCAATGGATTTTGGAATTAAAAAAAAAAAATTGATAAATCTGTTAACGAATTGTGGAATTTCTACCATTTAGTCCGCATAACCGGCGATCATGGGGAACGCTCTCTAAGTAAAAGCTTTTTTGAACGCATTACTGCACCTAGAATAAAGTGCATGGCTAGAGTTTGCGTACTTAAGTCATACAAATACATGCGGAGTCGCCCAAAAGCATGTTATGGCGGTATTTCAGCTCATGCACTCATAGGTACTTTTGATAGCCCTTCCCATGACTTTTTCAAGTGTTGACTGTGTACTTAGAGCGATTTCTGTGAAAAGGTTTAATTTCAGCTCCTCCATAGTCCTAAGCATTTTACTCTACGTAACTCCATAAGAAAACGCCTGGAGCCGATAGATCATGATGGCCACTCAAAACCTTCGTCTTTTGAGGTGTGCGGCTTGAAAATTGTTCTCGCAACAGGTAATGCAAATACGTCTTACTTACTTTACTTAGTTATTTAAAAGGCTCCCGGCTCTTGACTCTGCCTGAATTCCATCCTCTGCACGCTGCTTCCTGTAGCGAAGGCCAAGTTTCCTGGCATTCGCGATAAATTGATCTTGTACCGGTGATTCGGTCTTTTTGTCCGTCTCTAGCCTGGGGGCTGTGATTCGAAGACATCTTGGCTGGAGCACTGTTGTCCATTCGCTTTCTGGTTCAGTGTACCCTAACCATAGATTAGGTTAGGTATACATATGGGTACCTGGTTAACAGCAGGTGTCAACGGTTCACTATGAGTCCATTATGCCCAAAAGATTCGATAGGAAACTAAACTTATTCGACCGCTAAACTAAACCACACAGATCTGTGTATGAATCTCAGGAGTTTGTTGAGCTTTATGTTTCCTAGATCATCCAGCTCCGGAAGGAAATAGCTCCCTAGAGTATCTTTTCATTTCACACCCAATGCTGGACAGTCACCCAGTACCCTCTCACGACGCTAACGACTGTTCGTATATCCTTTCGACTTAGTTTTACGAGTATGAGATTATCAGATCTTCTTTTATCATAGACGGACTATGGTGATTTGTCCTTAGCGTATGTGTCTAATCGACACCATCATTTATAAGCTTCCTCGAAGGACCCACTATTTATGTCGCTAGCTGCTAGGTTCAGTCTGGGCTCGTGAAGAGCTTAGGTGCAACCCTTCTCTGGTCAGTTCATATGCCCTATCATTCCCGGGGATCTATATACATGTGACCTGGCACCAAGCAGAGGATCACCTTACTGGCCTCTGAGATATCGTCCAATCTTTTGATGTACATTTTTACGAGCTTGAATCGTACCGATGCTGATTGTAAAGCTTTAATAGGCGCTTGATTGTGAACTTAGATACAACTGTTCTTAAGCCTGAAGGCTCTCGATTTATATTTCGACACTAGCTATAGCCCATTACTCCCGGCTGAAATTCTAATAGAGAATATCCACCCACATCGGTTCAGAATCGAGCCATGACCAAATAATGCTGCACATAGAGCAGCTGCCCGTAGTGTCAGTGTAGTCCTAGCCGCCAAGCTGCCGCAGTGTATATCAAGTGAAAGGAAATTCAGTATTGTTTTTAGGGCTGCTTTTCGTGTTGATCTCATCCATCCCACCATTGTGAGACAGCCTGCCCATTGTGAATCTTTATACCATTCTTAAGGTGATGTTTCTTCTCAAGCGTCTTCCACCAGACAGTTGAACCATAGGTTAAGATGAGTCAATTCAGCTTGGAGTTCAATATTACGAGGCTGATGTACTTTGCGAACATTTGAGATATCAGATCAATATCACTCATACTCGGATATTTGTGTTCTGATTTTCGTTGTGAAAATTACTAACTCGGTTTTCGTTGGATTGACATCCACTGCCCTTCCCTTGACCCTTGACAAGAAGGAGCGCGTAATTAAGTCGTTCACGGAAAGGAATTTTCCAGATACCAGAATGGCAACATCATCAGCACAGGCCGCTACTTTAAAACCATTACTTTCTTTATTTTAACCATTTAGTCCACTACTAAGATAAGATTAGATTCCACCCTTGGGAGTACCTGGCTTAACTCTCATTCTGCCATTTATGTATATCTGTGAATCTATATGGGCCCTGTGTAAGCTACTATCTATCTGCCCTTTTTAAAGTCCGGCCGGAACACTAAACATACTCTCTTCTAGTTATGGGTGAACAAATTTGTTCAACCTCCACCTAGCATTCTATTGAAAGTCATTTAACCATTGAAGCGGTCATTGTCGCCATCAGCGATTTAGGTGGTCATAACTCTGATTAGATTCAACATTCCTCTTGTAGAAATAAAGTGTCCTCAGCATATGAGAGCAATACTTTAGAGGGGGAGCAGCTATTTGTAATTCGTCCTTGCTTGAAGATTGAGCTGATTTGTTATGGCTGATGCTAGCAAGCGATTTACAAGCCTCAAAAGCCCAAATATCCTTTTCTTTAGATTTGAGAAAAACGCGCTTGACACTTTTCTTTTTTGTTAAAATTTGTGTAAGATTGAGATTTTTGTTTTGCTATAACTCGGCAACAGCAGCAGGATGTGGAAACCAATCAAATTTTCACTTTTTCTAAAGTGTTAAACGTTTATTACTCTCCCTTTTCTGCGGTTGGAGGTCTTGGGTCTATAGTGGGTATGATGGTATCTTTATTTTCACCTTAAGCTCTGCAAATAAGCCAAGGTTAAACAAGAAATCGGGTAATCCCTTAAATGGTGAAGCAAACAAAACTATACTTATAAGTACTTTCACTGCTTAAAGCTGTGCTATCACAAAAAAAAAAAAAATCAAGAATTACATTCGATCTAGAGTGGGAAACTAGGACCCCTACCTCTGACACTTGATGATATTCCGTTTGTGTTTATCCCTTTGGTTTAAGGATTACCACATATGCACTGCCACCTGTGTGTTTGTCCGACAAAGGATATTCCCCAAGCCGATGGCCATGGACTAATCGAAAATGAATTTTTCATGAAGTCAACCATCAGGCAGCAAAATCATTACACACAGCGCTCGCCCATTCGCCTGCAGGTCCTTTTGAATTACGTTGGTACTCTGCTTTGGTTGCTCTTTATTATATCAGTGTATCCTCAGCCCGTTTCAATTTTGTTTGTCTTCGTTATGGCTACAGCTTTACGTACGAATTTCATTTATTTATTTGTATTTGTGTTGATTGTCATGTGGAGTCTACTGGGTGCAATCGCCCTGTTTCGAATGAGTTGTGTCAACAGAAGTTATTAGGACATTCTATCACCTGATGGCAGAGAGTGATGTACATACTATGTATACACATATTGTGTATGAAATGAGGGTGCAAAAGGGTTGCTCGCGTTTTGACAAAAAGGTGTTAGGAAGTTATGTCGGCTCAGATGAGTATCAATGTCATTGACATCCCGTTGGCATATTCATGATGATGGAAATCGATAAGAACCGTGTTGGTCATGCATATGAAATGCGGATTTCTAACGCCACTACGAGGGAGAGATTGTGTTGTGTTGGCTTTAAAGCGGAAAGAAATTATATGACCAGAAATGGCTGTCTATGGAGCTGTTTCCGTTATTCTTTCATATGGTCTGGTGCAGTGGCTGTCATTGCAATTTCAATCAAAGTGTTGCACTTCATTTTTAAGTCTTTTGGGATAGAAAAGGATTCACTTACAGAATGCAACTGCTTCATTGTGTTGCTGGAAAGCATATGTTACATAAGTTTCGTTGATGCATTCAGCACATCAGCACCTAAGATCTGCCTCCTTATATGATCAAAAGCAGGACGATCAGAGAAGAAGTGTTCCGTCAAGTATCATAGATGATAAAACCCATAAGCATATTGCTACCAATACAGTTTGTGGCTATACGCGTTGCAAAGGTCTCCGTTTGCTAGGAAGGAATTGTAATGAAGAAATAGTACAATCTTATGTTGTCGCGATCGCCTCTGGCTGAAGTCATTCCTGAATACAAGGAAGTAGATATCATACTTGCGGAATAGGTCGATTGGTTGCTGTCTCAGCATAAGATAGTGCATCCCTGCGTTGGACCAGGGTTGAACGATGGGTCTCGTGCAAGGTGATCAAACTTGTGGTATACGTTGATCAATGGGGCAAGCCGTCTGCTTTAAGTCAGTCAGTTTGATTCCTCATCCTTAATCTGTAGTTCATATCCCTCCGAGTAAAGACTTCATACGGACCTTTGTACCTTCTGATGTTGTGGCATTTGATCAACGTCATTACGGACAAAAATGTGGATGGCAGTAACAAAAGGCTGGATTGTACGAATACTTTTGTTTGTGGGCTAAATAGCTTAGGAAATCTGTCTAGTCCTGTGATTTATGTTGTCTACCAAAGAAATCACATGACCCGCGAAAAGTCGTTCCAAAAAAATCATCTCAGCCAGGGTCGCCTCTGAAAGTAGACCGTAACACCAGCATCGGTTCAATATCAAGCAAATGTATGAATTCCTTCCAGGTATCCCTTTGAAATTGTCGCCCCTGATCGGTTGTGATTCGAAGAGAAATACCGTATTGGACGAAAAACCAAAGATTCCGCTTTTGTCTTCACCGTAAACTGCATTGCATTTGGTTGAGTGGGACGGAACTTCGACTGCCGCTGTGAGATTTTTCCTCATTCCCCGCCAGAGGTTCCTAGATGAGTTCCAATGTTGACCTTTGGCCTAGATAGGACAATCCGTGAGACTTTTGTATGATGAAATAATGAAGTTTATTAGGTATTACTTGTCACGGTAGATCTTTCATCAGTACCATGGTGGGTAGGCGTCATCACCGGGCTTCCCTGTAAATGATTTCTATAAAAGCTGCGTGGATGGGCAAGAAGCAGAGAACATACTTCACATACTTACGCTTAGGTGAACATTTCTTCGGTTATTTAGGCGAACTCATTGGTATAGACATCAACCACCTCCATAGCTTCATAGTAAGCTCCTACTCGCTTAGCTAGTAGTCTGAGCATATTCGATTCCAAAGGTATCACAACGGGCATTTTTCTTGACGCAGCAGTCAACCATTCTAACCTAACTTAACCTAGAACGACCCATTGAGGAGCTTAGTTGGAATATCAGAAAAGATATGTTTTATTTCTGTCAGTTGATGAGCGGATAAAACTATGGAAATAGAAAACACCAAACGGAATTAAAATAACTGCTCAGTCAAACTGAAAACGTGTAGCTTCCTCCAGATTCCTTTAGCTATACGTTGAACCAAGCACAGCTGCAAATTGAACTTATCTACATAGTCTTAGTAACAACAAGGAATAGTCTTTCCATCTGGCATATGCTTAACTAAAATAACAGTAAAATTTATCCCCGTTTTCATCAACGAATTGCAAAACTTTATCAAATTATTTCCCCCCAAATGCAATATACCCTGAAAAACTTTGTTTCCCTAACTCACTGAATTGGCGCGTGGTAATTTCATCACCACAACGTAATATACCACTTCCTGACCACCACGCATCCCTTACTATCCACCGTTTGTACGTATTATTTCTGCAATATCCTGTTAGTTTAATAGTCCGTTCGGACTTTGTCCATTTATCCCCCCACCAGGATACTGGATGAATGTAATTTCCCATTAATACGTTCTAACTTCAATGCCATAGGCGTCAGACAATTTTCGCCGGATCACATAAGGATAATCAAAAAACTTTTCCACGCATTCAATCAAGGACCTCTGAGGAGTGTATACCGTCTGCCATTTAAGAGTAGAGACGAAAAAGTTCACTAATGACCGCCCCAAAATGCGTATATGAGTAGCAATTATGGTGGGTAACTTTTTTTTCGCCTTTTACTGAGTCATTCTAGTATTTTTTTGCTCCTGTAAGGGGATAGTAAAATTCGAATTTATTCGATTTCCTTTGATTTTTTCTTATCTTTCACTTTTTTTTGTAACAAATCAAAAAAGTGCATCAAATTACAATGTCGTTGTTGGCTGTATCCTTTTATATCACTCCCTTGTGTGGTACACTTTTACAAAGGACATGAATGTACGAAGCCAGACAATAGGATAAGGATGCTAAATTAGGTACGTAAATTTGTTTGTCTTGTCTGCGAATGGGGGAGACATGTCTGGCATGATTGTGGTAAGTAAACTTTTATTGAAGGAAAGTAAAAGTTTTCAGTTGGAAAAGAAAAAAGAAATCTAAGTAATGCAGATAGAAAGGACGAAGGATAATTTTTAGTGCCATCGTTGGAGAAAAAAAAAAGATTTTTACCTAAAAAGGGAAGAAGACTTCTTCTGAAATCAATCCGATGATTGATCGAATTATTATTGACTGCAGTCTACTGCAGGGACAAACCGAGGGTGGGGAATCACTTTTCAAGTGGTTTGTTGAATTTTATTTTTTATCGCAAATATTATTTTCCTTGGGGCTATAAAAATACATTTTGGAAATGAATGACAGTCATACTATGAAAATTGTTTTGGTTTGTTTTGTTTGTTTTGGAGCCCTTAAAACAACAAGTAAATTTATATTTTGAGTTGTCCTTAGGTAATTCCAAAAATTACTGAACCGATTAATGTGAAATAAATTTTATAATATTCGTTATTTTTAGGAGAGTAACATAGACTACTTTGTTTTGCTAAAATGTTTTTTATTTGTAAGAAAATATATTAGTTTATCGGGGTTGATCCACGTAATCATTCACAACTTTAAAGCCATTCAAAAAATCATAACGAAAAAAATTGCTTGACAGAATCAAAATAAGTGCACAAATTTAGAGCCCTCAATTTTTTCCTAACAACAGATACTTATCTCATAAGAAGTAAATAGATAAACATTTTAAAAACATCAATTTCTTATCAATCGCCTCTGCTTAGTTCCATTTGCCATTTCATCATCATTTCGCCATTGTGTATGATAGATATTATCGATTGATATTGCCCTTTTTATGGGGTTTGAAGGATCTTTCCTTTGAACATGGGAATACCAACTGAGTCAATCAAGTTCTGTTACCTTTTCTGTCATGCCCAGCATCTGCATCTCAGCTGCCGTAAGTTTACTCTCATACTTTTTGTATATTGTGCGACATTGTGAAACGTGTTGTGAGCGCTGGGCGTAGAGTTTAGAGCCTAGGGCTAAGAGTCCCCCCTAAAAGAGAAAGAAACTTAAGCTTAAATCATGTTGCCTAAGCATTTGATTGCTCTGCAGAAATTCAGTTGGTCCTTCGGTTGGTTACATGAACCTACTTCTTTCAGACTACAAAAAAATACTGGCTTAGATGTAAAAACCTATTTCTAGAAGTGCGCTCACATTCGCAGAGTATGTGCATGATAGCCTCTGAGGCGTGAAGATCCTCACAATACCTACAAATTTTCGATTCTGTACGTCCTAATCTACTGGCGTGCAAGACAATGCCCAGAGAGGATCCCGATCATAGTCCTAATTTTTGTTCTCCCTGGCTTGATGATTTCCCTAATCTTTTACGGTTGATCTGTGGCCATAAGGCTATGGATGGATACTCTAAGTCGCTCTAAATTAGCCCATCTGCGGATGGCCAAGTTGTGTACACAATTGGTGATACTTTTCTTAGCAACACACAGCAGCGGTGTCCTGATGCTCTTGATGACGTTTTCAGATAGGAGTCCCACAGCTTTTTTGGTCTATCTATAGGCTTTCATTACTCTGAATATCACAGTGTCTAACGCGATTCTGCGTGCATAAAGTCCTGAGAATTTCAATCCCTGACTTGAAAAGACTCTAGTAATTACCTTTTCTATTAAACACTTGTTATAAAGTGCTGAGAATGATTTTACGTTTATTTGTTTAGTTAATGGCATTGTTTGATTACAATCCATCAGTTCTGATGTCTGAAGAGGAAATAGACTTGACACTATTTTTTGCTCTAGTGCCTGTGATTTTTGCCATGACTGTCCTGCAGGCAATTCTTCTTTGGAAGAGTCTTCAACGTTTCCTTACACGTAGTATAAAGTTTTTTCAAAGATATATTGAATGTGTTTATGGGAATCCTTCAGACCTGAACTTCGAATATAGTGA
This sequence comes from Chalcosyrphus nemorum, assembly GCA_949716465.1. Taxonomy (NCBI): domain Eukaryota; kingdom Metazoa; phylum Arthropoda; class Insecta; order Diptera; family Syrphidae; genus Chalcosyrphus; species Chalcosyrphus nemorum. The sequence goes on from OX454332.1 coordinate 50,316,532, forward strand.
AGAAGCTCATGAAAGTAGTCTTTCAATTCGCCTATTTATAAGAAATTCCATCGAGATAATTCTCTTCCACTTTTGTTAGATATCTGAAATAAAATTCATCCTTTCAGATCAATAAAAGATGCGTCATCCTGTCCACACCTGAAACGACATAGAAATGAAGATGTAATTATTTTATATTAACTATTTAAATATAAATTCGAGCAATTAAATTCAAGTGGCAGAAGAAATTTGCTCATTACAAATAGATCAAAAGGATATTTTGTCGCCCTCGAATAAAACTTGTTGCCATTTTTTTTTTTAAATCCCACTTCATATGTTTGCAGGTGCATTACCCTCGCATCATGAATTGAATGCACAGTCAACCAAAAGCAAAATCAAGATGCATACGTTACACCATACTCTTCAAGTTTACACAATAGATACAAAGAAGGCTTATGGTAGAAGCACGGGATGTTATATGCTATCTACTAAGATGTTCCTTGGATCAGCAACCCTCCTACAATATGGTTTGACCCAACTTCGTCCTACCCTATCGTTATCATAATTCCGCTACCTTGGCATATTAAATTGTGGAACGTTATAACATTGTACACAATAACGCTTTCAAAGCCCGAACCCTAGTTTATCCTCTTTATGTGAGATAAACAACACAAGGAAAAGGATGGTTGCCGATGATGATGATAAAAATCAAGGCAAAGGCTTGCAACCCTTCTTTTTCTCGGAAATCTGTTGTAAAAAGTAAAACTTCAGAGTCCTCATGCAAATTAACTTTGTATGTTTTTCTTGTGGTCGGGTGCACAGGAAATTCGTACTCCATCGTGGGTGGATGATATGAGAGACTGGTGTGCATTTATCGTTATAAAACGGAAATGCTGAAGTGCATGATGATGAGGATAAAGAAGACGTATCTATTCATATTGCGAAGTATTTTATTATTTTTTTCGACAGAGGGTTTAGTGCTATAAATTTTCGTAGTGAGCATCAAGTTTGTGTAAAAAATTTTAACACAATGTTTGCTTGGAATTTTTTGAATTGTAAGTAAGGTTTTCAAATGTAAAAACCGCATATAAAGTTGTGGGTTTGACAAACGATTTAAATGCTTTGACTTGGTAAAATTCTCCGTTAAGATACATTTACAAATCTCTGGAACTGTAATTGTACGACAGCAAAATCTGTTTATCGTCATACAAATGAATGTAGTGGGACTATAAGAATCCGCCACATCCGCTCACGTAAACCGACACGTTGTCATTTTACACATTTGACCGAATAGACAAACCCATAAAACCCATTGTTTTTTATTGCTGACTGTGTTTTCTTTATATCTTCTCTTCCGCACCCGAGTAAAGGAAAACCTTATACCTCGTGGGCTACCAACAGCTTATCTCCTAACATGATGGCATACTTCCGATTATACTGCAAAAAAAAACACTGGACCCGGTGGTTCCCTGGCTACTACCAATCTAAAGAAAGTGTATTCTTCTTATCCATTTCCTTCCTAATTGACGACGTGTGCATTCCGAAAGCTGGGAAGAGTGGGCATGAATCCGCTAAGGGTTTCGGGCCTTTAAGCTTACCCTCCTTTCTTTTAAAGACGTTGGAACGTTTTTATCCTAAATCAATTCTTTCTATCAAAATCCCAACATGCTTATACCAAAGAGCGCTCGACAGAGACGGATCTTCATGAAGTTGTGAGTACGATAGGTTAGGTTAGGAAGATGGGTGCCTTGTGACCAGAAGGTCACTGCTCAATTAGACCCACAATTCAGGTTTATTGTGCCCAATCGTTTAACCCTGGAACGCTGTAAGAAGGTCCTCTGTTAGAACCACAAATCTCAGTAGGTCCATCAGCTCAACATTGCCTAAGTCCTCCAGCTCCGAGGCAGAACAGTCACACAGCAGGTGATGAATAGATTCGATTTCTTCTTCGTCTTTGCAGCTTCTACAATAGTCGTTATGCAGCACACCGGGTCTCTCTGCGTGAAGGCCAATGACCGGTAATTACGCCAGAAACGACCCGTGCGTTATGACGACTTAGTTTAACCAGAGTTGATGATCTCTTCTTGTTAAAGGCCGGCCATAGAGCTCTAGCCGATACGCATGTATCCAGATAAACACAGCGTCTGTTTGCACGATCGATGGCTTCATCTTTTACTTTTTTCTTTAAAGAACTGACTGTGGCTGCTACAAAGGGAAGGGCCCGCGATATGTGCAGCGTCGACTCTTTCCTAGCAAGCTCATCCGCCTCCTCGTTTCCTTCGATATCCATATGCACTGGTACGCAACTGAGGGTCACCGTATTGGCTCTGGATATCTCGTTTAAAAGTGATTTGCAGGTTCGCACTAGCCTCAACCATATTATAGCAGAGTCCAGAGCCTTAATGGCTGCCTGGCTGTTATTTAATTTCAGCAACCTGCGTTATGGCAGTGACTTCGGCTTGAAGGATCATCGTTTATTCTGAAGGAGCAGTTTGTTCGGCTCCTGTACCACTGTCCATCTTAGAACCGTTGGTACAGAAGACTTCTGTCAGGAATCCTTGCATTGAATCTCCTTTCGAATGCTAACATCGAGTTCATGTGATCTGTTTCCGTAGGTAGCCTCCCATCGGGACAGAATGGAGGCGTGGCCGTAAGAGTTCGATGACCACAACCGACCTTCCCTTCAATCTTATAGCAGTTTTGGCTGCCAGACTACTACAATAAATGTCAAGCGGAATGAAACTAAGCATGGTTTCCATTGCCGCCGACGGTGTTGTCTCTATCCGGGATCTATAGGGATCGACGAGGGAGCTCCCTCAAACCACCAGAATTGTTGGTGCTGTCGCTCGACGTCTTTGATATCTCGGGTGGACACCGACCTACTAGACCGGAGACTCTCCTCAGCGCTCCGTACGACGTCTTGCTCATAGTTGAGCCGCCTATCCACAGTTTTCCGGGCTACATGGAAGCTTATCGGAACTGCCGCTCTATCCTGGATCAAACCTGCCTGATCATAATAGAGGAATGCCTCTGGGGGAACAAAGCCGTTAAGGCGCATGCTCTCATGGTACATGTTATTGGGGTAGAAAGCCCCGGAGATCAGGTTCTTCATACCAAAGCTGGTCTGAAGCCCCACGTGTTGCTGAATGCCTTTTTGCAAGAGTAGAGAGCTACGCTTGCTTTTTGATGAGTACGATAGAAAATACAATCCACTTTTAATAACGCCAGTAATGCATTGATTCAGGAGGCTCTTCTCGAACTGGGCGTTGATGAGATCTGTCCTTTCTTTGCACATTTCTAAAGCTAGGCTTCCCTGAGTAAATACATTTTCAACCATCCAAATCCTTTAAATCCTTTATAAAGAAAAGTGACCTGTTGCTTTAGGTAGTCCCCCCTCTTCCACAAGAAAAACCCCGCAATCTGGAAATAATCCTGACGCCTAACATTGTATATTATTTAGAAGACAGAGTTAGAGTATATCTTTTTATTCTGTAACGAATGGCTTTGGAACATGTCAAAACGTTGGGTCTCTTTCCCCCACTTCCACTTCGATAATCCACCATTCTCACCACTAGCTGATCTCGTATCGACACATGACAGGAGCGCTTTTCAAATCGCAAATCCTTGCTGGCTTATCGTATCAATTCTTTACTCCTGAAGTTACTCATCGGGGATAAGTAGTTAGAGCTTCGTATTTTTTTAAGAAAAAAGCTGTTTTTATATCCTTTTGTCTTCCAAGAATGTAACAAATGGATTCATTTGGAAATTTTTCATAAATTTCATAAAACTTGTGACACTGTTAAAGCATGACCATGACTATTGGCACCCCCTAAGTTTGTTTGCACTCTTCGTACTGCTTCTTGTCACCCGAAAATGATTGAAAGTGTTTACAAATAAAAACAAAAACACGGACCAGCTTTTCCAGAGGGCAAGCACTCAAAAGACCGACTTCTCTATCAGTCCCCTGCACGGATTCAATAACATCGATAATTCCTGCCCTCGATGGCACCCAAAGTAAATATTTTAGCTTCTTCTAGCCATGCTCTCATATTTCGATAATAACGGTCACAATCCAAAAAAAAAAAAAAAAAACCGAATTAAATAAACACATTCCTACCCATCCGGCTCGAGGGCACCGCACCCATAATTTTTGTTCGTTTATATCAATTCCCATCTCGTAGGGTGTGTATGTGGGTGCTTATATCCTGAACCATCAGAAATGCGTTGCTTTCCTTTTTTCCACTCCTCGCGGACGCATCATCATCATCGCCACCACCACGGACGTCTGTGTCGCCCGTATGTCTGCTGTATTTCGATAAAAAGTCAAATATTTACCAATATCCTTGCTGCGAGGTAAATATTTGTCATAAACTGACATTAAGGGTGTTGCTATCGAAATGGGTTTCAAAAAAAAAATCGGTTCTGTGAATTGTGGAATGCAGAGGAATACTTTTCAACCAGCTCGAGGAGAAATGTCACGCATCCATATGCGTGGAGATCTACAAAACAATCTCGTTAAAATTATCCTTTGAAAGGAGAACATGAGTTCCAATCAGGAGAAGCGACAGAGCACTGAATGTGATTATATTTTTTTTCCCCAAGATAATGATGTGGTATATATTAAACCTTTTTCTCTTCCAAGACAAACAAAACCTTGGGTTCTCTGGAAAGTCAATTTAACAATTTTATTTTTAACGTTTTTGACGCTTCGTTAATATCGAAAAGGGGCTCACAACGTTAACTCGAGCAGGAAGAAGGCAAAGCAACTTCGTTCATTGAAAACAATTGCTAATGTACCTATTATTCTTTGTGTCAATATCTAAAAAGGCGAAATTTCATATTGCGAACGAGTTATTTGTGTTTTGAACCTAGCATTTTGGAAAATGAACAAAATATATGTATGTAGTAATTACATGATGGAAATGAAATGAAATGAAATCGTGAGAGCGATTTTTAATTAATTTTTATAGACGGAGACAAATTCTGCCTTTTTGAACAATAAAACTTTAACTCTTAGGGATTAGATATCGACAGGTCCACAAGCTATTCTTTCCACACGCAGACTGAATGGTTGCCGTTCCATAGCTTAGATGGTTGTCTCCAAGCTTAAGAAATAAAGCCCCTCTCAATCATCTGTGGCGCCATCTTTGATACCATTTAAAGGTACAACTACACATGAACTTCAAACTAATGAGTTGGGGAAGAGAGAAAGAGTATGGTTAGAGAAAATAAAGTGAGGGGCAGTAGCTAGGCGGATTTGGAGCGATGCTGAAGGATGTTCCGAAGAGTAAAAATCAAAAAAGTTGTCCATACTGTCAGCTAGGAGAAGCATTCTAGGTAAGGGTGTGTTATAACCATAATCGGAGAGCACTGAGTCGGGTGAGGAGAGTAAGGCAACATGGGTTGATATGCAAGGAGAGCTGGGCAGCCAATGTGACCAGTTATTAAGTGATGCGGGAAGAGGAGAGGCAAATTGAAACTGTCCACCTTAGGACAAGACGTCTCACTTGCACAGCATAATGAGACGACCAAGCTTGCTTTGAGTATTCCAGAATGGGTCTGACGAAGGTGTCATATAGCGATTTGGTAACTTAGTGCTCGGAAATTTCACAAAGTCGAGTGCAGATTTGGCTGAATTTATAATGTTGTCTATATGCGATCAGAAGATAAGCTCCTTATCGAAGGAATAAGTGTGTTGCAGAGATTGACATTGCTAGTACATATTGAGTTCGAGATAATTTTCTTGACACCAGATATAGGAGAAAGAAACAGCAGTAGACGGTTTTATTAATAAACAGGTGCTCAGATGCACTCTACATATAAACTGATGATGTGGTGCAAACTCTCGTTACCTGCGAATGTTTTTGTTTGACGAAATAGCGCAAGTCCTTCGCACACGTTAAGCTCTAGCATTGCTCGAGTCACATTACAGGAATCGCTAACCAGGACCAGGAGCAGAGTACATAACTCTACAATGAATGGAAGTACGAGGGATTTTCACACCTAAGACAGGAGACTTACAAAGTCGTTCTGGAAGTGTGTAACGTTGAGAATGTCATAGTCAAATGGCTATACAAAATGCTTAACATAAGATTTTTATTTAGATTTTAATTCCAGCTTTATGTACATATGTATATAGTTCATTTGGTTCGTCTGTTTCAAAGAAATTTCCTGAAATCAATTTAAATGGCCCCTCCTTTGTTTGCTCTAACTTAACTGATTAAAATGTTCAACTCCTCCGTTTAAGGGGTGTCATCTGACAAGCAATATATTTTAATTGAATACTTCACTTGCACCATCGCCGTTTGCCCGCAATCATTTCTGTCAATCCAAAGGGGCTTACACCGCATTGCATATCCTCTTTTTCTGTTTTTTTTGTTAAGTTTCCCTCCACTGGTATGCTTTTTTGTTTACCTTTGTCGTATTTGATGTCGCTAGGACTTCGTTTACTGGTTTTGTTTTTGTTGTTGTTGTTTTCACGACCAATGAATCCTAACACCATAATCAATTTATAATGAATGCCAACCATGATGATCGGCGGCGGCACATCCCGTTCTGTACTGGTATATCCCTTTGCCAAGCTCCAACAAACGTGGATACGTTTGGCTAGCCACCCTGTCCGGTTTTATGGTCCAGACAATTTATGTTAATCACCCGCCGACATTTTACTAATCGATTTCCATTCATGTCAAGGGAGGATAATTACATTGCGGATTGGAAGGACGCCCTTTGTTTTATCTCTAACCAGAGTGCACTGGCCACAGGAAGCGTTTTATAATCATACTGTATGCCAATGAAGTTGATGATGAAAGAGACTTGGTTACGATATAGGAGTTTGTCACACTGGTTAGCTATGTACATATGTATATCGTATGCATATCTTAAAAATGTGAATGGTGACATTGTTCAATTATATCGAGTGGCAGTGGTTTCATTTAAGCTTTTATACTTTATTACTTAAAAAGGGTTACAGTTAATACATTGCATTATGTGTGGTACGACAATGGTGTGAAATGTAGTCCGAAACAAATTGGTGTGAAATGCTTCTGAATACTTCTCGGACCGGAGTGGATTCTGTCATGAGTTAGAGGGTCTTTTCGAGTAGTCTCCGTACTGCAAAATTGCAGCGAACTTTGCTAACATTAGCTGCATTTTTTTTTTTTTTTATACATATGTCCCTATAATGGTTATCAAGACGGCAAAACTGTGCGCATTGATTTTTTTTTTGCAAAAATTTTAATAATGGATAATGAACCGTTAAACCTGAACTTGGCTACTTCTTTCTTATGAATAATTGCGCTCAAACGTCCATTGTCTCTTTCAATATCACCATGCAACTGGCTAAAAAATCATTTGTCATACCCAAGCCCATTCATAAGAAAGGCTCTAAGCACGAACTATCGTCAAACTTTCATCCATATTCAAACTCCTTGAGAGCACCATAGTGTCATCGTTACGCGAATTAGGTGTTGTTTGGCGCACATGGGTGGGTTACATATCCATTCACTTGTGAATTTATTGCCCACCAAGGTGAGCCAAAAGTCCATTGTGTCCTTGGACCCTATCAACCTTTGTGACGTGTATGATTTTGGTGGCAAGCCGAAGGAAATAAGGTACACAACTGGATCCTACGTACCTATACCTCTTCGGATTGGAAGGACGCCCTTTGTTTTATCTCTAACCAGAGTGCACTGGCCACAGGAAGCGTTTTATAATCATACTGTATGCCAATGAAGTTGATGATGAAAGAGACTTGGTTACGATATTGGAGTTTGTCACACTGGTTAGCTATGTACATATGTATATCGTATGCATATCTTAAAAATGTGAATGGTGACATTGTTCAATTATATCGAGTGGCAGTGGTTTCATTTAAGCTTTTATACTTTATTACTTAAAAAGGGTTACAGTTAATACATTGCATTGTGTGTGGTACGACAATGGTGTGAAATGTAGTCCGAAACAAATTGGTGTGAAATGCTTCTGAATACTTCTCGGACCGGAGTGGATTCTGTCATGAGTTAGAGGGTCTTTTCGAGTAGTCTCCGTACTGCAAAATTGCAGCGAACTTTGCTAACATTAGCTGCATTTTTTTTTTTTTTTTATACATATGTCCCTATAATGGTTATCAAGACGGCAAAACTGTGCGCATTGATTTTTTTTTTGCAAAAATTTTAATAATGGATAATGAACCGTTAAACCTGAACTTGGCTACTTCTTTCTTATGAATAATTGCGCTCAAACGTCCATTGTCTCCTTCAATATCACCATGCAACTGGCTAAAAAATCATTTGTCATACCCAAGCCCATTCATAAGAAAGGCTCTAAGCACGAACTATCGTCAAACTTTCATCCATATTCAAACTCCTTGAGAGCACCATAGTGTCATCGTTACGCGAATTAGGTGTTGTTTGGCGCACATGGGTGGGTTACATATCCATTCACTTGTGAATTTATTGCCCACCAAGGTGAGCCAAAAGTCCATTGTGTCCTTGGACCCTATCAACCTTTGTGACGTGTATGATTTTGGTGGCAAGCCGAAGGAAATAAGGTACACAACTGGATCCTACGTACCTATACCTCTTCGTCTTGCTTACAAGCAGCTTGCTCTGAGAGATTTGATTTCTTCATGACATCAGTAGTAGGATGTGTTGGTTTTTCCGGAGGACACTATATCCATTAGGCAGGCGTACAACCACTTCTTGGGCTGAAGAAGAAAATGGAAGACCTTTTTCCTTTTGTTTTAAGTTGGAATTTTACGGAACTAAATTTCCTTTTTTCCTCAGATTAATCGTTCGTACAGTGTCAATTTGTAAGCTTAATATCTTGACTCAACATTTTTCTTTAGTATCTTGTACTTTTTAATAGTAAGACGTTTTCCTTTTGTGTTTTTGTTAAATAGTAAACCTTTAACAACTTTTTTGCAACCAGAGTTTGTCCGGCTAATGAAAATCAACTCGTCTCTGTTTTGTTTTTTAAGATGGCCACCTACACCCGATAAGACTTCCCTTACACTATCCCATTTGAGTAAGCTAAAAAAAAACAGAACACTGATGAACAAAGTTGAGATCTAATTCACTTTTCACTTGAAACTCCAATTTGTACAAGGAAAAACCAACTTCCATTCAAACAGTATAAATCGTCGCACCTAACACTTTTTGCAAACTTCACTTTTGTTAATAATTTGTCTTCTCATTTCCAAATGTTGGTGTTCGTGCCTAACCTTATTCTGTGTTTTGCTTTGCGTTTACTTCGGATTCATAAATTCATAAGGCACTCAGTTTCAAATCCTGAAACAAAAAGAAAAGTCTTCCGTCTTCCGCCTCCTCCCTCTGGACCACCACCGCAGCGCTGGGAAAACTTAATAGGTTGTTAGAGTTGTTTAACATAACCTAAAAAACCAAAACTCTTAGGTGCTCTGCGCACCGAGTTACAAGAGGAATACTCACAAGACAAGGTTCAAGATGAAGAAATATTTCTTCTAAGATTCCTCTCGTTATCTTTCTGTGAAATAATTTACATATGGGTGTGTGCAAAATCGGGATAATTTACTTTCTCATTAAGAATGCCAACGTTCTAGGCGCATATGGAAGTACCTACGAAAAACAGAACGCCCATGGAAGTGTACGAGGTGGAAAAAAAAATACAACAAGAACAAGTTACTTTCTAAGGGAAATGTGTAAAGATGTTGTAATTTTTTTTTCAAGGATGCGTGTGTGTGTGTCTATGGAGCACATTTAATCCTTAGAGATCCGTTGAACTTAAAGGGATGTAAGAGAAAGGTTTGAAAAGGGTGAGGAGAGCATACTTATTTTTTATGACGATAAGAAGCTGTGAATATGTATCTACATAGTTGTAATGTAACAAAGCGTAAAAGTGTAACATGTAACGGGTTATATGTACATGCGGTGACAATTAGTCTATTAACTGTGGCGTGCAAATAAGTCTTATAATATTTTATATAATTCACAGAGGAGTGTCTTATGCCAGTCATCAGAAGTATGAACATATTCGTCCTTTAATCAAGCAAGAATCGTTGAAATTTAAAAATTATCGAAGACTACTACGTGCTGTATCCCCTTGTGGGTCCTAGGCGCCTTCGAGTGTTATTTCGTCAATATGTCTCAATATCTTCTCAGTCGAGAAGACTGGTGAAAGAATGCAGCCTTGTCGTACCCCACTGTGCACCAAGAATTCTTCAGATAGCCTTCCTTTGTGAAAAACATATGGACCCTTCGTACGTAGCCTTGATAATTGCTTTGAATTTAGGACTAGAATGACTCTTCTGCGCAAGTGACGCCAAATAAATTCCCGATTGACACTAGCAAATGCCTTTTCAAAATAAAAGGAAAGGAATTGATTTTGAATGCTTTATTTGATGATGATTCGCCAGGGGTTTATGTACTGGACATAAGAGAATCAAGAACAGAAAGCTGCTTGTACGGTGACGAATGTATCTTTAGGTGTTCCTTAATTCACTCCAGGATAATTTTGGGTATTACTCGTACTTTAGATACAACAAGAATCATTCAAAAACTGCTACACGAAATATAATATTTCTGTAGCTACAATGCTCTTTCTTTCTTTATTCTTTGTGACCACTTAGGGAAATTTAGAAAACGTTTTTTATAAGCAAATCCTGTAAGCAGACATGGTACAGGTTATCATAAGTCACTTGAAACTACTATGTACAGAGTGTAGAAATTCATAAAGAATCAGGCGACACTGTTGGGTGATATCAAATGATTTGGATCTTACTGGTGTCATACGTGTATGTTGGTGGCCATGATGTAGTGGTGGTGTATTTGGTTATTGAGTGAAAACTTTGGTGCTCAAGTCCGAGCCTATTCTTTTTATTATCACTGTAATAACATTAACCTACAAAATCCGTTTGTTTAAGGGTATTTTAGCACGAACGCAAAAAATATATAATTATAAAAAAGTAAAAGCTACACGAACTTCTCCTTCAATAGATCTGTATGACGAGATGTGTGTAGTGTAGTGAAAATTTTTAGCGACGAATACTTAGGGTCCAATTACATCTCCAACATGAAATCCACACCACATGGTCAATTCCTGTAAATGCAATTGGGTCTCTTGAGCGTAGCGAAATGGTTACTAAGCCAAAAATTAGCTTCATCGGTAAAGATTAGTTCTGTAGAAGTAGGAGCAAAGTGAATGCCCGTATATATGGGTTGCTTCTGGTCCGAGCACCGGTTAGAAAAATATCGTTACTCGTTACTTTTGCTATAAGCATGCAAAACACTTTATTTTTGTTGTTGGGTACATATTTGGTCAGAAAATGTTCCACAGTTTATTGAGTTTTTTTTACATTGTATAATTTAAATCTGTCCACAAAATTTCAATCAATCCAATAAATTTATAATTCGCACAGTCACTCCTGCAGAGAATGTCTGATTAAAACATATGGAAATGCCATACTCCGCCTAAAGCGAATCGTGTGATGCCCTATCCCATTCCTATACACAGACATACATATGTATGTAGCCTTTTCACAAAAAACTTGCCTAAATTTATATATAATGTTTTATAATATTACTCCAAAAGAATTTTAAATTTAAGGCCCAAAACTGGTGACATACGTACGGACCCGCCCGACATGGCTCAATCGACTCGGCTACTGATGCTGATCTTTTATATATACTTTATGTCGTCTATCTTTAATATTTCTCTATGTTACAAATTATGTATCAAACTTAATATTCCCTTTAGGATAGGGTACAAACAGTGGTAGAAGAGGCGAGGAGGAAATGATAAGCTATTGTGTTGCGGTGCGACATCAACCCCCGAAGTAAGTCCCTTTTTATACCCTATCGTAAGGGTATATTAAGTTTGATACATAGCTTGTAACATAGAGAAATATTACAGATAGACCCAATAAAGCATATATATAAATGATCAGCATCACTAGCCGAGTCGATTGAGCTATGTCCGTCCGTCCGTCCGTCCGTCCGTCCGTCCGTCCTTCCGTCCTTCCGTCCGTCCGTCTGTGTGTCACCAGTTTTTGGGCCTTAAATTTTGAGCTAGGTTGATGAAATTTTGTATACGAGGTCTTTGGAAAAGTAAGCAATACAAGTGTAAAAATTTTTAAAATCCGCCCACTTTTCAAAAATCCCCTTTTTTCACTATTTTCATATGAAACTCGAAAAAACTTACTTGAGCAAATATGTAGATATCCACTTAATCTACAAATCGTCTATACATTGTATATGACCACGCCCACTTTTTAGGGGCGTTTACTTAAAAAATTATTTTTCGAGTAAAAATATAAGTTTATAGGGCAAAATAGAAAATTTTGTGAATACATTTTCCACCGCCCACTGAAACGACCAAATAAGATAGGGATAGAGTATCATACGATCCGCTCCAAGTGGATTGTAGCATTTTTCACCCCTGGGATGGGGACGGTTGAAACAAAATGACTTTTTTCTTAAAAATGTATGTATCGTTTGAAAAGCATACTATGAACTCAAAAAAAGGCTGTGCATTAATAAAAAAAAAAATATTTATCTTTCATTTCACCTAATAATCTTAGCTAATCTTATTAATGTCAATGCTATGGTCGATAGAAGAAAAATTGTTTCAACCGTACGAAGTCTCCCCTACCGTTAGAGACTATGAGGCGGTTGAAGCGAGTATGTATTTCATTGCTCAAACTGTTTATGCAATTGGATAAAGTGTCGGTCGGGTTGGAAATCTCTTTCTTCATTCAATAGGTTTCTGTTAGTAGGGATAAGGGAATTGTTAAGTTGACGATTTAGGGAGTTATTAAATTGAGTCCAGTTTGTGTTTTTAAAACAACGAGATTTAGAAGCTTCGAACGGAATAGGGAATGCGAACTGAATATGAATACTCATGAAGACTGAATAGTGATCAGAGACCGGGTCAAGTGTAATAAAAGCAATGTTAGAGGTTAGGTGGTTAGGGGCGAGAAGGTTGGATGAAATAATAAAAAAATCAATGTGAGAACCGGAGCTAGGGCGGGTAGGACTTCCAGGTGAGACTATTTCAAAATCAAGAAAGCGGTCGGTTGAGTACCATTGGGCCAAATGAATACCATTTAGATTTGTACTGCTATATGGAATTTCAGGAGTTGAAGTCACCTCCAATAATTATGCATTCATAGTTGCGTAAAGACTCAAAAACCTGGGACATAAATTGAAATTCCTGTGTTGAGGAAGACTGTTGCAGGTTCAAAGGGATTAAAGCGATAGTGGCAGATATAATGCTATTATGGAAAGTTTTTTGGTAAGACTTATAGGATTTACTTGACAGAATGCCTGTACCTCGGCCATCACTGTTGCAGATTAGATCATAATTGTCACTAAATCGGAATCTAAAAAATATTGCAGTGGTCGAGTTTCTTTTGAAAGAATCTCAACCTCAATTTGTTTATCCCGAGAGTTGACGTTAGATATTATAAAATTTAGGTTCATAGAATAGGGTTAGAGATGGAAGCAATAAGAGCCAGGTAAGCTTCAGGTTTTTGGAAATCGTTTAATTTGAAGTAAGAGGGCCAGAAATCGCGAATCTTGGCAAAGAGTGCCGTAAACGAGATACCAAATAGCTTTAGGGATTCATTCACAAATCAGACAAAAGGCCTGAGCCTTTTAGAACATCAGCGAAGGAAATGTCGGTTTGGGGACATTATTAATGAGGTTAACGACCGAGTTTTGTACGTAGGCTTTTTTATCGTTTTTACCCGATTTAGCTAATTCTTTTTTTCTTATTAATTCGAGCCTCATTGGACATCCTTTATATCTGGCCGGATGACCTGGGTTGCCACAGTTTACGCAGGCGGCAATGGAAGTTTCGTTTTTTGGCCCAAATTCGCAGCATCTCGGCTGATGCTCATAGAAGCATTTGACGCATCTAATGGCGTAGGAGTAAAATGCCGAGATATGGCCGAAGCGATTGCATCGATAACATCGTTTTGTACCCGAACTTTTAATCGGATCCCAGCGGATTTTGTGCGTTATTAAGAATTTCAAGTTTCTTATCTTTTGGAGATTTTCCCTATCCTCCAAAACGCAAACAAAAAGATCCAAAGGGATATCGCTTTCTTTGGACCACTTAGTTTCGAATTTTTTAACAGAGACCCTCAATGAGGGGTCCAATCTCTTAAGCTCGGAGCTTACCAAATTTGGCGAGAAACTACTAGAAATTCCCCTGAGAATAATATTGATTTTTCTCTTTTCCTTAGGGATAAAGGAGAAAGCATCAATACCGTTTGCCTTAAAATCATGAAGTAAGCGACTGTGGAGATCTACGTCCTTCACAATTATTTTTAGATTACCAAAGTCCTTAGAATCAAATTTTACGCTATCTAAGTTAACATTACACTTTTCAAAATATTCTAACATAATCTTATAACTTACTAATTTTGCATCGATTGGTGGACAACAATACCCCTCTGGTTTTAGCAAGGTATTGCCCACGTTGTCGGCGGAGTTTCTGTGGTCGTTGGTGCTGCTGTTTCTGGTTCTGATATCTGCGTTGCCGCTGTCGGTGGTGTTACTGGCTTTGGCTTTGGTGTTTCCAGAGGTGTTATTAAGGTCGGTAGAGGTATTGTTCCCGATAATTTTGTTGGTGCTGGATACTTCCCCTATCACTATTGTTGCTGGGACCTTCGTTGTCCGTGCTGATGATTTCCATAGACTTGTTGAGAACGAAGGAGTTTATTGTCGTTTCATCTTCGTTTAAAACAGGGTTATCTTTCGCAAGTATGGCCAAACGGTTGTTGTTATTGTTTGTAGTGGCGGTTGCCGCTTTTTTGACTGTCCCTCCAATAAATGTCTGTCGCCTTTTTCGCGCCATAACATTTTTAAATATATCGGAATTACTTCCTTAAATATTCTTTAGTACTTCTTCTGTTACAGTTGTATTGTTGCTGGCGTTACCAATAACTATGCTCGTTTCAGTAGTGGCGTGACACGAACTTGGCACTATGCCTGTCTCGTTTTCACACAACTACTTATTATCCGTTTCCATTTTGCTTTGATTGGAATGATCCAGTCGACTTTCTCCATGTTTTTTTTTTATCCTTATCGGCAAATTAAAATTAGGTTTGTTACCATCAATATCGGGTGGCACGCTAGAGCGCCCCAAATCACCATCCATGATCGAAGAAAAACTTACTTTTACTATTTTTTTTGTTTTTTAGTGTTCCGGACCTTAAAAGGAAAGACGGAATACGAATGGGTTTGATACGGTGTCTGTCTGTCCGTCTGTCCGTCAGTCTGTCACAGCCCTGTAACTTTTGAACCGTTAGACGTAGAGAGCTGAAACTTTCGCTTTGTACATTATCGGACAAAACATTTGCACTAGAAGAGAAACCAAGCAATTTCTTCAAATTCATAAAAGTTTTATTCAAAAACATAACATTCTTCATAAATTATGAAAGCTCTGTATTTCAGTTATACGAGTACATAAATAAAAACATTTAGTAATCTACGTTGAATTGTATCGCGTAACTTCAAATAACTGCGCGGCAAAACAATTGTAAACTAAAAAATAATCAATATTTAGTGGCAAACCCATTACTTTGGATGACTGCCTTGAACCGACGTGGCATTGATTCAATTAAATTTTGTGTAATATTTAATGGAATTGCATTCTAGGCCATCTCTATTCTTTTAAAAAACTTGTCTGCACTTCTAAAATTTTCCCGATTGATTTTCCTCTTGACGATCTCCCAAAGACTGCGGTGGCCAATCCATAACCGTAACATTGTGATCACTGAGCCACGTTATGACTAGCCTACACGTGTGCTTTGGGTCGTTGTCGTGCTGAAATATGCAACGCAATGGCATTTCCCATACCGCATACGGCAACATAATATCACAATAGATTGTAGTAATGTGAAAAGTTTCGGATGTATAAGGATTAATTTTTAAAAGTAGTATTGTCTCAGGGGATTGTGAATTAAATAATTATATGAGACGTAAAAGTTCGCGCACATTTCCGGTAGTTCCTCCAACTCCAAATATAACCCCCCATACATTTAGCCTGAAGCTCCTCTAACTTCCAATAGAAGTGAAGTTAGCTACACATTTTCGATAACCTGAACTTAGCCTGAAGTTGCGCACACATCTTCATAGTTCCTCCTGTTCCCAATAGAGGTCCCCATGCATTTAGCCTGAAGTTGCTCATACATTTTCGACAGTTCCTCTAACTTCCAATAGATGTCTTTCATGCATTTAGACTGAAGTTAGCTGCACATTTTCGATAGTTCCTACACATTTAGCCTGAAGTTGCGCACACATCTTCAAACGTTCTTCCTACTCCCAATAGAGGTCCCCATATATTTATCCTGAAATGGGGCATGCATTTTTTGGCAGTTCCTCTAATTTCCAATAAATGTCTCTCAAGCATTTAGTCTGAAGCTAGCTACATATTTTCGATCGTTCCCAGAACCCCAAACAGAGGTCCCCATACAATTAGCCTGAAATTGGGCACAACACTTCGATAATTTCTCCAATTCTCAATATATGTATTTCATACATTTAGCTTGAAGCTGAGAACACAACTTCGGTAGTTTCTCCAACTCCCAATGCATACATACATATGTATGTATATGCATGCCTTACATGCATTTAGATTGAAGTTAGCTACACATTTTCGATAGTTTAGCCTGAAGTTGCACACTCATCTTCAATAGTTCTTCCAACTCCCAATAACGGTCCCCATACATTTAGCCTGAAGTTGCGCACACATCTTCAATAGTTCTTCCAACTCCCAATAGAGCCCTCCATAGACAACAGTTTCGTCTTTTTTGTTTTTAAATTCGCATCGGAGATTTAATACAGATTAAAATATTAGGAGAAGGTTGTTGTTATTAAGGAAATGTCTCTTTTGTAACGAGGAGTAATTTAAAGAAATATTTGGAAGATACTAGCTACATATACATAAATGACTTGTTGATTATATGAGAAGGCATTTCATTGACATTAAGATGAGGCTTTACCATATGAAAAGCCATATCGTGATTTAAACAAATTAAATTTTAGATTCTCTCTTGTTATTCACAAGAAACATATTTCATTCAATTATTTTTTAACCAAGAAAGTTAATAGAGAATTAAAAGGAAAATGACATAGATCACAAAACTATATTTACATTACATTATATTAAAATAGAGAACTAAAGAATTTGTAATGGGTAAAAATAAAGAAGAACGTGTTTTCACAAGAGATTGTAGTAATGTGAAAAGTTTCGTGATGTATAAAGATTAATTTTTAAAGTTGTATTGGCTCATGGGATTGTGAATTAAATAATTATATGAGATGTAAAAATCCGCGCATATTTCCGGTAATTCCTCCAACTCCCAATACATTTATCCTGAAGTTAGGAGCACATTCGATACTTCCTCCAACTCCAAATAGAGGCCTCCATACATTTAGCCTGAAATTGTTAGCACATTTTCGACAGTTCCTCCAACTCCAAATATAACTCCCCATACATTTAGCCTGAAGTTGCGCACACAACTTCGACACTTTCTCTAACTTCCAATAGATGTCTTTCATGTATTTAGAGTGAAGTTAGCTACACATTTTCGATAGTTCCTACACATTTAGCCCGAAATTGCGCAAACATATAAAATAGTTCTTCCTACTCAGAATAGAGGCCTCCATACATTTAGCCTGAAATTGTTAGCACATTTTCGACAGTTCCTCCAACTCCAAATATATGTAACTCCCTATACATTTAGCCTGAAGTTGCGCACACAACTTCGATAGTTTCTCCAATTTCCAATACACATATGCCTTTCATGCATTTGGAGTAAAGTTAGGTAAATATTTTCGGTAGTTCCTATACATTTAGCCTGAAGTTGCGCACACATCTTCAATAGCAATATAATAAAAATACATACGTATAACGGCTTTTCTTATTAACTGGATTTAGAAATATGGCCATTTCTTGGCTAAAACTCATTGGTTTCCACGAAAATCGATATGCAGGCAAGCCTTAATGTTTTATAAAATGTTGCATTTAAACTTATAAAAAAAGCTTTAAAATATTGTTTTTGTTTTTTTGTATTAAAACTTTGTTCATTTTCATTTTCATTTTACTACTAGGTGCAAGTACGTACGACTGCACTTTATTTGTATTAAAATGGAGAACTAAATAATTTGTAATGGCTAAAAATAAAGAAGAACGTATTTTCACAATAGATTGTAGTAATGTGAAAAGTTTCGTGGTGTATAAGATTAATTTTTAAAAGTAGTATTGTCTCAGGGGATTGTGAATTAAATAATTATATGAGATGCAAAAGTTCACGCACATTTTCGATAGTTGTTCCAACTCTAAATGGCGGTCCCCATACATTTAGCCTGAAGTTACGCACACATCTTCAAAAGCTCTTCCTACTCCCAATAGAGGTCCCCATACATTTAGCCTGAAGTTGCGCACACAACTTCGACCGTTCCTCTAACTTCCAGTAGATGTTTTTCATACATTTAGAGTGAAGGTAGCAACACATTTTCGATAGTTATTATACATTTAGCCTAAAGTTGCGCACACATCTTCAATAGTTCTTCCTACTCCCAATAGAGTTCCCCATACAATTATCCTGAAGTTGCGCATGCATTTTCAATAGATGCCTTTCATGCATTTAGAGTGAAGGTGGCTGCACATTTTCGATAGTTCCTATACATTTAGCTTGAAGTTGCGCACACTTCTTCAAAAGTTCTTCCTACTCCCAATAGAGTTCCCCATACAATTATCCTGAAGTTGCGCATGCATTTTCAATAGATGCCTTTCATGCATTAAGAGTGAAGGTAGCTGCACATTTTCGATAGTTCCTATACATTTAGCCTGAAGTTGCGCACACATCTTTAATAGTTCTTCCAACTCCCAATAGAGGTCCCATACATTTAGCCTGAAGTTGCGCATACATTTTTGACAGTTCCTTTAACTTCAAATAGATGTCTTTCATGCATTAAGTCTGAAGTTAGCTACACATTTTCGATAGTTATTATACATTTAGCCTGAAGTTACGCACACATCTTCAAAAGTTCTTCCTACTCCCAATAGAGGTCCCCATACTAACTTAACCTGAACTTGCGCACACAACTTCGACAGTTCCCCTAACTTCCAATAGATGTCTTTAATGCATTTAGAGTGAAGTTGGCTACTCATTTTTGATAGTTCCTTTACATTTAGCCTGAAGTTGCGCACACAACTTCGACAGTTCCTCTAACTTGCAGGAGATGTCTTTCATGCATTTAGAGCTAAGTTAGTTGCACATTTTCGATAGTTCCTATACATTAAGCCGGAATTTGCGCAAACATCTGAAACAGTTCTTCCTACTCCCAATAGAGGTCACCATACATTTAGCCTGAAGTTGCGCTCACAAATTCGACAGTTCCTCTAACTTCCAATATATGTCTTTCAAGCATTTAGTCTGAAGTTAGCTACACACTTTCGATCGTTCCCATAACAATAAACAGAGGTCCCCATACATTAACCTGAAGTTGGGCACACAACTTCGATAAATCCTCTAATTCTCAATAGATGTATTTCATACATTTAGCCTTAAGCTGAGCACACAACTTCGATATTTTCTCCAACCCCCAATATATACATATATATATGTCTTTCATGCATTTAGGGTGAATTTAGCTACACATTTTCGATAGCCTAAATTTAGCCTGAAGTTGCGCACACATCTTCAATAGTTCTTTATACTCCCAATAGAGTTCCCCATACATTTATCCTGAAGTTGCGCACAAAACTTCGACAGTTCCTCTAACTTCCAATAAACGTCTTTCATGCATTTAGTCTGAAGTTAACTTCACATTTTCGAAAGTTCCTTTATATTTATCCTGAAGTTGCGCACACAACTTCGACAGATTGAAGGTAGCAACACATTTTCGATAGTTCCTATACATTTAGCCCGAAGTTGCACACACATCTTTTATAGTTCTTCCAACTCCCAATAGAGGTCCCCATACATTTAGCCTGAAGTTGCGCACACAAATTCGACAGTTCCTCTAACTTCCAATATATGTCTTTCAAGCATTTAGACTGACGTTAGCTACACACTTTCGATCGTTCCCATAACAACAAACAGAGGTCCCCATACATTAACCTGAAGTTGGGCACACAACTTCGATAAATCCTCCAATTCTCAATAGATGTATTTCATACATTTAGTCTTAAGCTGAGCCCACAACTTCGATATTTTCTCCAACCTCCAATACATACATATATGTCTTCAATAGTTCTTCCAACTCCCAATAGAGGTCCCCATACATTTATCCTGAAGTTGCGCACACAACTTCGACAGTTCTTCTAACTTCCAATAGATGTCTTTCATGCATTTAGGGTGAAGTTAGCTACACATTTTCGATAGCCTAAATTTAGCCTGAAGTTGCGCACACATCTTCAATAGTTCTTTATACTCCCAATAGAGTTCCCCATACATTTATCCTGAAGTTGCGCACAAAACTTCGACAGTTCCTCTAACTTCCAATAAACGTCTTTCATGCATTTAGTCTGAAGTTAACTTCACATTTTCGAAAGTTCCTTTATATTTATCCTGAAGTTGCGCACACAACTTCGACAGATTGAAGGTAGCAACACATTTTCGATAGTTCCTATACATTTAGCCCGAAGTTGCACACACATCTTTTATAGTTCTTACAACTCCCAATAGAGGTCCCCATACATTTAGCCTGAAGTTGCGCACACAAATTCGACAGTTCCTCTAACTTCCAATATATGTCTTTCAAGCATTTAGTCTGAAGTTAGCTACACACTTTCGATCGTTCCCATAACAACAAACAGAGGTCCCCATACATTAACCTGAAGTTGGGCACACAACTTCGATAAATCCTCCAATTCTCAATAGATGTATTTCATACATTTAGTCTTAAGCTGAGCACACAACTTCGATATTTTCTCCAACCCCCAATACATACATATATGTCTTTCATGCATTTAGATTGAAGTTAGTTGCAGATTTTCGATAGTTCCTATATATTTAGCCTGAAGTTGCACACACATCTTCAATAGTTTTTCCAACTCCCAATAGAGGTCCCCATATATTTAGCCTGAAGTTGCGCACGCATCTTCAATAGTTCTTCCAACTCCCAATAGAGTTCCCCATACATATAGCCTGAAGTTGCGCACACAACTTCGACAGTTCTTC
Organism: Chalcosyrphus nemorum; assembly: GCA_949716465.1. Lineage (NCBI taxonomy): Eukaryota > Metazoa > Arthropoda > Insecta > Diptera > Syrphidae > Chalcosyrphus > Chalcosyrphus nemorum. Next base: position 50,337,686 of record OX454332.1, read on the forward strand.
TAACTTCCAATAGATGTCTTTCATGCATTTAGGGTGAAGTTAGCTACACATTTTCGATAGCCTAAATTTAGCCTGAAGTTGCGCACACATCTTCAATAGTTCTTTATACTCCCAATAGAGTTCCCCATACATTTATCCTGAAGTTGCGCACAAAACTTCGACAGTTCCTCTAACTTCCAATAAACGTCTTTCATGCATTTAGTCTGAAGTTAACTTCACATTTTCGAAAGTTCCTTTATATTTATCCTGAAGTTGCGCACACAACTTCGACAGATTGAAGGTAGCAACACATTTTCGACAGTTCCTATACATTTAGCCCGAAGTTGCACACACATCTTTTATAGTTCTTACAACTCCCAATAGAGGTCCCCATACATTTAGCCTGAAGTTGCGCACACAAATTCGACAGTTCCTCTAACGTCCAATATATGTCTTTCAAGCATTTAGTCTGAAGTTAGCTACACACTTTCGATCGTTCATCTTCGTTTAAAACAGGGTTATCTTTCGCAAGTATGGCCAAACGGTTGTTGTTATTGTTTGTAGTGGCGGTTGCCGCTTTTTTGACTGTCCCTCCAATAAATGTCTGTCGCCTTTTTCGCGCCATAACATTTTTAAATATATCGGATTTACTTCCTTAAATATTCTTTAGTACTTCTTTTGTTACAGTTGTATTGTTGCTGGCCTTACCAAGAACTATGCTCGTTTCAGTAGTGGCGTGACACGAACTTGGCACTATGCCTGTCTCGTTTTCACACAACTAGTTATTATCCGTTTCCATTTTGCTTTGATTGGAATGATCCAGTCGACTTTTTCCATGTTTTTTTTTTTATCCTTATCGGCAAATTAAAATTAGGTTTGTTACCATCAATATCCGGTGGCACGCTAGAGCGCCCCAAATCACCATCCATGATCGAAGAAAAACTTACTTTTACTATTTTTTTTGTTTTTTAGTGTTCCGGACCTTAAAAGGAAAGACGGAATACGAATGGGTTTGATACGGTGTCTGTCTGTCCGTCTGTCCGTCAGTCTGTCACAGCCCTGTAACTTTTGAACCGTTAGACGTAGAGAGCTGAAACTTTCGCTTTGTACATTATCGGACAAAACATTTGCACTAGAAGAGAAACCAAGCAATTTCTTCAAATTCATAAAAGTTTTATTCAAAAACATAACATTCTTCATAAATTATGAAAGCTCTGTATTTCAGTTATACGAGTACATAAATAAAAACATTTAGTAATCTACGTTGAATTGTATCGCGTAACTTCAAATAACTGCGCGGCAAAACAATTGTAAACTAAAAAATAATCAATATTTAGTGGCAAACCCATTACTTTGGATGACTGCCTTGAACCGACGTGGCATTGATTCAATTAAATTTTGTGTAATATTTAATGGAATTGCATTCTAGGCCATCTCTATTCTTTTAAAAAACTTGTCTGCACTTCTAAAATTTTCCCGATCGATTTTCCTCTTGACGATCTCCCAAAGACTGCGGTGGCCAATCCATAACCGTAACATTGTGATCACTGAGCCACGTTATGACTAGCCTACACGTGTGCTTTGGGTCGTTGTCGTGCTGAAATATGCAACGCAATGGCATTTCCCATACCGCATACGGCAACATAATATCACAATAGATTGTAGTAATGTGAAAAGTTTCGTGATGTATAAGGATTAATTTTTAAAAGTTGTATTGTCTCAGGGGATTGTGAATTAAATAATTATATGAGACGTAAAAGTTCGCGCACATTTCCGGTAGTGCCTCCAACTCCAAATATAACCCCCCATACATTTAGCCTGAAGTTCCTCTAACTTCCAATAGAAGTGAAGTTAGCTACACATTTTCGATAACCTGAACTTAGCCTGAAGTTGCGCACACATCTTCATAGTTCCTCCTGCTCCCAATAGAGGTCCCCATGCATTTAGCCTGAAGTTGCTCATACATTTTCGACAGTTCCTCTAACTTCCAATAGATGTCTTTCATGCATTTAGACTGAAGTTAGCTGCACATTTTCGATAGTTCCTACACATTTAGCCTGAAGTTGCGCACACATCTTCAAACGTTCTTCCTACTCCCAATAGAGGTCCCCATATATTTATCCTGAAATGGGGCATGCATTTTTTGGCAGTTCCTCTAATTTCCAATAAATGTCTCTCAAGCATTTAGTCTGAAGCTAGCTACATATTTTCGATCGTTCCCAGAACCCCAAACAGAGGTCCCCATACAATTAGCCTGAAATTGGGCACAACACTTCGATAATTTCTCCAATTCTCAATATATGTATTTCATACATTTAGCTTGAAGCTGAGAACACAACTTCGGTAGTTTCTCCAACTCCCAATGCATACATACATATGTATGTATATGCATGCCTTACATGCATTTAGATTGAAGTTAGCTACACATTTTCGATAGTTTAGCCTGAAGTTGCACACTCATCTTCAATAGTTCTTCCAACTCCCAATAACGGTCCCCATACATTTAGCCTGAAGTTGCGCACACATCTTCAATAGTTCTTCCAACTCCCAATAGAGCCCTCCATAGACAACAGTTTCGTCTTTTTTGTTTTTAAATTCGCATCGGAGATTTAATACAGATTAAAATATTAGGAGAAGGTTGTTGTTATTAAGGAAATGTCTCTTTTGTAACGAGGAGTAATTTAAAGAAATATTTGGAAGATACTAGCTACATATACATAAATGACTTGTTGATTATATGAGAAGGCATTTCATTGACATTAAGATGAGGCTTTACCATATGAAAAGCCATATCGTGATTTAAACAAATTAAATTTTAGATTCTCTCTTGTTATTCACAAGAAACATATTTCATTCAATTATTTTTTAACCAAGAAAGTTAATAGAGAATTAAAAGGAAAATGACATAGATCACAAAACTATATTTACATTACATTATATTAAAATAGAGAACTAAAGAATTTGTAATGGGTAAAAATAAAGAAGAACGTGTTTTCAGAAGAGATTGTAGTAATGTGAAAAGTTTCGTGATGTATAAAGATTAATTTTTAAAGTTGTATTGGCTCATGGGATTGTGAATTAAATAATTATATGAGATGTAAAAATCCGCGCACATTTCCGGTAATTCCTCCAACTCCCAATACATTTATCCTGAAGTTAGGAGCACATTCGATACTTCCTCCAACTCCAAATAGAGGCCTCCATACATTTAGCCTGAAATTGTTAGCACATTTTCGACAGTTCCTCCAACTCCAAATATAACTCCCCATACATTTAGCCTGAAGTTGCGCACAAAACTTCGACACTTTCTCCAACTTCCAATAGATGTCTTTTATGTATTTAGAGTGAAGTTAGCTACACATTTTCGATAGTTCCTACACATTTAGCCCGAAATTGCGCAAACATATAAAATAGTTCTTCCTACTCAGAATAGAGGCCTCCATACATTTAGCCTGAAATTGTTAGCACATTTTCGACAGTTCCTCCAACTCCAAATATATGTAACTCCCTATACATTTAGCCTGAAGTTGCGCACACAACTTCGATAGTTTCTCCAATTTCCAATACACATATGCCTTTCATGCATTTGGAGTAAAGTTAGGTAAATATTTTCGGTAGTTCTTATACATTTAGCCTGAAGTTGCGCACACATCTTCAATAGCAATATAATAAAAATACATACGTATAACGGCTTTTCTTATTAACTGGATTTAGAAATATGGCCATTTCTTGGCTAAAACTCGTTGGTTTCCACGAAAATCGATATGCAGGCAAGCCTTAATGTTTTATAAAATGTTGCATTTAAACTTATAAAAAAAGCTTTAATATATTGTTTTTGTTTTTTTGTATTAAAACTTTGTTCATTTTCATTTTACTACTAGGTGCAAGTACGTACGACTGCACTTTATTTGTATTAAAATGGAGAACTAAATAATTTGTAATGGCTAAAAATAAAGAAGAACGTATTTTCACAATAGATTGTAGTAATGTGAAAAGTTTCGTGGTGTATAAGATTAATTTTTAAAAGTAGTATTGTCTCAGGGGATTGTGAATTAAATAATTATATGAGACGTAAAAATTCGCGCACATTTCCGGTAGTTCCTCCAACTCCAAATATAACTCCCCATACATTTAGCCTGAAGTTCCTCTAACTTCCAATAGACATCTTTCATGCATTTAGAGTGAAGTTAGCTACACATTTTCGATAGCCTAAATTTAGCCTGAAGTTGCGCACACATCTTCAATAGTTCTTCCTACTCCAAATAGAGGTCGCCATACATTTATCCTGAAGTTGCGCACACAACTTCGACAGTTCCTCTAACTTCCAATAGATGTCTTTCATACAATTAGAGTGAAGATAGCTACACATTTTCGATAGTTCCTATACATTAAGCCTGAAGTTGCGCACACATCTTCAATAGTTCTTCCAACTCCCAATAGAGGTCCCCATACATTTAGCCTGAAGTTGCGCATACATTTTTGACAGTTCCTCTCACTTCCAATAGATGTCTTTCAGACAATAAGAGTGAAGATAGCTACACATTTTCGATAGTTCCTATACATTAAGCCTGAAGTTGCGCACACATCTTCAATAGTTCTTCCTACTCAGAATAGAGGCCTCCATACATTTAGCCTGAAGGTGTTCGCACATTTGCGACACTTCCTCCCACTCCAAATATAACTCCCTATACATTTAGCCTGAAGTTACACACTCATCTTCAATAGTTCTTCCAACTCCCAATAGCGGTCCCCATACATTTAGCCTGAAGTTGCGCACACATCTTCAATAGTTCTTCCAATTCCCAATAGAGCCCCCCATACACAACAGTTTCGTCTTTTTTTTTTAAATTCGCATCGTTCTCATTCGGAGCGAATTTTAAGTCAAGAGCAAGAAATCAAAGATTTAATACAGATTAAAATATTAGGAGAAGGTTGTTGTTATTAAGGAAATGTCTCTTTTGTAACGAGGAATAATTTAAGGAACTATTTGGAAGATACTAGCTACATATACATAAATGACTTGTTGATTATATGAGAAAGCATTTCATTGACATTAAGATGAGATCTTACCATATGATAAGCAATATCGTGATTTAAACAAATGAAATTTTAGATTCTGTTTTGTTATTCACGAGAAACATATTTCATTCGTTTATTTTTTAACCAACAGAGTTAATAGAATATTAAAAGGAAAATGACATAGATCACAAAACTATATTTACATCATTTTTTGCATTAAATTGGAGAACTAAATAATTTGTTATTTTTAAAAATAAAGAAGAACGTATTTTCACAAGAGATTGTAGTATAATGTGAAAAGTTTCGTGATGTATAAAGATTAATTTTTAAAGTTGTATTGGCTCATGGGATTGTGAATTAAATAATTATATGAGATGCAAAAGTTCACGCACATTTTCGATAGTTGTTCCAACTCTAAATGGCGGTCCCCATACATTTAGCCTGAAGTTACGCACACATCTTCAAAAGCTCTTCCTACTCCCAATAGAGGTCCCCATACATTTAGCCTGAAGTTGCGCACACAACTTCGACCGTTCCTCTAACTTCCAGTAGAAGTTTTTCATACATTTAGAGTGAAGGTAGCAACACATTTTCGATAGTTCCTATACATTTAGCCTGAAGTTGCGCACACATCTTCAATAGTTCTTCCTACTCCCAATAGAGTTCCCCATACAATTATCCTGAAGTTGCGCATGCATTTTCAATAGATGCCTTTCATGCATTAAGAGTGAAGGTGGCTGCACATTTTCGATAGTTCCTATACATTTAGCCTGAAGTTGCGCACACATCTTTAATAGTTCTTCCAACTCCCAATAGAGGTCCCATACATTTAGCCTGAAGTTGCTCATACATTTTTGACAGTACCTCTAACTTCCAATAGATGTCTTTCATGCATTAAGTCTGAAGTTAGCTACAAATTTTCGATAGTTATTATACATTTAGCCTGAAGTTACGCACACATCTTCAAAAGTTCTTCCTACTCCCAATAGAGGTCCCCATACTAACTTAACCTGAACTTGCGCACACAACTTCGACAGTTCCCCTAACTTCCAATAGATGTCTTTCATGCATTTAGAGTGAAGTTAGTTGCACATTTTCGATAGTTCCTATACATTAAGCCTGAAATTGCGCAAACATCTGAAACAGTTCTTCCTACTCCCAATAGAGGTCACCATACATTTAGCCTGAAGTTGCGCACACAAATTCGACAGTTCCTCTAACTTCCAATATATGTCTTTCAAGCATTTAGTCTGAAGTTAGCTACACACTTTCGATCGTTCCCATAACAACAAACAGAGGTCCCCATACATTAACCTGAAGTTGGGCACACAACTTCGATAAATCCTCTAATTCTCAATAGATGTATTTCATACATTTAGCCTTAAGCTGAGCACACAACTTCGATATTTTCTCCAACCCCCAATACATACATACAGTGTTGGCCAAAACTAAAGCAACTAATACACCACACAATTGTTTTAAGATTTAACAAGTGCTTATGAGCCAGAATATTTTTATATTTATTTTTCCCGATATCTCTGAATATTATAGATTAGTATATATAATCAATAAACACTCTTATGAGTAAATTAAAAAAACAATAAATACAAAACTGAATTAAGGTCCATTTTCGGCTGGCCAAAACTAAAGCAACTTTTCGTTTCTTTCTTCAAAAAACGATTTTCTGTTATGGAAAACAAAAAGTAACCGTTGTTTTGAGTATTTACTGCTATAGAAATGCTGCCAATGAACAAACAAGAAAAAATTGGACGATTTTCGGGTATAATTTTGCTGCAGAAGACATAAAAAGCTGCTCTAACTTATTTTGTAAAAATGGCAAAGAATAGTATTCTGAACGGACAAAAAAAAAATTCTGATTTTGAATATGGAATTACACAAGGAAATCTATGCTAAATTCTACTCATAAATCAGTGAAACGTCATTTAATTAAATATTATAAGGCCAGAAAATCCGTCAAAATGATTCATCGAGGGGGCAGGCCAGGAGTTAGGACGCACCGGGAAGATAAATATGTGATAAGAAAGATTAGGAGCAATCTATTCATGTCATCTGAGAGTTGAGATACGAATTGAACATGAATATCCGCACCAGAACGATTCGTCGAAGGGCAGTGAATGGTGGTCTTTCATTTTTCAGTGTCGTGAAGAAACCTTTTATTTCGGTCAAAAACAGAACGGCTTAATTCAAATTTACAACTGGCCACATCAACTGGACAGTGTCTAAAAGGAAGACAGCTCTATTCTCTGATGAATACAAATTCAATATTAAGAGATCGGATGGATTTCGACGTCTTTGACGGCTCAGCAGTGAAGCACCTACTTCTCGATATTCGATGGGTATGGTCAAACATGAAGGAGGCTATGTCATGGTCCGGAGATGCTTCCATGGATATGGAATTGGCCCAATCCATAAAATATATGGAATTATGAACCGATTTGTGTACAAAACTATCCCGTAAGGCGTTATGCTGCCACATGTCGAAGAGGAATTGCCTTTGAAATGGGTACTTCCACAGTATACCGCACCTAAACATACCTCAAAACTTGTAAAAAATTGGTTTCAGGATAGAAAATTTGGGATTATGGAATGTTCTCCGGAACTTTATGCTATGGAAAACCTCTTGAAGATCGTAGATCGGAGAATAGTTCGGGATACATATCGAAATAGGGGGGCCTTTTCACTCAGGTCAAGGAGGCATGGAATAATACCCCCAGTTCCATAATTTTAAATATTTTGGAGAGTATGCCAAGGAGGTGTGCAGCGGTGATCTAAAATAATGTTTTGCCATTAAAATATTGAGTTTAACACAACGAATTTGAATATAAATACAATTTTGCTTTGGAGTTGCTTTAGTTTTGTCCAGCTGAAAATCGGCATATTTTAGTATTATTTGTTTTTTCTTTGTTTTTGTTATAAATAAATGGATTTTTTTTTTATAATCTAATTTTGGAATGTAACCACTACATTCCTACATAAAAATTTTAAGGAATATATTTTCATTTAAGCAATTTTACTCATGTGTTTGTTGTCTGTGTTTAAGTTGCTTTAGTTTTGGCCAACACTGTATGTATATGTCTTTCATGCATTTAGGGTGAATTTAGCTACACATTTTCGATAGCCTAAATTTAGCCTGAAGTTGCGCACACATCTTCAATAGTTCTTTATACTCCCAATAGAGTTCCCCATACATTTATCCTGAAGTTGCGCACAAAACTTCGACAGTTCCTCTAACTTCCAATAAACGTCTTTCATGCATTTAGTCTGAAGTTAACTTCACATTTTCGAAAGTTGCTTTATATTTATCCTGAAGTTGAGCACACAACATCGACAGATTGAAGGTAGCAACACATTTTCGATAGTTCCTATACATTTAGCCCGAAGTTGCACACACATCTTTTATAGTTCTTCCAACTCCCAATAGAGGTCCCCATACATTTAGCCTGAAGTTGCGCACACAAATTCGACAGTTCCTCTAACTTCCAATATATGTCTTTCAAGCATTTAGTCTGAAGTTAGCTACACACTTTCGATCGTTCCCATAACAACAAACAGAGGTCCCCATACATTAACCTGAAGTTGGGCACACAACTTCGATAAACCCTCCAATTCTCAATAGATGTATTTCATACATTTAGTCTTAAGCTGAGCACACAACTTCGATATTTTCTCCAACCTCCAATACATACATATATGTCTTTCATGCATTTAGAGTGAAATTAGTTGCACATTTTCGATAGTTCCTATATATTTAGCCTGAAGTTGCACACACATCTTCAATAGTTCTTCCAACTCCCAATAGAGGTCCCCATATATTTAGCCTGAAGTTGCGCACACATCTTCAATAGTTCTTCCAACTCCCAATAGAGGTCCCCATACATTTATCCTGAAGTTGCGCACACAACTTCGACAGTTCTTCTAACTCCCAATAGATGTCTTTCATGCATTTAGGGTGAAGTTAGCTACACATTTTCGATAGCCTAAATTTAGCCTGAAGTTGCGCACACATCTTCAATAGTTCTTTATGCTCCCAATAGAGTTCCCCATACATTTATCCTGAAGTTGCGCACAAAACTTCGACAGTTCCTCTAACTTCCAATAAACGTCTTTCATGCATTTAGTCTGAAGTTAACTTCACATTTTCGAAAGTTCCTTTATATTTATCCTGAAGTTGCGCACACAACTTCGACAGATTGAAGGTAGCAACACATTTTCGATAGTTCCTATACATTTAGCCCGAAGTTGCACACACATCTTTTATAGTTCTTACAACTCCCAATAGAGGTCCCCATACATTTAGCCTGAAGTTGCGCACACAAATTCGACAGTTCCTCTAACTTCCAATATATGTCTTTCAAGCATTTAGTCTGAAGTTAGCTACACACTTTCGATCGTTCCCATAACAACAAACAGAGGTCCCCATACATTAACCTGAAGTTGGGCACACAACTTCGATAAATCCTCCAATTCTCAATAGATGTATTTCATACATTTAGTCTTAAGCTGAGCACACAACTTCGATATTTTCTCCAACCCCCAATACATACATACATATATGTCTTTCATGCATTTAGAGTGAAGTTAGTTGCACATTTTCAATAGTTCCTATATATTTAGCCTGAAGTTGCACACACATCTTCAATAGGTCTTCCAACTCCCAATAGAGGTCCCCATATATTTAGCCTGAAGTTGCGCACGCATCTTCAATAGTTCTTCCAACTCCCTATAGAGGTCCCCATACATTTATCCTGAAGTTGCGCACACAACTTCGACAGTTCTTCTAACTTCCAATAGATGTCTTTCATGCATTTAGGGTGAAGTTAGCTACACATTTTCGATAGCCTAAATTTAGCCTGAAGTTGCGCACACATCTTCAATAGTTCTTTATACTCCCAATAGAGTTCCCCATACATTTATCCTGAAGTTGCGCACAAAACTTCGACAGTTCCTCTAACTTCCAATAAACGTCTTTCATGCATTTAGTCTGAAGTTAACTTCACATTTTCGAAAGTACCTTTATATTTATCCTGAAGTTGCGCACTCAACTTCGACAGATTGAAGGTAGCAACACATTTTCGATAGTTCCTATACATTTAGCTCGAAGTTGCACACACATCTTTTATAGTTATTACAACTCCCAATAGAGGTCCCCATATATTTAGCCTGAAGTTGCGCACACATCTTCAATAGTTCTTCCAACTCCCAATAGAGGTCCCCATACATTTATCCTGAAGTTGCGCACACAACTTCGACAGTTCTTCTAACTTCCAATAGATGTCTTTCATGCATTTAGAGTGAAGTTGGCTACACATTTTCGAAAGTTCCTTTACATTTATCCTGAAGTTGCGCACACAAGTTCGACAGATTGAAGGTAGCAACACATTTTCGATAGTTCCTATACATTTAGCCCGAAGTTGCGCACACATCTTTTATAGTTCTTCCTACTCAGAATAGAGGAATCCATACATTTATCATCGTTCTCATTCGGAGCGAATTTTAAGTCAAGAGCAAGAAATCAAAGATTTAATACAGATTAAAATATTAGGAGAAGGTTGTTGTTATTAAGGAAATGTCTCTTTTGTAACGAGGAATAATTTAAGGAACTATTTGGAAGATACTAGCTACATATACATAAATAACTTGTTGATTATATGAGAAGGCATTTCATTGACATTAAGATGAGATCTTACCATATAATAAGCAATATCGTGATTTAAACAAATGAAATTTTAGATTCTGTTTTGTTATTCAATATTAGCTTACGGGCTAATATTTATTTATTTATTTTTTTGTTATTCACGAGAAACATATTTCATTCGTTTATTTTTTAACCAACAGAGTTAATAGAGCATTAAAAGGAAAATGACATAGATCACAAAACTATATTTACATCATTTTTTGCATTAAATTGGAGAACTAAATAATTTGTTATTTTTAAAAATAAAGAAGAACGTATTTTCACAAGAGATTGTAGTAATGTGAAAAGTTTCGTGATGTATAAAGATTAATTTTTAAAGTTGTATTGGCTCATGGGATTGTGAATTAAATAATTATATGAGATGCAAAAGTTCACGCACATTTTCGATAGTTGTTCCAACTCAAAATGGAGGTCCCCATACATTTAGCCTGAAGTTACACACACATCTTCAAAAGATCTTCCTACTCCCAATAGAGGTCCCCATACATTTAGCCTGAAGTTGCGCACACAACTTCGACAGTTCCCCTAACTTCCAATAGATGTCTTTCATGCATTTAGAGTGAATTTGGCTACACATTTTCGATAGTTCCTTTACATTTAGACTGAAGTTGCGCACACATCCTTAATAGTTCTTTCAACTCCCAATAGAGGTCCCATACATTTAGCCTGAAGTTGGGCATACATTTTTGACAGTTCCTCTAACTTCCAATAGATGTCTTTCGTACATTAAGTCTGAAGTTAGCTACAAGTCTTCGATAGTTCCTATACATTTAGCCTGAAATTGCGCAAACATCTAAAATAATTCTTCCTATTCAGAATAGAGGCCTGAAGTTGTTAACACATTTTCGACAGTTCCTCCAACTCCAAATATAACTCCCTATACATTTAGCCTGAAGTTGCGCAATCAACTTCGGGAGTTCCTCTAACTTCCAATAGATGTCTTTCATGCATTTAGTCTGAAGTTAGCTACACATTTTCGATCGTTCCCATAACCCCAAACGGAGGTCCCATACAATTAGCTTGAAGTTGGGCGCACAACTGCGATAAATCCTCCAATTCTCAATAGATGCATTTCATATATTTAGCCTGAAGCTGAGCACACATCTTCAATAGTTCTTCCAACTCCCAATAGAGACCTCCAAACACATTTTCGATAGTTCCTATACATTTAGCCTCAAAATTGCGCATACATCTTCAATAGTTCTTCCAACTCCCAATAGAGGTCCTCATACATTAAGCCTGAAATTGCGCATGCATTTTCGACAGTTCTTCTAACTTCCAATACTTAGATGTCTTTCATACATTTAGAGTGAAGTTGGCTACACATTTTCGAAAGTTCCTTTACATTTATCCTGAAGTTGCGCACACAAGTTCGACAGATTGAAGGTAGCAACACATTTTCGATAGTTCCTATACATTTAGCCTGAAGTTGCGCACACATCTTTTATAGTTCTTCCTACTCAGAATAGAGGGCTCCATACATTTAGCCTGAAATTGTTCGCACATTTTCGACACTTCCTCCCACTCTAAATATAACTCCCTATACATTTAGCCTGAAGTTACACACTCATCTTCAATAGTTCTTCCAACTCCCAATAGCGGTCCCCATACATTTAGCCTGAAGTTGCGCACACATCTTCAATAGTTCTTCCAACTCCCAATAGAGGTCCCCATACATTTAGCCTGAAGTTGCGCACACAACTTCGACCGTTCCTCTAACTTCCAGTAGATGTTTTTCATACATTTAGAGTGAAGGTAGCAACACATTTTCGATAGTTCCTATACATTTAGCCTGAAGTTGCGCACACATCTTCAATAGTTCTTCCTACTCCCAATAGAGTTCCCCATACAATTATCCTGAAGTTGCGCATGCATTTTCAATAGATGCCTTTCATGCATTTAGAGTGAAGGTGGCTGCACATTTTCGATAGTTCCTATACATTTAGCTTGAAGTTGCGCACACTTCTTCAAAAGTTCTTCCTACTCCCAATAGAGTTCCCCATACAATTATCCTGAAGTTGCGCATGCATTTTCAATAGATGCCTTTCATGCATTTAGAGTGAAGGTGGCTGCACATTTTCAATAGTTCCTATACATTTAGCCTGAAGTTGCGCACACATCTTTAATAGTTCTTCCAACTCCCAATAGAGGTCCCATACATTTAGCCTGAAGTTGCGCATACATTTTTGACAGTTCCTCTAACTTCCAATAGATGTCTTTCATGCATTAAGTCTGAAGTTAGCTACAAATTTTCGATAGTTATTATACATTTAGCCTGAAGTTACGCACACATCTTCAAAAGTTCTTCCAACTCCCAATAGAGGTCCCCATACTAACTTAACCTGAACTTGCGCACACAACTTTGACAGTTCCCCTAACTTCCAATAGATGTCTTTCATGCATTTAGGGTGAAGTTGGCTACTCATTTTCGATAGTTCCTTTACATTTAGCCTGAAGTTGCGCACACATCTTCAATAGTTCTTCCAATTCCCAATAGAGCCCCCCATACACAACAGTTTCGTCTTTTTTTTTTTTTAAATTCGCATCGTTCTCATTCGGAGCGAATTTTAAGTCAAGAGCAAGAAATCAAAGATTTAATACAGATTTGAATATTAGGAGAAGGTTGTTGTTATTAAGGAAATGTCTCTTTTGTAACGAGGAATAATTTAAGGAACTATTTGGAAGATACTAGCTACATATACATAAATGACTTGTTGATTATATGAGAAGGCATTTCATTGACATTAAGATGAGATCTTACCATATGATAAGCAATATCGTGATTTAAACAAATGAAATTTTAGATTCTGTTTTGTTATTCACGAGAAACATATTTCATTCGTTTATTTTTTAACCAACAGAGTTAATAGAGCATTAAAAGGAAAATGACATAGATCACAAAACTATATTTACATCATTTTTTGCATTAAATTGGAGAACTAAATAATTTGGTATTTTTAAAAATAAAGAAGAACGTATTTTTACAAGAGATTGTAGTAATGTGAAAAGTTTCGTGATGTATAAAGATTAATTTTTAAAGTTGTATTGGCTCATGGGATTGTGAATTAAATAATTATATGAGATGCAAAAGTTCACGCACATTTTCGATAGTTGTTCCAACTCAAAATGGAGGTCCCCATACAATTATTATGAAGTTACACACACATCTTCAAAAGTTCTTCCTACTCCCAATAGAGATCCCCATACAATTATCCTGAAGTTGCGCATGCATTTTCAATAGATGCCTTTCATGCATTTAGAGTGAAGGTGGCTGCACATTTTCGATAGTTCCTATACATTTAGCCTGAAGTTGCGCACACATCTTTAATAGTTCTTCCAACTCCCAATAGAGGTCCCATACATTTAGCCTGAAGTTGCGCATACATTTTTGACAGTTCCTCTAACTTGCAGGAGATGTCTTTCATGCATTTAGAGCTAAGTTAGTTACACATTTTCGATAGTTCCTAAATAGCCTGAAATTGCGCAAACATCTGAAACAGTTCTTCCTACTCCCAATAGAGGTCACCATACATTTAGCCTGAAGTTGCGCACACAAATTCGACAGTTCCTCTAACTTCCAATATATGTCTATCAAGCATTTAGTCTGAAGTTAGCTACACACTTTCGATCGTTCCCATAACAACAAGCAGAGGTCCCCATACATTAACCTGAAGTTGGGCACACAACTTCGATAAATCCTCTAATTCTCAATAGATGTATTTCATACATTTAGCCTTAAGCTGAGCACACAACTTCGATATTTACATACAGTGTTGGCCAAAACTAAAGCAACTAATACACCTCACAATTGTTTTAAGATTTAACAAGTGCTTATTAGCCAGAATATTTTTATATTTATTTTTCCCGATATCTCTGAATATTATAGATTAGTATACAGAATCAATGAACAGTCTTATAAGTAAATTAAAAAATCAATAAATACAAAACTGGATTTAAGTCCATTTTCGGCTGGCCAAAACTAAAGCAACTTTTCGTTTCTTTCTTCAAATAACGATTTTCTGTAACGGAAAACAAAAAGTAACCGTTGTTTTGAGTATTTACTGCTATAGAAATGCTACCAATGAACAAACAAGAAAAAATTGGACGATTTTCGGGTATAATTTTGCTGCAGAAGACATAAGAAGCAGCTCTAACTTATTTTGTAAAAATGGCAAGGAATAGTATTCTGAACGGACAAAAAAAATTCTGATTTTGAATATGGAATTACACAAGGAAATCTATGCTATTTTCTACTCATAAATCAGTGAAACGTCGTTTAATTAAATATTATAAGGCCAGCAAATCCGTCAAAAAGATTCTTCGAGGTGGCAGGCTAGGAGTTAGGACGTACTGGGAAGATAAATATGTGATAAGAAAGATTAGGAGCAATCTATTCATGTCATCTGAGAGTTGAAATACGAATTGAACATGAATTTCCGCACCAGAACGATTCGTCGAAGGGCAGTGAATGGTGGTCTTCCATTTTTCAGTGTCGTGAAGAAACCTTTTATTTCGGTCAAAAACAGAACGGCTTAATTCAAATTTACAACTGGCAACATCAACTGGACAGTGTCTAAAAGGAAGACAGCTCTATTCTCTGATGAATACAAATTCAATATTAAGAGATCGGATGGATTTCGACGTCTTTGACGGCTCAGCAATGAAGCACCTACTTCTCGATATTCGATGGGTATGGTCAAACATGGAGAAAGCTATGTCATGGTCCGGAGATGCTTCCATGGATACGGAATTGGCCCAATCCATAAAATAGATGGAATTATGAACCGATTTGTGTACAAAACTATCCTGTAAGGCGTTATGCTGCCACATGTCGAAGAGGAGTTGCCTTTGAAATGGGTACTTCCACAGTATACCGCACCTAAACATACCTCAAAACTTGTAAAAAATTGGTTTCAGGATAGAAAATTTGGGATTATGGAATGTTCTCCGAAACTTTATGCTATAGAAAACCTCTTGGAAATCGTAGATCGGAGAATAGTTCGGGATACATATTGAAATAGGGGGGCCTTTTCACTCAGGTCAAGGAGGCATGGAATAATATCCCCAGTTCCATAATTTAAAATATTTTGGAGAGTATGCCAAGGAGGTGTACAGCGGTGATCTGAAATAATGTTTTTGCATTAAAATATTGAGTTTAACACAACGAATTTGAATATAAATACAATTTTGGTATGGAGTTGCTTTAGTTTTGTCCAGCTGAAAATCGGCATATTTTAGTATTATTTGTTTTTTCTTTGTTTTTGTTATAAATAAATGGATTTTTTTTTCATAATCTAATTTTGGAATGTAACCACTACATTCCTACAGAAAAAATTTAAGGAATATATTTTCATTTAAGTAATTTTACTCATGTGTTTGTTGTCTGTGTTTAAGTTGCTTTAGTTTTGGCCAACACTGTATGTATATGTCTTTCATGCATTTAGAGTGAAGTTAGTTGCACATTTTCGATAGTTCCTATATATTTAGCCTGAAGTTGCGCACACATCTTCAATAGTTCTTCCAACTCCCAATAGAGGTCCCCATACATTTATCCTGAAGTTGCGCACACAACTTCGACAGTTCTTCTAACTTCCAATAGATGTCTTTCATGCATTTAGAGTGAAGTTGGCTACACATTTTCGAAAGTTCCTTTACATTTATCCTGAAGTTGCGCACACAAGTTCGACAGATTGAAGGTAGCAACACATTTTCGATAGTTCCTATACATTTAGCCCGAAGTTGCGCACACATCTCTTATAGTTCTTCCTACTCAGAATAGAGGAATCCATACATTTATCATCGTTCTCATTCGGAGCGAATTTTAAGTCAAGAGCAAGAAATCAAAGATTTAATACAGATTAAAATATTAGGAGAAGGTTGTTGTTATTAAGGAAATGTCTCTTTTGTAACGAGGAATAATTTAAGGAACTATTTGGAAGATACTAGCTACATATACATAAATAACTTGTTGATTATATGAGAAGGCATTTCATTGACATTAAGATGAGATCTTACCATATGATAAGCAATATCGTGATTTAAACAAATGAAATTTTAGATTCTGTTTTGTTATTCAATATTAGCTTACGGGCTAATATTTATTTATTTATTTTTTTGTTATTCACGAGAAACATATTTCATTCGTTTATTTTTTAACCAACAGAGTTAATAGAGCATTAAAAGGAAAATGACATAGATCACAAAACTATATTTACATCATTTTTTGCATTAAATTGGAGAACTAAATAATTTGTTATTTTTAAAAATAAAGAAGAACGTATTTTCACAAGAGATTGTAGTATAATGTGAAAAGTTTCGTGATGTATAAAGATTAATTTTTAAAGTTGTATTGGCTCATGGGATTGTGAATTAAATAATTATATGAGATGCAAAAGTTCACGCACATTTTCGATAGTTGTTCCAACTCAAAATGGAGGTCCCCATACATTTAGCCTGAAGTTACACACACATCTTCAAAAGATCTTCCTACTCCCAATAGAGGTCCCCATACATTTAGCCTAAAGTTGCGCACACAACTTCGACAGTTCCCCTAACTTCCAATAGATGTCTTTCATGCATTTAGAGTGAATTTGGCTACACATTTTCGATAGTTCCTTTACATTTAGACTGAAGTTGCGCACACATCCTTAATAGTTCTTTCAACTCCCAATAGAGGTCCCATACATTTAGCCTGAAGTTGGGCATACATTTTTGACAGTTCCTCTAACTTCCAATAGATGTCTTTCGTACATTAAGTCTGAAGTTAGCTACAAGTTTTCGATAGTTCCTATACATTTAGCCTGAAATTGCGCAAACATCTAAAATAATTCTTCCTATTCAGAATAGAGGCCTGAAGTTGTTAACACATTTTCGACAGTTCCTCCAACTCCAAATATAACTCCCTATACATTTAGCCTGAAGTTGCGCAATCAACTTCGGGAGTTCCTCTAACTTCCAATAGATGTCTTTCATGCGTTTAGTCTGAAGTTAGCTACACATTTTCGATCGTTCCCATAACCCCAAACGGAGGTCCCATACAATTAGCTTGAAGTTGGGCGCACAACTGCGATAAATCCTCCAATTCTCAATAGATGCATTTCATATATTTAGCCTGAAGCTGAGCACACATCTTCAATAGTTCTTCCAACTCCCAATAGAGACCTCCAAACACATTTTCGATAGTTCCTATACATTTAGCCTCAAAATTGCGCATACATCTTCAATAGTTCTTCCAACTCCCAATAGAGGTCCTCATACATTAAGCCTGAAATTGCGCATGCATTTTCGACAGTTCTTCTAACTTCCAATACTTAGATGTCTTTCATACATTTAGAGTGAAGTTGGCTACACATTTTCGAAAGTTCCTTTACATTTATCCTGAAGTTGCGCACACAAGTTCGACAGATTGAAGGTAGCAACACATTTTCGATAGTTCCTATACATTTAGCCTGAAGTTGCGCACACATCTTTTATAGTTCTTCCTACTCAGAATAGAGGGCTCCATACATTTAGCCTGAAATTGTTCGCACATTTTCGACACTTCCTCCCACTCTAAATATAACTCCCTATACATTTAGCCTGAAGTTACACACTCATCTTCAATAGTTCTTCCAACTCCCAATAGCGGTCCCCATACATTTAGCCTGAAGTTGCGCACACATCTTCAATAGTTCTTCCAACTCCCAATAGAGCCCCCCATACAAAACAGTTTCGTCTTTTTTTTTTTTAAATTCGCATCGTTCTCATTCGGAGCGAATTTTAAGTCAAGAGCAAGAAATCAAAGATTTAATACAGATTTAAATATTAGGAGAAGGTTGTTGTTATTAAGGAAATGTCTCTTTTGTAACGAGGAATAATTTAAGGAACTATTTGGAAGATACTAGCTACATATACATAAATGACTTGTTGATTATATGAGAAGGCATTTCATTGACATTAAGATGAGATCTTACCATATGATAAGCAATATCGTGATTTAAACAAATGAAATTTTAGATTCTGTTTTGTTATTCACGAGAAACATATTTCATTCGTTTATTTTTTAACCAACAGAGTTAATAGAGCATTAAAAGGAAAATGACATAGATCACAAAACTATATTTACATCATTTTTTGCATTAAATTGGAGAACTAAATAATTTGGTATTTTTAAAAATAAAGAAGAACGTATTTTTACAAGAGATTGTAGTAATGTGAAAAGTTTCGTGATGTATAAAGATTAATTTTTAAAGTTGTATTGGCTCATGGGATTGTGAATTAAATAATTATATGAGATGCAAAAGTTCACGCACATTTTCGATAGTTGTTCCAACTCAAAATGGAGGTCCCCATACAATTATTATGAAGTTACACACACATCTTCAAAAGTTCTTCCTACTCCCAATAGAGATCCCCATACAATTATCCTGAAGTTGCGCATGCATTTTCAATAGATGCCTTTCATGCATTTAGAGTGAAGGTGGCTGCACATTTTCGATAGTTCCTATACATTTAGCCTGAAGTTGCGCACACATCTTTAATAGTTCTTCCAACTCCCAATAGAGGTCCCATACATTTAGCCTGAAGTTGGGCATACATTTTTGACAGTTCCTCTAACTTCCAATAGATGTCTTTCATGCATTAAGTCTGAAGTTAGCTACAAATTTTCGATAGTTATTATACATTTAGCCTGAAGTTGCGCACACAACTTCGACAGTTCCTCTAACTTGCAGGAGATGTCTTTCATGCATTTAGAGCTAAGTTAGTTACACATTTTCGATAGTTCCTAAATAGCCTGAAATTGCGCAAACATCTGAAACAGTTCTTCCTACTCCCAATAGAGGTCACCATACATTTAGCCTGAAGTTGCGCACACAAATTCGACAGTTCCTCTAACTTCCAATATATGTCTATCAAGCATTTAGTCTGAAGTTAGCTACACACTTTCGATCGTTCCCATAACAACAAACAGAGGTCCCCATACATTAACCTGAAGTTGGGCACACAACTTCGATAAATCCTCTAATCTCAATAGATGTATTTCATACATTTAGCCTTAAGCTGAGCACACAACTTCGATATTTACATATGTATGTATATGTCTTTCATGCATTTAGAGTGAAGTTAGTTGCACATTTTCGATAGTTCCTATATATTTAGCCTGAAGTTGCGTACATAGTTCTTCCAACTCCCAATAGAGGTCCCCATACATTTATCCTGAAGTTGCGCATACAACTTCGACAGTTCTTCTAACTTCCAATAGATGTCTTTCATGCATTTAGAGTGAAGTTGGCTACACATTTTCGAAAGTTCCTTTACATTTATCCTGAAGTTGCGCACACAAGTTCGACAGATTGAAGGTAGCAACACATTTTCGATAGTTCCTATACATTTAGCCCGAAGTTGCGCACACATCTTTTATAGTTCTTCCTACTCAGAATAGAGGAATCCATACATTTATCATCGTTCTCATTCGGAGCGAATTTTAAGTCAAGAGCAAGAAATCAAAGATTTAATACAGATTAAAATATTAGGAGAACGTTGTTGTTATTAAGGAAATGTCTCTTTTGTAACGAGGAATAATTTAAGGAACTATTTGGAAGATACTAGCTACATATACATAAATAACTTGTTGATTATATGAGAAGGCATTTCATTGACATTAAGATGAGATCTTACCATATGATAAGCAATATCGTGATTTAAACAAATGAAATTTTAGATTCTGTTTTGTTATTCAATATTAGCTTACGGGCTAATATTTATTTATTTATTTTTTTGTTATTCACGAGAAACATATTTCATTCGTTTATTTTTTAACCAACAGAGTTAATAGAGCATTAAAAGGAAAATGACATAGATCACAAAACTATATTTACATCATTTTTTGCATTAAATTGGAGAACTAAATAATTTGGTATTTTTAAAAATAAAGAAGAACGTATTTTTACAAGAGATTGTAGTAATGTGAAAAGTTTCGTGATGTATAAAGATTAATTTTTAAAGTTGTATTGGCTCATGGGATTGTGAATTAAATAATTATATGAGATGCAAAAGTTCACGCACATTTTCGATAGTTGTTCCAACTCAAAATGGAGGTCCCCATACAATTATTATGAAGTTACACACACATCTTCAAAAGTTCTTCCTACTCCCAATAGAGATCCCCATACAATTATCCTGAAGTTGCGCATGCATTTTCAATAGATGCCATTCATGCATTTAGAGTGAAGGTGGCTGCACATTTTCGATAGTTCCTATACATTTAGCCTGAAGTTGCGCACACATCTTTTATAGTTCTTCCTACTCAGAATAGAGGGCTCCATACATTTAGCCTGAAATTGTTCGCACATTTTCGACACTTCCTCCCACTCCAAATATAACTCCCTATACATTTAGCCTGAAGTTACACACTCATCTTCAATAGTTCTTCCAACTCCCAATAGCGGTCCCCATACATTTAGCCTGAAGTTGCGCACACATCTTCAATAGTTCTTCCAACTCCCAATAGAGCCCCCCATACACAACAGTTTCGTCTTTTTTTTTTTTTAAATTCGCATCGTTCTCATTCGGAGCGAATTTTAAGGGGTTAGGGGTAGTCAGAGACACGAAAAAATGAGAATTTTCAGTAATTTTTTTTTTGCTATTAAATCATGTTATTTTACAAAAGTAATAATATGGCATTATTATACAATGTTTTGACTTAAAGTCACGAAAATTTGAAAAAAAAGCTGTCTGTGTTGACCCAGTTTCAAAAAAAGGTCCTTGCGGTGACAATCATAAGTCCTTGGAGATTCATCTAAAATCAATCGGAAAGAAAAATTAGTTTTATAAATAGATAATCCTGGGCCTGATCGAAGCTTTTTTTTTTTTTTTCAAAAATTAACAAAATGGCGGCCTCAGGAAATTTTTTTTTAGATTTTCGGGAAAAAATCAACAGTTAATTGGTCTTAAATAATCGAAATTTTTGAAAAAAAAAAAAATCCTTCGATCAGGCCTGAGTTTATTATGTATTCTAAAAGCTATATGAATTTCATTAAAATCTACTGAGCGGTTATCGAGTTACAGTTGTCACCAGTTCAAAAAACATAGTTTTGAGATAAACGCATTTAAAGTTTCGCACTAGATTTACATACAGAAATACTAATTATGAATATATATAGTAATTGTGAATATATATAGTAGGGTATTTGTAAATTTAGGTACTACTACATACATCAAAGTTTTAATTCATGGATGACAATAGAACCCAAGAAACCGGTTGCTTGCAGCTGCCGCTAGCTACCTGCTCCCGAGCGTTTTGGAGTGCCCGAGCGATCTTTGTTATTTGTCGAATAACTCGAAAAGGTCCCCATACATTTGGCCTGAAGTTGCTCATACATTTTCGACAGTTCCTCTAACTCCCAATAGATGTCTTTCATACAATTAGAGTGAAAATAGCTACACATTTTCGATAGTTCCTATACATTTAGCCTGAAGTTGCGTACACATCTTTTATAGTTCTTCCTACTCAGAATAGAGGGCTCCATACATTTAGCCTGAAATTGTTCGCACATTTTCGACACTTCCTCCCACTCCAAATATAACTCCCTATACATTTAGCCTGAAGTTACACACTCATCTTCAATAGTTCTTCCAACTCCCAATAGCGGTCCCCATACATTTAGCCTGAAGTTGCGCACACATCTTCAATAGTGCTTCCAATTCCCAATAGAGCCCCCCATACACAACAGTTTCGTCTTTTTTTTTTTTAAATTCGCATCGTTCTCATTCGGAGCGAATTTTAAGTCAAGAGCAAGAAATCAAAGATTTAATACAGATTAAAATATTAGGAGAAGGTTGTTGTTATTAAGGAAATGTCTCTTTTGTAACGAGGAATAATTTAAGGAACTATTTGGAAGATACTAGCTACATATACATAAATGACTTGTTGATTATATGAGAAGGCATTTCATTGCCATTAAGATGAGATCTTACCATATTATAAGCAATATCGTGATTTAAACAAATGAAATTTTAGATTCTGTTTTGTTATTCACGAGAAACATATTTCATTCGTTTATTTTTTTACCAACAGAGTTAATAGAGCATTAAAAGGAAAATGATATAGATCACAGAACTATATTTACATCATTTTTTGCATTAAATTGGAGAACTAAATAATTTGTTATTTTTAAAAATAAAGAAGAACGTATTTTCACAAGAGATTGTAGTAATGTGAAAAGTTTCGTGATGTATAAAGATTAATTTTCAAAGTTGTATTGGCTCATGGGATTGTGAATTAAATAATTATATGAGATGCAAAAGTTCACGCACATTTTCGATAGTTGTTCCAACTCAAAATGGAGGTCCCCATACATTTAGCCTGAAGTTACACACACATCTTCAAAAGTTCTTCCTACTCCCAATAGAGATCCCCATACAATTATCCTGAAGTTGCGCATGCATTTTCAATAGATGCCTTTCATGCATTTAGAGTGAAGGTGGCTGCACATTTTCGATAGTTCCTATACATTTAGCCTGAAGTTGCGCACACATCTTTAATAGTTCTTCCAACTCCCAATAGAGGTCCCATACATTTAGCCTGAAGTTGCGCATACATTTTTGACAGTTCCTCTAACTTCCAATAGATGTCTTTCATGCATTAAGTCTGAAGTTAGCTACAAATTTTCGATAGTTATTATACACTTAGCCTGAACTTGCGCACACAACTTCGACAGTTCCCCTAACTTCCAATAGATGTCTTTCATGCATTTAGAGTGAAGTTGGCTACTCATTTTCGATAGTTCCTTTACATTTAGCCTGAAGTTGCGCACACAACTTCGACAGTTCCTCTAACTTGCAGGAGATGTCTTTCATGCATTTAGAGCTAAGTTAGTTACACATTTTCGATAGTTCCTAAATAGCCTAAAATTGCGCAAACATCTGAAACAGTTCTTCCTACTCCCAATAGAGGTCACCATACATTTAGCCTGAAGTTGCGCTCACAAATTCGACAGTTCCTCTAACTTCCAATATATGTCTTTCAAGCATTTAGTCTGAAGTTAGCTACACACTTTCGATCGTTCCCATAACAATAAACAGAGGTCCCCATACATTAACCTGAAGTTGGGCACACAACTTCGATAAATCCTCTAATTCTCAATAGATGTATTTCATACATTTAGTCTTAAGCTGAGCACACAACTTCGATATTTTCTCCAACCCCCAATACATACAGTACTGTGCAAAACCTAAGCAACCATCTGGAGTCAGCACTTCATAGTAAATCTTTTCAACTTTCTACCCCACCAAATAAAAAGAAATGGATATGTAATAATGTGTAATAGAGTGTATTTTGAAATTCACAACTTTTTATAAAAATAATAATACTTCAGATTTAAAAAAAACCCATAAACCAACAAAGTAGCCAAATTGAGCTGTGCAAAACCTAAGCAACTTTGTAACCCACTGTAAAAAACAAATAGCTAACAGTACTTTTCCAGTTAGGTTACACATGAAATGTTGTAAGCTCTTTGTCTTTGATCAGTTTTCTTTTAAGTTAGAGGCATAATTGATATTTTTTAATAATGTCGCGACAGAGTTACTCTTCTTCTTTTAAACTAAAGATTATTGATGAATTTAAGTCAGGAGATACTCAGGCAACATTAGCTAAACGTTATAATATTAATAAATCGATTATTTCACGTTTAATAAAAAAATATAAAGCAACAGGAGTCGTTGAAGCTCAAAATATCGGTGGTAGGCCGCGTAAGACAACATGTCGAACGGATAGAAACATTTGTGGTGCAATTAAAAAACAACCGTTCATAAGTTCGAATGAAGTCGTAAAATTACTTAATTTAAACATTGATGCTAGCACGGTGCGAAAACGTGCAATTGAAAATAATCTTCGGAGTTACAGGCCGTGCAAAAAACCGATGCTCACAAAAAGGCATTTAAGGAACAGGTAGTGCAATTAAAGTCTTTAAAAATAATTCAAACTAAAATCTTTTTCACATTAGGCTAAATTTTGCAAGAAAATACCAACACTGGTCTCCCGAAAAATGGAAAACAGTTCTTTTCACTGACGAGTCAAAATTTAATTTATTTAATTCTGACGGGATATGTTATGTGAGGCGTCGTAAAGGGCAGCGACTCAATCCTAGATTCTGCACACCCACTGTAAAGCATGGTGGGGGTAGTGTAATGGTGTGGACCTGTTTTTCGGCAGGAGATGTAGGTCCGTTCTACCAAATAGACGGAATCATGGACCGATTCAAATATAAATCCATTCTAGAATCGGTAATGCTACCACATGCGGAGTGGGAAATGCCACTTCGTTGGGTGTTTCAACAGGATAACGATCCGAAACACACATCGAAGTTGGTAAAGGAGTGGTTAGCGGATAGTGGAATTCAAGTCCTTGATTGGCCGGCCCAATCACCCGACTTGAATCCAATAGAAAACCTGTTTGGTATCCTTAAGAGACGTGTCGCTGGACAACACTTTTCCAACAGGTCTGACCTATACAATGCTTTGAAAGTTGAGTGGGAAAATATATCCCAGGATACACTTTCAAAGCTAATTACTTCTATGCCTCGTCGTTGCGCCTCTGTTATTGAAAATAAAGGATATTACACAAAATATTAAAAAAGTTGCTTAGGTTTTGCACAGCTCGATTTGGCTACTTTGTTGTCCCTATACATTTATCCTGAAGTTGCGCACACAACTTCGACAGTTCTTCTAACTTCCAATAGATGTCTTTCATGCATTTAGTCTGAAGTTAGCTACACACTTTCGAACGTTCCCATAACAACAAACAGAGGTCCCCATACATAAACCTGAAGTTGGGCACACAACTTCGATAAATCCTCTAATTCTCAATAGATGTATTTCATACATTTAGCCTTAAGCTGAGCACACAACTTCGATATTTTCTCCAACCCCCAATACATACATATGTATATGTCTTCCATGCATTTAGAGTGAAGTTAGTTGCACATTTTCGATAGTTCCTATATATTTAGCCTGAAGTTGCACACACATCTTCAATAGTTCTTCCAACTCCCAATAGAGGTCCCCATATATTTAGCCTGAAGTTGCGCACGCATCTTCAATAGTTCTTCCAACTCCCAATAGAGGTCCCCATACATTTGTCCTGAAGTTGCGCACACAACTTCGACAGTTCTTCTAACTTCCAATAGATGTCTTTCATGCATTTAGGGTGAAGTTAGCTACACATTTTCGATAGCCTAAATTTAGCCTGAAGTTGCGCACACATCTTCAATAGTTCTTTATACTCCCAATAGAGTTCCCCATACATTTATCCTGAAGTTGCGCACAAAACTTCGACAGTTCCTCTAACTTCCAATAAACGTCTTTCATGCATTTAGTCTGAAGTTAACTTCACCTTTACCAAATATAACTCCCTCTACATTTAGCCTGTAGTTACACACTCATCTTCAATAGTTCTTCCAACTCCCAATAGCGGTCCCCATACATTTAGCCTGAAGTTGCGCACACATCTTCAATAGTTCTTCCAACTCCCAATAGAGCCCCCCATACACAACAGTTTCGTCTTTTTTTTTTTTAAATTCGCATCGTTCTCATTCGGAGCGAATTTTAAGTCAAGAGCAAGAAATCAAAGATTTAATACAGATTAAAATATTAGGAGAAGGTTGTTGTTATTAAGGAAATGTCTCTTTTGTAACGAGGAATAATTTAAGGAACTATTTGGAAGATACTAGCTACATATACATAAATGACTTGTTGATTATATGAGAAGGCATTTCATTGACATTAAGATGAGATCTTACCATATGATAAGCAATATCGTGATTTAAACAAATGAAATTTTAGATTCTGTTTTGTTATTCACGAGAAACATATTTCATTCGTTTATTTTTTAACCAACAGAGTTAATAGAGCATTAAAAGGAAAATGACATAGATCACAAAACTATATTTACATCATTTTTTGCATTAAATTGGAGAACTAAATAATTTGTTATTTTTAAAAATAAAGAAGAACGTATTTTCACAAGAGATTGTAGTAATGTGAAAAGTTTCGTGATGTATAAAGATTAATTTTTAAAGTTGTATTGGCTCATGGGATTGTGAATTAAATAATTATATGAGATGCAAAAGTTCACGCACATTTTCGATAGTTGTTCCAACTCAAAATGGAGGTCCCCATACATTTTGCCTGAAGTTACACATACATCTTCAAAAGTTCTTCCTACTCCCAATAGAGGTCCCCATACATTTAGCCTGAAGTTGCGCACACAACTTCGACAGTTCCCCTAACTTCCAATAGATGTCTTTCATGCATTTAGAGTGAAGTTGGATACACATTTTCGATAGTTCCTTTACATTTAGACTGAAGTTGCGCACACATCCTTAATAGTTCTTTCAACTCCCAATAGAGGTCCCATACATTTAGCCTGAAGTTGGGCATACATTTTTGACAGTTCCTCTAACTTCCAATAGATGTCTTTCGTGCATTAAGTCTGAAGTTAGCTACAAGTTTTCGATAGTTCCTATACATTTAGCCTGAAATTGCGCAAACATCTAAAATAATTCTTCCTATTCAGAATAGAGGCCTGAAGTTGTTAACACATTTTCGACAGTTTCTCCAACTCCAAATATAACTCCCTATACATTTAGCCTGAAGTTGCGCAATCAACTTCGGGAGTTCCTCTAACTTCCAATAGATGTCTTTCATGCATTTAGTCTGAAGTTAGCTACACATTTTCGATCGTTCCCATAACCCCAAACGGAGGTCCCATACAATTAGCTTGAAGTTGGGCGCACAACTGCGATAAATCCTCCAATTCTCAATAGATGCATTTCATATATTTAGCCTGAAGCTGAGCACACATCTTCAATAGTTCTTCCAACTCCCAATAGAGACCTCCAAACACATTTTCGATAGTTCCTATACATTTAGCCTGAAATTGCGCATACATCTTCAATAGTTCTTCCAACTCCCAATAGAGGTCCTCATACATTAAGCCTGAAATTGCGCATGCATTTTCGACAGTTCTTCTAACTTCCAATACTTAGATGTCTTTCATACATTTAGAGTGAAGTTAGCTACAATTTTTCGATAGTTCCTTTACATTTAGCCTGAAGTTGCGCACACAAATTCGACAGTTCCTCTAACTTCCAATATATGTCTTTCATGCATTTAGTGTTCTAATTCTCAATAGATGTATTTCATACATTTAGCCTGAAGCTGAGCAAACAACTTCGATAGTTTCTCCAACTCCCAATACATACATATATGTATGTATGTCTTTCATGCATTTAGAGTAAAGTTAGTTACATATTTTCTATAGTTCCTATATTTTTAGCCTGAAGTTGCGCACACATCTTCAATAGTTCTTCCTACTCCCGATAGAGGTCCTTATACAATTAGCCTGAAGTTGCGCATGCATTTCCGACAGTTCCTCCAATAGAGGCCTCCATACATTTAGCCTGAAGTTATTAGCACATTTTCGACAGTTCCTCCAACTCCAAATATAACCCCCATACATTTAGCCTCATACATCATTTGAGAATACTCGCATAATAATTTTCAGAGGCCATGACGTTGTGGTAGTGTATGCAGTCGCCGAGTAAAAGATTCCACGTTCAACCACAGCCAGATCTAAACTTTTTTCACATTTTGTAAGTAAATGAAATTATATAATTCGGTTTAAAAGCACACTAAGTATTTCTTGGACAATAACCATCTAATTGGATTGTAAAAGCTATTTCCACCCATTTCTCGCACCATACCAATAAATTAGAACTTTAAGCTTAAGTGGTAAATTATTGTTGTTATTATTGTTTCTACAGCTGTTCGACGGCAAAGTGCTGTGAAATCTACAATTTTAGCTGTCATTTTCACAACTAGATTGTTAAATTTACAACCACACCTCTGTAAAATTTACAACGAAAATTGTCGGGTCGGTTCTGACAATGAATGCAATAGAATCTACAGCGTTTTACTCTATTTTTACAGCACCTTTTTTTGGGTGTACTGGAGCTGATGTGCTGCATTATTTGGACGCCTGACCCACCTTTTACCATAGAATCTCACCAAATATATTTTCTATTCATCGGACGAACGAATATTTCGCCATTTTTTCTCGTTTTCAGAGCCTATCAAATGCAGACGTTATTTAGCGAACTGAATACGATTCCTTCGGTGCTTTTTGGTAAGAATTGTTAGCTCTCTGGGACTTCTTTGGAAGAGATTTTGTTCTTGTAGTCTCATTTAAATGGGTCATTTTTGGAGAGACATTTGATTTGAGCATCATCTTTTGGGAATGTTTTTCGTGGTCTACCTGTTGGTGTGGTGTTTTTTGTGGGTTGTAATGCATTAAAAACAAATGTTTTTGATCTCCCAGTAATTTAAGCCACCTCTCGCTGTGTATTTCCTGCTTGTGTGAGTTTTTTGATAAAGTCCCTGTTTGATGTGGGGCAATGCAGTTCAAACCCCAATTTGCCTGTTTTCGTAAATAATGTTATACAACTAATTGATAGTTTTTCTTAAATTTTTATACTGACAATAAACTTAAAAAATAATATCAAATTTAACTCCTCGCAACCACAAAAATAGGTACAAGCAAACTGGTCTTATTATTTTGTCCACTTCCAACACCCAAAAAAAAAGTGCTGTAAAAATAGAGTAAAACGCTGTAGATTCTATTGTATTCATTGTCAGAATCGACCCGACAATTTTCGTTGTAAATTTAACAATCTAGTTGTGAAAATGACAGCTAAAATTGTAGATTTCACAGCACTTTGCTGTCGAACAGCTGTAGAAACAACAACAATTTGCATGTAAAAAAAATCGCTTTCATAGCACCACTTAAGCTTAAAGTTCTAATTTATTGGTATGGTGCGAGAAATGGGTGGAAATAGCTTTTACAATCCAATTAGATGGTTATTGTCCAAGAAATACTTAGTGTGCTTTTAAACCGAATTATATATGTAATTTCATTTACTTACAAAATGTGAAAAAAGTTTGGATCTGGCTGTGGTTGAACGTGGAACCTCTTACTCGGCGACTGCAGACACTACCACAACGCCATGGCCTTTGAAAATTATCATGCGAATATTCTCAAATGGTATCTACTTTTTACGTTTTCGTAATAGATGCCGAATCTACAACTTGTTGTAATTTCTACAGCTCCTGCTGTAGTTACCACAGTAAATAGCTGTAGATTCTACAACATTTTGATGTAGATTTTACAAACTCATATCTGTAGATTTAAGTGCCGAAAGTGACAACGCGCTGTTGTTGTTGCGGATTGTAGTTGTTTTAACAACTTTGTTGTAAAAATGAATTCATTCGCTGTAAAATCTACAAAAGTTTGTTAATTTAACCAGATTCGCTGTTAATTACACAAATCTACAATGAATTGTAAAATCTACTGCCTTCAATTGAAAAATTTACAGCGCTTATTTTTATGGGTGCATATCTGGTTAACTAAAAAGATATAGGAGGAACGCGTGTACATATTTCAATTCCTAAATTTTAATCCTTTCATTAAATCAAAGAAAAGTTGGCTCTAGCTGAATGTACTCGTACATACGTTTTGGATAATGAACATTTTACACGAAATTTTGAAATTACTTTGTCCTATGTTGGCTCAACGACTAACGTTCGTTAATTAACAAAATAAAATCAATGAATGGATTTCGTTATTTCAATGGAAACCACGTTATTTAATGAATACATTCATAAACTATCGGTTGGATTTTAATGAGAAATTGATTGTATCATTGAACGTACGCTTTTGATTCAGTGTGGTTTTGTACAAAATAAAAATATATCAACAAAACTACTGAACTGCAATATTTGCCTAAAATTTTTGATTAAATACTAACTAACATCCTAAATGATGAGTTTATAATCCCACAGGTGGATTGTAGATTGAGGTGGTCATGTCTTTGAATGAGCCAGCAGATATTTATTCTGCCTAAATTGTTTGTGCTATCGCCATAGCCTAAGGATGTTTTTAACTCGACAGCGTCCTGTGAGGAAACCTGTGGCAACCCGAACCATACCCTTCACCAGAAGGAGAAATATTACCCTTCAAGCCTTATTCCTAAACAGTGTTCAAATTAATTTTCCAAAAGAAACTAAATATCTTGGTGTAACTCTAGACCATAAGTTGTACTGGAAAGCCTTCTTGGAATGCTCTAGGCTTTTCAGCAAAACCTTGTCTTTAAGATCAAAAATAATCCATTGGACTTACTTCACAATCATCACTTCGATAACCTGTGCATCGCTAGTATGGTGGGTAAAGACCAAACAAATGGTCTGCTAGTACACAACTGCTATGTAACAACTCTTCCTTTAAAATGGTTGTACACATGAAAACCCTTGAAAGAACTCCTCTGCTATCCAATCCAGCAGTGTGCTTCTCAGACTTCGTGCTTAAGAGAATCTGGAGCTCCTGGGGATGAAACATGTCGAGGGGGTGTGGAGCTGAAATCTCTACTCCAAATTACAAACTATATATCCCTCTAGAACAAGCAGTCACAATCTTTTAGACAGAGGTCCTCACTATGGAGCTCTGTGTCAGAGAGTGCATTAGAAGAAAACCTCCGGAGATCTCATATCAACATATTTTCAGATAGCCAGGCAGCTCTCAAGGCACTCAGATCTTTTAACTTTGAGTCAAAACTAGTCTGGAACTGTCTCTAAACTTTCTTGCAGCTTGCTGCACACAAATTTACCCTGGACACAGAGGCATCCCTGGCAACGAAGCTACTGATGAGTTTACCAGACAAGCTGCACGGCTCCATTCATTGGTCCTGAACTACAAACAAACTAACCAGATAAGGATAGAGCTCAATGGATCGAATGAACGTCAAGAAATGCTCTCTCATTGGAACTCTTAAACTGGCTTACAAGATGTCAAACAATACATCAAATTCTCAAAAAGAGAACAAAAGACATTTAAGCAAATCACTGACTTCCTAACTGGACATTGTTCTCCCAATTATCATCTCAAGAAAATGGGCCGTGGGCACTCGGACACCAAGAAATTTGACCGCTTATGATAAAGGTGGAAGCAAAGGTCTTCTCACCTCTCCATTCAATTGTAAGGCTTTTGTATTCATAGGAGCAAAGATGTTATATTATTAAAAAGTGTTTTACAAACGGTGCCATTGACATATTGGCGTTAAGTTTTTCAAAAGGCCTATCAACCCTTCCAGCTTGTCTTAACCTCTGATGATGAAATCCACTCGCTATACAGTTATACCAACACCCATCCTCGTAAAACCCAACAAAAGTCACTTTCCATTACCTTTGTGACACATTTCTGTATTCACCTCCAGCAACCATCATCAACTATTCCCAATGAGTCCTTTTAAGTAGCCACCTCCATCTCCACAAATAAACACCCTTCAAAGTAAATTAAGAGCTCATCCAAAATGAACTCGATAATTAAAGGATACCACCACACAGCACAAAAAGAAAAAAAAAAATAGTAGAAAAAGGGAGAAGAAATCTCATACCCAAGGCAAACATACACGATCCATTCGAAATGAAATTTCAATCAAAGTGACTAAAAGTTTCCGAAAGTTCAGTCGTGCGTTGCGAATCCCAGGCGACGTGGGTCTTCGACGAATCACTACTCGTACTATTCCTGTTCAGTCGACATCCTTTCCCGCTGACAGACATTTGACATATTCGCATAAAAAAGCATTCCGCCCGAAAATTTCAAATAAGGACTGCCAAATATGAATTTCGACTCAGAAAATTATTGGACCGCTTTATAAGCGTGTGTTTGTGTGTGCTCTTGTTGCCATCTGGTTACACGAAGATGCCTACGGTGACGCCTTGATTCGAACCCTCACGTACGAAATAATTATGGCACAACTACGTGACAGGATTTCAGGACGTCATAGCCGTTTTTTCTTGCCCTTTTTTTTTGTGCAAAGTTTTTCTGTTTTTCTTCAGAAAGAGAGAAAAAGAGAAAGCATTACTTTGTGGTTATTGTTGTTGGCTTTTTGTTTCAAGGAATTAATCCTCGATGGAGTTTATTTTTCCTCTTCGCACCCCGACGACCGGCA
Source organism: Chalcosyrphus nemorum (assembly GCA_949716465.1). Classification (NCBI taxonomy): domain Eukaryota; kingdom Metazoa; phylum Arthropoda; class Insecta; order Diptera; family Syrphidae; genus Chalcosyrphus; species Chalcosyrphus nemorum. The sequence goes on from OX454332.1 coordinate 50,370,440, forward strand.
CGACTGTTGTATGCATGTTTGATACACACATACTCAGGCATGTCTCTACAGAGAGTGGAACATATGGGGATAAAAGTTTTTTGTTTGTCAGATGTCATGAGTTGCTCCTTTTTTGTTCGTTTAAGGCTCAGCTATTGGTAATTATTTTCAAACAAAAAAAAAAAAACAGAAAAAGTTTGCCGTCTAAAGGAAGCAAAGGACATGTTTATGAAGTTGTTTCGTTCAGCGTGTCACAGCTGTTTGGATGGGAGCCTTGGTATAAACTAATTGAGACAAGAGCAAGACAGACAAATTGAAGCCAACCATCTAAGCTGTGAGGTGCTTAAATCATTTGATCGAAATAATCTGATTGCTGATCAATAAAGTTGTTGTAGCTTGTGCATTTTTAGAGACGGAGAGCAAAACTCCTTCAAATGTACATAAGTATGAGTGCCGGGCGTGCGACTGCGGTGGAGAGGCTTTCTTTTAGCTTAGGGGATAGAGCAGCGATATTACTCTTCATTAAACATAACAAATTTTTGAAGATAACTATTGTAACATTTTATCTTATTTCCCTCCCATTTAGTTACTTTCAAAAAATCCGCATTTGAATCTTCATACATCAGCGGATAGGTATGAAGCTTCAAAATTCCTAGTCCGCCTAGTGCGGAAACTTGTAGAGGGGCGGCAAATTTTGTAGTTTTTTTTTATTTTATTATTAATTGATGCAAAAAAGAAGGGCCATCCGTCCATGCGTCCATCCGTCTATCCGTCCATATGTCCATCCGTCCATCCGTCCATCCGTCCATCCGTCCATCCGTCCATCCGTCCATTGTGTTCTACATATAGTGTTGCGTTGCCTTTTCGTGTCTGGTTGTTGTGTGACGTGTGACGTTAACACGTTATTACACGACATAACACGTAAAAACACACCACAAAATACATAACACACAACAACACGCCACACACGTGTAAACACGTCACAGAACGTGTTAACACACTATATAATGAATGCGACGTGTGGCGTGTTGCCATCCGCACGTGGTATGTTGTGTTGACACCTGTTATAGTAAGATAAAACGTGGTAAAGGGTGTTAACACACGGGTTATGGTGTAATAACACTTATTATAGAGTGTTAACGCGTCTGTTATAGAATGCTATAGTAATGACGTGTGATGTTAACACGTGTTAACACGCGGCGACACGCCACACAGTACATAACATGCCACAATACGCCACATACGTGTAAACAAGAACAAGAACAGAACGTGTTAACACACTATGAATGCGACGTGTGGCGTGTTGACACGTCATAGCACGCGAGCTAACACGTGGTATATAGTGTTAACACGTGTTACAGTATGTCAAAACGTAGTAGAGGGTGAGGGTCCACGCAGGTTATGGTGTAACAACACGTGTTATAGAGTGTTAACACGTCTGTTATAGAATGCTGTAACAATGACGTGTGATGTTAACACGTATTAACACGCAACAACACGCCACACAGTACATAACATGCCAGAATACGACAAAAATGAATGCGACGTGTGGTGTGTTGACACGTCATAGCACGCAAGAAGTGGTTTGTTGTGTTTGTTGTAACACGTTTAACTGTGTGTTGACACGTTAGAGGAAAACAGGGTATGGCAAGTATGTCATACACAAGTTTCTACCATCGTTGATGCTTTTTTTCCTGTCATAAAAAAAGTTCGCTTTTGTTGTTTGTAGGCTCGTGAATCAGCAGTACATTTCACTGCCTTTGTGAATACTTTGAATCAATGAATGCATTGAATAAGAATGTACTACGCATTCACAGATTCATGAAGACCAACACCATGATGATTCGTTGTCGTTTCCTACATGATTTATACTCGCTTGCTTTCTGTGTATGTGAGACTGCGAAAGTCACCCTGCGATGTATTCACAACGGCAAATGAATTGATTCCTTGCTTTACATAAATCCATACATAAATACATAGATATGCATATAGTTATTGTGTGAGAGTGAGAGAAAAAATTGATGAACAGAATGAGAAGGCTATGCGCTAAATCTCTTTGCAAATGAAGCACTGCCACGCCTACTTTTCGAAAACATGCACTTTTTTCATATATAAAGTTCCAAAAGGCTGGGCTTAACACTGATCCCTAATGTTATATATTTTCGGCCCTTCTTCCGCATCGTAGAGGAGGGCCCTATCTTCAAAATAGCCCGGTATTGTTCGCAGCAGATAGTTTGGCACCCGCATGTGGTGCAGCGCTCTCATAATGCAGCGCTCTCATAATGCAGCTCCATTTGGCTGTCAATTCTTTACGTCGAGGATAACTACGGCGCAGTACTTATTTTCTCCCCCTTTCTATCCGGTCCCCGATATGGCTTGGCCTGCTCTCTTGAAACCTGCCTCTTTCGCATGGGTAGTGCTTGGTTTTTTTTCGAAACCGTATAGTAGGTGGGGTAGTCAATTTTCTCTTTCGATGCACTGGTCCAGTCTATCGCGAATTATTCTTTCTAGCACTTTTCCTACTGTGTCTAGCATGCACAGTGGTCTATATGAAGACGGTAGGTCTGGAGGCTTGTCGCCTTTTGGGATTAATACCAATCTCTGTTTTTTCCATTGTAAGGGAAACTTTCTTTCTATCACACAAGATGTATAGGGGTTAGCAAAAGCCTTTGGTTGGGCTTAAATAGCCTTTTATAGGACGAAGCTAGGGATCCCGTCCCCTCCAGGACCCTTATAGCTCTTGTAACGGGTGGTATTGTTTCCATACCCGCTATTATTATATCATACATGTCCATGATCATGCGTATGTGGGTTTCTGTGACTCCTCGTTATTTTAGCGATCATTGGTTCTCCATTTACCTGACACCCGCTCAACGACCTTCATGGAGTGTGACATCAACACAACAGAACAATAATGTTCGAGGTTTCGCATATCACCCTATGTTTCTGAAAAGGAAAATAGTTTTCCTTCCTCTGATTAGTTTGGAGATGAGAATCAATGGGTTAATAGAAGAGTATATTCTAGAAATGGTTATTAGTTTGATGTCACTAAACACGAAATTTATTTCCGTCAATCTATTTTCAATCAATATTTCCACGTCCTTAAACTAATTTGATTCCCCGTATGGGTGTTGAAATATCTGAATTGCTGTCAAACGATACCGTGACTGAGCAATTAACGAAAGTTATTTTCAAGTACAAGTGTTACTTCATGACACCTCGCATTTCATTAAGTCGCTAGTCATGTTCAAGTGTAGCACGCTCTTGACATTAGCCCTCGTGGCTGAACGTAAGTTTTCTATTTCAAATCCTTGAACTTTAAATCCTTGCTATTTAAATCTCAGTATTTATTCAGGTCCTTGGCGTTTACGAAGAAGTGGAATACGAAGACGTTTACGACGATCTCGTGAGCGGAGTGCAAAATGTTTTGAGTTTTATATTCTCGCCAATTTTGTATTTAATTGAATGGATAACTTCCATATTTGATAAATAAATGATTGATTTGTTAGAAAAACTACAAAATATTTCCAATTCACTGAGTGATGAACCCCCATCCTGTCACTTAAGAGATATTTTATTATTACACTCCTGTAGGTCGATGGAGAGATTAAATTGATTGGGAATATTGCCAAAAAGGATTAAGAAGAAAATATCCTTCGGTGTAATAAACCATGAATAAGTCCTCATCTCTCAATTCGGTATAATTTTGGTATTCGTTATGGTTCTCTCCACTTTGCTTTCGACGAGAATTTCCATCAGTTTTGATTGCTGTATAAAGGCAGGGGTTGATTGGGTTGGTGCTCCTCGTTGATATTTATGTTTCTTGAAGCATATTGATTGATCCCTTTTTTTTTTTTTTTGCGAATTGATTGGTTTATAAGGGATGCTAGAAATTGAGTCTTGAAAAGAAAATTCGTCACACGGAATATTTTGTTGGACATTTGATGTACATACATAGGTATATAGTTTGATTATCTCGGCGCTTTGTAAAACCAGTTGTTGATGATCTTAATTACTATAGTTCTATGTATGCTCTGCAGCAGATGATAGTAGGTACTCCATGGATGTTTGAAGTGTTAGAGTCTGTGCCTGGCATGAAGTGCAGCTTTAACGCGAGTTACAATTCTTCAATATCATACAAAACAAAGTTGACATACTTACTTAGATGGCGCTAGAGTTCGTGGTGAACCTGGACCTCAACCAACAATCCTCTCCACTTAGCTCGTTCTTTAGAAGTTGCCCATTCCATGTTGGTCTTAGTCCCCTTGAACTTGTACACGCCATATGCGCTGCCGTGAGGAGGCCCTCTACTGCGTCGTCAATCCTGATTTGATTTGAAAACTCTACGGATTGAATTGTTAGTTTCAGAAGTATTCGCTCTACATGTCCTAAGCATCTGAGACGTTCAATACGCTGATTTTTTGACTAGGTCGATGTGGCTGTATAGCTTGTATAGTTCGTTCTTGAATCTGCTCCTCCTCCAAAACTCGTCAACGGAAACGGGACCGGATATCTCACCAAGAAGCAACCAAGGATATTTTCACCCGCTTTCAATAAAGTTCATGTTTCAGTGCCGTAAAGCAGTACTGGGTATTTTACGCAGCCTCCTCAGTTCTACAAGATAGGGCCTTACTGTGGAATTGCCTTATTAGCCCAAAAAGTCTTACTGGAACTATAGACGCCACCATTTGCTACGTCTAGGAAATTTCTGAGCTGCCGTCTGGTTCAAGAAGGAGTGACGGAGCAATCTTCCCCTCTCTCTCATCTGCTGCCGCCAAAGATCCTCCAAACGGATCAAGGTTCTAGGCACCTAGCCGTCTCACCTCTTGTAGGTTGAGAATAGAAGTTTATAGGCTTCAGTTAAGTGAATAATGCTTGTGTTTTTTTTATATGATACATAGTTTGCACTGCTATTTGACCAAACTAGTTAACTCAATGTGATGTCCAATGAATCGCTGCCAATCCTTACGGATGGGTCCAACTAAAACGACGCTAATCTTCTTTAAGCTTCCACGCAGTACTTATTTCATTCTGTTAATTTAAGAGTTTACAATTAGTGAGAGGCATGCTGAGACTTCAATCTCTTGGGGTTCTTGCTATTTCCTTTAGAGATAAGCGGCAACTTAGCGCAGAATTGAAGGTGATCGAATCCAGGGGCTTATTCGTGGCTTGACTGTTAGTGGAATGATGAGAAGATGAAAACTTGGATCACCAGGGTATACAAACATGTAGATTTAGAACATATGTGTATATAAATGGGAATGTGTAATCAGAGACTTAGTTCGACTTTGAAAAACCGTAAAGTCTTCTTCTCACCTGCTTGACTTCTCTTTCTTTAAATTTTAGTGACGAAATGTGTACGGTACGTGTCTTTTTAAAAGCCGACATCACTGCTCATCTTTTGCCTCCGTATCACTATATGAAGCAAGTACAAAGAGGAAGGATTATTATTAACCCTCATCAGCACTGCATAAATTCTGTCGCCATGATGTCACAAATACTCGAGTGTAGAATCCACATTACCACTTTGCTTGCTGCGTAAACTCGCCGGACAGATATGTCCATCGCCACTGCCGCCCTTCCACCAACTTCCGTTTAATGAACTCAATTTGAAGCCCAAGCTCGTATCAACAACGACCGGTCGGTCGGTCATACCATGGCTAACCATCAGCAATATGCTCGCTAAAAGACCACAAAATTCCCTTTTGCGTTAATTCACTCTTCCACTGATGATTAATTAAATAAAAATTCACCAAAGGATATCCACCGTATTTCGATGGTTTGCTGATTGTAAAAAGTCCTTGTGCAAAAGGATTCACGTTCACATTAGCATATAAATTGGAAAAGGAACATTTCTCAGATTTTAACATTAATTCCTGTTGCCGCCAAAAGAATTTCCACATCCTGTGGTGGTCTTGCACCTCCATCCACTTTTATTTGATTGTGTACTAGTGTATGTAGTGTGACTGTATTTGGGTACATCCCCATCGCAAAACTCCATACAAAATTAAATTCAATTCTTTGACAAGATAATCCTGTTTTCCCGCCCGGGGTGCGTCACGAGTTATGTTCATACGACGAGCTTAGTCTTACTACATCACCTCAGTCCATGGAATTCATTTTCGTACATTTTTTTTTTTTTTTTTTATTATTCATATGAGAGGGGTGGAGTATCCTGGAATCCTTTGGTAAATTGCGAACGCATGTTTGAGTTTTAACAATCCGCCACAAATTCAATTTTGCAACCAAAAAGATGAGATGATGATGAATGGTGGTGGATGATGTACGAGTAGATGGGAGGGCGGGCTGAATAGAGTACATGATCCTAAGGCACAGGAGGAACAAGCGTAATACACGACGAAAATTATGTCATTGTGCGACAGAGGGGGAGAAGTGAATGACATATGTGCCAATCAAAATGTCAAAGGCGAACAATTTTGATTGCAATTTCGAGCCCGATTGTGTGCGGAGGTGCTAGAAGTTGCCAAGCAGTTGGATGGATTATCCGACTACTTAGAAGTGAAGGCGTCTATTGTTTGCTGTGATGTAATGAGTTTTTCAACGTCAATCGTGAATTGCATGAAATAGTTGCGAGAAAATGGAAAAAATATGGTGCCTTATAAGGCTGTAAACATTAATCTTTTCAGGGAAGCAGTAAGGCCCTGCCAGCTTATGCATCGGTGGCGCACTGAGAATCACCGCGCACTAGCATCACTTCAGCTAATTTACTGAAATATTCTCGGCAGCCTTTACCGCCATTCGTCTCTTTGCCTCAGCATAGGCTCTGGACTATAATCCCGGTCAATACAGTGATTACGCTTCAAACAATCTCCTGATGCGTAACCATAAGCGAGTAGATGATTGTTTTGTTCACTTCTATGCAAGGGCGAGGTCTTCGCAGGGCGTTCTTCAAACACACAGTAAGAATGAGGAGTTTTCCATAGGTCCATACACTCGCCTTCTGTACGCGCCATGTGGTTTACGAGATTTTCTAGACTTGGCAGGTTTCCTCTCAGCTCGGGAAAGCGTCTGCAGTAGAACACTACATGTTCCGCATCCTCCTCCAAATTTAGATACTCCGGGCACTGGAACGAACTATCGTGTGCAAATTTATGAAGGTACATATTTTCTGTAGCTGCCCTGAGAGGAACTGTGTAATATGGTAGTTCCCCCTCGCTCTTTTCTCCATGTGTCTATGGTGGGAATGAGCTTGTGGGTCCAGCTGCTTGTAGTAGAGTTATCCCACATGGTTTGCTACAGCGTTGCCAAGACTACCGTTTGAGACTGACTGTTTCCCCTTCCTTGATCCTTTTTTCCTCTTTCAAGTTCGAAGGTCGCCTAAGGTATACCCTCTGTCCGCGAGGATGTTGATTTGAACCATTCCGGCTAATATTCCTAGTTTAGGCGTAATGCCAAATCGAGTCAAGTTGAACATTCATTTCTGCTGGATGAAAGGCCACAAGGATATTCCACAGATTCACAAGGCAAAGCAAAGCAATTCCACGCTCTAGCTATATGTGAACTCTATCTCAAGCTAAATACCAGTAGGAAATCCAATGTTCTCTAGAAGAGCAGTGTGATGATAAATATTTGAGCAAGAACTTTGCCTGAGCTCATTATAATGATCTTCAACAGCCGCGTGGTACACAGCATACTGCCTGATCAGCCTACATGCCAGAACTTTAAGGCTAATGATTTCCACAGAAGGAGTAGGGACGAGGAAGAGGAGGAAACTACTTGGCCTTGTAAAATAGAAAGAAACATCACCAAGAGTCATACTTAGGCGACTTAGTGATCTAATAAATATTTGCCTAAGTGTGCCTGTTGACATTGCTCATTAATTTTCCTGTTGAAGTACTGGAAAAACGCATTTGGGTGTCTCTAAATGCGTTGCAGTGCTGAAAGTAACTTAGAGAATTGTGTTCTGCAAAAGGTTCTGCATAGTACTAACATAAGCCGAGCGAGAGTGGAGCTTCAAGCTTATACAGGACGGGATATAAACAGAGGAGTACACTCTCTCATTTGTTTAGTCTTTTCATTGCCTCGTAGTCCTTTAAGTGTAGTAACTTAGCAAAGGTTAACTTAGTGGCTATAAAGGGCTAAGTATTGCGCCAACTGCAGGCTAACAGGCCGCTATCCTTAAAGCCAAAACCCATGCTTAAAAGATATTGCTGTGAGTATTTTTTTGTAGAGTCCTAGATCCCGATGATTGCATGAAAACATTTGAAAGTTATTTTCGTACCACAAAAGTGGCTTCGTTGTTCTTTTCGTCCCGGAGCTCGAACTTGCATTGCGTTACGAGCAAACAAACTATACATTGCGCCATTGTCACGTAGCGGTCTATTTAACATTAGATTCGCTGCAGTGAAGGGTAACTTTGGCGAGATTTGTTTCTCTTCGTTGAATTGATGCTTGCACCATAACCATCCACTAAATTTTAAAGCTGGACTGGCAGAGCTCCACGATACTATATTTATTGTCTACAAAAACTAAAAAGAAGCAGACGAACAAAATAAGGAGAATTCTCATTTGGAAGATTTCAAAATACTTGTTCTCAGTTACTCTGCTGCTCTATGCATCATAGCAACTTAAGTCAGAGACTAAAAAGCGAAATAAAAAGTCTTTCCCCAACCACTGCAGAAGTCTTCCATTAGCCGTTGCACATACGTACATACATATATGATTTAACAATTCACATTGTCCACTGCTAGAGCTATACCCCCGGCAATGTCCAGCTCATCGTTTATTACAATTTATCCCTACCAATTGAGTTTCGCTCCTCCCAATTCACCCGGCCTTCCACTTTATACATATTTGATGAAAAATCCTTCTGTGTCAGGCTACCGCACCGTCATTTGAGAATAATAACAACAAGAATAGAAGCAACAGCATCAGCAAAAGGAACATAACGTCTAAGTGAAAATATCCTTAGGGAGCAAAGCGATTTAGTTAAGTGGATTTGTGTGTGTACATTTGGATGCTTTTGCTTTGGCCGGAGAATGAATTGAATTGATGCTTCAGTTTCAGCATTTTATCAAGAAAATGAATAACATATCAGGAATGGATGGATAATACACTGAGGACACTGAACAAAATCTACAAAAATACAAAACACAGACAAGCGAAAGGACTTTCAGTTGAAATTGAATTTCCTACCGACTATTGTCTGGATTAATTAGTAAAATAAACTCGTGGCTTTTTTGCCGTTGAAATAATATTTAATTAAAATCATGATAGACGTTCATGACTGTCGGGGTCGTAAAGATTAACTAAATTGAATTTACGTCACATAACTTTAAAAGTTGGCCTGCAAGTTGGCATTAAGATACTTCTGTTGTTTGATAATTTAGTGTTCCTTATTGGAACTACCTTTATTTCAGCAATTTTTAATTTATAATTTTAGAATTATAAACAAAAAAATGTCAGTTCTTCTTGACCTCGTTGCTAGATCTAATGGTGAAGTGTTGCCACTAGACTCTTAGCATATTACAACATATCCTTAAAGAAAGCTAGTAGAATCAAACAAAAGATAGCCAGCCAAGGAATTAAGCAGTAATAAATTTGCATGGGGAGAAAGAACGGAATGTTTGATGGCACTCTCAAAATCGTTTATAGTTAGAATGAAGAGAAGGAGGCCTAGATGACTACCTTGCGGTACACCAAAGGTGGCCGAGGAAGTAAAAGGGATGACCGAGATGAGATGTAAAAGCGGGAGTAAGTGATAAGAGGAACATTTTTTTAAGATGTGTGGGCCAATATGGATCTATAGGTACAGGTAGAGAGGAGCGAAATTAAGTAGATTGTCGAAAAGAGGCTAGTGTGAAAAGAGTTACAAATAAAGCTGTTTGGAGGTGCTGAACTCTTTAAGCTGGGGGAGATGACTTGGTACGGACTATTCAAAAAAACATCTGTAAGATATGGTCGGAGCAGTGGAACCTAAGCCTCGTTTGCCGATCCTCAAAAAACGGAACACCCTAAACTATACATTTACGGAGAGATCAGTCTCCTAGCCATCGCTTACAAGATGTTATCCGCCATGTTGTGTGAACTTTTAAACAAGTACGGTTTTAGGCCAGAGAAGTTCATCATCGAATAAATATCCTCACTACGGCAGAACTTGGAAAAAAACCCCAGGCACAAAAAACGTATGCCCACCACTATTTTACCGATTTGAAAGCTATACATAAACCAGGTCTGTGTTTAGTTTTGTTGACATTTCTGCTAACCTTATTCGACTATGGAGGATGATCTCGGGTGCACGGGAACCTTTCCGAGTACTCTAAATGATGCATTCCCTCCTCTTGATACTTATATCATGGTGTGTTCGCTAAAAGCTATCCACAGGCTCAGACGTGGTGGTTTTTGGTATGAAACGCACTGGAGCTTTAATGATATTGCTCGACACCTAACCTATGACCCTGGTCTTATGGATATGCCGTCTGATGCTATGACCCCAAGGCTTCAGTTGCGGTGCAAGTATGAGGTCGACTTTTCAGGTATTCAGGACTGGCTACCGCCAGCTTCTGACCCAGGAATGGGGTGTAGTCGTATTTTCACGGACGGTTTCAAAATCAATCAAAGTTCAGAGGCCGGTGTGTGAGCGGTGGAAGATGATAGCACAAGACTGCAATATTCATTGGGTAAGCATGCCTCTGTCTTCCAGGCGGAGTTTTTGCAATCTTAATGGCTGCAATTCACATCGTTAGGACATCGTTATAGACAGTGCTGGCCACAGTACTGATCACTCTCAGTTTGACATCCTCTATCGCGGCAGTTCAATAGCAGAAAAGATGGAAATCGAAACTTTAATAGCTAACAGGAATTACTACCAATACTCCTTTGTAAGGTTTCTATTTAAGTCTATTCACGACATACGAATGATTTTTAAACCTTACCAGAGTAAAGCCTCGTCAACTTATTTTGAGTAGTTACTAATTAATGAAGGACTATCCTAGGAGTGTTATGCGCATTTATTTTCCTTAAAACGTTCACAACCTTTTTTTCATTTAAAAATATTACTTTTAGGAAATGTAATAAATCGAAGAAAGTCACTTGGGATGTGTTTTGTACTCAGTGTTCAATATCCGTTGCTGGTGCACAGTTTACAATAGGGACTTCGAAAACTGTGAAAATTTAAGATTTTTTTTTATAAATGCCAACTGAAAATGTCAAATTTTTACTCACCTGGTGCATTGAATTCTGGTACAACGATTTCAGGTGGAGAAGGTACATCTGGTGCGAGAGGGACCATTATTGTGGTATTTTTGTAAAAACCAACTGAAAATGTAAAATTTTTACTCACCTGGTGCATTGAATTCTGGTACAACGATTTCAGGTGGAGAAGGTACATCTGGTTCGGGAGGAGTCACTGGTTCTGGCGGCGGCGGTGGTGGATTAGGTAATGCAGCGCCGTAAGCTTGTCCTCCAAATTTTAGAAGAACTAGAAAGAAAATTAATTAACTACTACTTAACTGTACCTCCTTCAAACCGTAGATGATCACCTAGAAGTGTAACGATCACAACCGCAAGTTTTTGAAAGACTCTCATTGTTGGTTGAGGGAAGTCTGGTGTTTGCGAACGCAAGCAAAGTGTTTTTATGTGGAAATAAGTTGAGTAAGAAAAAATTGATTTCAGTTTAATAGCCACACGTCGGTCGTGAAGCTTTGCCATGTTTCAATTACTCAATTTCTTCTTTTTTTTTTTTTTAATTTTATTTAACATGCAGGCAACTATAATTGATAGTTCTTATCGCTTGTTGCTTATTAGCTTAGCACAAGGGGTTAATAAAAGTTTAAGAGTCGCTGTCATTTAAAAATTGCAGTGCCAGGCTGAAGCAATGACGTCGTATACGAAATTTCCTTGGTCAATCTTAACAAGACAAAAAAAAAAAATACAAAATTTTTCTATGATACACGCTTTTTGTCAGACTTTTGTACCCTGTGCAGCTTCGTCTGATTTGGGACCATATCTCTAACAAATACGAAAAATGCTCCTTCCATATCTTGAGCTGTTCCTCATCTGAACTAAGCAAAGAACCGTCTAAGCTTTTAACCGGGCGTTGGCACCTGTCAGGTGCTTTGTAATTCTATAGAATTTTTATACATTTGTGTAGTCTTGTCTAGTCTTCATACGATAAAGGGACTCGAGCTCGCACCTTCTTGCTCCTGCTGGTGTAGTGACTATGAGAGCTTTAAGCAGTTTTCGTTCGTCAATCAGCCTCTAGTAGCTGAGAGTGAAGAGTAGTTACCATGAAATACCTAGTGATATCGCGCAATCTTCACATCTGCTCCTCTTATGTTTCGGACGTCCAGGAGCATTTGTTGGATGTTGCTTGCTTGTCATTAGAAACCCAATTGACCTTGTGGCAGGACTTGTGCTCAAACATGGGGCTATCCTTCTCTTTTCCCTCAAAACAACAGTCAAAAGGGGTCACAGCCGGAACGATATAAATCTTGAAGCGCCTTATAACAGCCTCTTATACCTACCTACAAATATCATCCGAATTTTTTTCTAAAGCTGTGCTCTAAAACCATAAGCACTTTTCGCAATTTTCCAGGATTTTTTGAAACCTAGCTACTATTGCTGCAGACAGTGAATCCAAGCCCATAAGATCTCTTATAAAAGTTTTACTGCCCGAAAGAAATGTCAAGATTGTGATTGGCATAATGCGTACATCTCTTAAGTGCTTACACCTGCTGTCACTGTCACCATTAAAGTGCTACAATTGCGTGCAGGTTTGCCAAAAGTAAAACTTCTATATTTAAGGTAATGTTCTGTCCGCGTGCTTCATAAACTCACATGTGTGCCGGCAAAATATATAAAATTTAATATTTATTAGCCCGAGGGTATTCAACGGTAAACTAAATCCGCGCCGCATCACATGTGTTCTGTATTCTCACTACTACTGTGGGTTAAAGTTGATGGTGCTTCCTTATGCCCCAGGGGTAGTAGTCCTTATATAAATATTTCGACAACGAATACGAGTATGTCTGACAATAATATTTACCATAAAAATCCATAAAAATACCGACTTATTCGCATTCCTCACGTATCACGTAATTACGATAAACGTACGTGACACGACTCCTTGCTGGAGTAAACGAAAGCCTTGATTATACACGTTTCTGTGGCTGACGTGGTCTTTAACAAACGGCCTGTTCTTCTTAAAGTGAATATAGAAAATACATTTCTTTCTTTTTTTTTTTGAATTGCAAAAGTCAATCAATCATTGTGAAGGATCAAGGATCAGCTGTTGGTCAACATTGCACGTATAAATTAAATTGAATTCGCAATTAGTCAGAATGGGGACGAGTCTGTGTGAAACGCCGCTTGTTGAGATAACAAACTGACCAAGGATCATGGGGGAATACCCACCTAGACGTGTCAAAAATTATTCTATTCCTAATGACGAGGGCAGTTAGCACCATGGGACTTAGTGCTCAGATGCCGCCGTGCCATCACATCTTCATTTTCAGCTAATAAATTAGACCAGCAAATAAAAGCACCAATCGGGGATGAAGGTTGAGATAATAGTAGAAGTGAACATAATTTGACACGTGGCTCTGATGCCGTATCAATGAGGCCAGAACAAGGGTTCACGTGCGGGGATTGGGAGACTGGAGGGAAAATCTGTTTCTCACTTTTTGATTCAATGTATCAATAGACGGCCGGGTGAAAAGGGAGTTTTATAGTGTTAAGCAAGGTTTGGGTGCGCCCTAGGCAATGAGTCATACTGTTCGGCAAGTGTAATGGTTTTGACACCAAATATGAAGGCACCGTGCAAATACTGCTGGCAAATTTGTGCCATCAAAATGACGTGTGTCATCGTCGGTTTGAACATAATTGGAAGTTATGGGTCTTCTGGGACATGTGTTGAGCGTGCGGTATGAGATTTAGGTGAATATAACACAGCAACTTAGATTTAATGAAATTAATTGGGTAACATGTCTTTTAAGAATCAGATATGAATTTTGCATTTTATACCTATAGTACTGCCTAGAACTGTCGTAATTTGCACCATTTTAAAGGTGATATCATATCCACTTTGCTGCAGCCGGCGCTTTCTGAGATTCTGGACCCAAAGGAGAGCTCATTTTCTCTCTCCGAGAAGAATTAGATTTCTCATGGTTGGGCTATCGTAATGATAGCAAAGGATGACTGGCAAAGCCCATAAGAAGTCGCTGCTGTTAAGGCAGATCCTTGGAACCAGAACGTTGAGATGAACCAGACCAAGAGGGAGGATTTCGAAGTGTTAGATATATTCGGAAGACTTTAAAACCGTCCCCAAAAGGTCAAAGCCTAAGACGGGAATACTCAGGGGTATTGGTATGGTATCCAGAATGCAGTCAAATGATTGGCCAGTGGGATGGCGCCAGTTTCATTTCTGGAGAGCTAATTTTCTTGGTGAAACTTAGTCCTTAAAACGTATGAGTTGTTTCTAACAAAGTAACCACTCAATGTGCCATTGGAGCGACTCAGTGTGCTACATAACGACTAACAGTTGCAGGGACGAAGCAGAAATTTAATCTATTTGTCAGAAAGAGTTGGAGCCTCATGGGATTCATATCACTATCTAGGTGTTTCTTATATAGGGCTTTTCTTAACAGTTTTTCAAGCGAATTGTTGGTCTAAGTAAGCAGTGAGTGTCTTGTCACAAGGCACGCATTTGCCCATTTACCAACAGCTGCATCAGCCTTCTCTCAAAGCGAATTATCCTTGTACAAAGATCGGTTTTCATACGCATCACTGCAGCTTTCAAGACTATTGTAGTTTAAATGCTTTAATTGTCTAATCAGGGTGTCATTACGGAACACTGTAACCACTTCTGTCAATCATGCATAGACAAGAAGGAGGAACAGATTACAGTCCTCTTTGAAAAATACTCGTTTGAAAAATATTATCAGCTAGAAGCTTTCTTTTTCTATAATCTTTGCGAACTGTCGACATAAGGATTGGTCGCTTTCAGAGCTATCTTTATGGACCAACTAATTTGGGTTTCGGTGAGAATACTACCGACCTCTGTCTGTGATCTGAATTTTTTTCCAACTTGACTACTTCAGTGGAGTCCGTAGCTCAATGGTTAGTGCTTGAGTAAAAGGTTCTAATCCAATGTAATATCAAAAGGTTTCCTAACGACCCAACAACTTGCACCAACCACCCAGCCATCAACCTTCCACAAAATGGGAGAGCAAATAAAAAACTTGGTGGAAATACTGGAAGATAGTAAGAAGCGCTCCAAACCAACAACTTAGAGACATCATCGTAAGCATCAAGGCCCTCTACATGCTGTCAGCCATAGAGATGCACCATGACATGGCCAAGGAGGTAATACGCAAAAACAATGCCTCGCTGACGTCCCCATGGCTACTTACAAGCGCCAACATAAACTGCCCCCAGACGAGCGGATTAAGGCACCCCGGAGCAAAGCAGGTCCACAAAGCGAAAAAATGGCAGAGAGATGCGCTAAAATAAAGCTTCAAAAGACTGCCTGGAATTGCCGCATAAGGGTGCGCTCAGAGCCTAGAATTTGTCCATATGGCGCGTCAGTGCAAGAGCGAACAAACTGTACTGCCAAGAACTGTACAAAGGACCCAATATGTTTTAGGTGCAAAATAACGCTGGGCACGTAGCTGATAATACCAGATGAAAGCCCTAACTAGTAAGCAATCATGAAGGTTATTACTATTGTGCTAACGCGCAGGACCTGCTTGCCCAAACGACGAGGGAAAAGAAAATCGATAGTGCCCTTATCACCGAACCGTACAAATCTTTGGATAGTAGTATCTGGCTAGATGACAACACCAAAAAAAGCAGCGATATGGACCCGTGGAAACAACGCTTTGCAGAAAATTGGGGGTCCGGCCAATTACTTTGTAACAGCTAGAGTAAACGGCATCCACTTCTACAGCTGCTACGCACCCCCTAGTCTAACACACGCAGTGACTACCTGAAGCTGTTGGACGAAATTGTAACTGAAGCGCGAGGAAAACACCCAGTAGTTATTGAAGGTGACTGCAACGCATGGGCTATAGAATGCAGCAGCAGGATCACGGACACAAGAGGCAGAGCCCTTCTCGAAGCTTTTGTACGCTCAACATTAGCCTAACGCGCAACGGCACAAAGCTTTTCGTAAAGCAGGTAAAGGGTCCATTCCTTCATCACCTTCATGAGTAACTCACTCCTATGTAAAACAAAATGGCGAGTAAGCGAAGAATATACACACAGCGACCCCCAGGCGATAGTATTCAACAGGGCCGAAATAGAAAAAAAGCATCCTTCGACAAAGACGCGTTCGAAGAAATGATGGACATCGACCTTACAGATAGTTACGGATGAGCAGAGCCACTATCGCTTCAGCTGATTCAGGCAATCACCACAGGGTGTGCTGCTGCTATGCCCAGAAGGACAGGAGTGAACCTTGCTACTGGTGGAATGATGAAATCAGAGCACTTAGAGCAAACTGCCATAGGCCCCGCCGCAGGTCGCAACGTTCAAGGGGTGGGCGGAGTTCCAGGAACGACTTTCTACGTTCAGACTGGCAAGACGCGACCTCGAAAAGGCTATCAAGGAGAGCAAGGCAAGATGCTTCAAACAAATATGTAACGAAGCAGATCTTGATCCCTGGGGAGTGGCGCATAGGTTAGTGGCAAAGAAACTGGAGAGTAGTAAGTCCCCACAAAACTCTAATGGTTTAATCTTGAAGGATACTGGGTGTTCAAATCATTATGACGGGAGACAAACCGTACAAATCAGATTGGAATACTATCTGGACATAGACATCTATTAGAAGTAGCTAGGCCTTGGCTCCTTATGGGTTTTCTTTTTCAAGGATCAATTTGGCTTACAAATATGCAATCACTCTACCAGAATATTCGACAGAATGTATGGCAGTGGCTTTCAGAACTTTAAACCCTTAGTTGGTTTTTATAGGACGTGTCATTGGTTGTAATGACTGTCATTAAACTGCCATGCAGCTGCGAATAATACTCTTAAGATGACATTTATGAAAACATAAACAAAAGCCTAGGGAACCGTAGTTAATAACCCCACTCCACCGTAGAGGTTAAGTGCGCTATACAAACATCTTTAGATACACTCTACATCCGCGATTAGTAACAATCCCCAAACCAAGAAGAACACTTCACCTAATAAACGCTCCTCTTACCTCTTACCCTGACAAATCTGCCATGCGAACGCGCTAGCGACCTGCCTACTCACGTGCCGGAAGTAACAAACTTGCCATTACACGGTGAACGTAATGTCATCAAACCTCCATCCCCCACCCTCGCCACACGACGACTGTCATATGCTAATGGCATAGGCAGAAATATTTTCTTGTCCCGCAGCACACACACAATATGCTCCAAACAATCTGCCGGTGAATTTCGCTTCATTCTTTTCGCTGGATACGACGAAGAACGCGAACATCCGCCATTTATTTCCTTCCTACAACACACATCCCACCCATTCAGGGCATATCTTGCCAAGAAAATGGAAAATATATTTTTATTCATATTTTCCATGCCGAGTTTTCATCTTCTACGCGACTTGAATTTTTCGCAAAAAAAAGGGACAAACAACAACAGCACAAAAATCGAAGAAAGGGATACGCGCAAGGAGCAGAATGGGAGGACAAGGAAGCAACTTGAATAGCAGGAATGACTTCAATGGCGTTGGCAATTTGTTTTTATTGCTCTACATGTGTATGGCATCCTTTTTCGCATTCAGATGTGTTTTTTTTTTTTTTTTTTTCTGCTGGAGCCCCGCTTTTGAAAATTATTCTTTAATTTTTGCCATCTTCTGCAGCAGCATGTCAACGACGAAAGGGAACGAAATATGAATAAAGGACTACAATATGATGCGTCCCGCACAGGGTATGTAAATTGCTCCATATTCAGCCGGGAGTCGGAGTCGAAAATTGGACTAAGATGGCTGATAATAGAATTGGGTGGGAGTTGTACAGGGTGCGTGTAGGTGCACCCATATCGCTGTGGTGAAATGTGAAAGGATATTGGGTATAAATGTGAGTAACGCGATTGTTGTAATGAGATGCGCGACAATAATGGCAAAATTTAATGGCCAACGATGTATGGAAATTTCTCTTTAGATTGGAATACTTTTTCCTCTTTCCTTTTGAGAAGAAGAAGAAGGAGGCATCTATTTATGTATAATGGCACATACAATGGCAAAAGATCACAAAACAGAAAAGTACTGATTATAAATTTAAATTTGAACTACCTCAGCTTGTAAACTAAATCCTTGAAGAGCAGATTTTACAACATTCTTTCCATGTCAGCCACCCAATCACCTTGCATCATAAATCCATTAAATCCATATGTATATGTATTCTCAACTACAATATCCTTCATACAGCTCTTGTGCAAGATTTTCCATCTCCGAAAAATTAATTTAGCTGCACCGAGAAACCAATTTGCAAGCGTTTTCCCAGCAAGGACTTTCCCTTCCCACATGCACAAGTGTGTAACAAATCTCAATCTTAACTTACAATCTTATTACCTACACATCGTTATATCTCTTCGCGTTCGTCCTTTGTGCTAACAGTTAGTTGAGCCAAATAGAAATGCCAACCCATTGTACTTCTTCCATTTCTCCCCCAGGATAACCTACAAGGAGAGAAACAGAATAAAAGCAAAAAAAAACACTTAAATGAAAATGTACAAACATACACCCACTCACGTGCCATAATATGCACCATCCTGCTGCGGGGTGCACTAATGCAACATTTCTTACTAGAAAATACGCCAACCAGGACATCCCAGCAAGAAGAAGATTACGAATGTAATATCCTCAGTTGGGTATCACAGGATGATATTAACGTCTTCTCCATGAGAGCCAGCAAGTGAAGGAGACACCTTTTACCGTAGCAAAACTTCGGTGTTTCCGGGTCCACACTGTACGTATGTACAGAAAAAAAAAGAAGAAAAACCAAAGACAGGTAGAGAAGAAGATATTCAGTGAAGATAACTTGTATGTCCTATGGTTAAATATCCTAGTTATGTTATTGGTGTCCTGTGGCGTCTTCGCTGGTCGGTGAAATACCAAAATGAGTTCAACAGAGTTGGATAGAATAAGAGCTTGAAGGAGTTGTCTTTCTCGTCGGGTTAAGCAGTGCCAGTGTAGGTGGAGCAGAATTTATGAGAAATCCCTGGATAGGAAAAAGAATTCGCTCTACATTTTGAATCTGATTTACCTCTGGGCGAGGAATATCTTGCCCTACTCTATGGTCTCTTGTTGTGATTTTTTTTTTATTCCTTCTTTTTTTGCATCTTTTTCTCCTTATGATTATGTCTGCACTGTTGATTTCTGGAGGGTATTTCATTAGGGACAACTCTTTTCACGTGTGCGGTCGACAAATTGAAAAGTTAAACTAGTGGAAAGTCAAATAATTGGGAGCTTTTGGCTAATGTACAGCAAAAAAGTAAGTTACTCTTCTGAGCTTAATGTCGAATGTCATTCCTGCCGAGACGATTTTCTCCGCACCCCATAGACAATATAATAATAGTTTTCAGCGTTCAGTGACTAAACTTTAAGGCCCAAAGAGGTAAAAATTTTGTCGTAGATCAACTTCTCCGCTAATAGGGAGTTTGGATATTTGGATACTGGGTACTAGCTCATCGCATCCACATCAGTGTCCTTCATTTAGTTAGAAATGAACTGAAATTTAGATATTATAAAGCTAGAAATGGAGGTCTTATGTCCTTCCATGCTCACACTTTTCATACCCTTCCTTTCACAGATGCCCAAACCTAGATAGGTACTTGATCTCACTTTCTCCAGTCCTTTGTATAAGTTTATCATTAATTAACATGTGTCCAATGAGGTCTCATCGTCGGATAGCAATCACAGTTACTGGATGTGCTTCTCAACAACGTCAGCAAGGCGACTAGGGCAATGTGTATGTGCCAACGTCATTACGTTGCTGACCAAAGAGCATCTAAACCGATCAGCACGTGTAGGTATCATCCGAACAATGTACTTAGCCTCACTACATCGTGAAGCTATGATAAGTGCTCTTAGATTAATGCATGCACTATTTAGAACTCTAAGTATTCTTCAGAATATTCAGAGAAGACCTATTTCAAGATATCGGACAATATGCTTCAACAATTTCGATGAGCATGATCATCGGTCACTGACAAATGAGAAGAAACAAAGCCCCCAACACAAAACCTAGCACGCAACACATGGTACACAGATGTCTCCAAGTTGGAAAATGCAGTACCCCAGCTGAAGTATGTGGTCCTTATTTCCGGCGTGCGGTAGGTATTGGCAAATCACCATTTTTCAAGTAGAAATCAACGCAATAGAACTCGGTGTTCGAGAATGCTTCCATAAAAAAACAAATATAGGCCACAAACATCAATATCTATTTATGTACATATATATATTCTCAGACAGGCAAGCTGCACTAACAGCCCTTGGTTCTTTTACAGTATGGTTAAGGCATGTATCGGACTATATCAATATGCTAGACAATTTTGTGTTGGCAACTCAGGTCAGCTTCGATCACAGAACACGAAGGCCTTGAGGGGAAATGCATGTGCAAAATGTTGAAAAAGAAGAGACTTGTCGGGCCCTTGTTGTATGGAATACCTGTAAAAGGGTTGTGAACGCATAAAAGCTGGCGTCAAAAATATAGCTGGTGTATAAAAAAAACATAAAATTCGATTATCCGCCAATTCCACCATCCGACCATCCGCCAATCCGACTATCCGACCATCCGCCAATTCGACCATCCGCCAATCCGCCAATCCGACCATCCGCCAATCCGACTATCCGCCAATCCGACTATCCGCCAATCCGACCATCCGACCATCCGCCAATCCGACCATCCGCCAATCCGACTATCCGCCAATCCGACCATCCGACCATCCGCCAATCCGACTATCCGCAAATCCGACCATCCGCCAGCTGGAATTCTCGTATAGATTATTTGGTTTCTGTCCTTTTTTGGAGAGGACGTTATGAAGCAATTTTCAGAAACTTAAATTTGAAAGAACTGGGAGAGCCGGCAAATGAGAGTAGCAAAGAACCTGATCAACCTTTGTTGTGCTTCACAAAGTCAATATTTCAAACTAGACATTCAAAAACCAATGAACACGTCAGAGCAAATGTCAAGGAAAATTCGAACTTCGATACTTTCGAAATATCGACCTCGACACAAAGAAGAAAATCTGTCACCCGCACACCAAAGTACCTACATACAGTTCTGTGAATTTCAAATTTTAAAAGTATGCACAAGTGTCACATGAGAGCGAGCGTCCTTTTTCACGCAAGCTTTCTACATATGCACCTCAATTCAAACACAACGGATTGAAACAACAAACTTCTGCTTTAACTGTCTGTCAACCCCAAAGGACAATCTAAATTCAACGTCACTTTTGTTTTTATTTGTGTCGACAAAACCTTTTTATCTTGTGTCCTTACCCTATTGTATCCATTTTCCTTTCTTTTCTGCATAATCATGAAGCGTATCGCCACAAATCAATCGCTAGGACTAAGGAAAAACCACACAATGCACTTATCGTATTACAATATCGCTCCTGGATAGCAATTGAAAGATTCATTGAGGACACCCGTCACACAGTGTCTTGTCTTGTCTCTTGTCTGTCTGTCTGTCTGTCAGTCATTCAAACACCCACCCCATTCGATATCACTTTTTTCGGAGGGTTGCATCGGCAATATACGTAGAATTTACCACTCACAGGATGAGTGCAACGCGTCACGGTTCAGAGAGCCACATAAAGGAGGACACAACAAATTCACTTATCCTGCTTCCGATACGAGGCGCGTCATCGTGCACCCATATTTTTCAATGCCACGCAAGGACATGTATACTACCTAGCATTGTCCTTATTTGAAACAAAAAATAAAACACCCTCGTGGAAAATTCGATATTCCCTATCAGATTACGGTGACACCATCGAAATTATCATTGTGCCTTCAAGGCGAGTTCGGTGGGCGGTTGATTGTTATTTTTCTTAACGCGCCCCCGTTCAATGGAGTGCAAGGAAGGAAATGCACAAAAGGACATACATTCATATTCACATACATATGTAGGTACATATACCCACGTGCTTGTGCTCATTTATTATCATTCGCATTGCTGGTTTTCTGGTATTTTAATTTTTCGGTTCATCGAACAGAATTCCCACACACAACCCAGCCGGGAGACCAACTATCCTCTGGATCTGATAGAAGGTGGAGCACCGGGTCTGTTTCCATCTTCCAAGTCTGAATATGCAAATCAACTTCAAGTCGATGCTGCATTATAAAAAGAGGGACACGAAATAAGAGTTTTTGTTTTTCTTATTCTTCACTAGGCACTAGGCAGGCAACTGCTGCGGGCAATGCGAAGGATGTAAAAACAAACCCAACGGGGGGAAGGATATTATTTTTTTTTTTTTATGTTGGTTTTGTGGTAATTTACCCGCTAATAGCTTATGCGGAATAATTTGCTTCGTTTTTTCGTATGCACGGTTGTTTGGTGAGGATTTATTTACAATTGAGCTCAGCAGCACAAGATATCCTTCGACAATAAGTGAATTTTCCAGCAATTATCCTGCTGAGAAGGATCAGCGGAGGAATGGGCTATTATTGGTGAATTTGTAAAACAAGGAAGTAGTGGTTTTGACAACATGATTTTCGGATCCTTTACGTAAATATTGACTTGATTCAAATTTTCTGCTGTTTCATGCTGATTGGGGCAGAGGGTTGAAGTAAATTAAAATGTAAAGGGGTGTGAGCTGCATAGCTTTGGCTTCAATTAAAAAGTTTTCCATCTGCGATTGTCAGTTCTGTTGAGAAGGTGTGTGTGTGTGTGTGATTGACTGTAGAAGTAAAGTGAATTGAAATCTATCAGTTGCAAGCGTTCCAGCCGGAATCTTACAAATTCCCACCAACAAAAAGGTGAAGAAAATTAATATTCAATCGAATGAGGCACAGAAGACTTTATACTTTTGTCATTTAGTATAGTTGAATTTATAATCATAATGTTACTTGGCGACGTATAAGCAGTTCATCCTAACCGAAGGTTTGAAGGTTAGACTTTGAGTACCATGATGAAAAATTTACTTGATCTGGTCCAATATGCCGCTACTGGGATGTCAACAATATTCTTTCTCCCAGTAATGCATCTATTCTATATTGTATCCTGCTAAGGCCCACTCTTTATGCATTTGGCATGGCTAAAGAGTTTCCTAACTTTCTTTCCAAGTCTGGCAAGTTAATCACTTCACTAGAAATCATTGCATTTACACCGAAAGAAAAAACATTGGTTGAATAAAACACGTAACATTGTTAACCAACAATGTGCTCAAAATTGTCAAATCAAATACGTTTGTAATTAAAACAAACAAGGCGTCATGTTTGAATCAACTACTTTGACATTGTTGATAAATATTTTCGAAAGTTACACGGACATGTTTAATTCAAACATTTCTGTAGTTGTTTCAAAAATGGTTTCATTGTCAATTTACAACATCATTGTTGATTTCATTGTTAAACAACAATAGATATGATCAATTTATAATTTTGGCCCTGTAAAAATAATTTGATTATAAGCGTTTTCGATTAACAACAATCATGTTCAATAAATATAAATCAACCACATTTCTTATAAATTAACCATATTCGTGGTGCGACAATCACGATTGATCCTGAAAACATTGTCATAGTATCATGAACGTGATCATTTCTTATTACAGAGACGCCTGTAAGGGCCATGCATAAAGGATAATATACAAACCAACAATGTGTAGTTTTAATCAAGCACAAACATTGTTGAAGAATTAAGAACATATTCAAATTGACATGTTTTCATATTGAAGCAACCACGAAAGTTGCGACGGGTAACGAAATGTTCGTTTGTGTATATTGCTGGTCCTGCATGCATCTTGCAAATATATTCACTTTTCAGCATTAAGTGCCAGTATAGGGACGTATTATTTTGTAATTTGTGATTAAGTGATATACATATCTAATTGTTCAACCTACTTACTTGTTCAAAATCAATCAGGTAAGCAATAGTCTGTACATATGAACCCAGAATAAGAGGGCTAGATTTGTCTTTATAGAAACATTCTTCAAAATAACTTTTTTGTTTTAATCCGATAGATTTAGATGTGCTGAGATCAAATCTGTTGACACTCTCTTACCGCCCACAGAGCTTTGAAAAGCCATTTAAGGTGGAACGAAAATTTCGTAAGTAAGTAAGACTTCGTATACAAAATTTCATCAACCTAGCTTGAGGACAGAAGGACGGGCGGACGTGGCTCCATCGAATTGGCTAGTGATGCCTTCCTACTAGCACAAAATTGAAGGCCTAAAAACTGTTGACAGACGGACGGAAGGACATGGCTTAATCGACTCGGCTATTGATGCTGATCATTTATAAATATATATACTTTATGTGGTCTATCTTTAATATTTCTCTATGTTACAAACTATGTATCAGCTGCCATGATTGCAAGTATTAAAGCAAAATATCGTAGAATAATTCCTCTAAATATATCTCCTTTATTGTCAATAGATGTAACGAACATATCCAATTTAGAGTCGACAGGTTTATTTCAAGCATGTGACAGATTGGGGAGTATGATGAGCCTAATGTACTGGTAGTCAGACAGAGAGGCTTCGTCTGACAATGACAACAAATTTTAATTGCGTTCAGATTGCAACTATCAATCAGTTCAAAACGCCAACTTCCTGTTACTTTTGCACCGATATCGAAATTTTTTTTTTAACATAATACACTGAACAATAATTTAATTCTGAAACGCTTTCCTTAATTTTGTCACCTTCTTTAACCAGGGTTACTTGACCCGCCTTTACCAATACTTTGACTTTACAGTTCGACGCTGTGAATAGTGACTTTAGGTTTGCGAAAATACTGAAGTTCTTGAGCCAACCTGTTTATCTAGAAAATAATAATAGAAAACCACCTTTATTAGGCGGACTATCAACAACCTTAGTGAGGCCTATACACAGACCCATTCCTCTGCACAAAAAATGAAGGAACTAAAACTAAATTGACGAGCCAGACTGTGGTTATAAAATTGTTAAAAAATTATTTTAATTTGTAAAACATCCTTGGTATCTATTGCAAGCCGCAATTTTAATTAAATCCCCCGGGGCTTCATTACAAGAGTATGACAACTCCTTTCACTCACTGCTGAATTTCACCTCGGTCATCGTCAAAAGTACTCTCCTCTTTGTCGGTCCGCCTTTGCCGCAGATACTTCAATTCGAATTCAGTGCGCCTCAGCATTAATCAATGGAGCAGAACGATGGAGCCGCCTCCTTCCTCAGCAAACCACCTCCTCAATCTCAGCTAGAATTTTACTACAAGGGATAAACAATGTTAATTTTATTTATTTACCTATCCGTCATTCTCTCATTCTCCTCAGCCATTGCTGTTGCTGCTGTTGCTTCTCAAAGATAAACTGGACAATAATCCAATATAATTTATTATCCTTTGAGAAAATCGATTCATTTGTATGGAATGGCGACGGCCCTGGCTTGGTCCATAAGGTTAAATTATATTTCTTTTTTTCGTTGTTCTCCTTTTTTTATTTATTCTTTCTTTTTCATCAAAGTTTTTTGGTGTTTATCTGTCCGATGAGATAAAGGAAAAGTCTATTTTTGAAAAGGGATACGAATCCTTGTCTTTGTTTCTATTTTTACAGCAAGAGATACACTTCGTCGTCTTGGCCAGCGTTAAGGATGTGTCTTTGAATAATTTATGTAAAAAAAATTCAGGGTGATGTTCCTCGTTATGGGGGCAAGGGGAACACAAACGACATTGCTGTTTGGTTTGCTGGGGCTTACCGCAGTCAACTGATTTTTTTTTTTTTTTTTTTTGTTGTCCTTTATCAACCCCCACTTTCATGGGGTAGAAAGGATATCGAAAGTTTATTTAAGTTGTCTCTCAGAATTATGGATATTTATTTGAGGGTCTTACCCATCAATAGTCGAAGCAACAATAAGAAAGAAAAACTTCCCCCTTAAGGACTAGGAATTGCATCCCCAAATTGGTGACCTGACAACATCCTGTCAGCCAAGAAGCAAGAAATGAAAATAATCGAAAAAAAGAGGAAAACTTTTCTGATTATCTTAATTGCATTCTGAGTTCTATTCTACTGTTTCCACCCTTCGATTGTTGACCATTCTGCAGGACTTTTCTTCTTTCTTTTTGGTAAATCCAGTTCCAAATATGGGGTTCCAGGATAATGATCGACCGCGGCACGGGGTGTAGAAAGACGGAGATAAAGATGTCTGATAATCTAAACATAGATTAAATTAGGGGTAGTTTCAGATTTAACCATATGAGTGTACACGCGCACACACATGAACACCAATAGGCTACCCCTTAATGGGGGGTAGTGATGGTTGGTGTATCCACAGCATTAATTGCGTCGGACAGTTTGCCCATTTGGTTGATTCTCAGAATGTGCAGCCAAACTGCCATTCAACTGGAAGCTGAGTAGCTTTGCGTGCGGAAATTTACCAATCCATATGCGGGGAGTACAAGTGATGATGATTAACGTACAATGGGCAAATGGGACGCAAGCAGAGATGGAGATTTGGCGGTTTAGACGGCTTGTAGCGAATTGATTGACCACGAACTTTTGAGGTCTCCTTGCAGACGGTTTGTCGGTGGTGGCGGCGTGATTACTTAATTTAATTGAAATACATGCATACAAACCGCTTTCATTTGATGGGCTTAAATAATGGTTGCCGTTAATATTCTGAGGGTGACTATATAACTAAACTAAAGGTGTATTTCGTCAGAAAGCTAATGAGGGCATTTGATCTCTTATACTCTGTGGAGAATATGACTTTGGGAATCGTTTTCATTGAATAAGAACCATGGTAGTTTTGGGGACTATTTTTTTCACTCAAAATTGTACTCTCACAAAGTCTATTAAGACAAACTTTCCTGGCATGCGCGATAGCTTATCGTCTATCAGAGAATCGAGCTCTCTCCGCTGTCTTGAAACTGGAGACGGAGATTTAACCATCCTCTTTGCACGTTATTACCCACTCATACGATGTGGCCCAACCAATTTAGACTACGTGTTCTGGCCCTATGCAGTTCCAAGTTCATATTATGCGTTTACACAGCTACTGTAAGACCTATGTATACTGACTTATGTGTGGTGACCGTGACTGGACGAAGGTGCAAAGACTAGCATGCATTGGCACCACCAGTGCAATGGGAACTACACCAACTGCCGGCCTTGAGTCCATCCTCAACCTGCAGCCGCTTTTCTTGCAGGAACAGACACATACAAGGATCTTACGAAAATATGTAGGCCATGCATCAATCATCGATAAGTAGACTTCACGTTGGGAAGAATGGAAAAATGGTCAGGTATCATGTGCTGTGTAGCTAAAGTGAAAAAAAATAATCGAGAGAGACAGAAAACAGTTGGAACCAATAACCAAGAGACTTGATCTACAAGACCAAAAATCCATATCCTTCCTCGTTTCACACTATCCGGTTTTAGCCGTACGGCAGAAACCGTACGGCAAAAATCCGAATGCTGTTGTCCATTCACACTATACGGTTTATGCACGGCTTTTTTCCATCGCAAGCTCAGTTTCTGATTAAGTGCTGTGTAACTACACTGGCTTGAAGACAACTGATCGTACGATTTAAAGCCGGCAAATGTGAAAGCGCGCATTTGGTTATGTACACCACTGCGTTATCGGTAGCCGTACGGTCGCCGTTAGTTGCAGTGGCAGTGGACGGCTGCTACACGGCATCGTGACGGCATTTTGCCGTAACCGTGTAATGTGAAAGGGGCCATGCTTTTCTTCAGGCCACTAGAATAATTTCGCCGTACGGTTTTTTTCCGTACGGCTAAAACCGGATAGTGTGAAACGAGCCGAAGGCTACGTCTGACAGAAGAGGAGCTCTACAGAAGCTGTGGAGATGAGGAAGCTATTGAGCGCACAATCTAATTTGTATGCCACTGTCAAGGGCTCAAGTACACCAGATACAAGTACCTGGGGGACCCTTCTTCAATGACCTGGAAGAACTCTCTAACATTACAGCAGAAATTATATGGAAATTCATCAAATCCCATTGATGGCTTGCGTGAAAGGTTCTACACATAAAAATGGGGTTACACAGGGTAATGTACAATCCATATTTCACTCATGAGTACCTAAATACTTCAGATTAGAGCTAATGCGCCAAAAATTTGCCTTAATATTATAAGAAGTTTGTATGCCAGGAGAGCACATTGAGCTATGTGTATCCTTCAGCAACCTCTTCTGCGCTAGAGAAGCGCATTGAATCCTCTTGGAATGTGACTTTAGACTACAACCTTTAGGATCCATTGCCATGTCCTCATCAATTATTTAGTATTCTTCTACTGGTCAAAAATCTGGAGGGAGCTGCATCAATCATTAGGCAAACAGACATCTTATGTTTCTCTTAAGCTAATAGCGATTAAAGCTTCTACATCTGTAGCGGTGATTATGGATCTTGAGTCTAAACTCTACAAATCACCTAGAGCAACCTAGACTTCTTTGTTAGAAGTAGCACGGCAAATGGAAAGGAATGGCCAAAATTTATTACAGACCTTTCGGACAATTGTCCAGGACATTGTCCCATAGCAACAATGGTTCGTAAATGGAATGTAGAGTCTGAAAAATCTTGCATAAGGTGCGGTGACGACGAAGAAGTATAGAGTCAATCCAACCCATGCGTCAGTGCGCCGTCATACATGGCAACAGATTCTTTTCTATCAAAGCAGAGCTAGCAGAGTTACAAATAATGGACCTTATTAGATTTGTAAGAAGCGCCAACTTGTTTAAGGGCGAAATACTAGTTTAAGTTTGGGTAAACTAAAATTAACTATTCTTCAACATATCATTGTTGGATTCCAACTACTACTACCGCTTTTAGAATAAAATATCTTTTCAGTATGTCATAGAGCATATATGGCAATTTTCAGTACTTTTTAGTGTCATTCAATACTTTTTCAGTACTTTTGAGTACCTTTCAGTACTTTGTCAGTACCCTTCAGTACTTTTTCAGAAAATTTAACTACTTAGCAGTACTTTTCTAATGTTTTATATTGGTATTCGGACCCTTTTAGTTCCTCTTCATACGTATAACGGTATATATCTCTTCGCCAATACTCAATGGATTTCTATCAAAATTGAAATGGTGGTCAAAATTTAGTGTATGCTAAAATGTGGCACTCAACTTATGAAGAATTATTTAATTCTTTTTTTTTTTTAAGAACATACATTTTCAACTAAAAATATAAAGTACGCTTATGTTCAGTTACTACTTTCACCACAAATTGTAGGTATATCAAACGAGCAGACAGAATGCCAACCCCCTTAAGCCTTTCAAATAAACTACCCACCCCATTCCAACTCAAAAGTAATATGCATAACAAGGAAACACAATTTGTCTCTCCTGCACTCACCTTAAATCAATTACTCGCCTTTTGTTGCATCATTTTCGAAGTATTATGTTCTAAGCAATATCGCCCCCTTGAACATAAAGTTTCTTGATTGCCGCGAGTATGCGGGGATCATAATTCCCTCAACACATTTACATGGTGGACTTACAATCAATGCGACTTTAATTTATTCCGTGGGGATTTTAAAATCTCCCCAAAAAGCATAATTGCATTACAATGCTCAAACTTTTGCTAGGCTCGAGGAAAAATTCAATTAAAATGAAATTAAAGCAGCTTTTCATCTTCATGGCTTGTGAAAGGATAACAAAGTCGATTGTTTTGGCAGGATACTCAACTCACCCACGGCGAAAGTGATGATTTTATTCCTAGTAGATACATAACTTAAAGGGTTATACATAATTTTTTTTCTTAAATAAATCTCATGCTAGAAAATGAAATTGAATATCTGTAATGATAGAGGAGGTGAACAGATATTTTATGAGTCCTTTGGGAAGCCAATTTAGAGGAGTAAATTTGAGACAAGAATCTTTTGTGTAGGTAATTGTATTAATGAGAAGGTGAATCGAAAGAAGGTAATGTGCTTCTCAAAGGGGGTTGAGTGCAGACAGATCTAAACAGCTCCTAAGTCCTGACTACTATATTCAACTCTCACCTCACTCACATTTAAAACTGACTGACTGACTGGCATTGAATCACCACTGGAAGAAAATATTTTAAGGATTCTACAATAAAGTAAGTTTTATATCAGCTCACAAATGTTTTGACTTATTTCTACTTTGATAGGACTTCTGCTTTCTTCTTAACTCAAACTCATGCACTCGCTCCTCGAAGCCAAGCAAACTCTATTCTTCCCATTTTACTGGAATTGTCTCGAAACCAAGCAAAAACTTCAATGATGAGAAGTTTACGCTATCAGCAGTCACCACATCAGCCACCTGAAACGAGCAAAGGCAGGACACTCACAGAGGAGGTGCTTCGCAGAGTCGCAGAGATGTTTACAATCTTCTCTGGTGAGACACAACAAACGTCGCTGATTTCTGACAAACGTCAGGGAGTATCACGAGAACCTCCCAAGTCCAGGCCGTAAGAAGTCTTCCTCTAGGCTTTGTGTAGCAATTTCATCGGCGATCTCATTTTCCGAAATTGCAGTATGATGCGGGACCCAGTCATGAGTCAGAGAGTTCAATTTGCGACCGAGTCCAATGATTTCTTGTTAAAGCATTAAAAACAGTTTTATGTCGTATTCAAAGAGCAGGGGGGAACCCCCTTCGCAGTAGTCCAACGTACTAACAACTGAGCCCCCAAAGAAATTAAGGATTGAGCAATGCCTTGAGTGCAGCAGGGTGTCACTGCAGATCTACACAGATGCTATCCTTCCACCTTTTCCTTACAACAAAATCTAAGGCTCTCTCAATCTAGGATAGTATAAGTCTCCTCTTGGATAATAGATGCATGTTTGCCTAAATTATCTAATGTTGTCGGACTCCACAAAGACTCCCGAGTTTAAGAGCTAAAAATACGACTGCATTTCATTCTCGGCTGTGATTCTGGCCGAAAGCACTTCTGAGCACTGAGAAAGTCGACTATACATGTGCATCGCAGTTGAAGGTTAGGTCATTGTATCCGAAGGTATATCTAGTTCATTAAAATCCACCCAGGCTAGGATGATGATTTGATTAACTATCAAGAGAAGGTAAATTTAGCTGTGCCTCTAGAACAGAGCCAGGCTTCCGCGTAGCCAAGACATACCGTCCCTTAAAGTCGAGTGCAAAAAAAACAGTCATGAACTTCCACCAGACAATCGATTCATAAACTTGTCAGATCAGTGTAGATCCATAGGACCAGAACCATAAAAGTTGACAAGCTGTCAGAGGACTGAGAGTGACTCGACATGTTAGGACAAGGATTACTCCTACATATTTCCACTAATTTGAGAGGGGAGTAGTTATGCCGAGGCCTTTTAGTACTGAGTGAGTTATAACGACAATGATCCTCCTTCTTGTAAAGGTCAACTTTAGAAGAATTGATCGAAAGCCTATTCCTAGTACACCATTCATAATTTTAAGGCAAGGGTTGGATTCGTGCAGATTTTCAATCTCAAGACTTTGGTGAACAGAGAGGACTAGAAACAGGTGGATTTGGCAATATCTGGGGAATGTTGCATAGTAGCCAGAGTGTCTTCCTCTCTTTTGCTCGATGAGAGTGAGACTATAGCGAGACAAGAAATCCTTGTCGTCATAAAATCCTTTCCCAGTACAGAATTGCTTCGGTTACTTTACATAAGACGAATCTATGAACCTCTCATTCTAGTATTGATGACCATTTTATAAAAAAGAAAGAAGAAAAAGAGGATATAAAGATTATCTAGCTTTTGATTCACCTCTTGAATGTGAGTTTATTTTTATTTAAATCGATAAAGGCCTGACAACCGAATGTGTCAATAACTGTGTAATATAGCGTACAGAATGATTTATAAGATTATATAAAAAATCCTTTTCCAAGGAAATGTAACCTCCCATCACGTCCTTCAGTCAAAAAAAAGCTTCTCACGATTTCCAAATAAAACCTTTACATTTATACGAAATTTTTTATGTGGCCGCAGATCTATGCCACCGCTAAATTAATTTTTAACTCAGATCGTAAGCAATACGACATTTCTGTTTTATTTCTCGTAACCAGTCGAGAGATAAAAACCTGCAACCTACTGCCTATACCTCTCTCCATTGCAAGATGGCCCATAAAAGCAAACATAATCCTTCCTCATAGAACGTAAAGTATTCCACCTAAGTACCGCGTAATCCCAAGCGTTGCAATTTCTGACAATCAGTGTTTTATTACACTCGCCACCGCCCTAAATATCCTGGCATCCCGGTTTCCGTTCGAGTCTTCCTGCATGCGCGCAACCTATAAATTGTTTGCAACTGAAAATTTCTTCTTGTGTTAAAGTCAAAAGTCAATTTATCTTCCACCCACTGCTGGTGTATCTTGTGTCGATACCAATTCCCCTAAGGGAGGCCAAAGGTTTCTGGCCCAAGGAATAAGTCATAATAAAACAAAACACGAGCTTTCTTCTATCCTTTTCCCCGGCGGCGGTGGTGGTGGTGGTTAAAACAATAAACAATGCGTCGGGCTATTTTGTCGTTGAAATCCTTTTTTTTTTGGGTTTTAAGTGGGTGACTGTTTTATATGCCCAACGACAGCGATGTCTAAACATAAGGCAAACAGCGACATCGTCCAGGTTCGAGTTCCACAGTTGATTGAATTGTTACGTGATTGACATTTGACAGTTCGACAGTTTCAAGTGATGGGACACAAGACGACGACGACGACGACGACGACGACGACTTCAGTTCCATTTATTATGTAATTTTATCGTCCTTCCAAGTTGGAGAAATCAATAAAATTGATTCCACCCTCTGTCAAGCGAAATTATTGAAAAAAAAAAAAAAAAAAAAAAACGAACAAGAACTTATAAGCATCGACCATGTGTCGTGCCAGACATCATGTGACCACAGATTAAGGACATACGTGCGAGTAGTATATTACATTCCAACTAATCCATTCGCATGAGGGATTTTCCATGGTGCAGGACGAGATTAATATCCCACCAGACCAGTCGAAATCCTTGAACTTATTCAATAAGTTTGCCAAAAAGAAATTGGACATTGGTCTGGCTCAAGGATTATTGTCGTTATTACATATATTTCGATTGGTGCGTCATATGCTGTTGCTCGAAAGGATATTGATAGAATTTTTGCAATTTATAAGTGCTTTTGCCCTTTAATTTGGTTGTCGCCAAATTGCAAATCAATTAATTTGCCAAAATGATTTTGATCCTGTTCTTTGTTTTTTTTCTTATTTAATTTGAGTTTCCAAATCGTTTTACGATATTTCTTAAGTGGCACATTCCAGTTGTTCTCTTTGGGAATGTCTTGAAGCCAATGGAGCGCGTATTTAGCATTTTCTCGTCGCAAAAAGGATATTTGCTCTTTTTGTGTGCCCGAGATTTTATGGAAGAAAGGATTTGCTAAAGTAATTAAAAAGGAAAAGTGCGAGGAGGCGCGATGGCCATTACGAAAAGTCCTGGTGCCGAGCCAAGGTCTTTTATGTGCAGAAATTTTTATTTGCATTCGTGAGAGAGAAATTTATGGCAAACAATTGACGATGGTAGCGGGAATGGGTTTAATAGAAAACGATTGCTTGCCATTGGAATGAGTTTGCTGAGGAGGGTCGGTGATATTAAAAAAAAAAACGACTTTTCCCTGTGGGTATATAATCAAACTAATTGTTGAACACAAAGTGGTGCATGTAAAAGGTAGGTGGACCTTGGGTAATTTAAAAGGGTATATCGGTTCAGATTTCAGATATGAAATCTCATTAAAGGTGTTTGCTACAGTGTCTTTAAAAGGAAGAACAAAAATATAAAGTTTAAAGTGATGGAGCAGACATGAGCATAACCCCGAAGATAGTGACGATTATACCTTCACATCTTAGGGATGCCAACTGTCAACGAGAATGGTTTTTGGCTATAAGGCCGATGCTATATCTTAAGAAAACTTATCTCTCACGAATAGCTTTATGGGCCATAAATCTATAAGCAAGACCATACACCGACGAAAGTGGCAGTTGACTGGTTACAGTCTTCGACAGGGTAACATGTCCATAGTCCATTGTCGCGGCACATCTTCCGTGGTTTGTCCTCAGTCGATTAAGACTGACCCATGTTTTTTAGATAGGTCATGGCCAGGAAGCATGCTTCTCAGGTCCTCTATCCGGCACATATCTTTTATGAAGGAAGGTATCCATTTGTTTCTCCATAAATTACTTGGATTGAAGTGATTGCTTGCAAGATTTTGACGTGATTTGAGCCGACTGAGTGCACTATTCTGGATAACATTGTGGATTGACAGATGCTGGTTCGAGCTGATTTTGGCGTATTCGCGCGTTAATGCGTCTTGACGTCGGAGGACAATATTACTCAGTACCGGAAAAAATCTCGTCGGTGTGGATCTGATAGTGCCTGAGTTTATACGCAACGATGTGTTGAGCTGGCAGTCCACCTTGCTTGTATGGGCGTTCTTTAATCAACCGGGAGCGCAATATTCGGCAGAAGAGCACACTAGTTCCAGTGTGGCAAAGCGGAGTATTTCGGCAGGAGCTTCCCATGATAGTGGAAAAGAGGGATGATCATTAAGCTTCCGAAAAAGGGAAACCTGGTGTATTGTGGAAACTGTGTTCTGCCAGCCGTAGTCAGGGAGCATCAGGGAGCATTTAGATTCAACTCTCGACGTCGAACTGGCAGGCTTTCGTGCTGGATCCTCCTGCACCGACCATATTAAAACCATAAAGATCATAATCGAGCAATGCGTTGAGTGTTTTTCGACTTCGAGAAGGCCTTCGACAGTTTGAATAGAAATGCTATTTGGTTGGCCTTGCGCAGGAGAGGTATCCCGGAAAAACTCATAGCTATTATTAAGACTATGTATGAGGGCAGCAAGTGTCACGTCTTGCACAATGGAAAGGTGTCAGAAGAATTTAAAGTCCAAAGCGGAGTACGTCAAGGATGCATACTGTCACCGCTGTTATTTTTAGTGGTTATCAGTGATGATCTCCGTGCAGCATTGACGGAAGGAAACCATGGAATTCGCTGGACTATGACATCTTACCTTAAGCACCTAGACTATGCTGACGATGCCTACTTTCACATCGGGTAATGGACCTCCATCTTATGGTCCAGAATCAAGAAGCTGAGGCAAACAAAGTAGGTCTCAAAATTAACACAGCCAAAACAAAAGCCCTGAGCACTACTAACGCAAGCGCCCAACTTAACATTGCCGGACAGGAAGTCGAGAAAGTTTACAACTTTCTATACCTAGGAAGTGTGGTCTCGGCAAACCGTGGTGGCACCGAACTGGATGTGTGCAGCAGAATCGGGAAAGCCAAAGCTGCGTTCGGCATGCTGTAAACCATCTGGAGAAGCAATTTTGCGCTCCAACGTAGAATCGGTACTGCTTTATGGGTGCAGTACTGCGAGAGTGGACACCATTAACACACGCCGGCTGCAAGTCTTTGTAAACAAATGTTTAAGAGTCATCTTGAGGATCTTTTGACCGAACCGTATCTCCAGCGAACAGCTTTATACGAGAACGGTCCAGGAACCAATCAACATTACAATAAGAAGGAGAAAGTGGCATAGAATGGACACACCCTACGGCGCGAAGACAATTCCATTGCGAAATACGCAGTGGAATCCGCTCACCCAATCAGGTAGAACAGCGGAACTCCCTAGGCAAACGTGGCGCAGAACAGTCGAGGAGGAATCGAGCTCTTTGGGGATGAATTGGAGAGTGCTCAAATGCTTTGCAGAACTACGAAAAAGAGCTTTGTTTGGGCGAGTTTATTCTTTAGGTGGAAACACGTTACTTCGCTTTGGCTTATGTTTGGGCAGAGTCTTCACTTTTTAAAGTTTAACTCTATCATATCAGGGTCCTTGGTAAGTTTTTCTCCCGTGCTTTGATGTTGTTTAGCTATGGCGATGTCATCAGCGTACGAAAATTTATTTAATAGAGTTATTGGTATGTCCAAAAAATAGTAGCGGTGCTAGGACTGAACCTTGGGGTAGTCCAATGTTCAACTTTCTTTGACTGCTATGCCTGCAACTTTATATAAATTAGAAATTTGAATGACCCCAGTTATAAATTTGATCAAAACCCGTTCATCCGCTTAGGCTGTAGCCGTTCTGACAAACAGAATCGCCAGACTCACTTTTTTGACATCTCCATAAAGGTGATCAAAATCTCAAGATCAAAATTAGCTATGTGCCAATTAACGAAACATTTACTAAAATATTGTAAGCCAATCATAACTTAATGAAGAAAATATTGAGCTTACAAAGGATTTCAATAATGAATAATAAATATGTACGTTGTTGGGTCTGGTTGTAAAGTTTATCTTCTGAATCTCGGTAAATTGTGTAATCTGGGTAACAAAATTATGTATCACAATAAAAACTTATCGCAGATAATAAAGAAGTCATTCAGAAGGAAAAAATAATAAAGAAAAACCTTAAAAAACTAGAGGAGGACAAGGCAGAAAAGCACCAAGAAGGTTGAGAAAGGAAACGAGAGGAAAGGGTTAACCCTCTTAAATACTTAAAAATTTAAATTATCTTCTTTGTCATCTTTAACAGAAAAAGCTCAAGTTATAAAATTTATTTAATTGCATTATGTTATATGTAGCTTTTGAACGAAATAGTAGGCGCTAGTAGTAAGTAGTTTCTTAAGTGCTTGGCTACATTTGCCTTTCTATGAACGTCAGTAACCACCCTCTTTTGTTCTCAGTTCAAATCTTCCTAACCCGTTCATGGGAAGGCACATAGGGTGTCCATGCACTAATACTTTATTCAAATGTCGGAAGCAGGCAACTATTCTAAAGAGTGATTCATTTAAAGATCATTTTTTGTTTATATACTTTTTGACAGATGACGCGTGAGTCGCTTAACGTTTTATAGTATTTTTTTCAGTATTGTTTGACATATCATCATAAAAAGACTTAGCCGCAGTGTCTACAAAATATACAGCTGTATTCCGAAATACGTTTGGTTCAGCGATTAGGCTCATTTTTGGCCTAATAGGTACGTCAATAAGCTAAATTGTATTTGAAAACCGAAGAGATTGATGCCATTTTTGTGTGGTTCATGGGATAGTGAAATCAGTGGTTCATAGATCTTCAAGCACGAGACCGGAGGAAACATAACTGCCAATGGCCATTATAACGAACTACATATTTGCTATCTCAAATTGAAGCTAAATCGATGATCTTAGGGACAATTGATACCAAGAAGACTCTACTTGCCACAGCCACTGAAACCATTGCTTTATTGAGAGAACAATTTGGTATTCAGTTAATTCTGCGCTTTGGACTAGTTCATGTGATATCCCACCTCTTTCCTTTGAGACTCTATAAAATCTAAAGACTCCATGGATAAGCACGGCTTCGACTGAGGAATTGGAAGCCAATATTACTCACGTTATTCGTCAAATACCTCTTGAAATGCTCGAACTCGTCATCGAAAATTGGAACTTGGAACTTCAAAAATAAATGTCAACAATTCCTATTTTGTTTGCTAAAAAAATAACCCATAGAATGGATTTTTTTTTAAGTTTTTCTAATATTGAAAAAAAGTTCTTCTACATGAATCACTCTTTAGCTTCAAAATTGAGCTTAGAAACTGGCGGCATTTTCAAAAGATTTTCTATAAATCAATTTCTTTTGATTTGTATCTTAATATTCAAACATTATATTTCACTTCGTTGCATTAAGTCTCACCATTGACATTAAATTTTCAAAAAGCCGAAAAGCTAGGCTCCATTACATTTGTCATCAGCTTAGCGCTTATCCTCTGATATGAAAGTATGTACAACAATCTCATAACTGTAAAACACTACTCTGCCCCCAACTGGGAGGATATTAACACAAAATAACCTCGACAGCCAAAGAAAGAACAAAGACACACGGTTACATGGGTTCATTGAGAATCCTTCTCTCAGTGATATTCTGCTTATGCTGCTTCTCTGGTTGCCTAACGCTAACGTGTTTAGGCGAGCATTGCACCCTCTGTCATGAGAGCCAAGTTTTTAGTGAGCCGTTTTTTTTTTGGTTTTTGTTTTTCTGTTTTTGTTTTATTGCCCCGCTTTTGAAACCGAAAAAGGACGACTAAAGCAATCCACAAGGATCCTTCGTTATATTATTTACTTTTACATTCGTCCTTTTTATTTGAGCTTACGATTTTGTTCTTGTTCACTGGCGCTGGCTTGGAGTATTTGTGTAGAATTAACCTATGAATACAGTCCTTACCAGGTAGGTGCTGAAAGCAAGTACGGAATTCTATGCCGGTGCACTTGTGTTGCACTAATTGTTTTTGGCTTGTATGAGTGTTGTATTCAGTTTATTTTTCTTTCTTTGCCCATGGGATGATTGTTTTCAAGGATGCTGCTGCCTTCGTGCACTGACTGTACTGTAGTGCACTTCCGGATACGATTCTGTGTGGTTGAGTATGTATGTGTGTGTGTGTGTTATGTTGGGTCTTTGTAATTATACTTTGGCGGAGTTGGTGGAAGGAGAGGTCTTAATGCTCGTCCTTTTTGTTTTAAGGTTGTTTTCTACGCGACAGAGCGTCAAAGAAATTCGGAAGCAATTTTCCCCGCAAGTCTTAAGGCATAATTTAAGCACTCTTTAAACGGCATAAGACTCTGTTTGCTTTTGTGCTCCTTCAGGAGTCTAATTCTTAAATTAAAGCTTTCAAAAATACCATCCAACAAAAAAGTTACAGACTTGCATTAAGACATAAAAATAAAGCAATCTTTCCATTACCATTGTCCGCATCCTTTCTTTAACTATTCAAACAGAACTGAGCAAATCCTTTTTATGCAATTCCAGCTGATGCCACCAAGTTCAAATTACAAATGAAAAATACATCACCCGAAAACTGCTGCAGTAAAGTAGAAGAACAAGTATAAGAAACAAACGCAGCCGGATTCTTACAAATCCTTTACAAAGAGAAACTGAAAGGCTTTAAATTGATACTCAGCAATTTATCATTTTACCATGAATACCCTCGCATTGAGGCAGAAAATCAAAATCCTTGTCTGGTTCTCTCCCTCGCTCTCGCTCTCTGTGCATCGCATTGCAGAATGTTTAAAGTATAGTTTGTCTCGGAATACACATCCTTTATCGGTTTTGGTATCGTAATTGGATACTTTTTGGGGTTTTTTTTTGTGGAAAAGGATTTAAAAAATATTTATTGACGATAAGTTATTTGGAAGCACATTTCACTGAGATTACCAAGGACTCTTACGTGGAATGACACAAAGGAAAATGAAGATATTTTGAATATACATAGATGTCCTTTGTGCACCGAGAAATGGATTGAAACGTATGATTTGTTGGATGATATATGCTAACAAGTGAAATGATTAAGTAGTCTTTTGCTTTTAGACTATCATTTATAATATTTCTGTCTTTTTGCAGGACTGTTGGTTAAAAGAGAGTTACTGTGTTGCAATTCAAAAGCGATACTCCCGCATTAAATTGGACAATTCTTTACATAACCATCCATTGGTCCATATACTTATACCAATTCCCTCTTATAGTAGATCCTAGTCTCAGCAATGTCTTCGGGCCATCTCATTATTTATCACCTTTCGGAAGGACTGAATAATTCCTGGCCACTCATCTTATAAAAATGTATGTTAAAGGTACGTTAGGCCAGAAAATACCTAGAAGTTTGAAGTTTTCTCAAAATGTCTTAGTTGCTTGTATTAATTCATTAATTTCTGAACAGCATTCCAGACCTTGTTTTCGGATGATTCGGATGTCTATATCTAGCTTGGTCAATGATTTCGAGTCTCTAGCCCCTCAACAGTGTGTCCAGCGATATTGATATCAGGAATTTTGGTCTGTGAGTTAGCTTTAGGCTTTTCTCAATCGTCATAGGAAACAAAAAGTTGGGCGGTTTACAACACTATTCGATGAAAGCGGTCCTGGTAAATCATCGTAATCCATCGGCAGACCAAGAATGTCATGTTGAGTTTGTTGGTATCTTTCAATTCAAAATACTTCTGCGCAGCTATTGAAAATTGCTCTCGATTCGATATTTTGAACCGGGCAGTGAAAGAAAAGCAACCAAAGCATGTAAATGAAAACAGGATGGACGTTTCTTTCCACCACAAAAATGTCAAACGACAAACAAGCATAAGCAGGACATAAAGGCCAAGGTCTAATTCCTAACACTGTACGTGTCGTGCGTAGCCAGCTTTGTGTACGTGTTCCTCAGGATAATAGATTGTAATACTTGTACTCTTGGATATACTGAACCCAATCAATCTACTTTTCAAGACCTCTCTAGGTTAGGTTAGGTTGTGAGGCTGTGTGATAGAAAATAACTCACCACGTGCACTTGGACTCACCAGAGGACCTCACAGTGGTTAAACTTAGTTGTGGAATGGAAATATAATGAAGCACTAGACTGGTCGACAATTATCTCGGCTCAGCACTTTAACCCATCCTTGTCTCCTCTATTTTTTTTTGCATAAATCTTTGAACTCTGCGTTCCATTTACGAATGTGATGCAATGGCATGGGATTACTCTACGGAGTATGCGGATAGTGAGACGATTCATTGCGATTCTATCGCACTACTCTCTAGATACGCAGGACATGTAAGCCTCTTTCTCTATTATGCTGTCTATAATACGTTTCAGTTCCACCTCATAGATTCCAACCTACCCAATTCAGCTCCTTTAACGCAGTCTCTAAGTTCAGTGACTATAAGCATCCAAGACATTATTTTGATTGCATTCTTGGCAAATTTCCTTTATGGCATACATAAGTACATAAGTCAT
Organism: Chalcosyrphus nemorum; assembly: GCA_949716465.1. Lineage (NCBI taxonomy): Eukaryota > Metazoa > Arthropoda > Insecta > Diptera > Syrphidae > Chalcosyrphus > Chalcosyrphus nemorum. The sequence goes on from OX454332.1 coordinate 50,411,288, forward strand.
AAACATGAAATGATATTGGATTAAATTTGAGTCATAAATTCTAGCCGAATTCAAGGACTTCTTGCGAATATAGATGTGCTGTGCGTTACCGGTCAGTTCTGTCCAATCTCTGCGTCACTTACTTTGAATTTTCTAACTCTAGCCTATTAAAAGCAATGTCCTGGAAAACTATAAGCTTCATATTTCTTCTATTTTTCAATATTCCATTATTTTATTAGCTATTCCTTACATCATTGACTTTTAGCATTCAAAAAGCAAAAAAAAAAAACCATATCCTTTGTAAACTTTATTTACATTAAATTTCTTTAAATAGCATCACTTTTGTAACCGCTATAAAAGACTAATCTTCCACATCGTATAACCTGAAGCGAGCTACATACAACAACAACAACAACAGCAGCAGCAAGAAGAAGAAAAGGGAATTTCCATTACAAAAAAAGGATAACATACACAATCCATTTGTTGCCAACGTTGAAGCGTGAAATTTCCTACTCACAAGCATAGCTTTTCTGCATTTTGTCAAGGAACCTATTTGCCATCCGTGAAAAAATCCACCGTTCAATAGATACCAAGTCTGTGGGGGGGAAATAATCCTCCCCCATGGCGTATGCTTTATTTTGTCGAAAGGATGCGGGGAAGATTTTTCAAAGAAAAAGAATGAGGAAACCAGGAACAAGAATTAAAAGCTATTTTTGGACAAAGAAGGGAAGGCACCCTAATTTTTGTGACTTGTAACCTTTATCCTTTCTTCCTTGTTCTCATCTCCTTGTGTTGCTTCTTACCTCATCTAGATACTGTTTACCTGCTGTTTGCTGCTTCGTTACTGAGCTATTCTTCCTCTTGTCGTTGTTGTTGTTGTTGGATGGGTTGGATGGTGGCAGTGCCCCCGCTAACATGAATTTCGATTGTAATTTCACGCCTGAATTATCCTTAGGGAGACATTGCCCATAAATAAACACACAATGCACACCAGCACACAAATACACATAGAATAGATACCTATAGCAACATCTACCGCTGACATAAATTTAAGGTTTCCCCCGCGCACTCTCCAATAGTCCCCGCCAACAAAACCGAAGGGAATAAGCCTTTAGAGCGCACCACATCGAACAATTACATTGTTTGTGTAAAAAGGATTCAACACCCTCAGAGAGATGGAGGAGCTGCTGAATCGACTGACGTTAGTAGTGTTTCAAACGAACCGAATCGAAGGTGTTGCAGGTACAAACAGTTTCGCATGGTTATGTCGATGTTGTTCCCCTTTGTGAGCTACAGTTAAGGGATGGTGGTTTCGCACGTAGTTTATTTGTCTGGCATTCGACGCAACCGAACCCAAACGCAAAAGCGGTATAAATTTTCCAATTTTTACCCATTTTACGACTTTATGAAATTTTTAAGCCCCACGCGAATAGGGTGGCTGGCTATAAACGGAACGCTAGGGGTGGGTGAGGTAAAGGAGTGAAAGTACTTGTCGGCTATACACCGGATGAACTATCAGAATTTTAAGATGTATTTTTCACCTCTGAATAGGAATCAATTATACGTAGCGTGTCGGATTAGGTCGTGTGGCAATGGTATTAATCTTGAAGAATGCTTGAGGTAATAAAAGATGCTGTATCCTGTTGGGAATGGCAATTTTAAAGGAATTGAAGAGCTTCCGAGTGTTTAATAAATTGAACAGAAGACTAAATAGGCTGTTTGATAATCGATTTTACAAATTAAGGCGTTCTTAAATCTGGCAGATACATCTGTTTTAAATCAGCTCTTGAGGTTTGAAATTATGGCTATTTAAGCACTGCTATATCAATGCATTGGCGATTGATAATTAAAGACTTTTTCTATGATGATACCCAGGATGTTAATGTGGTCGACACAAGAGGATCCAGATCCATTCGACATCAAGTGTGGCTTTGAGGTGTCCTTGCCTTGATTCGCTCCAGGAGTAGCCACAACAGGCATCACCCAGAATGTTCTCAAGTTTTTCCTTTTGCATGAGGTTACCTTTTTTAAGGAGCTTGACGATCACTTCCTGCTTGCATTCATCCGGAAAACTCTCGGCCTTCTAAGTGCTGTGAACAAGCGGGAGCAGAAGTTCGATGCAGTCGGTGCTGCTTGAAATAAGTCTGCGAGTATGCCATCTAGTCCTATCCTAAATGCCTTGATCGCTCCTCCTTATTAGGAGGGATGGCGCACGAATTCTGGCATTTATTTTCAGGAACACCTCAAGCTAACTTGGGTGCATACAGCTGGCTGATACTCGGCTCAAAGACTCGAAGCGAAATACTCCGTTCATCTGTTGCTCTTGACTTTGGTGATTCTACAACCGATGTTTCTGCTTCTGATACACTTTGTTGATAGTGCTACAAGATGAGGTGTGGAATAATATTAGCGCATAAGCTTCCCAATTCGAATGTGAACGGGAAAAAAAATATGCGTTCTGGGTTGATTTTCTCGACCTATCCTAAAGGACGTTTGATGGCACAGATCTGAACTGAGAAAATCAATTGGTACAAGCTAGACAAAGGAAAAGGCGAAACATTTACTACTAATATGACAAATGACGAGAGCCAGATCACTGCTTGGATCACACCACTGCCAACATGTCATTGGAACATCGCGGTGAACAGATGAAGTTAAAGTAGTTAAAAGGGAAAATAATACGGCTTTCAAGTGATCTTCTACAAACAGAGATATCATTTGCCATTTAGTCCGACATTATCTGCTTGAAGTTAAAGTGACGGACCCCAGAGTGACACAGTTGCTGACGCTGGAGCTATCATAGGTCAAGATCAAATGTTCCTGAAAGGAATACTTGATGTATGTACATATGTACTGTATTTGTTCAAAGAGTATCTGTGCTGCTAGTTCCCTGATCTACATCGGGCAATTCTGGACATTTAGGTTGGCTGAATGCCATCGGCCGATTCAGATCGAATTGAATATCCTCGGTACACCCATTAAAACCAGCAGGAGCTCACTAAGAAACGGTGGAAGCGATTGGCGTCTATGGCAGCAATCATGGCCTAAATTGTCGAAAAAAGTATTCACTTTGATGCATTTCCTTAGGATTGAGAGAGCTTGGTAGCGGCACAAAAGATAAAGATGAGTGTCTTACTCTTCTTCGTCCATTCAGCTTGTGCAGAAATCGTTTGATGAAAGGCCGAATCTAATTGCGTGCCTTCCCATGATGCAGTGTCCTATGATGACACCTACTATGGTACTAATATATAATAGGGTGTTTGTAACACCCTTCATTACTCACCCTCCCTATCCGTTCTAAGGGATTTGTTGAATAGTAGTTGGTATGTGCCGGAATACATTCTAATTGATTGAGTAGAGATGAGTGGCCTGTTGCAAGATTAATTCACAGAAAGGATACTTTCATACGAATGGCTGCTCTTGCTGCCACCTCCTTGCAGTATAGGTATATCCAGCGGTAGTATATGCAACTTTAATGAGAAAAATTTAAGTAGACTCTATTGTTATGTCCAAAGGAGAGATCACTGGAATCATGTCAAAAGGTCAATAGTAATCAACGTTCCAACACAAAAATTGAAAAGGCACCGGATTTTTTTTTTTAATCCATTTCTACGATAAACAAAACATTAATTCATAGTTGAATGGAGTTCTCTTTTCGTCCTCCAAACTGCTCTCACACTCCTAAAATATTCCATCATGTTTTTATTTCAGTTACTCTCTGTCTGACAACCTACGCCCTTATTTGTCTAACATTTACTCCCCCTTTCACTCACTCTCCAGCAATACCTCAAAAAATTGACAAATGAACTTCGCCATCATGCTCTACTTGATTAGTTCCGTCAATGAATAAAAACCAAATAAAACTTCCACCAACAATAACGTAACAGCGTCCTTCCGTGAGGAAAAAAAAAAAAGAATAAAAAAAAAACAACAAAAGATCAAAACACCAGACGAACTTGACTGGATGACTGATGATGATGCCTGGCTCTACAGACCTAGCTTTAGTGTATCAAAAACCATTCGTCCTTCTTGCCAGACTCCGTCCACACCCACCGCACACCAGTGTATCACGGTAAATTTGTTTCACCAGGAAAGAAAAACTTCCTTGCACGTTTATTTATGACTACGTGTGTTGCCTGACGGATAATTCAGCCGGAAAATTGCAAACTTCCGTCATTCTCTTTCACCCCCTCTGAGTCACCCCACACAATGCAGGGGAAAAATGTTTCATTTACAAATACATACATATGAATACTTATCCGCGTACCGGAAGCGGTCTACTCGCTCGAATAAAAGTACTTAAATTGAGAAAAACACCGGACAGGAGGCCGGCTAACTGGACCATAATTTCTTATCATCACCCACCTAAGGAGGGTTGATTTTAGGACGAGATAGAAAAAGGAAACTTCTGTTATTCATTAGGGTGTCTCGTGTCTAAATTTCAAATTAAATGGAAGACATCTCTCATATTAAAGTTGTTTCATTTGCCCCCCCACGCTCCTTGGATCCTCATTTGTTAACGCCAAACCTATTCAGCAAGGATTAAGGCAAGTGATATATGGTTTGGGGATACTACGACGACTGTTGGCTTTGCCTTCGAGGCAACTAGTGGGGAATGGCACCATTGCTGTAAGTAAAACTCCAAAGATGTCATGTATCTTTGAGATAAGAGGATTAAATTATTTTGTAAGACGAAGGACCAAGTGTTGCAAATTGAATTGACGGGCTGCATTTGGAGGACGTCCTCAACATTTCAACAATTGAAGCAAATATTTGTCTAAGTCAGTCACCGCTGTACATATACTTATACCTTTCAATGCCGAAAGCACTCAGTTCCAGATGACAATGACATCCTAGACTCCCACGGAAGAGCAAAATCAACACACACTCAAGCAAAAAAAAAAACCGAACAAGTCTTTTTGAAACAATCGAATGCGCGTCAACAAAAATTAAAATAATCCAAATTTAATCACAACTCTCCATTTAGGCACTTCAATTATTCAATTTGCCTCTTTTATTCTTGTGCGTTTCATGTGTGTGTGTGTAGCTTTATGTCTCAATTTCTGTGCTTGTGTCAAGTATCCTGGCATCTTTTTTCCTCCAAACAATTTTTTTTTGTTTGGATCTAAGGCCACAGCAGAGCTCGGGCAGACAAAATGAATTAAAGGCGATGATGGAATAAAAAATTCAAAACATGTTTCCTTGCGACATCCTTTTTTTATTCTTTTTTTGCGTTTCATTTTTTGTCCTTTTACATACGGTAATGGAGCACCAAGAGAACAAGGATCAGTTGTGAATATGGATGACAAGCGCGATGGAAAAAGAGCAATGTAAATCAAATGTAAGGGGCAGAGAAAGATATACACCGTATGAGTTATACATGTGCACAAATATCCTGGCAACATGGTAGACATCAATGACAAGCGTCTAATCCTGTCAGGCGAATAAATTTATCGCATTGTTTCAGTGCTTTTTTTTACAATGGGTTTTTGTGGATTTTTGTTGTAACTACTGTGTTACAGTGGCGGATTACATTGTCCTGCGATGTTTCTTATACTTTGTTGGTGTTTATTAAGTCTAGTGGAAGAGCATACACGGTTTGTTTAAAATTGCTTTGCTGAAGCTCAGCGCCTACATGCAAACATACATATGTACATATTATTTTGTGTAGCTTAGAAAAGGAAAGATGGAACACTTATTTTTTTTTTTTCATGCGCTGGAGACGATGGACTCTTTAAGGATACTTGCAGCCGTATTATGAAGTTATCCCCGACTCCATGCTCTAGTATGATTAAGTGCCAAACCACTGCCCTGAACTCTGTCTTTTTGAGTTTTGTCGCCGTAACTCCTGCATAATGCTCGTAATGATCTTCTTCTTCTTAAATCCTGTGTCCCCTTGTGGGTCGTAGGGCCTCTACAACGCCATCGTGTGCGGTTTCTGGATATATGTCTCAGCTCAACCCAACTCTTTCCCAGTTGCCGTGCTTCCTTCTCCACTGTTCTGCGCCACGTACTCCTAGGACCGCTGCGTATCCTACCATCCTGGGTAAGTGGATTCCATTGCATCGCTTGGCTAGCTATGGATCTGTCACCCTTTCGAAGAGTGTGACCAATCCACTGCCACTTTCGTCGTCGTATGGTTGTGCCTATAGGTTCATGGCCCGTTCTCTCATAAAGCTGTTCGTTAGAGATACGGTTTGGTCAGAATATCCTTAAGATGTAGCCTAAACACCTATTGACAAACGTTTACAGCTTTCTCGTGATAGTGACGATCACTCTCCAGGTACCACATCCTTATAGCAGCACGGATTAAACGTTGGAACGGAACAGTCGTAGCTTGGTGTTTAAGCTAATTGCATTACTTCGCCAAAGTGTGGATAGCATCCCAAACACAGATTTTGCTTTACCTATTCCGCTGGCTATAACCAGTTCGGTTCCGCCACGGGTTGAGATAATACTACCAAGGTATTGGAAACTTTCGACACAGAAGGATCCAGATCGGAAACCTGCTTGTTCGGCGTCGAGTGTATCTTCAAGCTGGTCTTTGATTCGCTCCAGCATTATTCTAGCTATTATCTTGGCCACAGCAGGCAGCACGCAGACAGCTCTCTAGTGTTTACGCACTGCTTTAGATTACCTTTTTAGCTTGACGATCATTCCACTCATCCGGAAAATACTCGGCTTCCCATATTCTCCCGACAAGTGAGAGCAGTAGCTCTGCCGATGCTGTTGGCGCAGCTCGAAATAGTTCCGCAGGTATGTAGTCAAGTCCTGCAGCCTTGTTGGTTTTCAGTGCTTTGATCGCGGTAATAATCTCTTCATTACTGGGGATTGTGGTGCGAATTCGGAAATTTCTTTCTACGGACACTTCAGTTTGACTTGGGTGCATATTGCTGGCAAATACTCGGTTTAGAAAACCTTCCATCTCTTCAGTTGATCCTCACGTCTCACGCTACGCTGCACTTCTCTCATCTTCATACGATACATGGACTCTAGCTTCGTCCTCCCTGCTGCTGGAGCTGCTGCAATTCGAGCTTTTAGCTGTTTGCGTTCGTTGATCCTTCTCCAGGTATCCTCGGAAAGCCACGCTCTATTGTTTCCCTGCGATCGACCGACAATCCTTTCAGTACCTGATGGTGTTGGATGGTGGCGGTGTTGGATGGTGGCGGGCAGTGAGCTGCTGATTGTTTCCACTCTACGTGAGAGATGGCCCCTTAGTTCTTGGCGCACTGTGGGAACTCTCAGTCGGTTTACGTTGTACCAGGGTATTCTTGTGTCGTTAGCTAACATGAACCCTATCTACAAGTGCGTGTTCGGTGTTTTGTACTTTCCCTGTACAGTAATAGCAGTAAGGGTCATCTGCCATATTATATTTGTGAAGATATACCCGAAAGCTTCCGTATTCTGTTAAGAATTGGGTGAAGTAGAGATTTACCTTGCCGTGTTTTCTTGTGGTCTACTCCTCGAAGTTTGATAGCAATTTGTAGGTGCACCGGCAGTTTTCTGACGTTCTCCTTCGTCCTTGTTATTCTATATTATGCATGCTGCTATACTGACCTGATAGGCATTCGCTTCGATATTGTCCTGTTCTGAGAGATGCTCTTCTGTGCACCGAATTTATCGCTCTCATGTATGAGTTTATGGCTGTGGCCGGTTCCATATGGGGGCTGCATACATGAGGATTGACTTGCTAGCTGTCGCAAGTAGGCTTATAGGCTGCCTTGGTCTTTCAATATTGGGCATTAGCCTGGATATATGGCAATAGCTCGCAATACTTTATGTAAGGCGTTGACAGAAAACGCTCCACTTTCTTGCGGCTACTTATGAGGGCGGCTATGTTCTGCCAATTCCAGGCCTGATGAACGAAGCCATGTTTTCACATCTTTAATGGTGTCTTCGCACTGCTGCGTCACCTCATCTAGTGTCTTAACTACAATTACCACCGCTATATCATCAGCGAAGCTAATTGTCTACTCCTCTTGGTTTACGACGTTAACGTTCCACAAGGCTGGGCCCAACACTGATCTCTGTGGTACTCCTCCTGTAATTATATATATTTTTGGCCCTTATTCCGTATCGTAGAGAAAGATTCTATCTTCAAAGTAGCCCGGTATTATTCGCAGCAGATAATTTGGCACCCGCATGTGCTGCAGCGCTCTCATAATGCAGCTCCATTTGACCGACTTAAACGCATTGTTTACGTCGAGGATGACTACTAATTTTTTCCTCCTTTCCATCTGGTTATGGCTTTGCTATCTTGCAACCTGCTTGTATCGCATGGGTAGTGCTTCGTTTCTTTCTGATACCATACTCTAGGTTGGAAACAGGAACAGGCTATCTCAACCTAATCAGAATGTAATGTCAAAATAGTGCGGAAGAAGTCGACTCTATATATTTGGACCAAAAAAGTTGCTTATCCAGGATTAGTACTCGTTCATTTCAAAGCGTGCTAGTGATCCCTTTTAGTATTAGCTGACTCAGACCGACAATGAGCAACCTCGGATGTAACTCATGTAGCTTTTAATAGCACTATGTAGTATGTAGCTTAAAGTAACATTTAACTAACTATTCCTTCTTCTGAAAAATGAATGGTCTGTTTTATTACCTTTAAAATACTCTAGAGCTATCTTGAATACTCTTCCTTGTACGAGTGCCTACTCTTTTGAACGTTCAAATCCTATTTGATCTTCGGCCAATCTTCAAATAGGTATTTTCAATTGCCATTCGTATTTCCCTGTGACAACCAACAAAACCAGAAATGTCCCCAATTTAGAGTCTCATCTCACAAGGACAAACTATTACCGAATCGTTTAACAACATTTCAACTTCCTTCCATTTTGAACCTCAAATCAACATCAGAAGATCTCCGGAATCCGTAAATCACATATGAACCAACCTACTACGGACAAATAGGACGAACGTTCGCTCCCATAGAAGGACATTAATTTCGTATCAAAATTCCCATACAATTCATTTGGTCTTTGCCACTTATGGTCAAAATGAATGTCCTACCGATTACAGCACCTTTTCCTTTTTGCGGCCAACCCAAAGGAAGGACAAATTTCTGCCTCAAGGACTCTTTCATCTAAATTACATCCAAGAAGCTAACGTTTTACATAAATTCTACAGGCTGCTTCCGTTCCTCTTTTAACCACATACATATTTCGAATGGTACCATTACACACATACATATATGGATGTCCTGAGAATCCGTTTTTGTACTGTGAAACGTATAAATTATTGTCGAACATCTTTTGTCCGATGTTGGGAGAGTCCTTCTCTTGCTTTTGGTATTAATCACTCTTACATGGTGGGGCGGTGTGGTACATTTATTTAACGAACGATGTCAGGAATGTTGGTACTAGATCTTTTGGGTGACCAGACCAGCTCCATACACAACCGATAGCTTGAGACATAGCATTGTGTTCTCCATAAACATTTAACTTTGTTGCACTGTGTGACGCTTTTGGGGTCAAATCAAAGGGATTCCATCAGTTTGGGGCGTGTGTTTGTGTGGTGTATTTTGGTGGGTGTAAGACGTAGACGACGACGACAACGTAGACTATTAATCAAAGTCTTTCGATTCGTAAGGTCTTAGTGAAGCAGGTTTTTCTTCTTATGTTGCTTGGCTAAATTTTAAGCGTTCGAGAGAAATGGCATCATGTGCATTATGGCCTGTAGAAGAACAATGAAGAGAAGCTTGCAGGTCGTCCGGGCAGCCTTTTTTTTTTTTTTTTGGAGTAATATGCATTTAACATGATAAATGTTCTTGTGTCGAAGGAAGTGGCCGGGATTTATCTTCGGAAGCGAGTCTGTGTGTGGCTTGCTTCCAATTGTATATCGGAAATAGATGGTTATTTGCTGGGATTATTAATAGTCTGCAGTGTGAGCTTGATGGATTTTTAACTCTTTGTAAGTTTTTCGCAATGCACGACTCACTAGACATAACATGAACGATCGAATCTGGGGGATAAAGTGAAGGTCGTGGAATATATTAAATTGCTGGACGATGGGGGATGTCTGTGCGCGCTACCTCTTTTGGAGTTGGTCTGGAAGAAAATCAAGGACCAATAAGTGTTCCGTCTTTCCTTGTAAGGTCCGGAACACTAAAAACATGGCTGGAGTCGATAAAATCCTCGAAATTACCTTAAAAGAGACAAAGACTGATTCTCTTAAAAACCATCCCAGGATACTTCGTGGAAGACTATCAAAGGATACAACGACCTGATGAGATTGTAAAAATCTATCAAAAAAGCCTTCAGCACCGCAAACGGCAGAGATATTCTGGGATTTTTTAGCCCCCAAAAGGGCACCAGACTACCTGAAATCTAGTCCACGATAATGAGCTACAATACCGACAATGGAACGAGGCAGTAGAACGTCATAGGCGGTGTTCCTCAGGGATCCGTACTAGAACCGCTGAACATAATGTATGACGACGTCCTTAGTCTTCTTGGCTTCGCCGATGACATTAAAATCGTTGAAGTGACCAAAACTTCTTTAAGAGTTGAAGCTCGACTGGAATAAAGCTTCCGGTTTGGTAATAGGCTATAAATAGCAGGACGATAGACAGAAGTAATGCTATTGTGTCAATACTAGAGTTAAAGCACCTTGGCCTGACCTTACCATAGATTCAAGGCGAGTATTTAACCAGCATCTGAGATGGCAGCAAGAATGACAGTTGCCCTGGAGAGAATAATGCTAAATATGGGCGGACCAAAGCAGGAGAATGATAGGTACAGTTATGTAAGTGGGCTGACACGAAGAGATTCGTCCTGCCACACTAAGGAGCACTTTCGTTACTGTATAGACGGAAAAGATTTTATAAAGCCCCGCATCGTTTCTTCGGTGCGCCGAGAAGCGCCTCGTATTTCCAAGAATCTTATTCTTACAGTTTTGAAGATCAGTGGCACAGAAAGTGCGTGGTGTCCTCAGTTAGTTCCTTCACGTGGTGTCGTAGACTATTGTCCCTACTTACGAGAATGAAAAGGGAGCAAGGCCTGTCTTTCAAACTCATTCTCTCGTTCTTAACTTTGTTGAAGGACAGCTTCCTTGTGGCTGTGCAAGTTTCGAAGCAGGTCGATTTAGTGTTCGCCTTTCTAATAGCTTCATCCCCTGCATCCAGTTTGGGTGTGCAGGCCAGGATACACACAGTGGGTTCAGTTTTATTTCTAGTACGGCTGTTGAACTGATTCTTGCTATCTCGTCGATCTTCTAGCAGCATACAATGCCTCCTTGCGATACCTTGTGCGTTGTTTTTAAAAACCTTGACACAAGCTTCGATTTGACTTTCATGGCATTAAATGGCATTGACGCAGCTGCTTCTGGGCTGCTGTACTACTTTATTAGTATCCCGCTGGTTAAGTGCCCCTAGAGGGATATTTTTCTAGCTTTAGACTATATGCCTTTCTTCGAATATGGTAACAATCAAGCTAATGAGACTGTTTTCCGATGCCTAGGCTTACAAGAATTCTTTTAACGTGCTCTTTGTTAATATGTGCTGGAGTTTTAAAGGATGAAAGTGATCCTTGAGTCCACTTTGATATATCTGCAGAGGGAAACGATTCTATGTGTATTGCGTGGCACGGTCGTACACTCTTATAAGTGCATTTTAATCAGGAATTATAGTGACTCTGAACAGGATTGGGTCTAGTTTCCATCGGGGTTCTTTAGAGATCCCAGAACTTTAAATTCTTCGACCATATAAAGCAGTAATATCAATAAGTGTACTACCTCTTGTGGTAGCCAATTGACTTAACTTAACCAAAACAAAAAAAAGGCAAACTAAGCCTGTTAGTCCCCTTCGGTGCTAGCATCTTAGTACCTAAATTAACTCCCGTAAATTGTTAATCCTTTTAGCAATACAGACAAACTTATCCAAATCAATATTTCATTTAAAGTTTCTCTCAAACGAAGGTAACCATTTCTCCTGGGAAAACATGAACTTAAATCATAACATCTAAAGAATTGACATAGTCCTCCTGGGGCCACACAAATTCTCATCAAATTTACTTTTAAGAGTAACCCCTTTGCTGTATGACAAAAAAACCTCTTAAGCAACCATCTCTCTAAAGACTTCATTACATTGCCATCAAAAATCCCAGCAGTACCATAGCATGCCAGTTGCTTCCATCCAACTTCTGAAATAAAATGAACATTTTCGTTATAAGTATTCCTTTCTCCCGAAAACGACGAAAGTCCTTTTCTGGCAAACTAAAAAGAGCTACAGAACAGAACATAAAACTTGCATTTATCTTCATAACCGAAATTCCATGGGAGTGAGATTTGAACAAGCAAAAACAAAAAAAAAAAAAATCACTCTCAATTTCTTCGTGCTGACTCTGAAACTGAATTTGGGTTTGAATTCCCCAAAGGCGACGGTTACACAAAATTGCATGATTGTGTGCAGAAAAGTCAATTTTTTTTTTGTTTTTTGTTTTTAACGTTTCGTAGCGTAGTTAGCGCTATTCGAACATCGTTAGGGATGCCAAGGATATTAAATTTAAATTAACGAGCTACGAGGCAAAATTAAAAATCTGATTTTAATCCTTCTTACATGGGTGCCGAGAGAAGGGATAACCTTTATAGAAATGCAGGTGATGGTATGTATGTAGATAATTATGGATCTCACATTCGAGACTTGTTAAAATGAAAATTAAAGACGCGAAGGAAGTTTTTATACTCATTGGACTTGAAGAGTGTCTGCTAAATGATTTCTTGTCCTTTTGACCTTACAAACCTCGACAGTTTCCACGAAGGAGATCTGATTATGTTTTCTTAAGGTGAGGCCAGACCGAGCAAGCACTAAGGAAATGTTTCTCAAGCTTCACGTGCAGAAAACTCAGGGCAAGAGCAGATGTCCAATTCTGATAGTGCTTGTGTATCTGTCGGTCTGAGTTTAGGGTCAAGGGTCTTTGCTGGAAAGAATTTGAGATAATTATTCAAATTGACATAGAGGGAGCTTTTGACAACACTTTTGACATTGACTACATGTGCCAGGAACCATGGTGTGGATGAAACATTCTGGTATTCTGGAAAAAACCAATGATCCAAAGAACCTTGCTGAATTAGTTGACACAGAGTTTGGCCAATATCTGCTGTGTGGGGGTAAATAGAGGAGAACATAGGGAGATTTTCTATCTCTCCTTTTTGACTCTCTCATGGTAACTCAAAATACTCTTTGGTATAAGCAGCACTAAAGCTTTGATGATATTGCGGGACACCTATCCTATGACTATGTATGTATATACCGTCTGATGGTATGACACCGAGGCTATGGCTGCGGTCCTGGTATTCAGGACTGGCTTCGGAAAGAGTCTAAACCAAGTTGCCAAAGATATATAGCCAGTTTAATCAGCAAATATACCAATACCAAATGTGGTGCTAAATGACTTCCCTTCGGTATTCCATCAGCAATCAGCTTGTAACAATTTGTTTCCAAAGAGTCTGTTCGCGAGTTATGATACTTAAATATTGTTACGTTTTTGAGGGCTGAGGTGATACTCAGTGAAAGGATGACAAGAAGAACTTCGGTAAAAATAAGAAAAATAAGAAATAAAACACGTGGACAACAAGACAACTATATTAGGCAAGAGTGGAAATCAGAATGAATGATGCCCAGCTAAGACGATCATCTGTCACACTGACAACTGTGGTGCCAAGTTGCGTTCGCGAATGCGTAACAATATCATTGAAGTGGTAAGACTTGTCCCAATTTGTACTTCAAGCCTTCGTGCCATACCTCGTCAAAGGCTGGAGAGACGTCAAGAAATAAGCTTGAATAACTTTTTTCATCATTGATGATCAGGACTCTGATGTTTCCTTCTATAACTGCCCGCAACCGGCTGAGTTATGTATATTCTTTCGATGTCTTTGAACTTAGCCTGGAAAGTGAGATTGGTCTATATATCTGGCTTAAGGATTAATCACAAGTTTTTCACCCAAAATTGTATCACATCCTTGTAAACTAATCTTCTTTGGGCAAGATATACTATATGGAGGTACCATGAATTTAACCATCCCCATACCTACTACATTGCTCCTGTCGCTCTTGGACTCTTCCTTCTCTGCTACCACTGAAGCTGAAGCTGATATTATGAACTAGGTATATAAGCAGTAAAACTTCAATGCTTAACTCCTCCATCAGATGCGTATTTTACGCATATTCAAGGACCTTCGCGAAATTGGTAGGTTGGTTGGAAGTGGCTGTCAGCTTAGAAGCACCAATTTGTCCATTGTGTTACCACGGAGTATAGTTCCCAACTCTCCAATACTCGTTAGAACCATTTTGAGCTTCTTATGAAGCCTAAGAGACTTTTTATGTCTATACTATTTAGATCTTCTAAGTCGTTATGGTATAAAGCTCCTTAGTGAAGCAACCTTCTACGGGAGTGAGCTGGGCAGACACAAAGAAGATGAGGAATAGTTTCCTCCTCTTGTTCATCTCTTCAGCTTTTGCAAAAGTCGTTTGCGAAAAGGCACAGCTTTCTTGCGTGTTTGCCTTTTAGACAGTGTCCTGTGATGACACCTTTGTATTGTGGTGCCGATATGAAACCTGTTGAGAGAGATCAAAGTCTTAGAACGTTTAAAATCCAGCTTAGGCCAAAATTGTTTAGTCGTCAGACATGTTACACCACTTGTCCACCTATGGTTCCTTTTCTGGTAAAATGGGTAAGGTTGTTCCTATTCTGGCGGGTTCATCGGCCTTATGTACAGTTCCCTGGAATATCCCTATGTCCCGGCACCCAACACAGGTGAATATTTAACTGCTCTGCTATCTCTGTATGATCTGCATGCCGAGACGCGGAGTCAAATAATCGTGTTGGTGTGGACTCTCTCATATGCCGCTGTAAAATTTGAGTGACAGCAATGGCCTAGAATCATCGCCGTCGCGGTGTTAGCGATTAAATCGCGTTGGTTTGGGGAGGCCTTAAGATTTAGTCTTTCCGAGAAGACATCGCCCCCCACTCCATTTTTAGTCTTTGAGCCGTCAGTATAGAAGTGTATCGCCTTATCTTCTATAAAACCATTCTCCAGTCTGATCTGGATCTTGTCAAAGTTTAGGCATGGGATGGTGTATTCAGTATTTTCTGGGGAGGTTCTGCAAATTGCATCTTTTAAAATTCTTACTCCTGATGTGCATTTTGAACTGCTTTGTTCTAACGGCTCATGGCCTCATGGAACTATCGTTCTCGAGTGGTTCACCACCGAGGACATCGTTTCCTGCATCCGTTATGAATCCAAAAAAAAAACGATTAGATTTTCAATCAAATAACCCCAATTTATTTGTAAATACTACTCAGTGCCTTTGTGTGTATTACCAGAACGTTTGTGGTTTGCTAACCTAGACCTCAGCTTAATGAAACCAGTCTTACTTCTGATTTGCCTAACAACAAATTATTGACTTCTGAATTTAACGTTTTTCGAGATGACGGTATTGAGAAAGAGGTTGACTCGACGGGTCGAGGTGTTCTTGTGGCAATTCAGAACCGTTTTAACTGTACACTTATAAAAACTTCTAAATCTTCGAATTCCGAGTAAATTTGTGTATCAATAGCCTTTTCAAATTACAGCATTTATATCTTCTGTTGCTATATTCGGCCATCGAAATCGCTTCAAAATGATCAGCAAGTAGTATACATCTTTGATTCTCTGTTCAATATTGTTGATCCTTGCGACAACATTTTAATATATTCTCCTACCAAGTATCTGAACCAAGCCTAGCTTAATTTTCCCACAAGAAATTTTGTGCTCAAACCTCTTTAACTTCCATAGATATCACTATGGCACTAGATTGAAAAGCTAAAAAATTAATACTCTGCTGGCTCAGATGGCCTTCTTGCCGTACTGTTAAAAAAAATGTGTATATTATTTGGCTCAGCCCCTTGTGGAGATTTTTCGACTTCCCTCTAGAAAACTTCTTTCCTACAGTTTGGAGAAGTTGCTTTGTAATTGCTTTACACAAAAAAGGTCCAAAAACTAAAATTTCAAATTATCGACCGATATCCAGACTCTCTTGTTGTCTTAAGCTATTTGAAAGTATTATCTATGATACGATGTTTTTCCATTTCCGTCCACCAACATGGATTCCTAAAGGGAAGGTCAACAACGACTAACTTGACAGAATTCGTATTCAAAACACTCTGTGCTTTGGAAGATGGCAAATCAATCATTTTGTAGCCACATCTGGAGTCCCTCAAGGCAGCCATCTGGGTCCGCTGATTTTCATTCTCTCAATTAATGACGTGGATAACATCATAAAATATTCTGGTCTATCAGTATATGCGGACGAAATGAAAATCTTTTAGTCCATTACTACCCCTTCTGACTCTCTTGCACACCAAAATGATTTAAATAGTTAATAGACTTGGTGTAGAAAAAATTTTCTTGAGCTAAATGTTAGCAAATGCCAAGCTATAACTTACACTCGTAAGAGCCTTCCGCCATCCCCTCGGACTTATTTAATTGGATATGAGCCTGTTCTGCGTGACTTAGGTGTCATTTGTGATGGGGAACTTAATTTTTGGTCACACTTCGATAGCATGATTAGCAGAACTAATTCTGCACTCGGTTTCGTGAGACGTTGGTCTAAAGAATTGTCGAACCGTTACGGAAAGAAATCCCTTTATATTACGTTTTTTAGACCAATTTTTGAATATACGGGTCAAGTCTGGTCTCCTTATCAAGATATACATTTGTATAGAATTGAATGTGTCCAACGGAGGTTTCTTCTTTTTGCTTTACGCGGACTTCCTTGGACCGACTTAAATAACCTACCCCTTATGAGCATCCGTTGAAATTGCTTACAATCGCTTGAAAAGCGCAGGAAAGTTGCCGATGTACTTTTTATACCTACATCAGTTAATAACAGGCAACATTGATTGTAGTAGATTATGAACAGAACGAGCCTATGTCGCGAATGGTGAATGAAAACCTAGACAGCTAAGTGCATAGATAAATAAATGAACTACATGTTGTGCAGTGTAGTTCCATTGAAACAGAATAAGATACATTTACAGCTCATCGAACGAACCAATATTCACAAATTTTAACATTTCATTCACAGCATCTCATCTTATCGCAACAATCTGCGAATTCGCAGAATTAAATGTGCTAAAAATTGTTTGTTCGCAGTTCGTCCATTCGCTGAGCTGTGAATATACCCTTAGATAAATAGTTTTACTTACGTGCCGAATCAATATTTGTACCACCATTTCTCTAAAAAGGAGTTCAATGCTCCAACATAGAACAGCGAAACTTTTCTCTGTTCCACTTTTAAACACGTTTCCTCTTAGAAACTACACAACGATTGAAAACTTTTACAACTCTTACAAACACCACACCACCCATAATGCCTTCAAAGGATAATCTGATTATCTAATCGTGTCTTTGTCGTCATTGTCTTTGGACTCAACTCAAGACAACAACTTGTAATTGGATTCAAAGAATCTGACAACCTGCAAACATGCATATAGTATAGAGTGTTTGCAATAGAAGAAGTTTTGTTTATGGCATACACGATTGTATGTGCTTGTTTAGAACAAAAGAGTAAAGGATTCTATATCTTAGTGTCCCTCCTTGTTTTAGGCAGGCGACTTTTCACAAAAGGATACTTTGGTAGAAGTTTTTGTTTCGAGAAAATAAATGCACAACAATATTTGTAGACATGAAATTGAAAGTGGACAATGATGATCTTAAAAACTTTAGTGTACAATTGGGACATGTATGCTCTTTACTGATTTGCTGTGGAAATTATGTCGGAAACAATGTGACATAAAATGTACGAACAAACAACTGGAAACTTCAGAATGACGTGGGTGGAGACTTTTCATAAACCGGGATTTACTATGAATTTTAAATAATGTTTATCATGTCTTTGTTGAAAATAGTTGGCAAGGACCTTCATTATGACCAATAGATGCAAAGGAATTAGGAGCAACACTTCCTAGAAAAATTGTTGTTATCATAAGACCGGCTCCAGCCAGAGTACCACCTCCAGAAGCCTAATTACCTACTAATGATTCAAAGCCAACAAATGAGCCTCGGGATAGGTGGACCAGCACAACAGCGACCGGATTTGAAAAGGCAAACGAGATTTGGAACATGGAATGTAAAAACTATTGTAGGAAAAGAGGAAGAGCTGGTGAACGAGAAAAGAGGTCCATGGCTTAGATATTTTGGGACTAAGTTAAACTAAGAAAAAAGAGCAGCGGTGCCCGGGTCTACAAAATGTATTCAGGTGTGGGAGACTATAGTGACAAGAACTAGAAGCCAAGGTAAAAGGGTGGTTTCCAGTTGATTGTATGATAATAGTGTTACAATTGGATTGGAGATAAAAGTCTCTCTCATCTAAGTCTACACACCATTGAAGGACAGCACGGTAGGAGTTTAGAATGAGTTTTTAACGCTAATCTGCTGAACACAGTTGACAAGGAAGGATAGCAGCCGTTGCAGGGAATCTAAATGAGAGAACTGGTCAAGACAGAAGAGTTGCACACGAGGAAGGACATAATAATGTGAGGCGTGACAAACGTCAGTACCTACACTGTACCACATACACAGCACAACGGTAAGACGGAGATAGTACTCATCAGTAGCAGACGGGTTATGGAGACGAGGCGATATTGAGTTACCACGAAGAATAAACCTGAAAGATTAGCAAGATAGATGGAACTCTTCTGAACTTCTATCTGACGCAGATGCTTACTGGTCATGGATGTTTCAGAGCAAAGCCTCCAAAGATTTAGGCATGCAGGCAGCCCTTATTGTCCAACGTGTACAGAAGCAATGGAAAACGCGGAGCATATAATGTTACACTGCCCACGATATCGTGAATGTGGTAACCTGTTGGCGAACAATTTTCTACGTTGAACAGGCAGGCTTCCGTGCTGTATCTTTCAACATTAACTGCATAAGGTCTTCGCTATATCCGCTGTTTATCGACTTTGAAAAGGCTTTTTACGTAAAAGAGTCACGTCTTACACAATGGTAAAGAGTCGAAGGTCCAAAATGGAGTACGTCAAGGGTACATTCTGTCATTGGTGGTTATCTGCGATGGGGTTCATTGGACTGTGATATGTACCTTACCTTAAACATCTAAACTACTCTTATGATGGTTGTCTTCTTGCACATCAGACCTTCACTTGATGACTCACAATCTAGAAGCTGAGGCATATAAAAGCGGGAGCTTAAAATAAGCACAGTCAAAACGAAAGCTCTCAGAACACCCGCGCAAAAATGTAACATTCCCAGACAGGAAGTGCACATAGTTGTCTCAACTAACAGCGGTAGCATCGGACTGTATGTGTGTGTGTTAGGGGCTTATATGGATCCACTTCATACATGAACATTTTCGAGGTAGCATGCAAGTAATTTTTATATAAACGTAATTAGCCTTTGATTTAAAGTCCTACAAAGCCTATAAAGTGTACATGTGCAAATGTGCTTCTACAAATATAAAAATACATATTATGTATACGTGCCTCCTCAAAATATCTGCTGATAAATCGATTCCAATAAAAATAAATGTTAGCTAAGCAACCTGCCATCAACTGCTCATCTCATTAGCAATTCAAAAAGGCAGAAACCAATAACGCATAATCCCAATCAGGATGTGTTAGTCCTAATATCACAATATCTCATAGCAGTAAACCCATACAAATAACTTGCTTAATTACGCAGTTCATTTTGAGTATGCCAAATGGCATACCGTCATTCTTTCTGCCATTAAACAAGATATCCTGTCATCACCAAGCGAAATCAATATCCTTCTTCCACTCATGCACACAACTGTACCTAATTATTATCTTCGGACCTCAATTATGCATTCTACTGGATAGCATTAACCTTATTAGCTACGTCGAAATAATAATAAAAAAATAAATAAAAATCCGAGAAACCACAGGAATCCATAATACATTGCATTATAGCATCCTAATTATTTGTCACCATTTGCTCACTTATGTGACACTGAAGGCAACACGCACAAGCACATTCTACGAATGGCTCATCATCACGTTAATTTCCACACCGATAGAGAGTCTTGACAGGATGGCGAATGAGCCTTTGTGTAATATCCTGACATCGTTAGAATTTCTTTGTGGAGGCGCCTGTAATAGAATGGCAGGATGTCAATTAGGAATGGCTTCGTCCACACACACACACACAGGCACTTATAGATACGTGAGTTAGAAGTATCCAATTTTCACCTACTTGAGGGAATCTATTTTCATTATCAACTTTCTCTAGGGGGATAGAAGAAAGGATATCACGAAAATCGAAAATAGAAAGCGCTACGTGATAAAAATCTAAAAAAAAAAAAAACAGAGAAGAAGATGAAACGCGTTCTCTCAATCTTTGTTAATCTAAAAGCAATTGCTCCGCAGACTTTCACTGACTGTCTGCCAGCCAGCCAGTCAGCCACCCACCATGTCGAGACATTGTCTGCATCCAGCCCGTCAGTAAGGAATAACAAAACGAAAATTTATACCAGGCTTGCATAATTTAGAGTCGAGTTTTTTTTACGACTATTCAATAGATGAATGTGCAAGATGTGCTTTACAGACTTTCCCTTATTTAAAAGGAAAGGAAAGACCAAAAAACAGGTGCTGTAAAGCACACAAACAGACTGCGGTCGTCGACGGTTTAAAGTTAGAACAAATAGCAGGAGAATTCATTGAGGGTCTTTTTGCTTCCCGAAGCTTATTAGGATTCAGCTCCTTTTTTTTTTTACGTATTCCAAGCACGTGTAAAGTGTTCATCAACACGTACCTACATACCTACTATAACCAGGACGAATTGAGGGGTTGAAAAAGGAAAGCAAACTGTTCCCGTAGATACATCATATCCACTCTTAAAGTTGAATGGATGAATTTTTATTGGCCTTTAATGTGATTTCATTCACTGTACTTAGTGTTTCCTTATTAATACATAGATCCTTTGAATTATCTGCTTTCTTTTTTCCGTTTATTGTGGTCGCTGATGCTAGCAAGGAGGCCGAGGGTAGTAATAAAAGTTTTTATTTACGGAAAAAAAAAACATCCGTTGGCTAATTTTCAAAATTTCGACGTGAGAGGACAGACTAAGCAATTTTCTCAGTGTCGTCCTGTGTCCGGAGAAATTAAAATTTTTAAAGCGAAAAACTTTGAGGCTTTTATGGCCAATG
Organism: Chalcosyrphus nemorum; assembly: GCA_949716465.1. Taxonomy (NCBI): domain Eukaryota; kingdom Metazoa; phylum Arthropoda; class Insecta; order Diptera; family Syrphidae; genus Chalcosyrphus; species Chalcosyrphus nemorum. Next base: position 50,432,430 of record OX454332.1, read on the forward strand.
AAAGCAAATGACTTGGCTTTAGTTTAAGTATTTTGTAATCCGATTTCTCTCAGAGACTTGTATTGAATTGTAATCACACGACGGGAGTGATATTCAAAAGCCGATTTGACATTTATTACTTTAGGAAGGCGATCTATAGAAGAGAAATATTTCGGGAAGTGAGGGGAGATCTATCATCCCACAAAAGGCTAAATTGTGTTAAGACATTTTTTATCTTTAACCAAATAAGGGAATTCAACGAGTGTAAGTCACTTGCATAAGAACCTTCAATGATAGGTATTTAATGAGACCTAAAATGGGGTACAAAGGCTTAGTACATACACTTACTTACTTATATCCTGTATCCCCTTGTGGGTACTAGGGCCTCAACGCCCACGCGCCATCGTGTGCGATTTCTGGAAATGTGCCTCAGCTCCCCCCAACTCATTCCCAGTTGCCGTGCAACGCTTGGTTAACTATGGATCTGTCACCCTTTCGGAGATTGTGGCCAATCCACTGCCACTTTTGTCGTCGTATGGTTGTGCCTATAGGTTCATGGCCCGTTCTCTGATAAAGCTGTTCGTTAGAGATACGGTTTGGTCAGAATATCCTTAAGATGTAGCCTAAACACCTATTGAAAAACGTTTACAGCTTCCTCGTGATAGTGACGATCACTCTCCAGGTACCACATCCCTATAGCAGCACGGATTAAACGTTGGAACGGAACAGCCGTAGCTTGGTGTTTAGGCTAATTGCAGTAGTTTGCCATAGTGTGGACAGCATCCCAAACACAGATTTTGCTTTACCTATTCGACTGGCTTTATTCAGTTCGGTTCCGCCACGGGTTGAGATAATACTCCCAAGGTATTGGAAACTTTCGACACAGAAGGATCCAGATCGGAAACCTGCTTGTTCGGCATCGAGTGTATCTTCAAGCTGGTCTTTGATTCGCTCCAGCATTATTCTAGCTATTATCTTGGCCACAGAAGGCAGCAGGCAGACAGCTCTTTTCGCACTGCTTTAGATTACCTTTTTAGCTTGACGATCATTCCACTCATCCGGAAAACACTCGGCTTCCCATATTCTCCCGACAAGTGAGAGCAGTAGCTCTGCCGATGCTGTTGGCGCAGCTCGAAATAGTTCCGCAGGTATGTAGTCAAGTCCTACTGCCTTGTTGGTTTTCAGTGCTTTGATCGCAGTAGTAATCTCTTCATTACTGGGGGTTGTTGTGCGAATTCGGGAATTTCTTTCTATGGACAATTCAGTTTGACTTGGGTGCTATGCTCCTTCCATCTCTTCAGTTGATCCTCATTCGATACTAGCAATGAACCATCTAAGCCTTTCACTGAGTGTTGAGTAGAGCTTCGGTCACCTATAAGTCCTTTGGTGATTCTGCAAACGGTTCTGCTGTCACACCTCGCTGGTGCTTCTTCTGCTTGCGTGGCCAGCGCATTGATGTTATTGCGCTTGTCACGTCTCACGCTAAGCTGCACAACTCATGCGATATATGGACTCTAGCTCGATCCTCCCTGCTGCTGCAGTGGCTGCGATTCGACCTCTTAGCTGTTTTGTTCGTTGATCCTTCTCCAGGCAGTAGTACATATTTAAGTATGTATAGTATTTACTCCTTGTGCAACCCATGCTCGCGTGACACTGCGATCTAAAAGATCTGTTGTATCGAAGGGTTGGTGCTAACCAAAAAAAAGTACTACCTTTATGAAAGATAGTATTTCTGGTGGTGGAACCCTTTCGAACTACTGAAGTGAGTACCGTCTTGTGGAGAATACGTTTCCGTTGTAGTGCTGAGCAATCACACAAAATATTTTCGGATGTTTCATCATTTTCGAGATAAAACCGACAGTCTTTTGCCTGATACAGCTTCATCTTGTTAATGCTTCATCTCAGGCCACAATGGGTAGTTAGAAAGCTCGGAAGCTTGGGCTTGATCAGTTAGGTGTTATTCAAGGTGGTGTTATTTCAATATTTGTTTTTTACCTATTACGAGTTAACAATTCAACTAGCAAACATGTACAAGGTGGACTTCATGGCATATTTTTCCAGATGTTTTTTGATTGCCTTGTTACGCTCTCACTCAGTAGAAGTCAATACTGATGTCATATCTTGGAAGCTTATGCTAGTGATGTGTTTTAATACCATAGATTTGCACCGAAGGTAATGTTTAGTGTTTAGACTAGACACTCCCGAAAATAGAGAAGTCTCTGTCTAAGACCCGGCTGCATTCCATCCTCTGCGGTGCCAGGCACGCTGCTTCCAACTGAGAAGACCAAAATTATGAATATTCTTTGTAATGGCTTCGCCGGTCGTCTCGAACTTGGAACTGTGATTATAAGATAGTCTTGTCTGGAGCATTGTTGGCCTCTTTTGAACTAAATTTTTCTCCTGCATTCGCCCTCATATAAGACTTATTATACGAGGAAGTATACTTATCACCAGCACTCGGCGCCATAAAGCAAAACTCATAAGATGAGAGTTCTATAGAGCCGCACTGCTACGGTCTTAGACTCTCCCACAATACGTTGCAGAGGATCATGTATGGGACATTTGACAGGGATATGCCTCCGTAGTTCTTGTAATATATAAGACGGGGCATAAAGAGCCAATATTCCCCATCAAAATATAACATCCATATTTAGAAAGTTCATCCGCTGAAAGCCCCCTTTTTGGAGCCAAGGGTGATCACAGATACCTCTTTGCATTTAGTCCATAGATTGTCAGCGTTTGTGGTGGTTTAGTGCATTTCAGAAATTTTCTCGGCCAGATGTTCCTTGAAGAATGGCTCTGGATCCTTCTGACGTTCTAATGAGTCCAACGTTAAGCTTCTTCTTCTGGTTGACTTGCAGTTTCTTATCGTTAAACATTCAGGCTCTGAATTTAGCTGCAACAAGATGATAGTTAGAGTCGGCGCTTGTATATCCATTCAAAAACTCTTATGTTCTTTTATACATCAACATATATTAAATAGAAGTGAAAATACGGATCCTTGTATACAGATCCTTGAGGGTCATGTATTTTACACCGTACCGCTTAATAATCTCGGTAATTGTCCCAATTTGATCTCTTTGCCTAATGGTTTCATGAGATGATTCAAATCCCTCTGTACACACCTCCAATCCAACCAATTCCCTATGACTGTAGTCAATTGAAACGTATGTAACTATGTGCTAAGTCTTTCGAATCCCTTTTTAAAGGTTTAACATCTTTCGTGCTTTCATATTCTCTTTTCTATTTCACTTCAGGTGATAGATATTTTATTTTGTATCTACGAACCTTAATTAACCTACTTACCGCCACGATTTTAAACCCACAATAAAAAGGAGTAGGTAAATAAAATTACCATTGCAACTAAGAATTTGAATAGCCATTTTTCAAAGCCCTTGCTGACCCCTTGAAATAGGAGGAACATAAAAGTTCCTCCCACCAGGTTTAACCTATATTTAACCCCGCGTTGCGCGATATAAATATATTCTCTATCTCGGGATAAAATTGAAATTTATATCGAGAGTCGTTTGTTAATTTTATGAGAAAACTTGGATAAGCCGCAAAAGTTCTTGTAACTTCGCCTTTGCTCCCTTTTGTGCAGTTTATTTGTGTGCTTGCCTTTAACCGCCTAAATGTCCTTTATTACCGGAAAGTTCCTTTGTCTATGATTTAATTTATTTACAAAAAAAAAAAAAAACAGTAATATTGCGATACAAATCTCCTTGTTCTTTGACTAGGCTTTTAAGTTGGCTTTGAATTCCTTCACAAAAAAAAATGGTGAATTGCAAACGGAAGTCACTTGTGAGGGTGGAACTACCGTCCGAAGTGAGCTTTGTTTTTGAATTATGGTCATATGTGGGCAAGTTTTTTTTTTTTCTTGTTTTATAGCCATGGCCGGTTTATTTAATGGTGCAGAAAAAAATAGGAAAACGGATAATAAAGTTTATTTTAAGGATTGTCTTCAAGCTGAAAGAAATAGGACGTTGTAACAGAAAAAAGGACCTCAAATGTGTATAGAAATTCATGAAAAGTATGAAAACGACGTTATTTCTGAATAATAGTTAATGTCTAGTCTGGAGAAGTAAACTAAGTATTTATACCCTATGCTAAGGGTATATTAAGTTTGATACATAGTTTGTAACATAGAGAAATATTACAGATAGACGCAATAAAGTATATATATAAATTATCAGCATCACTAGCTGAGTCGATTGAGCTATGTCCGTCCGTCCGTCCGTATGTCACCAGTTTTTGGGCCTTAAATTTTGAGCTAGGTTGATGAAATTTTGTATACGAGGTTTTTCAAAAAGTAAGCAATACAAATGTAAACATTTTTAAAATCCGCCCACTAACATGCCCACTTTTCAAAAAAATCACTTTTCTTCACTATTTTCATATGAAACTCGAAAAAACTTACTTGAGCAAATATATAGATATATACTTAATCTACAAATCGTCTATACATTGTATATGGCCACGCCCACTTTTTAGGGCCGTTTACTTCAAAAATTCATTTTCGAGTAAAAATATTAGTTTATAGGGCAAAATAGAAAATTTTGTGAATACATTTTCCACCGCCCACTGACACGACCAAATAAGATAGGGATAGGGTATCATACGATCCGCTCCGGGCGGATTGTAGCATTTTTTCACTGGTTTTCAATATAGTCGATCTGCAAAGCGGGAAAGCGAAAGCGCTTTTCTGCAAATCGTTCTTAATCTTTCTTTCATCGACCACCCGGTCACTTAGCAAAACTAGATTCTGAGTTACAAACACTCAATACTAGAAAAATAAGGTACACGACTGGTTCATAAATATATCTATATATCTACGTTTTGTAGATACTCATGAATGAACGACCTTAATGTGTAATACTTTGTTAAGTTGGCTATAAATAAAATACCGTTATTACCAATGTCTTCCAAAAACGTTGTATACCATTTTATAGCACATAACACAAAAATTAGTTCAAATGTCAAATTTACATGAAATCGTTGAAGTCGTTTACGGGAAAAGGGACATCTTACTAATTTGGATGAAAGCAAAGTACCATTATTAACAATTTTGGCCAAAAATTTAGTACGCTGTCATATAGGAAATTTATACGCACTTTTGTGGTCATCTTATTGGACGTGGCTGTACTAGACTCAGTGTATAAGGAAACGAAATTGTTGTAGATATTTTCGCGCATATCGGATTTTTGGAAAAAAAAAATTTTAAGTAAAGTACTGTTGTCAACAATTTTGGTAAGACATTTTTTATGTCACCTGATTGGAATTTCCCAATCTAAATCAAATAATTTTTCGAAAAAACTGGCTTTTTGTAAAATTAGTCTTAAGTAAAGTGCTGTCAATATAAGGGCTAAAATAAAAATTTCAATTTCGCCCAAAGTGATGAAAAGTTTGATCAAATCCGCCCACCTCTTTAGGCTGTAGTTTCGTGCACACACAGGCAGATAGACAGCACCAATTTTTCGAACTTCCCTATAATGGTAATGTCCAAATGCATCAAAATCTCGAGACTGAAAATCTGCACAGATCCAATACTTGCCCTTTATTATAGCTGCAAGTAAAAACATAATGGATTCAATGATCCAAATCCTTCTCTACTTTAGAGCAGTACTAATATCAAAAGAGTGGCTCAACACACTCGACCTGCTTGTGGTTTAAGGCAGGTCTCAATCTGAGAGCACTGCGCATTTCATCATGGGTAGTAAGCTACTTTCTGCCCATAAAGGTCCAATGTGGCTTTAGCATATCAACGATGACTTGCTTGTATTCGTTCTTTCGAAGAGTATGCTTTTCGAATTTGTAGTCAGTTGCTTGACTTTACGATCGAACTCCGGATATTGTTGCACTTCCGAGATTGTTTGATATCTTTCGGCCGTTCCTGCTTGGTACTCCCTTCCCGGTCTTCTTTACTTGTACCGCTGCAGTTCCATTAAAGTATCTTCTGCCACCTTCTTCCAATCAACATAATAATCATCGTTTGACGAGCTACTTTTTAGACGCAAATGGTAGACAATGGGGTGTTCACAGCTACTTCAACTGACTGAGACTATTGGTCTTCTTTTCTGAATGCTTTGGGTCCTTCTAGCTTAGATGTCCAACGTGAAGTATCTTCTTCTGGGCGGCTTACAGCTCCTCTTCGTCAAACTCTCAGACTCTGATTTCACCTACAAAAAGAAAATAGTCCGACCAATAAATTTGACTTTGACGCACATAAACAAGATGTTGGGTTTGGATACGTGTCCTGTGTCGCATTATCCAGAATTTCTTGTCGATTTTTGTAAACACATACATAGTCACAAAAGACGCCTCTGCATATGTATAAATCGAATACAAAATATCTACTGTATAACTAGTTCCTTAAGGTATAATTTTTGTTATTGTGCATTCGGTAGGAGATATCCACTGGCTTAAGGAAGATCCCAAGAACATTTAAATTCAACAACTAGCTGAGCTCGAAAATGTCAACTGTGTCAAATTTCCTTGCTCATAAATGTCACGCTATAACTGCCTACCACAAATAGACTCCCAAAAAAAAAGAAAAAAGGACACTCACTTTCCCCCGCGTATTTCAATCAGAAGCTCATTCTATATGTATGTAAATTTTGTCATTCTCGTGGGAGCCCTTCTCACACGAATTCATTTCAAGGGTTGATGGGTGTGGAAGTCTCATTCAACCCTCTGTCTGTTGAATGTGGCATTTTGAATTCATAAGATTACAACTGAACCGAATACAAACACAAAAGGACAGCTTAAGGTATCCTTTACCCTCCTCAAATCATCAGCATTAAGGATCAAACTCATAATGAAATTCAATAAACCATATGCGAATGGGTATGGCCGTACTGTCCGCGTGCAACATCATACATATGTGTAATCCTTAATTTTTATGAGGACTCAATTACGTTTTCACCCAGGATATCCAACGAAAATAAAAATCCGAGATCAACGTGTATGACGACGACGTACTTCAAAGGACCCATTCACAGCATGATGGCTTAATTAAAGTGGAAAACATGCCAGGATACGGAAATGAGGAGTGCCACAAAGTGAATGAGTGTGAGAAAACGCTGGGGATGTATGCCAAAAACCGAGACCAAAATTATATGATGATTATAATTAGGGTTGCATTCAGGCTGTGAGTGTTGTCGCCATACATATATTGCGATGAGCACGAAGGATAATCATAATATTTGCTCACCAGCTCTCTGTTATCTGATGGCAACCGAGCGAATGTTTCAATTAAAGTGTCATTTCACAATCGGATTAATTTAAGAGAGCGAATGGCGGTTCGGCGGTGGCGAGCGTTGGCTAATGCGTTACTCAAGCGAAAAGCGATTATAGCCAATTATTTGTTGTACATAAGTTCGTGAAAAGATAGAGATTATGAGTTGGTCTTCAGGGAGATTAAAATGTGTTTTTTTTTTTTTTTTTTATAGGGGAAAGCGGGAATTAGCTATAATATGGTCACGAATCTCGCAAAGGATATGTATGTATCCGCAGGACTTTTGATTTACCACTGGTTGGAAACGGTGCTCTTAGAGTCTAAGTCTTCTTCTTTAGTTTTCTTCTGCTTGACATTCACTTCGCAACTTGACAACTAAGATTACACTGAGACTAAGGGAGGCCGCACTATGGACTGCCAAGACCTACGAGCCGATGAGATGGCATATATCGAGCCTCCAGATGAGAACGGACTATACCATACTGTGTTTAAACTGTGAGTGGAGATTCTCTATCAGAATTCAGGGAGCAGGGACTAATAGAGCATTTCCTGTTGCTAAGGCCGCATTTGACACATCGCTAATCAACAACACAAACAGTTTTTGTGATAGTATGCAGCCTTGCAGAGCCTTAATTTGGACATCGAATTCTACAGACCGCCATCCACTGTGTGACATGTGGACCCATCACATGTAGCCTTGATGATTGCTATTCAGGAATCAGGATTGCATCTCCTACCGCCAAATAAATTCCCCATTGACACAACGCCTTTTCAAAATCGATGAACAGCAGTTTAGCTGTTGAATCCTAGAAATTAAGTTCCCAAGTCTCTCTATTCAGTCGTAGAGGACTAAGCCAACTGAAAATCTTTGTTGGCAAGGACATCCATTTACTTAGCTTAACATAGACATTAGGTTAGGTTAGGTAGTTGGGTGCCTTGTGACCAGAAGGTCACTGCTCAATTAGACCCACAATTCGGGTCCATTGTGCCCAATCTTTTAACCCTGGGAACGCTGTAATAAGGTCCGCTGTTAGAACCACCCAGATAGTAATATAAATCTCAGGAGGTCCACCAGCTCAACATTGCCTAAGTCCTCCAGGTCCGAGAGGAAATGACTGCCAAGAGTTCTCTTTCTTCTAACAGATAGGCCAGGACAGTCACACAGCAGGTGACGATTCAGATTCAATTCAATTTCTTCTTCGTCTCTACAGGTTCTACAATAGTCATTATGCAGCACACCGAGTCTCTCTGCATGAAGGCCAATGACAGAATGGCCGGTAATTACGACAGAAATGACCCGTGCGTTATGAGTTTAACCAGAGTTGATGATCTCTTCTTGCTAAAGGCCGGCCATAGAGCTCTACCTTAGCTACTAAACGTGTACAGATTTCCGTTCTTTACGATGTCAGAACATACTTCCTTCACTTATGTATGTATACGTACCTATAACACATTTGCATTCGTAACGAAATTTTCCAAAAACTACATCTGTAGCGCCCCAAAACGATTTGTCAAACCGTCCTGTCATCGATTCTTTTTTATTCGTTTCTCGTTTTGTCCACTCATCACAACCGAAAGAGACATTTCGGCACATATCAGATGATTTATGACTCACTTTGTCCTTCCTGAGCGGCTGGTTAAAGGATTCATAAAAATTGGAAAAATCGATAAGCGGATATGAAAGCACGGCGACGCCACACAAGAATACCGCTCCAATGGTCCATGTCGCATGATTCGTCAAAAGAAAGCCCCTTTTTCGTCGATGACAAATTGCATCTCATAACTGCACATATCCTCATTCTGTCAGCATCTCTCTCGAATGTTTCACTGTCATCCGATTGACAATGAGAATTCTTTTCGAATCGAAAATCGTTTCTTTTTGTCAACATTAATGTTTAATGTCCTGTATCCTTGTATCTATATGTGTGTATAACATATTTATGCCCTCGACACGTGTCGGTGTTGTTGCATGATAAGGACTTTCACACAGCAGCAATCAGTCATCTTTAATGGAAGAGCTTCATTGATTTTTTTTCTTCTCTTGTACCGCCCACTGCATAGCCCCTCCACGCCTACACAAGTACCGCAAGCATACATACAGCTTTGATTTTAAGGACATTGTTCTAAAAGTGGACATGAAATGAGGAAATCGTGTAGCCATAAAAGTATACATTTCACGATGGGTGTCCTTTATTTATTACCAGATATCTGTTGATATCCTTAATAAAAATGTATGTCCTTCGAAGGGCTTCAAACTAATTGATTTGAAATCATTGTGAACCCTTATTAGTTTCGGTCTGCTTAACCCCATCACTCACCAAAGCGATGAAGCTGCAACAACAACAGACAAAAAATAAGAGGAAACAATTAATTTTTGTCCAAGGACTAGGTTGTTTTCGTATCATTGGAGTCCTCCTGCCTATCAAAATGATCTACTTTGATGCCAGCACATACATATGTATAGTTGAAGGCGCAAAATTTATTCTTGTGCTCAATTAAAACAAGGACTCTTTTAGTGGTCAACAATTTCCCCAACCAACCACCATCATCGTTCAAATTGGAAATGTATGTTCCCCATTTCCTCAGAATCCCTCCTCAGGGCTGGACTAATTGAGTTTTTGGACTCGTCCTAGAAACTTTTGTTATAAATTCTTTCTCTTCCCGAACAAGGATTTATGTGTGCATCCTTAAGTGTATATTGATATTGACAGAGCACTTAAATTCGAATTTTTATTATCGTCTTCCTGAAATCTGTATATGTATGTTTGGCTGACTCTGGGGTATCTTATGCTCCACATGAGCGATGGTCGTTTGCCACATTTATGGTTTCTCTATTTGGTCCTTGTCTCTTTGCATCTCCAGTTTTATTAAGATTTCTTCTACAAACTGAATTGTTTATCCCCTGAAACAAAATAAACACGAAAACTTGGGACAAAGTGTTGCTGCTAATGGAGAAAACGATTCTTGGGCGGATGGTGCCAATGAAAGGACCATTTGCAATCAGGAAAGCCGAAGAGGACGACTACAAGTATGACTCACAATAATTGAATTGCTAAAAGGAGAACAATGAATAGACGATGACTGTGGATTGGATGGAATGAGATTTATTACAGTGCGCAGGAAGAAAAGTGTAAAGACCGACATAATAGAGTGTGAGAATGGATGGAAAATTTATTTGTTTTTGGGGATACAGTCATATATTATTCAGCAGGGGGTGTTGATGGTGATAGTAATAACTGTCTCGAAGTCGTTATAATTTCATTATGAGAGAACTTTTCTTTTGTTCATCGGCGATTGACTAGATTGAGTTTTTGTGTTTTGTGTATACCTATAACTTTTCGATGGATATTTGATAAAAATATTAGTTTACCATTATTCGATGACGATGCTTGGTTGTACGTCATATGCAGGGAGGAGATTTATAGCAACAAGTTTAATTGGGAAAACAAATTTAAAACTTTTTGCTATCCCGACGTTCTGTACTTAGGCAGCAACACACTTACGTAACCGATTTTTAGTGTTTCGGACTTTAAAAAGAAAGACGGGACACTCATGCCCAAAACACAATAGCGGCTCGACCTCGGCTTCGCCTGACGCCTTTGAGCTAAAACATAGGAAATCACTTCACGTTTTTCATTCGGAGAGATAAAAAGAGTACAACGTAACGCCAAGTAACAAGACCCAAACTCGAAGCAGAAGTTGAAATGAGCTACATAAATAAATAAATACGTAGTAAAGGGCAAGTTTTAGACTCGTGGAAATTTTCGATTTCGGGATTTTGATAAATTCTGATATTACCTTTATAGAGAAGTCGAAAAAAGTGGGTCTGAAAATTCTGTCTGTCTGTCTGTCAGCGAGGCTACAGCCTAAATTTTGATTAAACTTCATATCTAGGGTCTGTGTGGTAACCCCTAGAGGCAAAATTTAAATTTTGGTTCTAGCCCTAAAATTCTGTACTTTACAAATTTTTGGCCAAAAGCGTTAATAACGGTACTTTACTTATAGCCAAATTGGTAACCGATTTGCAGGAAAACTGCCATACCGATTTTGTTTAAACTTTATACTGAATCGAGTTTAGATACATGGTATAAAAATGCTTAAAAAATTTTGGCCACTTAAGGCCAATTTTGTTAAAAGCCAGTTTGTTTAAAAACGCGTCAACCGATTTCATTCAATTTCTTAGAGTGTATAAAACTGTGCTAATGCTAAAAGATGGCGTTCCAAATTTTTGGCTACAAGTGATAATAACGGTACTTTTCTTAGGGTCAAGCGGTTTTAGCCAAGTTGCTCGAAAACGGCTGTACCGATTTTGTTCAAATTTTATATTTGAGCTAGTCTAGACAAATGCCATAAAATGGCGTACTTATTAACTAGTTTTAGAAATATGGCCATTTCTCGGTTAAAACGTGAGCAAAATCTAACGAATACGTTAATATGGCATTTAATTTTATGAAGAATTTAAAAAAACAAATATTTTTTCATATAATTTTTTTTTAAACTTCATTCATTTCCAACCAACAGCTCAAGGGTGTAATTACTTACGACCCAGTTGTGCACTTTATTTTTCATTGGAGTTGAAAGTTTAAAACCGTTTACACGTAAATATATAGACAACAGGACTCATATATTGCTTAGGCCATAAGTACGACTTTTAAAATTGTTTATTATCATTAGTTTTCAATTATGTAATGCGAACAAATCGATATTGCCGAAAAAAATATGCCTGGCAGTTCTTAAATGCGAATGGTACGTAACGCAACGTAGCCGAGGTTGAGGCACTTTTGTGTTTTGGGTATCATGGATTTGATACGATGTCTCTCTGTCTGTCATAGCCCTGTAACTTTTGAACCGTTAGACATAGAGAGCTGAAACTTCGCTATGTATACATTATTTGGAAGCCCGCACAAGATGGTGGCAATTAATTTCATTTTGGGGCACATTGTATAAGGTTTATTTTTCTTTCCATCATGTGCCATATCAATTCAAAGAAAATCTTAAAAGGACTCCATATCGTTATGCAGGAAATATTTTTTTCCTGACGAAATTTATTGAACAAAAAAGCTTGACAAATATTTAAAAAATGTTGTCCCTCCTCCTAGCGGCCATAAGTGCTAAAAATATGAAAAAAATTGGGGATACATAGAATTTTGAGTAGATTGTAAAATAAATATGAAAATTTCTTTATCTTATGTAGTTTCTGAGAAATATTAAAAATATTGGTCACTGTATTTTTATCTTACAATTTTCAACCCAAGATCATTTGCTAAAAATCCAAGTTTCATCCAAATCTTAAAAGTAGTTCTCGAGTTATAGTTTTTAGAAAAACGCACACAATTCCCTTAATTCTCTTCTCTTGCTCTCTTGCTACTTCATTCATTTTTGAATTTCAAAAAATAAGTAACGTACACGAATGGATCGTACGTAATTGCTCCTCTGTTGCTATTGGAAAATAAATATGTTTTGAAATTTTTTTTTGAACTTTTGCTATTTTTTTTTTTAATTTTTAAAACTGTCTGTCTGTATAGTATTTGATAGAAATTCATGAAGTATCAACCAGAAATAGCAATTTTGGTAAAATTAGTTGTCTGTTAAACAAAAACGTGGTTTGGCATTTTATAGTATTTGCCTAAATTAACTGAAATATGAAATGTAATCAAAATCATTAAAATCATTTTCGAGAAAATTCCCTTTTTGTAAAAATAGACTTAAGTGAAGCTACTTTAATAATAGGACTAGAACAAAAAAGTCTATGTCTCCTTTAGTGAGACCATGCAGTTCCCAGATATGAAGTTTGAAGTAAATCAGTTTAGTTTAATCATACAGACAGACCGAATCGGCAGACCCAATTTTTTCGGGCTTCTCTATTATCGTAATGTCAGAATTGTTTAATATCTTGAATTCCAATTTCGTCACGAATACTATACTTGTTTGGTGCAAGTAAAAATTGACTGGATAGTATTACTAGGATATACATACGTACATTTAGTTTTATCATTTGATAGAGTTGCTCAAAACAAAAAAATGAATCCAACAAGTCTTTCTGAATACTGTACCAATTAAAGACTTCATTTTGAAATTTCTACCAATTGGCTTTAAACTTGCCAGTCACTCTTTATAGTGTTGCTATAATTTTTGGATTTTTTAGGTAATTCTTTACTAAACAGTCGATATTTTCAAAATTTATTATCGAAATAATTATACCTTTCTAAATTCAAATAATCATCATTGCGATACTGTAAGTTAAGTAAGTTGTATCTCTTTTCAATACTATTGGCAACCACTATGGATCGTGCTACGGCTAGTCACGATCAGCCGATAGCATTGTATCACGACAATTGTTTTATAATTAAACAAACTACTCTTCAAGATAGTACCCACTTCATAAAATAGCTATTTAAATTTCGTCTACCCATTCTAACTAATTGCTAGTTAGTCGAAATGTTGCCAAGTCGTCGGTCAGTCCTTTGCATAGGTAATTCATATTAAATTTGTAAAATATCCCATTTTTTCAAATATTCTTCTATTCAGGGATACTTTTAGTAGTTACTTTGCTTTCACGTGCACATGGGAGAGCCCTGCCAGATCCACCATCTGATCAGGAGGAGGAAACAACTGTCGAAGAACCTTATATTTTTGAGGATAATGAACAAAATGTTGAAACCACAAATTATAGTCCTATTGCGATTCTCAGCACAACGCTACAGCAGGTGACAGCAAATATAATAAACACTATCAGCTACCTACAAAAACTTCAACAAGCCATTTTCCTTCGAAACTTTGAAGTTATTTCCAATGCATTTGCAGCACTTCCTTCAGTGAATAACTAAATTTCAGAATATTACGTCATCTTTTCGAAATTTTTAAGACAAAAGGACATTTTTCAATTGTCATTGAATAACATGAACTTACAACCCTTTGTTTGTTAATATTGGTTTTTCTTTTTGCTGTTAAATATCAAATTTCAATCAAATAAAATACCTACCAGGAAATTCAATTCATTATCCTAGACCACAAAGCCTTACACAAACAAAAAAAAAAAAAAACGTAAAACAAATACCAACTCTATAAAAGAAGGATCAATTGTCAACTGATCCCCAGGATCAATAGCAAACGGCGGAAATTCTTTCTCTCAATTTTTTACGCAACCCTCATTTCTCTATTTAAAAAAAGGACATGGGGAATTTGACGCACATGCTCTCCCACATTGAGTTTAAGCGGCTTAAATTACCGCTTAGAAATTAATCGCTTTCGAATTTCACTCGCGGGATTGAGGGGAAGGTTGAGAGGATTTTGGTGTTTTCTCTCACGCGTTTGTAAATAGCCAGTGGTGTTTTATTTTTTTGTCCTCTTACCCTTATGGTACCTTTCAGGTTTGGAAAAAAAACTGATAAGGAGGATTAACAATTTAATTACGCTTTCAAATGAGACTTTGTCAAAAATTGCACTGCGTAATTGAGAGGCTACTCGTCCTTATTCGTTTGATGCTTGTCCCACGGGTCTGCTTTCTATTCAGATAGTTTTGTGTCGATCTATTGTAAGTACATTTATGCGTTTTCGGTATCAGTTAATGAGTGAGTGAGTATGAATCGTGTAAATGACGCGCCTCGATTGCCGAGAGCAATAATGTCAAATCCTCACATTGCGATGTCGAGTTACGCGTTGTCAATGGTTGCCATTTGATAATTGAAAAAGGTGAGCACTATATTTGAAAGCCAAGCATACTGTTGTCAATAAGCATGATTTCACAAATATTTCGATTAATTTGCAAGCTTCTACAGGACTCTCTGTACGTCAGATTCCTAAACTGATTATCACATTTATATTCTTGTCACAATCCTTGCAGAGATTTGCCTTCAAGGCAACGCCATTGTCCCTTCAAAAAGCCCTCTAATCCTATTACGTAATTTACATGATTGTTCGTCTGAAATTCCTCCATCCCCATTATATTAGAGGCTTCAAACACAATAAACAAATTTCGCATCTAATTTAAACAAACTCTTCTCTATTGTGCTTAATGCGAACCAACCACCACCCACCCTCAATGGCTGGCCATTCATCAAGAGGACGTCTCTCTTGCATCCGTGATTAACTCTTCCTCTTCTCTTTGAGCAGGATATGTGTATACATATCCGTTCAATCACAATACTAACGGATGCTGTACTACACTACAACACCATATAGGCACTCAACTCGTGCCTAGCGACATTTTATTGCATCCTGCCTGGCGGCATTTGTAACTTATGTTGCCATTCCGATCGTTTTGACAAATCACTCTCACAAACAAAACTCGCGCAATTTTATTGAAATGTTAATTAGGCAGACGTTGCAATTCAATCGCAGGATATAATGTGTACACAGGATACTGGCAAAGCAAAAAAAAAACGAATGACAGATGACACAGGGAATGAACATCGAAAAAGGGGTTTGCAACAAACGATTGCATTGTTTGCCTTAAGGATATAAAGGACTCACTTTTGTGTTAAAGCAGTAGCTCTGCCCTGTTGATGTCAAATTTAATTTAATTTTCGTGTCAGTGTCAAATGGATGAAGATGAAGGGGTGGTAAGGTTGCATATTTGTGTGAGACATAAGAGTCTGTTGAAAATATTCAAAATGCCGGAGAAAGTCAGTCTCTAATGGTTGTCATTCAATTTTACGAAAAATATGTGCGAGTGGAGTGTCCATCTTTTCAGAAAGGAATTTTTCGTCCGATTTGTGCATTTCACATTATCAGGAGTTGGCAATAGTTGCTCCCAGTACCATGTCTTGCGTTTAATTGCTAATTTAAACATTTAAATGTATACAAACAGCAGAAGAGTTTATTTCGAATATGAGTAGCTCATACATGAAACTGGAAGATGCAGACAAATGTCCACACAACAAAATTGAGTTTGGTGTTTCTTCCTATGTGCCTGAAATAAGCTTTACTAATCATGTCATCTTTATCCTCCATATTTCAGTTGAACTATAGGAAAAAAAAACAGTTTTCGCGTTACGATATCGTCAGACATTTATCGTCATATGTCACGGGAGACCAAACTATCCAAACATAAATTTAAAACAAGTGTCCTTCACAAAGAATATATTACAGAGAAGTTAAGTCTAAGGACATGTTTCATACTTCCTTGGCAATTAGTTAAAAGGTGAGGTAAATTGGGAAAATAAGGTGCTATTTGGTTCGCTGAAATGGCTAAATGTGTATTTCAGCCCAGCAAAATGGGAGTTTGATTTCAGTAAACCGTTATAAAACAACTTTTGGAAACTCTCACGACGCGTTTTTTTGTTTTTGTCAGGTGGTCAGTAACCTTGAAACAGGTGTGGCTATGTCAATTTTCATAACAGACCCCACACGATTAATAATATTACTTCCCTTAACAAGGAACCATTCAGTAAGAAGTGTTATTTGTGTGAAATTGTTGTGATATTGCATGATCTCGGTCTCATTTCGTACACATTCAGGAAATTCAGTTTGGTCACTGTCTCTCCAACTGTGTAATTATAAACGTCATCTACGGCATCAGTTTTAGAAGCAGTGGGGAAAATCCCTACATTACTTACCCATAGACGTCGTTTGACACATTCGCTCCCCCAAACACAAAATCGCATCTGTGTTTTGACATTTTAGCAAAATTAAATGGCACTTCACCCAGACAAGTGCAATTTTGAGCATAAATTGGGCCAGCTCTAGGTGCAGCCATTTTGTAGATGCAGTATGTACAGTTTGTTGTTGTTGATCGAAGAAAAAAATATTTTGTACAAAAGGAATGAAATTTATAGTTAGGTCTTGGTCACATGCTACTTCACACTTTTTTACAAAACTCCGTCTGTTTTCGAGAGGGCAGGGGGGAGTTCAAGTTGACTGCCTAATTTAGGTAGTCTATGCACTTACCTATCTCGGGCATTAACATTTTTCGATTAAATTCACAATAGCAGCAAGTAAAAATGCAAGTATACCACGCAACTTGTTCTGTATGGACGAGAAAGCATTTGACATATTGCTTTAAAAAAATCAAACAAAACGTGCAAGAAAGGATACAATGATGAGAATCGGCTTATGGAATTCCATAATTCTGGAAGATCTTCGTAGGGCTCGATGAAGAAGCGCAGTACCTTCTAATGCATATGTATCTCTTACGTAAAGTCAAAAGAAAAATTATGATGTAATGGACTAAACACCTTGCAAGATCAGTATTTTAATACTTACTTACTTAAAGGGCTCCCGACCCTTGTAGAGTCCCTGCCTGAGACATCGTTGCCTTCCATCCTCTGCGGTCCCGAGCACGCTGCCTCCAGTTGTGAAGACCAAGTTTTCTGGCATCCGCGACGTCGTCGGATCTCTACAAAGGTGTCATTTGTAGGATTAATATTTGTTCCGAGGTAGGTGAACTCCTTAACTACCTCGAAATTATAGTTATCAACAGTGACGTTCTGCCCAATGTTTTGGACAGATAAATTTTTGTTTGTTGATAACATATACTTTGTCTTGTTCTCATTTACTTCAAGACCAACTCGTTTCGCCTGCTCATCAATAGCCGTAAATGCCTCTACGACTACTTGCCGGGATCTTCCGATGATGTCAATATTGTCTGCGTATCCCAGCAGTTGGACGGATTTGTGAAAGATAGTGCCTTCCGTGTTGACACCTGGCCTGCGCACTATCTGCTCCAACACTATATTGAAGAAATCACATGACAGCGCATCTCCTTGCCTAAATCCGGTGCACGTTTGGAAGAGCTCCGAAGAGTTGTTTCCAAATTGCACAGAGCATCGCGTGTTTTCCAGCGTTACGCGACACATCTGGATAAGTTTTGTCGGTATCCCGAATTGGGCCATCGCGTGGTAGAGCTCGAGACGATGAATGCTGTCATAGGCGGCTTTAAAGTCGATGAAAAGGTGGTGGGTTTCGACTTGAAATTCGTTGGTCTTTTCCAGGATTTGTCTGAGTGGCGTCTAACGTTAAGCTTGTTTTTCTTGACGGCTCGCAGCTTCTTCTCGTTGGACAGTCGAGCTCTGAATTTCGCTGCAACAAGATAGTGGTCAGAGTCAATGTTTGCCCCTCGAAAGGTACGCACATTCAAGATGTTGGATGCGTACCTTGCGTCGATTAGCACGTGGTCGATCTGGTTGTGTGTCAAAGGAAAGCCAGGTTGCTGTGTGGATTTTTAGCCTAGGAAACCTAGTGCTACTTATCACCGTATTACGAGCTGCTGCAAAGTCGATTAGTCGAATCGTGGAGGCTGTGTTTACCGACTATCCCGCCAAAGATGTTTTCCTTACCGATTTTGGCATTGAAGTCCCCGAGTACGATTTTTACATTTTTACACTCTCTTGGCCATCTTTGAAAAGCTTATGCCACTTAAGAACTTCAGTTTATGACATGTTTTCATCATTAGCGATCAAATGATTCGTACTAGACATCATTTGATGCCGAGTTACTAGGCATGAGTCTACTCAGAACTTGAGGCGACTTATTATGTATTCTTAAGCATTATGTGGATTATGGGTATCTTAAGAAACGATAGGGCTGATGAGCTCGCTAGGAAATGGTCGACGTTACACCTATCGCAAACCCTTTCTTTTTATCTTCAGATGACTTCAAAAACTTTCAAAACTTCAATGACTGCGTAGTGACGCCAGACAAATGAGTCAGTTGATATATGTACATATGCTTTGAGTAAGTAAATATATATAGGTACAAGTGAAAATATTGCATGTGCATATGTGTCATAACAACGTCGCTGCTGGTGACCACAGACGCAACTTAAAGTGAAATATTCCCCCCATAGTATTGCTTAGTAATGTAAAAGGGGGAATACTTTTGGCTCCCGGCGAATAGAAATTGCACATGAATCAAGATAAAATTCTACCAAAATTGTTGTAGATACATGTACGTACGTACGTCAATAAAATGGTCTATAATTTAAGTCCGATCATACTGTTGAGTTGGGTCAGTTTTTAATGAGCCCGCCACAGATTGATGGTTTTTTTTAATGACTACCTTTAGTTTTTCACATTTTAAACAAATAGACATGTTTTAAAGTGTTCAATTGAAAACATATCTCTCCTGTTGACTCTTACGAAGAGTTCAATCTTCAAGTCGCTCATCTGTAATGACTTTGTCAGTAGTACCAACCAGGGTTAGACTATCTGAAGTAAGCGTTTGTCAATCTTTGCATACTATTTTGTGTTTCTGCTTGAAATGTACATAAGAAACATTATTTTAGTGTTAACACCAACAGACTAGCAAAATATTGGATGCAGCAGATTATCCAATAGTCGAAGATGTTTGGCATACCTAGTAGAAAATACTTTTACCTAAATATCTTCAACGTACATATGTTTTTGGATTCCACTTCTGATTTTTTTTATGAATCTTTTTTTCTAAAACTCAGTTTGCTTGCTATTCTAATATCCGCTTCTAAAAAAAAGTTTCTCCAACCCTGTCGCCCACATCTTGTTCCACCCGAATGCATGCATCCATGCATGCAGTGTCCCATGCTGATAGAAATTATGGAAATAATCCAACTCATCTGTCATATCAGTCAAGTCCATGCCCCTCTACCGATGATGCCGCCCGCCGCCTCCGCTGCCAACAATAAATATTCTGCTGATCGATGCTGAAAATTTGTTGCCATTTGTGGTGGCACTGACACTGGTAGACTGGAGCATCATTCAGAACTTTGTTCTGCGTTGTTAATTCTATGATGGATGGGTAAGCGAACGAATATACATACATACACATAAACATCTCTCATCGATTTATTTTCATTAAACGAGGAGTATGTACCCCCATTCCACCAGAGACTACATAGAATTGCAGTTTTCCCACACTCGCTTGCCTTGCATATCACGCGGATCATTATCTCCTGAGAACTGTAAACATGCATTCGTATATCCTTCATTTGATATCCTTAAATAACTTCTTGTTCGTTGTGGTCTATTTGCTGTATGCTTAGATTGCGGCTGCTTTAAAATTAAGTGAAAGATCAGCGGAGTTTTATTGACATCCTGAATTCTTGTGTGGGAGTTACCCTTACTCTTGGTTACCCTTCATTGTTTCAGGAACTGTTTGATGTTTGATAAAATCCTCTTTGTGATATCTTAATTAAAGAGGTATGCGTGCGTTGCTTATGGGATGGAGGTAGTTTTATATGGATTCTGCATTCTTGTAGAGATACTCGGTCACGTGTCGGTTTTGGAAGATAACCAAGTTAAAGCCCCCATAAAGATGAGAATTTTGTTATAGTTTTATGTTATCTTTGTGGGAACACACTAATGGTTTAATTAAATTTTGATTTAAATTGGATAATTAAGTAATTTTTTATGACGAAATTAATTTGATTGGGGTCTTAGGTTAAGATAGTTGACACAAAGGATAGATGACGGATCTAACTGGTATTTTATAACCTACATATGTACATATGTAAATGGGGTGACATTTTATTTGTAGTGTTAAGGGCTTTTGGTGAATAGGTTTTTAATGATTTTTCAAGTTTTAAGAGGTTTAGAGCACTATAATTAGCACACTTTATATGTCGAAACATATTTTTAAATGAGACTATCTGACACGCTCGACTTAACTCGAAAGGCATTTAGAGTATTCTATCATGAACGCGAAAAGGATACTACTACCTCTGAAATGGTGAAAAGAAGCGACATGAGCGTGTTTGAAAGTAGCCAATACTTGCCAATACCTCGGCTCTCTCTCTCTCTCTTTCTGCTTCCTGTTCCCCCAAAGTACCTACCACGATAGAGCCCCACCTTACCTTGAACTTGGTAGAACTGAGTCCAAACTTCGGATAAAAGTTGAAGATGCCATTCATGATCAGCTTTAGCGACCACACTTCGTTTTATTGAATTTCAAGAACTTTATCTTAAGTTGGTACTGCTCATGCTGACTGTATTCGTTTAAGGTCGTTTTAGGTACTTCAGTACAAAAATTTCAGAGCTGTTACAAAAGATGGAAAAGTTTCTAACAGCTACAAGTGCTGTGTAAGCTAGACCTTGGCCCTCTATGGTCTGATTACGGTTTGATATTTATTTTATAAGTGCTGTGTGCTATGTACATATGTAGATATTGTATGTAATTTTTGCACACGTAGTATTATGCCACATCTGAAGGGTAGAGGCTGACAGAAACTTTCTTATCACAAAAATACTCTCAAATGTTTGTCAGAAAATCGCAAGAGGTAGGGCCTTACAAGACTTATGATGGTATATTTTCGGAGTCAAACCTGGAACCCAGTAGTCCAATGCATTAACTACTGAGTCAAGGCACCCATCATGTAACCCGGCACTTCAATGTTCTATTCGAATTCTGAATTTTAAACCGAAAAAAAGGATTCTTGATGCAAGATATCCTTCAAACTAATTATTGACAAAAGCTATGGGTAAATTACTTAAGACCACATTTACAGCTAATTTGTAAGTTATTCGCAGACTCAGGGAGCCCTCTAAAGGGAGTACCCACCCACTTTTTCTCTTTGATTTTTTCTTGAACTCCGATTGGTGATAATTTTATCCTGCTCAGTACCTGAACATCCCAAACCACGATATCGAAAATAAACTCACACCCAGCACGCGCAAAAATGTCTGTGAATTACAACCGAATGCAAAAATCACTCATAAGTCCCCTCTAATAATTTGGAGGCGGATATGGAGATCCAAACATATATACACAATAGAGACCTGCATTAAGTGGCTTGTTTTGTGAGTCATTCGAAATATTCACTGCTTTTAAAGCCTTTACATGCATTCGAATTCATTCACAAAAAGTATTCGCTGAGCTCACTTCAGATAGCCTCACATTCATATACATCCCAAGAAATGATTATCTACACTTCGTTTCCTGGCGCTGAATTTCAAAAAATGTCAATGAATGTTTCGAGTGGTTCGTGCGATCTTCTGTATGTGTATGTATTTGTATATACTTATATCTGAAGTGCCTTTGGTGTTTGCACTTTCAACGTTCTGGGTTTTCTAACTGCTTATTATCAAACCATTCGAAGGCTCGTGAATTATTTGTACATTTCACAGTTTTTGTGAATACTCTGAATGAATGAATACTTTGAATATGAGCCTACTATGCACTCAAGCATTATTGAATACCAACACTATGATGATTCGTTTTCATTTCGTTTCGCAAATTGGACATCGTTATTATTTCGTCCATGAATCATACTCGCTCGTGCGTGAGACTGTGAAAGGCTCGCTTTTTAGCGAATGATTCACAACGGAAAATGAATAGATTCATGTAGTTCTCTGATTCATATATACATACATTATCTCTCGAAAGGTATAGACATGTGTGTAAACATTATTCAGCCAAATAGCGAACAAAAGTCTGATGCGATCCAATAGCTTCCTGTGTTTATTTTTATAGGTATCAAGTTGCCTGAGGCCTCAAAATCACTTACTCCCCGAACAATGTCTCCACTGTTTTCTATTAAATCAGAAAAAAGAAAAACAACAAAAATACATCTCTCAGGATGATGTCCGTTGTTTACACACAGCAAAGAGAGCACACAAAAAGGACACTTTATCTAAAGTAACACAAAGGACATTTTCCCTTTATTGGGGTAATTGCTTGTCAAATACACACGCCAGACAATGCCCCGAAATGGAAACTTATTACACCATCCAAGCACACAAGAGAAACACAAAAGGCTGTCCGACGCCTATATCATAAGAGGGGCGTCATCAAAACAGAACGAACAAAAAAATCGTCCTTTATTCTTTGACTATTTGTTTTTTTTTTTGCAATTCGTCTGTCCTTTTTCGTGGGTCAAAATTCACGTGACGCAAAAATTACCACCAAAAAGGCCCAAGCCAACAAGTAGTAGAAATGGTATGTATATATTCAATACAAACACACACAGCATCAGCAGGAAAACTATGAATGGAAAATGAAAGGATGTGCTAAGTAAAATGACCGAAAACAGGACCAGTAACAGTGATAAAGGAAACAGAAGAGGATGAGGGTCAGCCCAGAGGTAGACTATAGACTTTTATTGGCTTGTTTTACAATGCAATAATAAAGAAAGGTTATCCTGGTCGAATGGCCAGTCTATACGCGTGCCAGGACACCAGTAAGTACGAAAAAGGTCAACGACGACGGATCTCAACAAAAGGATGAAATATGTGCCGGCTATGACTGTATGTGCGATTGTAATATATTAAAAGCTCTTTTGTCACCTTTTTTTTTTTTCTCCTGGTGTGGAATGTTAATTATCCTGAACCTGATGTTGTGTATTAGGTATTTGCGAAATATTCACAAAGGGAATTTGGAAATTATTTTGGGATCCTGCATTCGAAGGGATTTGAGAGTACATAGTATGTCTACCCTTTGAGGTTTTCGTAATTAGGATTTTGGGAGGTCGGGGAGTAATTGTTAATACCGTCATTCTGTGGATTATAATCGGATGAGTTTATGTGCAATTAGAATTTATGGATCGGGTTGGTACAATATAATTTTGACAAATTAGACGCCATTAGGGAAGGGATTTAAAGCAGCAGGATAGACGCGCACAGATAGTGGTCTTCATGATTAATTTTATTTTCCTTTAAAAAAAGAGACTTAACATTTTAAATTAAATTAGATTATATTTAATAACAAAAACATTCTTAGAGTACAGAAGGACTAAACTAAACATTTAAATTTTCTTAAATCCTCGGGAGGCATATGGCAATATCAGCAATGCCTGTGTGGCATATTATTCGGAGTAGGAGGACCTAACTCTTTAAGGATATTAAATTATATAGTTAGGAGCAACGCAGGACATTCAGTGTTGGCTGATATTAGCTGACGTACGAGTATATCGACAACTTTCCAATGGAGTCGACGTAGAGTACAACGAACGTTTGTTAGGCAAACTGAATACGATACACGTGTGTGTCTTGTCTGGACTTGGCTAGCATATTCAACAAATTCTCTAGAAAAAACAAAAGAGGGGTTTCTCGTTACGTAAATGTTCGCAAATTCTTTTGACCAGCGTCTGACGTAACCGAGTGCATAGTTAATTGACTTAATAAGGTTTCTAACCACTCTTCTTATTCCAAATTCTGCAACATGTTTGAACTGGCCTTAACTCATTCCCCATTTCTCTTTGACTATTTTGTTCCTACTGCGTCCCTCTATTCTGCCTGCTTGGACGAAAGGGTTCCACTGCTTGCCGTTTTTCGCAATGAAGTTATCTTCATTCAATGTACTGACGCCGCACACTGCGCTGTGCTCCTTTCTTCTTCGCATAGTACTGGATTTCTAACTCGGTTCTATCTATTGCTGTAATTCGAGCCTTTCGTTCGGTCCGTTTCCTGGTGTCTGCCGCAAGCAATCTAGGTTGGTGTTCTTGCCTATTACCGACGAACATATAAATAATAATCTTAAAAATCGGCCATAAACGCTACAGTCCAAGGTAACCTAGGGTTTATCCTACAAACATCTCCAGCCACCCCGGTTACGAACCAGCTAGCACCAGTTGCGCACTCAAAGCTGATTGAAGATGGGGACTCTCTTCTTGTTTATCCAACTTACCTAGAGGTAGTCCGCTAACGCATCCATCCGGGGTGAATTCGAAGTCGTTCTTAGGTAGAACGTTGGGCTTCATCCGCTCTACCTGTCCCAGCCCTCTTAGTCGCTGTATGCGAACTCTTCTGACCAAGTCGGTGTTCTTGTACACGTCATATAGTTCGGCGTTATATCTTCTTCTCAGCTCACCGTCTATACAGACGGGGCCGAAGATCACTCGAAGAACTGTTCTCTCAAAATAACCAAGGGCACCCTCATCCGATCTTGTACAAGTTCATGAACTGCGATGATAAGTGTCTTATAGAGAGTTACCTTAGTAGCTAGATAGGGCTTTGTTACTTTATTGGCTTCTTAGCCCATAGAAAAATCGATTGGCAAGAGTGATCCTTCGTTTGATCTCCCCACTGGTGCCATTCGGGGAACTTCTAATTTTAGTGTATGCTCTGCCGAAGCAAGAACAAGGAGCTAATCATAGAGCATTTGGTAGACAAAGTCATTTACTAACTCGAAATTACTTTTCTGAATTGTTGCATTTTCTCCCAAGACGCCAATGTTGAGTGATCTTCTACGATCACAATACTCGCTAATGCCCCACTGACAACCCGCTGAGTTCTTCCGATTACGTCAGTGTCATCGGGGTTAACGCCTAGCTGTACAGAGTTGTAAAAGATTGTACCTCCGGTGTGGACTTGTGAGTTTCGTACAGTTCTGTCAAGTGCTATTTTAAAGAGATCGGATGATGCGCGTCACCCTGTGTAAAACCTTTCCTGACATCGAACGGTTCGCTGGTAGCTGGGAGCAATAAAATCGGAATTATTAAAGTGATAGCAGGTCATTATAGATGACTCTACATAATGTATACATGATACAAAACTATGTACCTTAAGTAGTAGTATGTATATTTTTTCAAACCAAAATTGAAGCATTAACGTCCAGTAAAGTATAAGAATCCTTACAACATCCTAATGTTACCAAACACTGAGATTACAATGGACGATATCAACAAAAGTCTCTGTACTGTGCCCAGATCATACAGATCAAACAAAAAAAATTATGCGAATAGGTTCTACTAAAATTTATCCAACCAAATCGACAAATTTTCTTCTGCATCCGGGAGTTATTGTCTTTGGACGTTCTACAGTAAAGCAACAAGTTCATTCGTTCTTGAAAAACAATGAAAATACAAAAGACTAGATTTCGGAACTTCTTTTTAAAATGTTGGTTCATATTTGCGTTTTAAAACAAAGGAAACAAAAAACCTTATTTCTAGCAAACTCATCTCACAATTCTCGAAAATTTCTTTCCTGTCATTCCGATAGCAAGGACGACCATCCATTCAATATTTGTCCGTACATTCAGTATTCCGTCTGTAAACAGAGATCGTGAAGGAAAAAGTGAAAGAATAAAACTCAAACGTAAACGTAAACGTAGATGCAAACAAACTGCAACAACAAAAGTTATTACAAATATTTGCACAATGAATTTCCGGAATCGACAAACAATAGTGGCGCCCTCTTTTCCTCATTCAATGGAAACTTCTATTGAAAAATTCACAGCAAAGTTTCTCCTTAAAAGAAAACTAAAACAAACGTAACCAACTATCCTGTAAGCGTATTCCATTTAATCCTTACATGACGTTCTTTAGTGTCGTTCTGTTGTTCGTCCTTTCAAAAAGCGGAACACGATGAATATTTCATACCTTTCGCGCAATTAAAAGCGGTCTTAAAGGATATCACACACACAGGGACTTATGTACTATGTACACCCAGTGCCAAATAAACAGGAAAACAAGGATATGTTTGCGTTTCCACTTTAGTATAATCTATTTATTTTTATTCACCCAATTTTTCAATAAAACAATAAACACAACGAAGAAGGAGATGAAATGCAGTGCACATCCTTGTCCCTTGCAGAAAGGATATTACCCTCGGTGTGTAGTTGAGTGGAGACGGAAGAAGGATATAAAATTGTTTTCCACATCTCGGTGAATGCACATACTACTTAGAGCAGAGCAGTTTTGAGTTATCCTTGCCTTTTTGTTGTTTTTGTTACTCATGCTTTTCGCATAGATGCGCTTCTCGCTTGTCAATAAGAAAAAAGTTTTCTTGCCAGTCCGTACGGCAGACGGTTGGCTGGCAAAAGGTCGAAGTACTTACATAGTTCCTTGCGATGTACAAGCAGAATGGCGCTAGTGCTATTCCAACTGTTTTGATGGCCGTAGTTATCTAGTACAAACACATAAACACAAGTGCTGCATGCAGTTGAAGATCCTTGAAAAGGAGTTGACTTTGGCACTGAGTCAATTCGAGGTGAAGTGAACGACGAAATTTTGTTGCGCACGATGATAAATGAATCGCTTGTGAATGACAATTTAATGCGATGATGTTGGATGAGGTGTCTGGCTTTTGTTGGTCTCGTAAAAATATGTACATATATATTTTTTTTTTTAAATTTTGAAAAGGAAAGTTTAGCGTGTAATTTTGAATTTGTTTTTTCCGGATGTTTTGAGAAAGTTAAATGCTATCAAATGTGTACACACAATTTTATTTAATGTTCTACGAAATACAGCAGGTCCTTGATAAAGTAAAAGTTTAATATTTTACACTAGCTATGTTGTAGGTATAGATCAAGGATTAACAATGGCAAATTGCGAAAGTTGGATGAAGTTTATCAAAGTTTGTTGTTACATTGGCGAATAATGAATGCTGCACAAGCAGTATCCGTCATCGTTCCGTAGGACTAGCAACGATGACAAATGCACGTGAAATGATCTTGATGCCAACTGTTTGAGTAGAATAGGTCAATGGCGTGCTTGAGGTAACAGATGTATGTAGGTGCAGTGTTCTCTTAAGTAAGAAACTTTCACATGCTTTTCTTGCTAACTCCCTTATGTTGTCAAAGAAAGGTTTGTTTAGCACTGACACTTGCAGAGAAATGATTACTGGTCCGCCTGTGGGGCTTCCTGGTTTGACCTCAGGAAATACCAGCAGGCTTTGCGGCTTCGGATAACTTCACCACTGAGGCCAATTAAATGCTGGCGTTTTTGAATTTGTGTGATTCAACTTTTTTTCGTTGATTGATATTCACATCTTTACGTGATTTCGAGGATTCTTTCCGTTAAACCTCCACTAAGCAGATCATGTTCTATCTGCCTTGTGATGAGTTCTTTTCATGAAGGTTTCATCGAATCTTTGAACTTCTAATTCTATCAATATTTGTTACTCTTGCTGTCATGCGATGTATTTTCATATCAGCTGCTGTTAATTTGCCCTTCCTTTGAGGCTAGATTAGGGGGCATTATTCGGTCAAGGTAGTCCACTATGTACACTTATCCACTCTACACTTATACGATGATTGCTTCACTATTAATCTTAGAAATATTTGAACTGTCCGCTCACTCCATTCACGTAAATGTCTGGAATAAACCGATATGGATCACAGAATAGGCAGTACAGATCTTCTGTCCTTTTCGGTTCCAAAACATCCAACCGTACATCAAGTGGTCGTTGCAATGACAATTAATCTACCAACTACCAACTACTTCACTTTGGTGTCCATTGCTTTTCCTTCAAGCTGACAATCTAGGGTTGCAATAAATAGCAAAGTACTGTGTATGCTTCCCTCAGGTACAATTTGCTTTAATTATCCGCACGTAGGCTTTTGGGCTTCTTCTTGGCTAGGAGTGGCAACTTTTTGGTCGAAATTCCTGCACAATACTGTATCTAGACAAAGTGTATCTTTATCTCTCTATTCGCATCCAACTTGTGGAGCATATACGCTGAAAATATTCCACAACTCACCTTGTAGCACCAACTTGCCGTGTGGGTGATACTTGCCGTTTTTACTTTGTTCCGATACATAGTAGGCTTTCAACCAAGGAACATGCTCGCTCTCCGGTGTTTTGTTTTTTATACACACACGATGTTCACCTTCTTATTATTCTTCAAGCTCGTTGCTGCCACCACTATTAGTTCCAATGATACAATTTGGGACTCTTAGGTTGCGCATAAGCCGTTGCATTACTTTGCTAATCCTGGGCAAGCGTAATAGCTCTCACCCGATCAGAATTGCATTTTTGCTCGTCTCTGTGTTGCAACCACGGTGGTGCTTTTTTGTCACCATTTGAGGTTCAAATGGTCTTATTTACGCAATACTGACAGGTGGTTGCGCAAACCGACAATTGGACAAGAATTTGATACTTATACTAAGAGTAGGTTCCTTGCAGCCAGCTTAGTCTAAAGTTTAATGCCATGGGAACTTTCTGTTCATTTACTTCGAGTACTTCGTCATTTGTTTCGTTCTAAAATCACGGTCGACCGTTGCATTCCATAAGCCAATATTTGTCTGTATGTCACATGAATGACAATAAATAAAGAATGTCTTATCCCTCTCACTAATTGAGGTTAAAGCCACCAATACCGATATTTAAGTAATTAAAAAGCCAAACAAACTCATAAAATCCCACCGCACAAACAGACAATAAACACAAATTACAGATAGATACGCCAGTATCTTTTACCGACACGACATACTTATGAATTTTTCAACCAAAAAGATATGAAAGTCATTACACCTGAATGTGCAACGTTACTGTGTCGCCTCTGATTGTTGCATTTTAATGGATCTACAATTACTTTTATGTTCCCATCCTAAAGCGATTAAACTACTGGAAGTTGCTTCCCGATAGTTATTATCCGTCGCATTGTAATTAATCAGTCGAATGTCACCAAATGCTGTTGGCCCCTATTATGACAAAAAAAAAATCGGAGTTTCAACGGCAATTAGAGGAAACAGCACAAAATAAATAAATCTTCCGGTGTGACAGGTGAGAAAAAGAAAATCTCTCGATGGCCAGATTTCATTTTAAGGTTTATGGAAGAAATTCTTTGGGCAGGATGCTGATGATGGAAAATCGATTAGAAAACCGGAAGAAGATGACAATAAGATGCTAATAAATGCAGCTATCTAACAACTCCTTCAACACAGTTTGTATTAATTCAAAGGATTTGTTCCGCGCTCTGAAATCGATAGATAGATATAATTTTCCAATCATAATTCCCACCCCTTCAAGTGCGATAAATCTCTTCGCCAAATGGACACACCGTGAAGAATTACACTTCGACATACCACACTGCACTACAGCACGATAGAGATTACACTCAATTGTCGATCGAAATCTGCCAGTGTACTCCATGTATCTAAATGCACATCGTATTCGTATCTCATCACATAAATTCATATCCAGGACGGACTGGGTTTTGTGGCGTGATTTGCGCTAATAAATATAAATTCTCGTGTCCTTGTGTGTCCTCTTCTAGCGGAAGTGATGCACTGTACGGCACAGCACCCAACAGCACACGCGGCCCGTTGCGGAACAAATCGCATTAAATTGGAAAAAAGGACAAAATCCGAAACAAAAAAAAAAATAAATTTGCGAATGGCCATAGAACATGTGCGCAGAATTGCATGTTGTCGATCTTTATTTGAGGTTTTTATGCAGACCTAGACTATCTCTCACCGAACAACCGGGATGTATAGGGAGCAAGTCCTTTTTGGTTGGAGGCAATAAATTTTATCAACCATCCGCAAATGTTTTTTTTTTTTTTTTTTTGTGCTTCTCCCGAAATGGGACGAATGGCTCTGGGGTTTGTGCAATACGCGGTGCGGTGAGTGTACGAGTGGTGTAGTGCCATTTAATGGTTTGTGTTGACAGATTGAATTTAGTTTTAAATGAATTTCGGTGTCGTCATTCGGTAGGTTTCGCCTGTGTTGGGGGAGGGAGATGGGTGCGTTTAAATGGTTTTTAGGTGTAATTGTAACGAAATGGATGGAGTTTGGTGACATCTGCTGTAGGAAATTACTATTCATATGGATTAAGGGCATCTAAGGCGAGATTTATTCATTTGAATACATATTTACGTTTCGGTATGACGTCATTGAAAAATAAATAAAGACAAGAAGCTGCTAAACTCCCAAAAGTGTACTAGATGTCTCTTAAATTGATCCCATTGATCAATCAAATTTATACCTGCTGCAACCAGAGTTTTCAAAAACCAATGAAACTAATCTAAAACAGAGGGCGTACATTTTTTTTAAATTCAAATCGCCATACGGTATTGAAAGCCTTCTCCAAGACAATCAGGCAGGCACCCGTGCATTGTTCCTTGCTTTTGCTTAGTTGGATATCCGGCGCAAGTTTAGACGCGGCATGAACCAAAGTGGTTACTTGTTTTGGGTGTCAGCCAAGTTCACGCATACTCCTCTAGAGGAAATCGGCAAGTTGGGCTCTTATATCCTCTACGAAGGGTTCTGGTTGCGACCATAATCAGTTTGAAATAAGGACATACCTACATATAAGGATGATATACGCAGTCCTGCTATATATATAGTACTTATATATTCTTACAGGAAAGAAATTGGGCCCCAAATCCGCTATCATTCGTTGGGTGTACACATAATATATGGTAGTGTAAGTAGAGAAAGTCACAAAGTTCAAGGGACTAACTATGTAATATATAGAGCCTATTCAGATTAGTTTCTACATGTGCCGTCTGTACCACCACAACAGCAGCCCTTGAAACAATTCTTGTATTGACTCCAGTGGACCTTTCTGACAAAGAATCGACAGGGATGAATGCCTTACGTTTCAATATAAATGTCAGAGCAGTTCTTCCGTCAAGGGAATATTGAAAGGACACGCAGACCGCAAACCCGAACAATTTTTCTGTATTCGCAGACTCAATAGTGGGAAGAATAAATATCTACTATTACTAGAGGAATACATATATCGAGGTACAATGTTGGATTTCTTCTTTTTTAGTGGAAGATGAGGGAAGAGAGTTTACAGGAAAAGATTGGATTTTGGATTAGCATTTACCGAAATTAAGTTCTAACTCACTCAGTTAATATGAGGATTTAACCTTTATTCAGAATGGGGGGTGTCTACATCGGCTGGCGAGAATTGTCTGTTTTTTTTGTATTCGTTCATAATTTACAGTATTCTTTTGGAGTTCGTGTTAATATACACAAAGTGCTTTACAAGCGAAAATTGTAATTTTGATACAGATCTAATGCATATGAGGGATATCTAAGCACAGAACCTCTCATTCAATGAACGAATACACTACCAGTACATCGCGGTATACATGGTGCAGCGTGGCCACCCACGAATCGAACTAAGTAGTTTTGAAGTAATCTAAAACTGAGGTATATATTTCGTAAACGCTTTAATAGACAGATCTAATTCTTTTATGATGCGACTAACACCGCTTCTTGTTAAGACAAAGTGTAAAGTTATGCTACAAGCCCTAACTACAAAAGATCAGTGAACCAAGATGACTGCCTTGAGGTACACCTGAAGTAGCGTTAATGGGGTCACAGACTGAAATTTTATAGATAACCCTGCACTGGCGTTTTTCTTAACATGATTTCAACCATAAAAAGGAAACAAAAGGTGGAAAACTGAGTAATTTAAGTTTAACGCAAATAGTAAGTTAGGTGACAGATGTTATCGAACAACTTGTTGTAGTCGGTGGTAGTGAAAAGAGGAAGTGGATCCTTACCTTCCTGTAATACTAAAAATGTTTTAGAAACAAATTCGGTTAAGTTAGTAGTTGTAGACGTATCCATTAAAGCTGGATTTGCAGTAAAAATACAATGGGCCCTAAACAATGTTTCGAAGGTTTTCGGCATAGAAAACAATTTGGCTATGAGCCGGTAGTTTTTATATGCCTTGTTTCAGTCTTCTTATGGATAGGAAAAATATATGAATCCTTCTATAATTTTGAGACCACGGCTTAAGAGTGCGAGAGTGAATATAGATTTGTAAGACACTGTCACGAGGATCGAATCTCAGATTCGCTATCACTCGTTAGAACTAGATATTTTGAGCTTCTTATAAAGAATAAGAAGCTTTGTATGCCTACATTTTTTAGATCATCTTGGTCGTTATAGTAGAAAGCTCCTAGGTATAGCTTTCTCCTACAGGAGAGAGCTTAACAGGCACAAAGAATGTGAGGATAGTCTTCTCACCTTTCGCGTTCATACAGCTTCTACAGAAGTCTTTTGCGAAAAGACTTGTCCTTATAGCGTGCTTGCCTATTAGACAGTGTCCAGTGGTGATACCTATTATGATGCCGATATGCAATCTGTTGAGAGAAATCAAACTTTTCTAGCTCGATTGCATCCAGCTTGAATTTTTGTTTCTGGTATAATGGGTAAATTTATTCCTGTTTTGCTAATGTCTTCGACCTTACAATTCCCTGAAATGTCTCTATTCTCCCTCGGCCAACACAGATGGTTAAACTGCTCCGCCATCTCCTTGAGAGACGATCGGTAGTCTACTAAGGAAGTCATAGAGATCCAATCCAAGGACGAGATGGCAGTTTGGCTGCCCGAAAAGATACGGATGTCCTTAAGTATGTTAATCCTTTAATCACCATAATTTCCGCCTGA
This sequence comes from Chalcosyrphus nemorum, assembly GCA_949716465.1. Classification (NCBI taxonomy): domain Eukaryota; kingdom Metazoa; phylum Arthropoda; class Insecta; order Diptera; family Syrphidae; genus Chalcosyrphus; species Chalcosyrphus nemorum. The sequence continues at coordinate 50,465,623 of OX454332.1, forward strand.
AACAAGCTACAATAGTGTGGTAGACGGAAGGATTGAGCTTATTGGTTTAATGAGAAATCTGACGCAGATCAGAATCTTATGTAAGCTTTCCACTATTTGTGTAAATATAACTATGTAACTCCCTTTCCATATACATATAATTATACAAACATTATATAACAAGGCGATGCTTCATTGACTCATTAAATGATTGGCATATTTGTGTAATGAGTTCCATCAAACCCACATGTTATCCTCTATAAAAGTATCAATTACCAGAAACAACCATTTCCATTATTCAATTTAGAAAAAAAAATACACTTCCTTTTGGTATATTTCATATAAAGGAACAAAAAAAAAATGTAACACAATCTTTTGAGATACAAAAAGTACAAAAAGACTAAGGAAAACCTGAGTAACACCTGACTCTGATGGTATGTACTAACTTTAAGGTTCTATAAATGTATTCCCTTCGCGCAAACCACCTGTCTTCATGCCTGTCCGATGAAACCAACAAACGCTTAGGAAACAAACAACAACAAAAAAAAAGCAAAAAAACATCAGATACCTATTTTTCAAGTGGCATACCTGCACGTGCGATTATTAAATTTCACAAAATACTCCCTCTCATCCTTTTATTCATTCGCATATTTTTTATGTCTTTTTCCAATTTTTATATCTTTTCGATTATCACAAACGTTTTATCTACCTTTTGTGGTAATATTTGCCGCGGCGGTTTCCTTTCTTTCGCTTTAGATAGAATTATTTAAATAAAACTGCAGATACAAAGGAGAAATGTTGCAGATACATTTGGTTGATGTTTGAGTTTCTTTCAACTAGAATGTTGACAGAAGTCTGTTGCAAGGGAGTACTATTCGAATATTCCAGGAAACATGTTCCTACAGAACACCTGTTGATTAAGATCCAATCAGGGGTTAAAGTCTGCTGCTGGCGTACCGAAGTGGAATGTGACATATGTATGTACATATGTAATAATGTATAAATCGGTTTGTGCTGGTTTCACTGTAAATACTTAAGCTCGGTTAAGTGCCATTTTTATAACTTACATTGGAGTACATACCTAAACTCATAATTTTTATTGCGAGTCCATTATGATAAAATCATAGAGTTGTTTTTGTTTTACACGGCTTGTGGCTGATTTTGAAATTTTTTCATTCCTATAAACTGAACTTAACTTTACTAAGCCCTAAACGTTCAACTATCCATCCGAAACAGCGCTAATATAAACTGTGCAACCATAAGCTAGCTTTTAGTTGCGATTCGTTAAGTTTTAAGTAACTTTTGCTCACTTCCGAAATTACGATAAATGTATGATAATTTCCTCTTTAGTATGAAAATTTGACAGTCAGCTGGGCAAAATTCTAAAAGAATTTATAACGTACAAAATGCATCAAATTTAAATTTTCACATTGTCTTGAATGAAATTTACTAATGATTTTCTCAAAACAATTTAAATATTTCAGAAGAAACACAAATTTAACAGGCGAAACTACTATTCTTCTAATATGGACAACTTGTAGACGTAACTGAAGTGAAGAAAACTGAATGTAGAGTTTTGATATTAACGTCAGATTGCTTATAGTTTAAGCTTAAAAGTTAATTACAATATGAACATTATAATTTCTAACTTCTACTTCGATTCAATTTTCCGAACAAAGTTAATATACTAATAGTATAAATTTGAGGATCACTAACGAGTCGTTTTAACGAATTTTACTTACCCAATCGAACTTTTTTTTTACGACCCCACCTGTGTTTGAAAAACGCTCAGGAGTATAACTGTCATGAGTTACATAGGTATGTTGCATCTGAAGGAGAAAGAATTTTGAAAAGCAATAAATATTGTTGAATTTTATTCAGACGCTCGCAAGAGGTGGGTCTGTGGAAAAACGTTGATGTTCTATTCTAAGAAGAACGCTAAATGTTGCGACAATGTATAATTTTACACCTATTCGTACTGGTCTTGTTAAAATATTTAAAAAAAAAAAAACAGAACCCTTAATGCGCCAAAATATCAAGTTTCCACCAAACCAAACTCCTTTCCATAAATTACATGCAGACAAAATCTATTCCATCTCTCAACTTGCTTAGGTATCAAAATTTATTTTACTCAATACCACCCCTGAGTAAGAAGCCGAAAAACAACTACGTCGTTATTCGAGCAACATGTCTCCAGTGATTCTGAGTCACCAACAGCTGGCTTCTAATTGGAAACGCATCGCAGCAAAACAAAACAGAAACCGCCCAATCACTACACCGCCACCAAATGTTGCACACAGTTCCAATAGGCACATTCCATAATTCCAACTGACTCAAATGTATCTAACCACACCACAGCCACACGGGCCGCCAGAGCACAGTGAACAAACAACCACTAACTGCACATCGTGAACGTAATCAACTTCAGTTGTCGTTGAAATTTGGCCGCGTATTGTATTTAGATACTAGTGCGGGAAAAGCGAAAAAAAAAATTAATTTTTAAGTTTCTTCATATCCCTCTTAAGCACAAGGATCTCAGCGGTTGGATATATAATTTATTTGTTTTTTTTTTAGTTTTTGAAATTAAATATTATAAAGAATTTTCTAGTGTTTTTATTCCATAAAAAAAACAAAAAAGTGATCGTGACTCCAATAAAAAGAAAGAAAAATCCCCAACTTGGCCCTCTCCCTCGATTGTTTCTTGGCCCGACTTTGACGAACCGGTTACACAATTTTGTCCCTGTATTTGTATCTGTGGTTTGTGGATATAGTTGCAAACACAGGTAAATAGTAATTATATCCACTAACACACAGCTGCAGATAACGACAGTTGGTTGGGCGAGTGTGAGGGAGCAGAAGTCAACAAAACAAGTGTTTGGTGCTCGGAATCGGTGTGATAATTGTTGAGATAGATTCAGTTTACAATTACCAACCCGTTTTAATTTTGCAACTGTCAAAATCAACCATCTGGAACTCTGCAACACACCATTCATTCACCGTTTTATGGATAAAAAATAAAGATACTAAGCTAGTCAAGTGTTACACCCGCAGATTGTGGTGAATGCCCACTTGTCCATCTGTCTGCAACTGACAAAGAAAAAAATTAATATGCAACTCAAAACGGTTGCAGAAAAGTATCTATAACGTTTATATGTAGCTCTCTCTCTATTGTAACTTTTGTAAAAAAAAAAATTGTAAAAGGTATTTTCTTCCAACGATCGAATAACACGTGTGAGTGTGTCCATTGACAAAGATTAGAGAGCGTAAATTCGCTTTCGTGTGTACGAATGACGACGAATAATGTATCTGAATGAGTAATTCCATAAAACGACTGACTAACTCACTTCCGAGTTATTTGAAAAAGAATTTCCATTAAAGTAGTTTTGTTTTTTTTCCATTGTTTCCATTCTAGTGACAATTTACACAAATTTATTTTCACATATTTTATTTTTTTTTTTATGTATATTTTTAGTGTTTGTGACGAAAGAATTAATTAAAGAAAATAGCTAAAAAAAACAAAAAGAAAAGTTATTAATGTTTGCGGAATTATATTTTTAGTTCCAAGTTGAACTAAAAAGAATTAAAATTAGAATATTTTCCCCCAGGAGAAGGAGCAGAAGATCCACCACACACATTCTCTGTTTAGTGCGTGTGCCAGAAGTGAAAGAAAAGTGCGTGTGTGACAGTTTTTCTTTTCTTATTTTGTTGTTTTTCTTTTCTTTAAGTTACTTAAAAATAGTGTTTGGCATTAGTGAAACGGGCATATTAAGCTTCTAGAGTGCATAAACATAAATATTTTGATTTCGAAACAACATTGAGAGGCGTTCAACGACCAGTAATAGATTAATTATGGCCAAAGTTAAACTAAGGATTTTTGCTATTGCAATTTTGCATCTATGCAGTTCATTTATAGGTGAGTTTGGTTTTATAAAATTTTAAGAAAATTAAATACTTATATTGGGGCGTCATAGGTCTAAAAGAAACAAAGTTAGAAGAATTGAAAATGATTTCATCTCGATTCGGGCCGAAGTCAAATTTTTGGCTATTGGTTATGCTGCGTCTTTATTTCAGATAAGTTTGACGGGCAATGGACAACTTATCATGACGTTTTGAGTTCAAACTGTACAAAACTAAGTTAAAGCGGATGTACGAAATTGTTTTGCCAGAAAAGCTTTGTGATTCTTATGTTGGATTTACGTGTCAGAATTAATGTTATCACTTAATAAGCAACGAAAAACAAATATTAAAAATATAAGGACTTCTCGCGCATTTCTCTCAGAGAAAGACAAATCTCCAAAAACGTATGGGAACGGGTTCAAAAAAAGGCCAACTTTTTAGGTGTTACTCTTTTTCGTGTTATCTTACTCCAAATTATTTTACCAACCGACAACAGACAGCCATTTGACAACAAAATTTCTTGGAGTAAAATTCGCAGCATGGGGATTTTCTTACTCTCGTAAGTTCTCTTTTCTGTGAAAAACCCCGAATCCTTAACATGCGGGGCCGGGGACATGAGCTTAATATTTTTTTGTAAAATTTCGTAGATTCTCGTAGTTAGTACTTGAACAGACCTATAGTTAGACATTTCCCATTTAGATAAACAAATTCTGTCACAAAAGAATGACCGCTTTAATTTTTTCTCTGGCTTGTCAAAATGAATGAAAAAAAAATATGTTTTTGACAAACGTAAGTTCAATTATCCAATACTGGCAAGTGACAGTGAGGTTTGCTGACATTTTTGGACGTAAATTCAAACAAACATGTCACTGGTGGAAAACTAGCGTTATTTCTGTACAAGTAATGCATATTTGTGGCAGAAGCTTAAGCGTTATGGTACACAATTATACCTACCTATATTGCTTCTTTCCTGACTTTGGGCTGACTAAACGAATGCCGTGGGTGGCTCCTTGGGAACGTCTGACAAACGTCTCATGCGAAAAATAAATTCCTCTTCCCAGTCTAAAACTGTATATCCCTTCTGAAAGTGAGAACTAGGACTTGGCCACCTACTATGGGCTGCTTAAAATATTTATTCAAGCGTATGCTCCCGGACTTATCAGCATTCTTACTGTCTTTTCAAACATAAGTCTACAGACAACTAATTGGCGTACTTTGCTGTTGCAAATCATAGATTCATGCATAACTCAAGCGAAACTTCTGTGTTTGACGCTTATAGCTGACGCTTCTTCTGCCATTGTCCTTCCAATACTCATATCAGGATGCATAGTTTGTGAATGCTGAACATTTTAACGATTTAATGTCCAAAAGGTCTCTAAAACAGTTGATAACCCTTCGCAGAATGTTCTTCCTTACTACATTAAAACTGAACACAAAGCCATGTCTCAAAAACTCTTTTTTTTGTTCCACAATTTGGTTTTTGAAAGTACTTAGGTCCATCTGCTCTAGGCTATGTCTAGAAAGCTGAGTTCAACATTCAGCTTAAGTCCATCATACTCTGAATTTCAAGTGCTCTTTGTTGGATAGAGTAAAATACTAACGAAATAATTAGCTAGCAGATAATATGCTACTGTATTTCAGACATAACTGGAAAAGCTTTCTATTGTTGTTATTTTATTATATTTTTTTTTAAATCTTCCTTGTAATGTTGTAGGTTAACTTTCCAACAGGTAGACTGCTTTAAGACCGCCATCGTTCTAAGCTATTAAATATCATTTCATAGAAATGTTCAAAGCAAGAAAACGGTTTATAATCTTGCACTAAAACCGGTCTGATAACCGTTAGTAATTGAGATTATGCTGACAGCAAAAGTGTTTTCTCTAAATTAATTTAATCGATAGCGTGATTCACATAGTGGTAATTTTTCCAACAGTAAAAAAAATAAAAAAAATTCTATTTCATCGGATTATCTTTATTATTAAATATAAGAACTATTCCTGGCATTTATTTGTCAAATATTATTTCTTTCAAAAGCTGGCCGTAACTGTGGTTAAAATGGTCCAGTTTTCGTAGACGTGCATATCAAATTTTGGAAGAATGGATGGGCGTGTAACTGATTGAATTCTTAAAGTTGTTGGCTTATATTCTTCCCTTGAACTTAACATATGTATGTACATAAATATTCTCGTTGTGCTTCCTTTTGAGCTTGCCTCTTTCTACTGGACTTTAGGCTTTGTCCGAGTGTTACCATCTGTCTTATATTAGTCATTCAAAATTTACTCCCAACACACTATAAGGAAGTAATAATTCTTCGCGAAATATCTTGTATATCCTCTGGAACCGGTAAATTAAAATATAAAATATGCAGATTTCTTTGAATCCAAGTTCGATGATACATATCCTTTTGTCCCATTGTCAGGGTCCTAGTTGTTGTTATGACTCAAATCAAAAAAACGCTGTGTTTGTGTCAGCCAAGAAGAATATGAGTCACCTTGGACCAAAGACATATCAAACTCATTTAGCCAAAAATGGCTTGACTAAAAAAAGGATAGAGTTTGATACGCCTTACAAGATCACAGATTCTTACATTGTATGTTTGTATCTTCTGTGATAGGTCTTTTCTGTAAAATATTGAGGAGAAAGACTTTGGTCATTTTTAAAACCACTCTCTTTATAAACAAATAATATGTACATGATCAAAAAATGTATCTGTGGTCGAAAAGAATGAAGCTTACGCTTTTCCAGTTACACTATTTTAAAATATGTATATATACATTACATCCCTTTACAAACCCTAACGGTGGTATCTTGTATTCTCATGACACATTTTCAAAGAAAACGGATAGGCGCCTTCCTGTCGGTTGAAGTATAATTTTAATTTCATCTTCGAGCAAATAGCTCCAACCCATTAGACACCATAAAAACATTTATTAAAAGCAATCAAAGTTCAACTTGAGAACTCTCACTAAGGACTCGGTCTTCTCATCGTCTTCCTTACTTACTTCCTTCGCAATGTAATATTTCAAGTAGTTATCTCAATTATTACAAATTTCATACCCAAAAACTAAGAAACAAAGAACCTCAAGTATATATCTAGCTGCCACACACAAGCAGAATCTTCCTCCGCACATCCGCACACCGAACAGAGCAACTGACTTCATAGTATCTACACAAAATAAAATTAAGAAACAGCCATCTCACACTATTAATTGAAATGCCGGCATTTTATTGCGGCACAGTAGAAGAAGCAGAGAGGATCCAAATAATTTAGCTATACACCCATACCCGTGATCCACTTTTCACTTTGGTATTTATATTCTTTTTTGCTCCTCAAGTGATATCATTTGCAGAGCCAAAGGGAATACGAGTACAAAACTATCTCGTAATGATATGAGTTGGAGAGGATACCTATTTTTGAAGCGAATAAAATAGAAAAAGACTTGAATTGAATGACTTTCATTGAAATTGTACAACACACGCAGAGGTACATGTGTATGTAGAGGTGATGTTAGTGATGGAGGAGCGAAAAGGATTCTAATAAAGCGCGCACATCTTTGGATGTACATATCTGACTAACTATGTATGTATATTGTAGGGCGCACTGTGGGCTGCTACTAGTGCCCTGTATTCAAGGTAATTACAACCAAGTAAAATGGGAATGAATGGTGTAGGATGTAATATCTATGCATCTAGTGTTTGCACTTGGATTTTAATTAAAAGCGGAAAATAAGAAGAAGAGAAAGTGTGACCCTCAACTTGGTACTCGTTTAGTAAGCTTGAGCTGGGGAGGCTTCAAGGATAAACTTTAAATTCAATAGGAGATTGTAGACGCATGTATATGTATGTTTTTATGGTTCTTATGGTAGTTCAATAGATCAGCTTGGACGATGAATAAAAAAAAAACCCATAAGGGTGTATTCATTGCCAAAAATAAAAAAATTAAAAAAAATATATCAGGCCACAGGCACACTACAAAGGGTCAAGGCCTAGCTTCGCTCAGCTATATGTGTTCTGGGCGTTTATAGTTTTATGTTGTATCCGAAAAGCGTCGAGTTACTGAGATTCTTGGATGTTTGTCTGACGGTCGCAAGAAGGTAGAATGGCTGTCCACAAAAGAACCCCAAAAGTCATGCAAACCTATTTGTGAAACATAAAAGGGTGTTGTTCTCTTAATCGATCGTGGGGAGTTAGGGTAAAGAATCAGATCTCCGGCGTTTATTTCAACTATCTCCCAATGAAGAAGGCTTTAACTAGAGTGTTTTGTTTATCATCGCCAGGCCCGAATATCTGCACGAGAAATCACATAGAAATACCCTCTCGTTGGTGTCGCTTAATCTCTTACACCAGTGACAAGGGATAATAGATATAATTCTGCTAATGACTTGTCAAGTAGTTCCTTAGATTCGGCTAAATCAAGTCATGTGGCATAGCTAGCAAGTGGAAGTGTTCCACCCGCGAAATATTTCTAATTAAATCCACACGTCTTCCTGACTTTGCAGTTCAAGCCTACCACGTTGCCAGGTAAATATTACATGCAGAAGTCTAATCCTTATAGGGTGACACAATTACTGATCTCCACATCCCTACCGTATTTTACCTGAACAGCTAAACGAATTCAAAATAGTTTTAGACACTGAAATCGGATCTGGCTCATGCGAAGCTGGTATTCTTTTCAGATGACAAATGTTTCTCCCAGTCCCATCTCAGAAAAGATGGCTCTTAAATCCCTGTGTGGTCTCTTTTTCCCTTTTTGCTTTTGCTCCCGATCCCCAAAATACTCTAACTCCACTCTCTAAGAAGTCTTTCCGGTTGTTCCATATACTTTGTAGATACATAAGATAAAATTTGTAAATCTCTTTCTTATAGTCACTCTCAATGATCAAGCCCACTTGACGTAATCCTTTTAAACAACTTTACTTCAGGATACCTCGTATAATAATCTATGACTGCAAAAAAGTATTCATGATTCGGTAGAATCCATCAGGAAACTGCCGTCCGATCATTATGACTGATTGTTGCAATCTTGATACCAATAAATAGTCACTAAAGATACCTTGAAATTGATATCTTGGCAAGTCCCAAAAATAGTGTGAACTGATGAAATTTAAAGAGTCATTAAAAGACTGTCATTATATGTCACTATTTAAAAAATCATTAAAAGTCAGTTATTATATGCATTTTCTGACTCAATTTCAAGGCAATTTACGAACCTAAAAAGTGTGAAATTAAAGTGATTTAAGCTTTAAGGATGTCAAAAAAACCCTATAAAGACGACTAATTCCGAACACAGTTGCTAAGAGTTCTTTGTAATTTAATTTATCCATCTACCTAACATAATAAAATGTGTAAGTTAAACCATACCATAACCAACTCGTTTAGAAAACTAGTAAAACTATCGCTGAGTGCTCTTCTGCCCTTGTTAGCCATCAACAAATCACACTAAAGTTGCAATCGTAACCAACAAACACAGATAATAAGTACTAGCGATACCCCATTCAACCTGCTGGTTACGGAGCGGAGGCTCCTGGGACTGCTTACTGGGGCAAATGGTGAATTACTCGTTATGTATTCTCTAGAACGAAAGCAACAAAAACAAAAGATTGCAGTTATAACCTCTTGACCTCATTTTATAGCTGAACCATTATTCGTTACTTCTTTTTACCTACCCATATCCCATGCCCATTATAGAGAAAAGTATAGTTTCCTTTCACAGTAAAGAGGACTAACTACCTACTTTATTGCTGGATGGAATGGAACCCGTAAAGAGAATGCAATAGAAGTAGAATACCTCGAACCATATTGGAGGAATCACGGTAGCGCAAAAGTCAAAAGTCAGATTACAGTGTGCGCCGCACTAAATACAACAGAGAGAGAGTGAGAATCTCTAGAAGTTATGGTCTTAAGTGCACCACAGTACACAATATGATTAAGCGATGATGTTTCCAATGATGATAATGATCATCATGAGCGATGATGATACACGTTCGAGTGTTGAACGTCTCCTTGAAGTTCATTGACTTTGGAATCGGTGAAAGAATGCGTTCTTAAGATATGCAGGTTTAGGTTCGAGTTTATATGTGCATACAGCATACCTACCTGCCTTTTGTGGCTTTGTTTGGATAACTTCTTGGTTATAGGTATTATTATATCTTGTGGCCAGTGGATTGGTCATGGATGCACTTAACAAATGATTAATTGGTTGCTTTACGGTATGTTTGTTGGTTTGTAGCACACACAAAGAAATGTGTGAGTTCTTTTGTGTTCTTGTGGTATTAATTGCAGTGGGGAAGGTTAATTATTTGGGGAAAATGGACAGCTTAATACTAGAATTTGTCGAGAATGAACTACGTACTAATGATCTGAGAAAGGTATTAAGCATCTTTGGTGAGATTATGAAAGAAAACTAGGGGGAAATTACTTGTTTTTGACACTTTTGCCTATATAATGGAGAATTTATAACGACTTATCAAGATGTAACATATGTACGTACATACATACACCAGGGAGACTGTTATTTTCTTTGTTTTTTCTCTGTGACAAATCTCTTTCACAGGGAATTAATTCAACGTCACTGGCAACATTACAACGTTATTAACTACTTTTTGACTGCTGCTGAAGGTTCATAACAAAATTTACCGATATGTCATGCTTTTTTTTTATGAATAATAAAGATATCGACTGAGAAATTTCTTAAAAAAAAAATCAGGTCAGGGCATATTTTAATCTTCTTTCACGTTAACATCAAGACTTAAAGATTTTTCACATAAAATCCGTTGACGTTCTGATCTGACAAAATTTACTTTTGGGTGTTTCCATAAAAGTAAAAAAAAAACATAACCAGTGAAAAATGCTACAATCCGCCTGGAGCGAATCGTATGATACCCTATCCCTATCTTGTTTGGTCGTGTCAGTGGGCGGTGGAAAATGTATTCACAAAATTTTCTATTTTGCCCTGTAAACTAATATTTTTACTCGAAAATTAATTTTTGAAGTAAACGCCCCTTAAAAGTGGGCGTGGTCATATACAATGTATAGACGATTTGTAGGTTAAGTGGATATCTACATATTTGCTCATGTAAGTTTTTTCGAGTTTCATATGAAAATATTGAAAAAAGGTGATTTTTTTGAAAAGTGGGCGTGTCAGTGGGCGGATTTTAAACATTTTTACACTTGTATTGCTTACTTTTCCAAGGACCTCGTATACAAAATTTCATCAACCTAGCTCAAAATTTAAGGCCCAAAAACTGGTGACATACGGACGGACGGACGGACGGACAGACGGACGGACGGACGGACAGACGGACGGACGGACGGACATGGCTTAATCGACTCGGCTATTGATGCTGATCATTTATATATATACTTTGTTGGGTCTATCTTTAATATTTCTCTATGTTACAAACTATGTGTCAAACTTAATATACCCTTAGGATAGGGTATAACAACGAATAAGTCTGATAATCACGTCGGAAAATTGTTATTAAAAGTTATTTTATTTTATTTATTTCGAAATTTTGTTATCGAATTTGGCAACACTTCTTTCGAACTTTTATGATCTGTAGATTTAAAAACCGATTGAGGATTTATCTTCGTTTTCAAAACTCAATTTTAATGGCTGTGCTGGTCTAATTTGGCGTTGCAGAAGTACGATAATAAGTATATGTTGAATTGATACGCGTGATTCGTTTAGGAACAACACACCCGTAGCAAAAAAAAATATTTAAAAGTTTAGGTATGTACATGTGTACTAGCAAAGACTATATAATATGTATTATAAGACGTCGCACGTAGAACAAAATTTTTGCTCGATTTTTTTTGTTCTAGCACCCACCAATGGGTGCAGCAACATTTCAAATGTTTAAAAACATATAATATCAACAAATTAATATAAATTGTTGTTGTTTTTTCAGAAACCTATATACATTCAAATGTTTCAAATATATTTTAGTTTGCCGCGAAACGGCAAGCCGGCTGGTTATGGGAGGGTGTACTTTAGCCTTCAGTTTTTGTTTACAATGATGTTGCTTAGCAACAAGAAATAAACAATAAAAGAAAAATCAAAATTTAAAAAGATACGTATACGTCCTTTCTCTGTATTAGTTGAATCTTAAGGTGTGTGCGCTTTTTTTAATTTTTCTTCGAGGCAAGAAAATTTAAGATTTCAATTCTCAAATTCAATTCGAATGTTTTCTACCTGTAAAAAGCCGTTAGGGTACAATATTAACGTTTTTTTCAGAGAAATTTAAGTAAAGTAAACTGCTCCGGAGTGTATTTTAAGAGTTCAAAATCTAATTTTCTTAAAAACTGTTTGACAATTTATGAATAAACTTAACATTTCGGTCATATTAAATATATTCTGCAGAATAGCCTATGTACTTTGAATTTCTGGCATAACAATACCTATAAGCTAAAGATGGAATTAAGCTGTACTTTGGCTTTTACATGAACGATAAGCTTATGTCTAGAAGATTTGACGTGAAATATCATGTACATATTTGACTTGGTGCCTGTAACACTATTAAAATTGACCACTTTTGTGTATTAATCCAATTTTCCAACTGTGAACAAAATTTAAAATTGAAAGGTAGTCTGAATGCCGATTGTGCTGTTTTGTCATCAAAAAGTATTCAACAGTGTTGCAGCTGTACCAGACAATGCATCGGCAGCAAGGGCTATATCCGAATATTCTTTTACATGATCCGACTTGCTATACTTATTATCTGTTTTATTTCAGATCTCGGAGATTTCATCCATTTTTTTCGAAACACAGAGAAATATTAAAGATAGATCAGCACCACTAGCCGAGTCCGTTTTTTTGTCACCAGTTTTTGTGCCTTACGTTTTAAGGAGAACAATGAAATTTTGTATACGAGGTTTTTGGATATAGAAACAGAACGAGTATAAGAATTTTTAAAGTACCAGGCCTATAATATCATCAATAACAAAATAAATTTGGAGGTATACATACATACATATATTTACCTTTATTTTGCAATTTGGGTAGCAAGTTACCTGCTTGATGTTGCACCTAGCTCTTAACTTTTATGTCCGTATAAAGCTGCACTCTAAAGCTCTATAAGATGTCATTTGAGAGGCAATATGTTGACTTTAAGTGGAAAGTGGCAATTAGACTGTAGAGCGGTTCAGACGCAACAAATCTTGCTGGCACTTCCATTCTTCTATTTCTAGAACTCACGTACCAGAGTAGCAGCTTCTATTAAGGAGACAAAGTTTTATTATGCAAAAATTGGCTTTGCCTAATTTGAGCAGATAAACATGGTCATTGTATGCTTACAGAATTACTAAGTTATTTAAACAACTACATATTATATAATTAAGTCCACGAAAGATTGAAACAAGTTAAAAATTCTGCAACACAAGTTAGAATCACTGGGATTAGTTCGGCCTTATTACTTCCGACCTACTATACAAAGAGCCACCTAAGACAACCTAACTTACTCAAGTGCTACAAACCAGTCCACTCAGGAGACATGCGTGGTTATTGTTCAACTAGTACCAATAACATATTTTAAAAAAATACGTTCTAAATGCGTCCCAGATGATATAGTATTTTTAAATACATTGTTGCAATATTTAATTCCAAAAATCCCACTATGAAAAGTTCCTTTATTCAAAAAAATTGAAATTTGACTACTTCTCTAGGGCAAAATATTAATAACGCACACTTGGCAGAAGTGTCGAACACTTACTCAGAAAATAAGTATCCTTACACAATAATTTTTCGACTTTGTTTATTTTTTTATTTCTTAAAAAGTGGGGATAAAAATAAACAATCTGCCTCCACTGGGAAGCGAACAATTGATTCGGTTCTCGAACAAAACAAAACAGATAAATTGGAGATAGAAAATTGAAAAATGTTGACGAAACATTTGAATGTATCCGCCGCAAGAAACAATAACAACAACATGGATGTTTCGGTAAACAAGAAACATTTTAGTCGTTTAGCTACATATTGCTAAAAAATCGAGCAAATAAAAACATGGAACACAAATTTGTTCTGCGTGCGAAGTCTTATAGTATTATATAGTCTTTGGTACTAGGCTTTTGATTTTTGTAAAAAAAAATAAATAAATTTGAAGAAGAAGAGGTAAGAAGAGTGCTTTGATCTGTCGTTAGACAAAATATTCATTCAACTTAGAATAATACTAAGCCCGTTGGATAAATTTAGCATTGTGTCACACTCGTAACGCGTTAGTATTTCCAAAATCGTTTCTTTTTCTATTTATTTGTTCCGTGGTATGTACTTTCAAAACAGAGTTAAGGAACTTGTAAAAATCCCTTTACCCAAAAAGTGATTTTTTACCAAAAGTTTATACGCCATTTTGCGGATTTTTAGAAGTTAAAGAACTCACAGTTGGTCACATTCGTGACATTAATTTTTACACCGGTAAAAATCTTAAAAAATGTCAAACAAATTTGGTTCTCATTTTAAGTAAATAAACTTTTTTTTTTAAACTTTTAAGTAAATATTTAAAAAAGAATGATACCTTGTACTAGCAGTAGCTGTCAAAAAGACCCTTTTACTGATGAGCAGCGGACGGGCGTTTAGTGGAGTTAGAAGAGAGACGAAGGTATAGGAAAAAGTTGGTGTAGTGGTATTTGAAATTCAAGTGATAACATTTACTCTCCATTGGTTGTGTCCAAATCGACTTGGGAAAGTTGCATGTGATTTTTGCATTCGTTTGTAATTCACAGTATTTTTTCACATTCATGTGGATATACAATATTTCTGAACGAATTATTCAATTTTGTTGCTGTATATTAAATGTATCTACATGTATGGTTGGGACTTGAACATTCACACTCACTACAACCTGGACACCCAACTTAATTATGTTACCCCAGATCGGTTTGTAGGGAAAGAGACTCGTTATATGAGCTTTAGGTTTCAGTCTCAGGGCAGTCAACTGGTAAGTGCAAACATTTTGCAAATTGACGGTTAAATATATTCATGTTAACTTAATTTACACCTTTTGCAAATAACTAGCTCGCAAGAAAATACAATACATTTTAAAATGGTTTGGAAAACCTCTTCATATCTGATTTTGAGTTCCATTCATTTTTTTTTCCAGATACAATTTAAGTTGAAGAAAAAAAGTTGCTGTAAAGTACTTGTTTTTCCTGTACGTTAACATTTTTAAGCTCGCAATGAGAAATTCGTTTTGTTTTATATTTTCGTTTTTACTATCTTGTATCTTGTTCTTCCAGTTAATGTTGATTAGCTTCTCTACCGGTCTAATTTTCCTAATTCCACCAAATTAGCTCTAAATTTACAAGTTCTTACTGCTTTACGCTTTATTGGTGCTTTTTCTTAACTTTATTACCATCCACCAAGATGTCAAACCTATTGTAAGGCATTTGTTTTTATGCCTAGCCATTTAGCACTTGATGACATACACAGCTACTAAACTTCCTACAGCAACATCAAATGCCTGTTGTGTCTTAGAAAGTTTAAACTTGAATCAGTTCACAAATATATCTTTAAATTGCTACCATAAACTGGCACAGCAAGATTGCCCAACATCGTACGGTCTTAAGGCCCAATTAAAAAGATTCATCTGTTACAATTATAAATCTGTACAATCACATGGCCACTGACTAGTCAAGTAAATATTTGTGTCTTTGGGTTCTAGTTTGACTTACAAATACAAATATTTTCTCACATAATGGTATCGTAAACATTGCAATAGAGCTTACGAAATTCCAAAATTCAGAGTATCTATGTACGTAGTCGTAAGAAAAATACATGATGATGAGTGTGTCTAGGCAAAGCCAGTGTTATCTTATCAGAGAATCCAAATAATTGTTGATAAGTATACTCATGGGTTTATAGCACACTCAGCAATCAGATATGAATGCAAACAGAAACAGGTACATTGGCAAATAATCCGACAGGGTGAAATGTTTGGATGGGGTATACGAAGTTATATTTGCAAGGTGATTTGGTGTTAGTTTTGAACCAGTGCTAGAAGGGGGAATTTTAGTACTTTTCTAGAATTTAGCACATTTAGGTGTGGATGAGTATCTAATTGGATAATCTGGCTTTAATTGAATTAGGATAGAGATAAGATACGCACATGTGATGGAATTTTAGCTAGTATAGTCTTTGTTTGTCTGAACTTTGTATTGTGTTCATAGATGGGCTTATAAATGGTTCTTAATCTAATACAATGAAAACTTTCTTATTTCTTGAACATAAATAGGCGACGTATTTTAATATATTACTTAAATACATGCGCGTGTGTGAGCGTTATTGTCCAAAACAACCTTTAATATCTTGTACCCTTTAAAGCACACATGTAAAACTTTAACAAAAAATTCAACCACTGACACGCCTTCTTCTCGAAAAGTACACTTTTTCAATTATTTGAAATGAAACTTCACTAAAACACTTAATCTTAAAATTAGTAACATTGTATATCTTCACACCCACTTTTTAGGGGCGTTTCTCATCAAAAATGAACTTTTATCAGTTAGTGCTAGTGTTACTAGTTAAACAAATTTTAAAATTTGCCCACTGATACGTCCACATATAAAAAAAAATACATTTTTGAGTAGTTTTATAAGAAACGTTAAAAAACAAACTAAAATATGTATGCAAGGCTCTTTAAGAAACAGGTAGTATCATCAACAATCCTTTCTAACAGAAAAGCTTACTTACTTACTCATACTCCTCCTGGCTTTTTAAGACAAAACTGTACATTCAAAAGACCTCATAATATGAAGACATCATTTCTATTGAATGCTCATATACAAATTACAAACATTATCCCTGCACGCTGTACGAGTACAACAGAAGGCCAGCATTTTAAGGACATTAACTTAAAGTAATTTAAATGAGTGTAACAACTGCTTATACCTATAACAATACAAGATAATACAGTTAAGTGCATGCTACTCATCATTACAAGACCCTTCTTCCTCCTTCAAGCACGAGGGTTGATTTCCAAAAAAAAGTCCGCCAAGGACCGCCTTATAAATTCGCCCCAACCGAGTCACGTCTATGAAATCTTGGAATCGATAAAGTCATTATCATAATTTTCATTCCTCAATATCTCTGTGCAAACATAAAATTTTTTTCTTCTCGACAAAAAAAAATTAATGTAATCGTCTGTAAAGAATCTTTCTCTCCTCCCCCCGTTTTTGTATGCAACTCTACTGAATTCGTTAAAGCATTTGGGGTGAAATTTCGCAATACCAACTTAAATATTACAAAATGGGAGCAGAAAGAAAAGAATAAATCCCTCAGACCACGAAAATGTAATCAAAGAAATACCCTCAATCGCATTGGCAAACATTGCGCGATATGCATAATTCCCTCAATTCTTATCGGATTACATTTTTATCACAAACGAGATACATTTCAATTCTCCGTACAAGCCATAAAAACAACCCAAAGATACACATTCTGTACACAAGTTCTCCTACGACTCTCATTGATTTGTTTACACATGGATTTTTGAGGATTTATTTGTAGATACAAGTACATGTCCTGTGCTTGAGAATGTCGTCTGTGTAAATAGCATCTCACGGGAAAAGTCAAACGATTGCGGCAATTCGTTGTGCTGCGCCTTTTCACATTCGATTGATATAGTGGTATACGTAACGTAAAAAAATAGAATAGCAGCATTCCCTTGAATGATTATAAGTGAGTGTGGTATGCAGAGGATTAGCTGTGAGGTCGTCGCGTGGATTTGGGTAATCATAATCATTGGAAATTAACTAACTCCATTTCCGTCGAAGGGTATAACGAATACGAGTATCCCTCGACGACCAGATGTATCTATTAGAAGATAAATTATGCATCTCCCCCTAATTTGTTCTCCTAAATATACTGCCAACGCCAGAATTATATATACATACGTTGTTGTTCTTTTTTTTTGACGAGGTGTGCCACAGACGACATCCTTAGATCCTATTATAATCCCTCTGGCTTTTGTTTTAGATACATGTGCGGTGTTTTGATCAGAGAATTCAATAAATTTTGAATATGTAAATCTAAATACTGTGGATAGACAGTAATTGGCCACCAGGGATCCTAAAATGGAAAAAGCCAGCTCGATGAAAGAAACAGTCGGAAGGGATGGCGGAAAGGGAGATCGCGCTACATATGCTTTTTTCGTGTAGTGTATTGGATAGATTAT
Source organism: Chalcosyrphus nemorum (assembly GCA_949716465.1). NCBI lineage: Eukaryota > Metazoa > Arthropoda > Insecta > Diptera > Syrphidae > Chalcosyrphus > Chalcosyrphus nemorum. Next base: position 50,483,664 of record OX454332.1, read on the forward strand.
AATTGAGTTCAGAATGGATTAAGAATAATTCTCGTGCAGGGAGTAATTAAGTGAAACGAATTTGTTGTAATTATTGCTGTTGAGGTGGTTGTTCCTCTTTGTTTTTTTTATCCCCTAGTGTAGTTCCTACATCCTTAATTCGAGGTTGGAAATTCGTGCAGCAGCTGCGTTGATTTGTTTAATAAAAAACGGAAAAGTAAGAGTAGGTTTCGTATTAAATTTAACATGACAGGATGATAATTTGGGCGCTTCTACTATATTTTGAGGAAATATCTCATTGGCTTTTTATTATTAATCAGTATTTTTGAATAAATAGGAAAGTTATATATATTTTTTTAGTTTAAAGCACGAAAACTGACGACACACGGACGGGAAAACTTTCTAGGATCTATCAATAATATTTCTTTATGTTACAAACTTTGTGCCAAACTTAGTATAAATTTGTGATATTAATCATGTCAAGTGGCATCACTGATTTTGTACATATTTGATAAGCAATCGCTTTCTAATCCGCAATTTAGTGGCACTGTGAGTGGTGGCTTTACCACACTACTTCTCATTTAATACTCATGAATCGAATCGACAGCTACCCGAATCTAGGGAAACGACATAACATACAGGCCTTGACATCGTTCGAGATTCATTGTTTGTTTATTTACTTAACATGAAACTTTCACTCGAGTCTAAATAAATGCAATTTTTCATTCGAGGACATAGACCTGCAAGAAGTTCCTACCTGGATCTGTGAGGTACTCGAAATATTCACTGGGCTCATATTTTATTGCCTCTCAAAAACGAATCTTAAACGAGCTCCTGTTCACATTCATTCCAAAAAATGATTATCTACTCTTGCTGATTTTTATTAAGTGTGCTATAAGTAACGTACCCTTCTAAGCAATTTTGGCCAAAAATGTGGTACGCTATTTTATTAGACTTCATAAGACAAGCATAAATATAAAATTTAAACAAAATCCTTAGAGCCTTTTTCGAGAAAATTGGCTAAAACCATTGACCTTAAGAAAAGTACCGTTTTTATCACTTTTAGCCAAAAATTTGGAGCGCCATCTATACGCACAGTTTTATACCCACTAAAAATTTGAATGAAATCAGTTGACCCGTTTTTTAACAATCCGGCTTTTAACCAAAATGTCCTTAAGTGCCGTTATAACAAATGTTGGCCAAAATGTTGTAAGCCATTTAATAGCATGTATCTAAACTCGATTCAGCATAAAGTTTAAACAAAATCGGTATGGCCGTTCAGTTTTTTACCAATTTGGCTATAAGTAAAGTACCGTTAATAATGCTTTTGGCCAAAAATGTGTACGCCAAGTTATGGCACTTTGCCAAACTAGTTGAAATATGAAATTTAGGAAAAATCGTAGGAACCATTTTCCAGCAAATAAGTGTTTTGTTAAATGGGCCTTCAGTAAAGTACCGTTAATATTAAGGCTAGAACAAAAATGTCCCCTCTAGGGATTACCCCATAGGCTCTAGATATGAAGCTTGATCAAAATCCGTTTACCCGTTAAGGCTGTAGCCTCGCTGACAGACAGGCAGAATTTTCAGACCCACTTTTTTCGACTTCTCTATAAAGGTAATATCAGAATTTATCAAAATCCCGAGATCGAAAATTTTCACGAATCCAAAACTTACCCTATACTACGTATCGGTGCAAGTAAAAAGTTCATTTGAGTGAAATTTTTCTCGAGGGAAATTCAGAATTAGGGTGACTATTTTATTTTTTTTATAAACAAATCAAACTTAAAATTAATATATATTTTTCTTTTATTTTAGGTAAGCCCGAAAAACAAATTAATATTGCAAGATTGGTGGGTTTTTTTTTAAGTGTAGTCATATGTTAAAAACCTATCAATAAGTGTTTTCAAACGAAGCGTACCTATGTGAAGATAATTTGGAAGAGATATAAACCAGTACCTGAAAGATCGATCAGACTAACGTAAGGGTAAGGATGCGAGTTGCCAGAACGCAAAGACTTCCGTCAGAACTGGCCCATTGCGTTATCTCTTGCCCATTTAACCCTTACAATGTTTAAACTATTCTAGTAAGCTACTTACTTATTCTCCCTGATGATCTAGTGAAGTTCAGCATCTCGCTAATATTTATGCCAGAGAGGTGTTCTAGATTGTTTAAGAAGTATTTGCCGAGGAATTAGTTTCTAGAATGTTGGAGTCCAAGGTATTGGCAAAGGATGTGCACGGTGTCGTCTTTGCAGAGCTTTTCTTATATGGTAGCGCGGAGTGTGATTCATATGTATTATGGAAGGGATATTCTGTCCTTCTGCATAAGTCTCTCGGTCCATGCTTTGTTGATGTAATGTTGCAAGTTTGTAATGTTGCAAGTTTCCATGAATTTCGCCCCTCTTGAGAGACCCCTTCAGACTTAATATTCCAGCCAATATGAAGATGAGAGAAATGGCGCCCACATCGATTTAGAAATAACGCCTGAAAGTGAACAAAAGAAAATGGAGGGTTCTTGTTATACATCTGAGATGTATTAAGTCGGTCCAACATGAGCTCTGAAGTTCACTCAGCCGCGCAGTTCCTTATGTTCAGCTGCATAAGAATAGACGGATTTGGCATACGCTCATCGTAGCTATCCAGGGGGCACCAGCACCACATGGAGCTGCTGATGCCACATGGACCATAAGAAGTTTGCCTACTTGTTTGTACTAACAATATTTTACTTCTGATTTCAAAGAATCACTGTGCAAATTCGTGCGTAATTCCAACAATCTGTGTGGGCTTGCATGGGGTTCAGACTTGTTGTTCTTTGTATAGACTGCTTTAAAAAAAACCTTCGGGTTTAAATCCCTCACACATAGGGCTGTAGTTTTGTTTAGAAACTAATGCGTAATGAAATAGTACCCCTATAACGAGTCCTACAGAAAACTCCATAAAAAAACACTCCCAAAGAAGTATAAATCAATTAGGATTCGAAATTACCCTGTCTTTTATCGAATTCCTATAAAAGATACCTACCATCTCTTTCTCGAAACATTCTAGAACAAAAAAAACTTCCTCAAACCCAATTTTCTTTTTTTGATTATAGCTCCAAGGGCAAGTATATACTCCTCCTTGAACAATTGTTTTCTAGACGCACATTATCCATGTCAAAGCGGATTATCTTGTTGTTGTTGGTTGGTTTTGTATTTTGTGTCTCTCGCATGTCCACGTTCAACTAACAATATCGAGAGTCCGTAGTCTAGTATCAAATTACAGTTTCTAACGAAATTTTCCTTTTTCTCTATCATGTTGTGTCTCTTTTTTTTTTTATTATTTATTTTATTTTAATTGGATTATGTCCTGTCAGCAATGAAAACACTGAGAAAGAGCCAAAGCCAATGTTCATGTATCTTTTGTTGTTGGAATTGTTGTTTTTTTTTTTTGTTGTACCTTTTACTTTATAAAAAAAAATAAAATAATATTATTACAACGAAAAGGTCAATGGAACTCCAGGTGCTTTCTCTCCATGGCAATGGTTAACTTAATCCTTTTCTCCATGTGCGGCTACTGTATCCCCAGTTGACCATATCAAAAAAGGAATTTCATTGTATTGCATATATATGTATGTGTGTGTGTATGGGTTTTTGTATGCCTTTTGTGGGATTACGTTGAATTTCAAAGATACAGTTGATGTGTGTAGGTTCATTTGGATAAAACCATTGTAGAAATTTAATTTATACGGATTCCAATTACATTCCGTATGACATTTGAATGTTATAAAACGTTCTACTCAAAGCCACAGAAGGAAAGGAAGTAAGTATAAGAGCAGTTCATAGGATTCTTAAGGATTTGAAAGTTAGAGGAAATGACTAGTGAAATCGTGCATTTCTTTGGCATCTTTTTTAGATTGTGTCACGTGAAGTGAGCTTGTAATTACTTTCTTCGACCACTGAATAACTTCCGTTGAATGCTTATATTCTCTTCCGCATAATGACTGTTGCGTTGTTTGTTGTTCCAGAATATACGTTTTTTTGACGCTTCATTGGATAAACTCATTTCACAAGCAACAGCAAGACAAGTACACGAAAGAGGTGTTTCCACGCGTTGAAAATGATGTATTCACACACAAAGGAGTAGGAATGACAGTCAATAGTAGTAGATGCAACCATGCAGTAATAGGTGGTAGAAGAGTCAGGACTTGAATTTATTTTTATTCTCTTCTTCTTGATCCGTGTCCATACTCCTTTGCCTGCAAGTGGTATGGTATCTAAAAATTAAACCTCAAGAATTACATACTTACTTGCTTTTGTATCACCTTGAGGGTGAAAAGATTCTACAGCGCCTCCGCGCCATAGTGTGAGGTTTATTGCAATATTAAACCAATGCTTTTTACTTTAAAATAAAGCTATTGCCCTGGGTGAACTATTGCGCCACCTTGTGCAAACCTATTCATCCTAATCTAAATAACAACCAATTTGATAGATTCATTCGATCATCTGAACTCTTTTAGTTTATTAAATTCTTGTTTATTCGGCCTTGTAGGCAAATATTTGAGAAACACAGATCCTAAACCAATAACCCTTTAACCCACATTTGTTAAATTAGGCAGCATCTCATTTCCTTCGTTCGTTTTAACTCCATCCGGTCCTTCTGTTTCCCCCTTCAATTGATGGCCAATGAAATCTTCTGCTACAGAACCTTAACCCGTATGCTTACATTACTGAATCACCTCAAAGGCATTAATTATGTTATGAATGTGTATTTGCATCTCAATGTCAATTGGTTTTATTACCTCTCAGATACACAGATACATTTTGAATAACCATTCATGCTCTAAAGTCAGAATTACATTTATCACCACAACTGCAGTCCATTGGGCATATAAATTCAAATTTAAACTAAAGATTCTATCAATGCAATGCAACAGCAGGAGATACTGTGCAGCTAAGCTATAGAATGTGGTTCCTTTATGGAATAGTTAACCATTTATTAACCGATCCCTTTTCATTTAAATGAATTGACTGACCAGCTGAATCAACAAACAGGCAAATAGAGAGGACAATTAATATCTATCTGCACTTTTCAATCCCCTTCCTATTTTCCAATGTTAGATACTACATATGTAGTAGTAGACGACCTCATCTGAACTCATCAGATCGTACATACATATGTGGTGTGGGCGATAGATTGCCGAAAAATTTAGTCTAAAACCGTTTACCCTTCGTATTGACAGTTTGAAAAACAAAATAGATACGTATCGTTAAATTTATTCGATTCTTCTATCGGAACGCAATGCAATCCATGAACATGATCCATTAGGTTTATTGAAACGGTCGATTGTTTTTAAAAGGAATGACAAGGGTCCATCCGAATGTGGCGTGTGGCGACAGGATATAGAATTGTTTCGAAGAAATTGAAAGTGTATCTATTTGATGCAGTTTTTGTTTGGTTATTCTCGTATTTATTGTGCACCCCTATACGGGGTGGAGCGAACGCTATTTATTATCATAGTTTCATTCTCGTTCTCGTTCTCGTTCTCGTTCTCGTTCTCGTTGATCGTTACTCTTCTCTGTTTGCACTCTTTGAATTGAAAAGTGTAGTGTTTGTGTGTTTTACGATGGCGTGTGCCATCATAGGAACGTGCCTGTGGTTGAGATGCAACGCATATTGCACAGCAAGAGAGAAAAAGTAATTACTTTAACCCCTATAAATGAACACGATGCGGATAGAGACGTTTAAAGGGTATTAATTGTTTGCCTTTTCTGGTATTGTATTAGAAAATTAATAAACAGTTTATAATTTATGAGGTTAAGGTTGTGGCAACGTTAACTTTTTGTCTGCACAAAGAATTAGAGAATTGGATTTGATATATTGAGTATCTGTATCTAAATTTTTATTGAAAATAGGCGAATTAATTGGTTGCAAGTAGCTCTCGTGTCTCTCATTTTCTATTCGTGACACACGTAAGGAATTGTCACCAAACTCTTCATCCTTCGTTTGGTGTTTATTAACAGAAACTAAACGTTCTCGCCCAAGGACTGAACTCAGCCATTATTTATGTTGATATGCGCCTATTATTAGGATTAAATTATCGCACATCCTAAAAGCCAATTGACTGTCTATCTTCTAAATAATAGTCATCCTATCGATCGGATTCCACACCATAATTTCCTATAAATATCCCACATGACATATAGGGTATCTATTCTCATATCCACTTCACTGAATCCTCCTCCTTTAATTGAGCATCACTCACTCACACACCTAATAAGGTACTAATTTAATTTAATGGATTTATATAAGACACACGAAATCTAATAACATTTTCCTATTCTCTTGTTCATTCCAGGTATGTGAAATAGATAAACCTCGTCTAGATAGAAAAGTATCTATTTCTGAAAAAGCTCAGGGAAATTCAGTGTCTCAGAAAATCGATTCCAATTAATTAAACTGTTCTTTCTCTCTCGCCCGATATACGATACTCGTACTAAGCCAAAAAGCCTTGAAAATCAATCCATTTAGTTTGTTCGCTGTATGAGATAAAAGATACAAATAGCAATGTCATTCTCATTTTCTCGCACATGCAATCCATACACTTGCGGAGGTTACATAAATTGGAGCACTTGAATTTATTTTCAATGCTTTTTCGTCTTTTGGGCTTGGGGCCCGCAATATTAACTGGTGTCAAATTCAATTGATTGTTAGAGCAACTCGCCGGTTTTAACAAAAGTATCTGTCAATAGATGTTATTGTCTGGTTGTAATATAAAATAGTACTTGTAAATTTCTATACAGTTTCCGTTCTAGTCAATTTCATGTTCAATTACAAACTTTGTGTCCCGATAGCCCTCGAGCTGGGGGAGAATGCTAATTGCATTTTAATAGGGACACACACAGGAATATCGATATTAGACGATGACACATGTGGTCATTTTTCTGGACGGTCATTAGAGATGCGGCACAACGAAAAATAATTTCAAAATCGAGTCTAACTAGTTGGGGAAATTATTTCGAAAAATATTGATTTAATGGGCTTTTAAGCACCCGTATCAGTGAGAGAAATGTTTTATTAATGTTTATCTAATGAAGATGGTGTTCCTTGAAAGAGACCGGCATGTGTGCCGGAGACTACACGTTTGCCCTTTTTTTTTTTTTTTTTTGTTTATTTTGCGAAATCTCGGAGAGAAAATATTGGAAAATGATTTCTTTTAAAAAAAAAAAAAAATCATCTCGTGCGACCTTTGAGTAGGTGGTGTGTGGGATTGGTAAACAAGGTTAATACGTTTGAATTATTATTTCTTGTTTCCAGGGAAAAGATTTGCTTTGAAACATTTAAAGTATTTAGGTACTTCAAAGGATTGTTTTGGATTAGCTGACATAACAAGGAATTATTGTCCGTTGAAATACTATTTCAAAACAATCACAAGTTTTAGGCAAATAATAATAGGTTAAAAGTATGTATTTGAATTGTCCTTGGCAACATGGGCTATGTTGATTGCTGATGGCTTTTCAAATGGCATATTGATCAAAAGTTTTCCAAGTTGGTCCTTAAGCTGAGAATTGGAACTCAAAAAATAGGCTTATAATCGTGTCTTGGGCCAGTACAACGCGTTTGGCCTAAGCTAAGGTATCCCTGAGCAGAGTACTAGCTTGTATATACACAGAAGCCATGAGAACGTGTCCAACAGCGGCACTTGAACTGACAGCAAAGGGTTTTCTCCAATATGGATTTTTAAACTTTGGCAGGTGATCGCGGTCATATTTTTAGAGCTACATCAGTCAAATTGGATGTCATTATACCCTATCCCAAGGGTATATTAAGTTTGATACATAGTTTGTAACATAGAGAAATATTGAAGATAGACCACATAAAGTATATATATAAATGATTAGCATCAGTAGCCGATTGAGCCATGTCCGTCCGTCTGTCCGTCTGTCCGTCCGTCCGTCCGTCCGTATGTCACCAGTTTTTAGGGCTTACATTTTGAGCTAGGTTGATGAAATTTTGTATACGAGGTCCTTGAAAAAGTAAGCAATACAAGTGTAAAAATTTTTAAAATCCGACCACTTTTCATAAAAATCACCTTTTTCCACTATTTTTATATGAAACTCGAAAAAACTTACATGAGCAAATATGTAGATATCCACTTAATCTACAAATCGCCTATACATTGCATATGGCCACGCCCACTTTTTAGGGGCGTTTACTTCAAACATTAATTTTCGAGTAAAAATATTAGTTTATAGGGCAAAATAGAAAATTTTGTGAATACATTTTCCACCGCCCACTGACACGACCAAATAAGATAGGGATAGGGTATCATACGATCCGCTCCAGTCGGATTGTAGCATTTTTTAAATATGTAGTTTGTCAACTTGGTGTACCAAAATTGTTATTCAGCTAAATGTTAGCAAATGCCAGTCTATTACTTACTTACTGTATTTAAATGAAGACGAGCCTGTTTCCACAGTTACCTTACACCGAACATGCGTTCACATTTATTGTATTGTAGGTATACAGCTATAAAAATAAATAAATTAATACACACTTTCATTAGAAAATGAAACAATGTAATCTAAAATGCTAAAAATGTATCGGCATTATCAGTGCATTGCATCAGTATCGCAATGATGCCGCATGCACAAATGTTTGATGTTTCTTAATTAACACTTACGTAGTAACATATTTTTTCTCGTAACCTAGCTTTTCACAAATTCAATACTTCACTTGTATTATAAATATGGAATCTCTGAACAAGACATTGGGCTAACATAGCGAATATATCCTGCAGAAGGAAAGTTCCGCGTGTTTCATGTTGTTGGCCTGCTTAAAGATCCTAAAAGCCCCCTTATGCTTAAAAGCACCTTTAACCATCTTCACTTTACCCCATATATAAAATGTATCACGAATCTTGATTATTTTACGTAGCCCTTGAAAGAAAAATAGAATGTTATTTATATTAATTATATCTTGTATACACCTAAATTTAGTTTCCATATAAAAAATGTTTGAGGTTGATTTCTAGTACGAGTAATATCAAATCCGGTATGATTTTTCGGAGCGGAACCAGTTGTACGCGCACCATGTTTTTCAGTGTTTAAATGTATTTTTATATACTTTTTCGGTACCTTTTCACTTTGTTTCTGTATTTACCAGTACTTTTCAGTACTTTCAGGTACTTTCGAGTACCTTTTCAAAACTACTGCAGTGTATTGAAAATGAAAAGTACTAAGCAGTACTGAGCAGTATGGAAGAAAATACTGAGCAGTACTGCAAAAGTACAAAAAAAAGTATTCAAAAGTACTGAAAAGTACTACAAAAACTAAAGAGTACTGAAAAGGTAGGTACTTTTCTAATACTATATAGTACTTTATATTACTTTTTAATACTGTCTAGTACTTTCTAGTACTTTTTTTAAATTTTGAAAATCCAAAAGTACTAAAAAAGGTACTAGAAAGTACTAGAAAGTACTTTTTCACTACTTTTCGCCATTTTCTGGTACTTTCTAGTACTTTCTACTACCTTTTTAGTACTTTCTAGTACTTTTTTTTAATTTTTGAAAATCCAAAAGTACTAAAAAAGGTACTAGAAAGTACTAGAAAGTACTTTTTTACTACTTTTCGGCATTTTCTGGTACTTTCTAGTACTTTCTACTACCTTTTTTAGTACTTTTGGATTTTCAAAATTTTAAAAAAAGTACTAGAAAGTACTGAAAAGGTACTAGAAAGTACTAGATAGTATTGAAAAAGTACCTACCTTTTCAGTGCTCTTTAGTTTTTGTAGTACTTTTCAGTACTGTCGAATATTTTTTCGTACTTTTGCAGTACTGCTCAGTATTTTCTTCCATACTGCTCAGTACTGCTTAGTACTTTTCATTTTCAATACTCTGCAGTAGTTTTGAGTACGTTTCAGTACCTTCATGTCAGCCAACCCTCGTACTTACCGCAAAGTTTGCAGACTATTCGCGCGAGGAGCGTCTCCGGTTTAGTAGGTCGGTTTCAATCCGAGATATAATTTCGTGGCTCGTTAAAATAAGATAGATAAGTTATTTAAGCTAGTTATACCCTATCCTAAGGGTATATTGAGTTTGACACATAGTTTGTAACATAGAGAAATATTAAAGATAGACCCAACAAAGTCTGTCCGTCCGTCCGTCCGTCCGTCCGCATGTCACCAGTTTTTGGGCCTTAAATTTTGAGCTAGGTTGATGAAATTTTGTATACGAGGTACTTGGAAAAGTAAGCAATACAAGTGTAAAAATTTTTAAAATCCGACCACTGACACGCCCACTTTTCATAAAAATCACCTTTTTCCACTATTTTTATATGAAACTCGAAAAAACTTACATGAGCAAATACCTATTAACCTACAAATCGTCAATACATTGTACATGACCACGCCCACTTTTTGGGGGCGTTTACTTCAAAAATTAATTTTCGAGTAAAAATATTAGTTTATAGGGTAAAATAGAAAATTTTGTGAATACATTTTCCACCGCCCACTGACACGACCAAATAAGATAGGGATAGGGTATCATACGATTCGCTCCAGGCGGATTGTAGCATTTTTCACTGGTTTATTTAATTTGTTTTGCCAAATCAACATGAAGCGTTATAGCGTTCAACAACATATGCAAATGATTAAATTGTTTTATGAAAGTAGGCCTCTCTTCGAGCAACATTTTGCGCGCTTTGGCCATTTCACGGTCACAATAATCATTCTAGAGAAAACATTAATCCCAATGTGGTATATAAATTTGAGTTGACCAGCTCAGTAAACAATCCACCAACAAAACGGAAGATCTACCAAAAATATCGCCGTTGTCCATGAGAATGACTTTGGACAGGCCATCACCGTCAATGGCGAGCGCTGGCGGTCAATGATAACCAATTTATTTTGGCACCAATTGAATGATATACACTCCCACGACATGTGGTTTCAACAGGATAGCCCTACGTGTCACATAGCCCGTGCCTCAATGGACAATTTGCACGAGTCGTTTCTGAACATGGTCCACCGCGATCTTGCGATTTGACCCCGGTAAGACTTCTTCTTGTAGTATTTTCTCAAGTAACACCCTGAAAGCCTACAAATTCAATGCCATTAGTCAAATTTAGCCTGATTAATGCACCAGAGTTTTGAAAATTGTACCTTTCGGCTGCACGTCACCCAGCGAAGTCACGTCAATAAAGTTTAAACCCTCCGCTTGTAGTCAATTCTGTTCATATCCATCTGTTCAGCAGAAAACCCGGAACTGCAAATGTATCTTACATATCATTTCTGCAATGTTTCATGTTCAGAAAAACCTAGCTACACTGAACAAAGTGTTGCCGACACCCCAATGAACCATATCGTGAAAATTCTTGTCTGCTTCTAAATTTAAACAGATTGTTTGCTGTGCGTATCTATATTTTGTTTTTGTTTGTGCCTACCTCACTAAAGATTTGCACACCTAATTAACTGCCACACTGGTTTGCTACTATTTCAATCTTCTCCTGCAAAGAGGCACAATAGTTCCCTTTTACAGTTTGCCATGCTCGCAAACAAGTGTTCAGGCGTCTAGAAATAAAAATACACCCATCATAGATGCATATTATCTACGTGTTTTTAAAAATAGATACAATCACGCACCGCGTAAATATAACAATTCTCTCCCCACATATGGAAGTGATAACTTTCATAATGTGTGTGTGTGTGCACTTCATTTATCTGGAAAAGAGTGAGGTATCCACTGCAATTGACTTTGAAGAAGATGCATAAAGTGTGCTATCGTTGGAAATAATTGATTTCCTCTTGTGCATCCTTCATTAAGGGAACATTTGTGAAATTGATTTCTGTCTGGAGAGTGGGAAGTCTGATGCAAAAGAAAAGAGTTCTTCTCTGATTGACAGTAAGAAATTGTAAACAGATGGTGATGCTGGCTGAAGAACATCATTTCTCTCTAGAGAGTGTAAGATGATCTTGCATATGCTACGTTTAAGAGCATCAATTCTGTTGGAGCGGTATTGACAGGTGAAGATGTTGGTGCTTAATGTTTTCAATTAATTGAAAGGGAAAACCTAACAATTAAGGAGCATTCAGTCTCAACACTGTCATGCCACGGCAGTAGGGAAAGTCGACTCTTTCTACTGAGTTACAACTTATAGTTTTCCACACGACCTTTGTCTAAGTAGGTACAAACTGAGTTCTATTATAAGAACTTCGCTGCTATTTTGATGTAAATCACTCTTCAGCTCTATAGTCTTTCATACTCTAACTGTGCGGTAGTGATGCAGTGAAAAGTGTTTTCCTAACCTGCCTCAATTCTTCAAAGGATGTAAGATCATAGGAATCATGAAACCGAAACAGAAGCTTGAAAGCTACCGCCCCAACGTTTCTCGAAGTACTTGAGAGGCTGCTACTCAACCGTATCGGCCACATCATTGTGGAAACTCTTCTCATGGAACAAGCTGGCTTAAAAGGACCCTAATCAAGTGAACAAGGTCATTAAGTGATCAGTGGGATACATCGATCTAATATTTGCAGAGGATACTGTTTGTAGGGATGAGCTCCGCCTGGGATTAGCACATCTTATAAACAACAGCATGATTAATCAAGATTAATTAAGAAGTTTAAGAATTGACTCACGCAAAGATCAGTGTTAGCTCCAATCCTGTAAAATGTATCCGACCAACACAAGCTTTCCTCAAAGAAGTATGTACATGCAGATGACCTAGGTATAGCTTCCTAACACAAATCTATTGAAGAAACGCTTAACGAAGGATTGTGCTTCCAGCTATTGTGACCGAGCCTTTGAAAGCCAAGTATGTCTTTTCATCTAACGAGCTAACTGGCCAATCTTACACTTACCCCAAATGTCTATGCCACACTCTTGACCTAAAAGAAACATCTCTTCAATTCTGGGGCACTCAAAAGAACGGCATCCAAAAGCTAATGGGATCTTTGTGCGAATAGTACCTACCTCCATCTCTTGTGCTAGCATACACTTTTTCAGAGCGGCGTTAATATCCAAAATGTGTGGTACTCGTCAGACATTGTACAACGGCCAACATCTCTAATCCTAACCACCAAACTCTGTAGCATTTTGATCTTTATACACGTTGCCCCAAGACACCATATCAGACTCATGCGCGACCTTCTAAGGCCCGAAAAATAGTCATACTGTTCAACTCAGGAGTGAGCATATATTCTGACTGTTGCGGTCGGCTTTTTATCCCATTTTTTGACTCACTTTACTCAGTACTAGTGACATTTAATTCTCGCTTCTACCTCATTTGATTCAAAGATTTCCTTTGATTGTAACTCACTGTAAAGTGCCCTTAAAACAATATAAAACATTCCTGCTTCGCTGTCATGTTTCAAAAATGCAAAGAATCCCATCGAAATGATTTACGAAATCACTCACCATTGGAAATCGTTTATCCGTATCCAAGCTCCACGCCATAAATTACACAGACCTCGGGGCTCAAACCAAAAAAAACCGCTGAAATGAAACTGCCTCTTATTTTGGAGATTTGCTCTCAAAACTTGTTTCCTTTTTTTTTGCTTTGAAAGCGATAGCACTCCCAGGGGAAAATATCTTTCCCACTGATTCCTCTTCCTTCTCAAACATCCTCCCATTGGATGTACTGACAGATTTGTATTTATCCACTGGAGGACGACACTGACAGATGGCGGGCGGATAACATTTTATTCTGTTTTTTGACGCAAACATTAATTTCGTTAACACTTCAAAAACATATGTATCTCTGGCTGGGAGCTGGACAATTTTTTTTGTTTCCCCCGTTTCGGTATAAAATTTCATTTCACATCGTTTAACACTGATGTTTTACAAATCACGCGTTTCAGGCTTTTTTCAGTTCAATTGCGACTATTTCAAGTGCTTGAGAATATTTATGACTATAATTAGCGACAAAGTGATCGAGATAAATTTGCAAATTGTCCAAAGTAAATAGAAAAGATACGAAGTAGGTATCCATGAAGATACGCAGTACATATCTATGAATAGAATTCCTCTAGCAATTGGGTTGAGACTGTTGGATGTCGCTATTTATTTATTTTTTTTTGTAAATGAAAATAGACCCGATTAAGCAATAATGAGGTTTAATGAGATTTTATTTAGGCTTTCGCTGTAGAGTGGAAGGAATCAAGTGGATAAATGAACTGGAAGATTGTTTGTTCAAAGAATGAATAACTATTTTTACTTTAAAATTCAACTCCCAAAGAAATAACTAAAGTTCAAGCACATAAACCATTCAAGTTTGGTTTAACGATACTTTAAGTTTTCCATTTATAAATTGAACCAATGTCTCATAAAAGTCACATCGTATGGGAGCATGTTCTCATTTCTGTTTACCCCCGCACAATTCAAAGAAATTCCCGTGATTGCAGATCTTTTGCTTTGGTATTTCCAGCGAATTAACCCCTAAACAAAGCAATACCTCAGACTGCATTGCATTGAAAGGACTTTGTCCTCAACACCAAAGCAAGTTGAAAATAGAAAGCTAGAACCGCACTATTAAATGTTTTTATTGCGGTAACGTTGGCAGAATTTTCTCCGCTTTGGGTGTTGTATACCCTGGGATGCTATCTATACACACACGCTCCTTGTGTGCAAATTGTTTCGTTCAAGATTCGATTTCAATTGTATCCAACGAATGGATACCTAATCAAATTAGGATTTTATTCCTTCTCCATGTTAAAGAAACTCTCATTTGTATTCTTGTATCCCCCAGATATTCCTTTCTGCTTTCAGTGTTGAATGTTATTCTATCTTAATTGCATCAATTAAGAGGTAACTGCATCCTAAACAACGAGAGGAGACTGTAATTTGTATGCAGTTTGATGATTAAGCTGGAACAAAAAAAAAACTGCATCAATTTTCATTGCCATTTTTCTTGGAATAATAAATTTTTCATTTCTTGCTCAAGTAAACAATAAACATGAGTTCGTGACATCCATCAAAAAGTGCTCTAATAAACAACAACATCATCAGTATCGACATCGTCATGATGAGAGGCGGCTTCAGTAGCATCCGCGCCATCAGATTGGTAGCGTGGTGAAAATGTCGACACAGCAGTTTGACTTCCTCGATGAGTTATAATCGTTCGATGATAGTTTTAGTAGCCCTCTAGATAGTAGCATTTAAAAGGAAATAAAATGTAAATAAACAAATTAGTTGGCAATAATGACAGAATGAAGTCGTTGGGGTTGAATATCCAGAGATCAGAGTCAAGATTAATATTGCGACTCGAAAATTCTCTAGAATTTGTTGCGTCTTTTGAGAACTAAACAAAAACGTTATGTAAATTAATTTAGAATGAAGGCAAATAAACAGATGGAGAAGTGGCCGATAATATAGTCCTAGTCTGAGACATTTGGGAAAGGTCAGCGAATAAATGTGTTTATTATTGGGAAGTGTGTGTTCTCCATTTTGGGATTTTTATATCATCTTGGTTCTCAGAATTTGTTTGATTATGCTCATCATTTTAGACTAAAACAGAGAGTGTAATCATGCGACTCGAGAAGTGCAAATTTTTTCGCAACCATTCCATTCTCTTGATCCTCAAAACTCCATATCAGTATTTATTTCTCTAAGTTCGTAAGCAAAAAGAAAAGAGCTCCTAAATGGCTACCTTATGGGACACCGAAACTGCGAGGAATAAACTCGAAAAAACCCGAAACGGAGAAAAGAAAGGAGAGAACACATTTGCCCAAATTTTGATTGATGTGACCGGCCGAAATCTCGGTTTAAAATGCGCCGGGGCACTACCTATTTATGTAAATTGCACTGTACGCAGTTCACAGCCCTCCCATTGAGTAGCATTCCTTCTGGTCGGCCTCTAGAGAGCCCAGATATTATCTACATACATATCATGGGTTAATATCTCATGTCCTTCATAGAGTAAGGTTGTCTGAGAAATTCGAGATAGAAGTGGTATACGGCAGGGCTCTATTCGGTCGCCGATTCTTTTTCGATTGCTAATCAGCAATGTGCGCCATGTAGCTTTGCCAACCGGAGGTAGAGGACTTACATCCGAAATCGTATACTAGCTATCTCATAGATTTAAGGCCAACTAGAAGGAACAAACTTATCGGTTCAAGTTTGCTACGCAAGACAACCACTAAAGAGATTAGACTATTGCCAGTATCTCGGGAGTATTGTCTCGACTGATGGCGAAACTGAACTAGATAATTGTATGTGATTTTTGCATTCGTTCATAATTCACAGTATTTTTTCCCATTCATGTTGAAAAACACTATATGCTTAAAATTTAAGACCACCAACACCATCAGTTTATGCATTTAAAATGATAATTACACACTTTCAAACACTACTGTTTCATAAGTATCATCATCATTGTTATTGCATTTAACAGAAGGACACTAATTTACACTGTATGTCACAAACATGCACAATGAACAAGAAAGCAAGGCTACGCAGCGCTATTGGACTATAAATTCAATTTTTGCCAACAACGCAGCATAAGTTTATGGGTGGGAAAAAAGTCACATTGTGGCCCTTTTTACACTCTGCTTCCCAGCAATCATATTCCCTCTGACACTGACAAAAATCCGTCAGAAAAATGTGTGCTTCTTTGCTTTTCGTTTATTTCGAAGGACATGTCTGTTTTTTTTTTTTTTTTTTTTATCATATGAGCCCGATTTTATAGTTATGAACCCTTTAACGCCCCCAAGGAATGTAACCACATCCATCCTTTTATACAGATAAGCGACACAGCAGAAAATAGTGCCAACGATGTTGACATGACATCAAGAATGACAATACGACTAGGGATAACATTCACCAGAAAGAGACAGAAATAACCGCGACACATGGATATCTTTTGCAGGATATTTCCTTCTGACATAGATCTAAATGTATACTCTCTCCCCCATTTGGTCTGACTGCAAGCGAGTGTGTAAAATTTGATTGTCTGTGTATATCAGTGTGGTTGGATGCAAATTGTTTAAAAAGGAAACCCATCAACCCATCCCCTCCATGCCACACCTTCATGAATGGAAAAATATTGCACTTTATCGTAATGGCTTTCTGGTGGAGCGCACAGAGCAGCAAATATCTGTGGTGTACTTAGAAAACAGAATGGGCGAGTGTATGAGTTGGTTGCTAGTATGTACTCGTACTTACAAGGATCCTTGAGGAGTGTGAAACCATTTAGATGAAGGTCGGATGAAACAATGTCATTGCTTTTAGCAACCACAATGTTATTAAATTGTTAAAACACACACAGAGGCGGCAATGGGTACGGGGTGTAGAAAAAGAGAAAGACATAGGACGAAATTGAGTTTTGGAAAATTTGCCAAAAACAAACAAAGAGTGTAATTAAATTTGCTTCAAATAGAAAATTGAAACCTTAATTGCGCTCCAAAGGGTGTATATTCGTACTAAAAAAAAAATAATAATAAAGCTGATGTTGATTCAAAGCTTTGTATATAATTAGACGAGCGATGCATGGGAGTCAAGAAGTCGAATGAGGATGTGGTTCCTTGTAAATTAATCTCGTTGGATGTGATTGCGTAAAGGACAATTTTATAAATACTTTGCCATAAG
Organism: Chalcosyrphus nemorum; assembly: GCA_949716465.1. NCBI lineage: Eukaryota > Metazoa > Arthropoda > Insecta > Diptera > Syrphidae > Chalcosyrphus > Chalcosyrphus nemorum. The sequence continues at coordinate 50,501,199 of OX454332.1, forward strand.
ATGGGATTTAGTTTTGATGAGGGGATGGATGTTTTTAACTTAATTATATTACTGGTGATAGATCCCAGAAAGTGGAGAATAATTATTTAGTGTAATTAAAGGAATTCACCAAAAAATTATACTCGTACTAGCGCAAAAGAGATAATCAACTAAGTTAATTGCAGGAGAATAGAAAACATTTTTAAAATTAATTAAGTGATCTTAAAACCAGATAAAATACCTTAACAGCTGTTTTTTGGCTGTGGCACTTCGTTTTCGGAACACAGAGAGTACATACTACAACATCATCTTAATTTTAATTACCAGCCATCCTTCAAGCGCCGTACTCAAGTGACCGATGCTCGATCTTTTTGCTTAGGTTCTGGCTCATTAGCAGTCAGTAAAATTAAGCTATTTCGCGATCATCGGAAACTACAGCATCTGGAGTTGATCTTCATAGGAAGTAACCTACCTGGAGTCCCTACGAGTAGTATCGAGCTTATACAAGTATAGAAATATGAATATAAGTTATAAAGGAATCAATCTGTACAATGTACCCCAAGGATCAACCTTAGGTCCCGATGTCATCAAGAACAAAGATAATAAGTTTGGAGATAATGACACGATTTCAGGTATAAAAACCTGATTGGAGAGAGCAGGCTAAGCAGAAGACACAAGTAGTTCATATCATCAACCGTAAACCAAACCAAGTCCTAGAGTAGAGTACCTACATTATAGAGGGGTACCTAGTACCTGCAATTTTGGTACTACCTCAGGGGTGTTCCTTTGGATGAATTTGTACTACGAATCTCTAACAGGCGCGTCAAAAAGAAGTAGTTCTTTCAAGGAAATGATTAGCTTTAGACAGGGTAGTTGAGTTGCTTCATAAGACTGCAGTACGCTGATTACAGACAGCAAATAATTTTGAATCGGTTTACAAAGTCAAAGATATTTGTCTACCGACAGGTATTATTACTACGGCAATAGATTGGTTTAAGAATAAGTAACAAATCCGAGAAGCTATGGTATTAGGGCGGATATACATCATGTGTAACACTAATGCAACCTATACTTCAGATTAAATATGTCAAGTCATTTGGTAGATGTCCGTAATTCTCTCTGAGAGCAAGCTTACGTTCGCGAAGTCAATGTGTTTGAGCGCGAATATAAGAGTCCAACGGAGTCTTTACCTCTAATCACTAATTAAAAAAAAATGCAAAAAATTCACCTGATTCTAAGCATTACTTTAAAAAAAATAAAAATTACATATTTTTTAAAACAACATTCGAGATTATAATGATTAACTATTCTAAAACGACTATCGTAGAATTATAATTCTAATTTACCGGAAAAGAGTTTAAAGAAACAGATGTCAATACCACGAATGATTGAGCGTAGTCTTAGCTGTATATTACTAGCCGTGTTTTTTTGGAACATTGCTAGCTAGTAAAGGCAAATTTCACGCGTAAAACAAATACAATAACCTCCTGGCTTCAACTTGATTTTCTCCAAGCAAGAGAGTTGCTTATTATGATTTTGATTTTTCACTAACAGATGGCGCTTACTGCAAAGCCTTTAATTTTTGGCTGGCGCTTAGCTTATCGTTCGATTCCGTAAGATGTGTTCATAAGGCTAACCCAATTATAAGTTATCTTGTAGAATGCTTCTGATTGGCGGGAAAATAAATTCGAGACAAATTTTTATACCCTATCCTAAGGGTATATTAAGTTTGACACATAGTTTGTAACATAGAGAAATATTAAAGATAGATCACATAAAGTATATATATAAATGATCAGCATAAGTAGCCAAGTCGATTGAATCATGTCCGTCCGTCCGTCCGTATGTCACTAGTTTTTAGGGCTTAAATTTTGAGCTAGGTTGATGAAATTTTGTATACGAGGTCCTTTTAAAATCCGCCCACTGACACGCCCACTTTTCGAAAAAATCACTTTTTTCAGTAATTTTACATATGTAAATATTATCTTACCCTACATATCTTCGGTACATTATATATGGCCACGCCCAGTTTTTAGGGGCGTTTTTTTTTACAAAAAAAAATGTTTTTTGAAGGTTTTATCGAAATAATAGCACTTCTTGGGAGCAAAATACAGTATATGTTGAAAAATTTACAAAATCCGCTCACTACCACGCCCACTTAATGAAAAAAATTGTGTGTTTGAAGTAGTTTTATATAATATTTTTGAAAAAAAGTTGCTTAAAGAAGTATATTCGTGGAAGAAGGAGCTAGTATCTGCATAGGAAAGGGATAGGGTATCATACGATCCCCTCCAAACGGATTGTAGCCTTTTCATATGTTTTCTCTTTTTTTTTTTTAAATCGTTTAACTTGGTAGAAACTACTGTCCTACTACTGATTCTAAAAAAAAAACACGATTATTACCAACCATACCTAAACCGAAAACTATACCTAGCCTAACCGATTTTACTATACTTCTATCTTATTCTAAGATTCAACCAAATGCTGTACGACTAGACAAATAACATAATATTTAACATTTTCGTGACAAGGAGTACTTCCACATGACATTAATTAACCAAAAATCTACTTGGAGTCCAATAAATCCCTAAAGGTTATTTAAAATGTATGAATTTGTCCTTCATTTCCTTCGAAAAGTGAACAGTTTCCGCAGGTCTTTGCAGTGATTGTACAACACCAAGTGGCGAATAACAAAAACTCCTTTGAAATGTGTTATAGAAATGAGAACGCGTAGGTGGTATACGTATACATATGTGAATGAAAATCCACCACCTACATAGGTACATTTCCTACAAAAAAGAAAAGTACTCCATCGATCTTTTCGCCTCTCACCCACTGACTACTACCGAAATTGTGTGACTTACAAACCTGAATTTATTATCCTTGTCCACTGTTTCTTTCTCTCCTTATCCTTATCCTTAATTTTGAAATATAGTTCAGATATAATCAGTGCTGATGACCTAGGCACCCAAAAAAAGAATGTTCACCTCCCCCCGACGTATTATTATGCAAGAAAAAGAAATCAGGAAATTCATCATCGTCGTCCTTGAGTGCCGTTCCACATTTTTTTTTTCCATATTTCCTCATCAACTATTCCCTCTCTTAGCGCCTTTTGTTTAAGCACAACAGTAGAATAGCAACACAACTAACCGTCGTCGTAGAGCACAAACACACAGACGTAGTTCAGGGAGATAGTGGGAAACCTCACTTAACTATGCCAAAGGACAACACGCAAAAAAAAAAAAAAAAACGAGGTAGGGTCGGTGGGCGAACAAATTAAAATAAATATGTCCACGGATCGTTGTGGAATGTTTTGCAAGCTGAATTTAATTTGCATTCTAACGGATTGTTCTTATCCTAGATAGATAAGTAGATATGGTCAAAAAGGAAAGAGAAACTTTTTAAAGAAGGAAACCACTGATCCGTCTCAGTTCTCGATGTCATTATATTTAATGAATGATGGAGATTTTTCTATCCTTTGCAAAGTTTTAATTTGTTGGGAGTTTTTTTTTTCTTGTTTGCTTTTGTTGCTTGTGGTTGCTTAGATACACTAGAATCTGAAAGGACTGGAAATAACTGCTTCATTATTTCCTTGTCCTTGTTGTATATTGAAAAAATATAAATATACATACGTTTGATAACATTTGCCCCGCCAAACTTTGAAGAAAACTGACCTAAAAGTTAACGAATACACATTAAATTGACCCAACGTAACTTAGTCAAACCTAAACGCTGTGCACTATGTACGAGTATATCTAACAGAATGCCAAATCTATAAGTTCCAGAATCGTTTTGCTAATAAGGCTTCGCAAGTACTACTAAATACTTTCAAACTTTTTCAGAAATTTTGACGTAACTTTCAAAGTCGAGAATGGAATCTGCCCGCCTCCTCCCAAAAATTCTAAAAAAAAAAAAAAATGTTTGGACGACTACTTACTAATCATAAATCTTCCCAATGAGCTGTATGACATTCAAACGAATGGATGGGGGAAAATGTTGTACTACTCTTCCCCCCATTGACCTCGTTCATCAAAAACACACTGAAGAAGCCGCTACCGCCGGCAACAACTAAAAACAAAATACATACAGATACAAATATAAAAGATACGTTTTTCCTGCGCCATATGTTCCACATCTTTATGTGCCACTTGTTCTGTGCTTGTTCTCTTTAAATAAAAAAAAAAAAAAAAAAAAAAAAACAAGGCACAATATTCATCGACTGAATTATCATCGCATTTGTCGCTACAACGATCGTCATAGTCATATTCTATCATCCGATACATCATCGTGGACATCGTTATGTCGAAGCTTTTGGATACAATGCACTTATATGCAATTTTCCTTGTCTGGCCAATATGTCAGAGTCATCATCATCATCATCATCATCATTTGTATCTGTATCTGGTTCAATCGTTACCCATAGACAGTGCATCGTCAGAGCTCAGCTCATCCTCTGTCCTCGTCCATCATTGAAGTGATCTAATCAATTGTATAACTGGGAAAAGATACAAATAACGAAAGTAGCTACTTCGACTACTGCAGAGGCGAGTTTGAAGTGATATTTCCTTTTTATGTTTAACTCTTTTGAACTTTTCTGTTCTTTTGAGGTGCAGCAGCAGTGGTAGTTGCTGGAGAACAGTTTAAGTGGACTCCTTTATGGCCTTTATGGAGGAGCTGCAGCAGTACGACTTGAATTCCTCCTCTTTAGATGGATTCTTCTTCAATTGGGAATGCAGTTCTATCCAATATGGATATCTGTGTCTGTATGCAATGCAGTTCAAACTTATGGTTTGATGGGGGGGGGGGGAAATAGGTCAACTACATTGACATTACGTACTCCATTGGCATCTGGTGCTGCTGCCATCAGTGAATGGCATTTGCCATCGACTTGCGACAAATCGAAGTCATCTTTGTCGTTTTCGTAATCATTGTAGTTGTTGGCGGCGACAATCCCTTGAAGTGAAACACACTCGTTTTGAATTGGGAATATGTGGCTTTGGGATTGATAGAATGTTTCTTGTTCGTTAAACTGAAGAAGCGGGTTTGTTCAGTTAGTTCAAATAGAATTCAATAGACCAAGTCGTTCTTGTAGTTGGTATTCGGAAAATATATTATGGAGATGTAGGTTTGATGGTAAAAAAAAATTGTGTTCTAAGAATTGGAACGCAAATGCGACATTAAGGTTTTTTTTCATCTTATATAAGGAGTCTTGAACAGATATATTGCTGTACAAATTCCTTCAAAAAGGGACAACAGAAACATTTTACATTCGAACTTTTAAGTACAGTCAATAGTGATGACTGAGATTAGGAAATTCTGCATCAGTACCTAAATCATTAGCATCTTCTGTTAGACTCTCGTTAGTCTATCGACGCTCCTTCCTCAAAGGTTCACCCTTCCTTCCGCGAAGCGCCTGCAAGGGAGCATCGCCTATTTTGTTTATTCTTTATCTGGAGATTATGTGAAGAAGGACAACCTTAGAATATTATACTTTTAATAGCTGCCGTGCCCATGAAAGAGCTGCTCTTTGTCAATACCTTCTATGTTGTCTCGTAGTCGTGCAAATGTACATCCTTCTGGTTTTTTGACTTGAACATAGTAAGCTCTTAGTTCATCATTGCCGAAATGTTTGATAGCGACTAGACTGCTTTGTCCAAAATTGTTCGAAAACCATGTAACGTTGTTATCATTACGCAGAGCCTGTATGCAAAGAACAGCTTCCTTATTCTTACATCCGCTATAAATGCCTCATTTTACTGGCAAGCAAGGTGCCACAGGTAGCACCCTTTTGTTTTTTGGCACCATAGATGTGTAGTCTTGATTATACTAAATATTAGGCCGAGTTCTATCCCTTTGCACGATTCGCAAGCTAAGTAATCGATGCCAGGCTGTCGTGCCCAAATCTATGAAGGTAAAGAACTGCGTTGCAACTTTCCAGCTATAACATAGACTGCTTCGTCCCAAAATTGTTCGGAAACCACACATTGTTCTAACTGCGCAAAGCCTGTAAGCAGACAAATGTTTCCTTCGTCGAGATGCATGCTGCCCCGGCGGTCAAACTGGGGCAACATACTATTTACGTATCCAGGCCCGCCAGTGTTTGGTAGTGACCCCTTTTTACTAATACATATGCCTTGGTCCAAATTTGAGCAGATTCAGATTCCCATGGTGACCTGGTTACCGCCTTCTCTCCTTTCATATGAATGTATGTGGCTTTCTTTATCGCACCAATAATAATCTGACATCGCCGACTTGCCATAAGTCTGTGTACATAAGCACATAAAACTCCCGCGTCTAAAGAATTTCACTACACGATCAGCTTTTAACAGTCTCAAAGGCATACATAGTCAAATTATTTCTTGGGAACCGAAAACATTTTAAAACTTTTCGCGTTTAGCTTTTAGTCAGAAAATTACACAAATTTCTCTTAAAATTCCGCTAAAATTCCTAGAAAATTTCACTCTTCAAAAACGTCTTTCCAAGAAATTGACAAATCGCTAGAAATGTCAGCCAAAAAAGCACATCGTCATTTCTCATCGAATGAAATGAATTTTCTGACATTAATAACCTTAACTGGCAAAAGTCGGATGTCTACCCCTGCCTTTTGTACTAAATTCTCTATAAATCAAATTATACATTTCGTAATGCTAACTAATTTCCCGTTGTTTTTTTTTTTTTATTATTCTCCTTTCAGGTGAGTTTCAAGAGAGGTATTTTTGACAATTTTGCCTCTAAGGGTGGGTGGGTGTCAGGCAGCCGCACCGCCCCCTCCAAGCCTTACAGTAAGTAATATAAATGAAATAAATTTTGCGTTTTCATTTTCATTCACATTCCGCCCTTATCTCTCTGGCAGTCGTACAACACACTCAGCAAGAACACTCAGAAAAAGTGTACTTAGTCCGCCAGAAACTATGTGTACAGAGTACAAAAGGTGCTCGAAGAAATAAAAGCTAATGTACCTTTGCTTTAGTGTGTCCTAATGTACCATGAATTTGGTAAATGTTACAATTTTCCACAGAGCCACCAACTCCACCCCGCATTTCGGTGAAATAAAAATTCCAACATAGCAGAGGGTGGAATAAAACAAAAAACAGAAAACAGAGGAAAAAAAACCCAACAGAATACCTATGGTGCGGAGAGCATACAAAATTTTAACGAAGAAGACGGTCTTAATGTAAATTTCCTGTTCAAATGATGACATCCAATGACCCCCAAGAGATCTCCAACGTAATTTTTTGTGTTTGTCCCGTGCGGAGGTAGTTTTTCGTTTTTCGATTTTTTTTTTGTTTTACGGTTTAGAAATAAGGGAAGAGGGTTTGCAGTGCATTGTAAGATGCTCTGAAATTACTAAGCATACTTACTTTGGTTGCAGATTGAGGGGTGAAGCGCATTTTCTGTCTTCTGAGGCGTATGATACAGGGCATATCAATTTCAATACACAAAATCGATAACGATGACATCATCAGTACGAGTATGATACATAATGAAAGTGTCAGGGGATGCATTTGGGAAACAGAGAAACCGGAAATGTCATACTGTAGTCGACGTCAACGCGGGGGGTTCTGACTGAAAGAATACAACGTTAGGAGGCGTAATAGTTAAAGTTTCGGTAAAAGCGAACGGTAATTCACTTAGGAAGATTGTCTTATTCTTGTAGATCTTAGGATGTCTACTATATTCAGTGCAAAGGCTTATGAATGTGGCATCCTTTCTGAGACTTGACAAGCAAAAATGTTTTTTAACTTAGAAATTATGTGCTCCTTTGACCTGTTGCTTACTCTTGAATTTGACCGTAAAGCCACTTTGTGTCGCAGCTTTAAAGCTTCTTAACGATCTAAAGTATGATAGGAATCATACTAGATAGTACAACCCAGTTCCACCAAATGAACAACGGATCCGTAGCATTCAAAATTATTCAGCAAAGTGGGGCCGGAAAAAACTTTTGATGGTATTTTTCTGGCTTCGAACTTTTTAAACCTTTGCGCAGTAGTCCAACGCAGAAACTACTGAGCCACGGGGGAGAAATGGGGTGTAAAACCATGAATGATGCACTAGCTATACTACTATAGTCAGACAATAAGTGTGGGGCTTTTGTCTGAGATATGAACCAGGGATGCAGTGCAGGCAGCACTTCAAGCTATGCTTAAAGCTGCGGAAGGACTTGAGATATAAATATCAATATCAAACAAGGATATTTTCATTTTCATTGAGAGTCAAGCTTCGCTTAAGGCGTTAGGGTCATTGGAGTTAGTCAGAAATTGCCACCGCATGCCCAGAACCGATTGTGTTTGGCACATGGTACATAATTGCCAAAGAAGGGCGCTGAACTCAAATATAAACATTGAAGCACCTATGTATGTGCATTGCTGTCATAGCAGAATGTTCAGCTTTGTTAACCGTAGATCGACGGATTTGGAAGGACACAGGGTGTCCAAGACCGTATGGTCAGTGCACATACTGTGAGGATGCGAGGCAGTTATAAGAAATAGACTAAAGGAGTTTAAAAATAAGTAAATATCAGGCCCATAGAGGGTCAAGGCCCAGCTTCTCATAACGGTACATGTTGTTGGTGGTATACATACAGTTCTATGCCGTATCCGAAGAGCAGGGGGTTTTGAGAAGCTTTCTCATGACAGTAATACTCTAGAATGTTTGTTTGACACTCGGAAGAGGCCGTGAAAAACCAACGCACCCACACTAAAGTAGTTCAGTAGATATTCCTTTAGTAACCTTGAAGATGTTGATTCACATATTCAGTTAACGGATCTAATGAGATTAATTGCTTAGGAGAGATGGTTTAGGGCTTTTCTTTTGAACATTTAAGTTCGTAAAGGGCCCTCTTTGGTACCTGGTGCTTTTATGATGACCCTACCCAACCTAATCTTTGTTGAACGTGCTTTATACGATACGAAACTTTTTTCCCAATGTTGAACCTTTTTAATATTATCGCCCCTATGAACTGCTCGAAGCTGAAGATTCTTGAGAAGTGCATTATATTCACTTGAGCCACTTGTGATTTGCAGCCTCTGCTCCACTATGAGATGGAGTGGCGTTAGGACATTTTATCATGCTCCGAATGATAAAAGCAAGCAAGTCTTTGCACTTTGGTGAGTGCAGTCCCTAGTCGTGACTAGACTAGTCCGCTTTGTCCTTGCTATTGCTCACAATGGCTAGATCTTAAAATGTTTCGACTTATTCTTCAAGAATTACCCGCTAGGCTTTTTATTACCATTAGAGCACGTGTAGCCTTTTTGGAGGTTTCTGTGTTTTTCTTTAACCGGTGTCAGTATCGCCAGTCTAATTGGCTTTAGTTCAAGTTGTATTGTAGTCTTAGCTGAGTTTATATTGAGCGCAGTCGTCTTGCACCATTCTTCAGTTGGACTTCTTTGTGTAATGTAACAGGGTGTCTTTAAATTTTCGTCTACAATGTCAAACGTCATTAGCATAAGGATTTTCGAGATAACTTAATGATCCCTTCGACAACTTCTTATATCCCGAATGAAATCAAGTAGGTGTGGGTTATATGACACGGTCTTGAAAACCCACAATACCCTCGCTTATTTCGATCATCAATAAAAATAATAATACACACTATATATGCCATGTAATAATAAATTTATTTTAGCATGGGGTTGTCCTCACGCACTATACTTACACTACGTACATATGTGTAGTTCACCCCCCTCAGTGCAGTGTGCAGCCATTTGAACTCAATTTTTGTGCTACGTATCAGCTAGCCTATGAAATTTTCAGCACCCACTCGCAGGACTTTTTTGCATTTGTATATGTTTCCACTCTCCCCCCCAGCCATGATGTAAAAAATACACATTTGATAACGAAATATTGATGAATACATTTTCGAGTTCATATACTGTACAAATGCACAATAAACCTCAAGGGGAATTTATTTTATTTTTGTCACAAATCATCGTCCTGCTTTTTATTATTATTACTATGTTGGCTTCAATTTCGCACAAACAAGCATGTTGAGGGATTATTATAAAATGTGGCCGAGTGAAGTGGTTTCATGAAATACGATATAGTTTTAGTCGTAATGGTGCGAATTTGGCTAACAATCGGGATGTGGTTTTTGGATACAAATTTTCGGAATACGCTTTGACATATGATATTGGGTCGTATTCACATTTGGGGATGTATAGTCTATCAATTTATCATTTAAAATAACGGTATTGTAGGTAGATAATAAATTAGAAAAAAAAACATTATACGTCATAAATATTTGAATAATTTTATCTAACTCCCCTTAAAGTTCTTAAAGCACTGTTCTTTTTGAACCTCCTAGCCATCTCCTTATAGCGTTGTCATTCCAACTTCAACTTGAGCTTAACTTAGCATTAAATCTACCAATTTACGCAACAGCATTCAATTACCATAATCACCTTCCACTTAACCTTACCCCTGGTGATTCCTTGTTGTATGCAATAAAAATAAAAAGAGGTGTAAACACATGATTTTTTTAGGCACAACCTTACCTCATTACACGCACCCCATTGAATAATAAAAAGAGAAAAAAAAAACTACTTCCTACTACAGAATTCTACTTACTAGATACAAATATATGTATGTATACACAGTAATGTTCATTTTTGCTGACAAATGTCATATAGTCACAAATCCCCGTCAAATACTTATATGTACTACATAACGCGACTACAAGCCAGCGATTATTCGTTCCCAAACAGCAAGGGGTTAGGTGTCTTAATTGGATTAACCTCTGGCTAGTTGATTATGAACAAAAGAGCTCAGATCCACGCCTACATTGTGACATCTAGTGAGAGTGCGGATTGACGAAGGTCTAGGCTCGCGCGAACTAAATGGCTCATTCAATGCATTTATTTGCAGATTTTATTTGTTTAATCTTAATAATGAGGCATATTTGATTGTTTTGTTTAGATCAAGTTAAAGAGTTAAGCTTTAAAAAAAATTGATACAGGGTGGTGATGGATTAAAAAAAAGTCTTACTTTTGAACCGTTTGACGTACAGAGTTGAATCTTCCCGTATATGGCAGTCAGTTTTTGTAAGCACTTTTTGGGACACCTTGCATGAAGAAATAAAAAAAAATTGTTTTCCAATTCTTCATAAAAATAAATGCCTTATTTTTGTATTCAATAAATTTTGCTCACGTGTTGATTTCGACCAAAATCCATTGAAAATTAAACGAGAAATGGGCATATTTCTAAAACCAGTGAATAAGTTAAGTACCGTTATACGCTTTTTTAGCCAAAAACGAAATTTAAACACAATCGTTAGAGCCGTTTTCGAGCAAATGCCTGAAATCGCTTGACCCTAAGAAAAGTACCGTTATTATCACTTTTAGCCAAAAAATTTTAAACGTCATCTTTTAGCATTAGCACAGTGTTATACACACTAAAATTTGAATACAATCGGTTGACCCGTTTTTTAACAAACCGGCTATAATAAGTTTTGGACAAAATGATGTAAGCCATTTTATAGCACGCATCTAACCTCGGTCCACCACAAAGTTATAACAAAATCGGTGTGGCCATTTTCCATCAAATCAGTTTTCTACCAATTTGGCTATAAGTAAAGTACCATTATTAACGCTTTTGGCCAACAATTTTTTACGCCATCGCACTTTGCCAAGCTAGCCGAAATATGAAATTTAAAAAAAATCGTAGGAACCGTTTCCCAGCAAATTAGCTTTTTGTTAAATTGGTCTTAAGTAAAGTACCGTTAATATTAGAGCTAGAACAAAAATTTCAATTTCGCCTCTAGCGATTACGCCACAGACCCTAGCTATGAAGTTTGATCAAAATCCGTTTACTCGTTTAGACTGTAGTCTTGCTGACAGACAGACAGAATTTTCAGACCCACTTTTTTCTACTTTTCTATAGGTACTATATATTGGTGCAAGTAAAAAATTCGAGATATGTACTTTTCCGGAATGTCTCGTGGCAAGATTCTCATTTCGGTTTTTGTCTGATTCGGTAGCGCACCGCTTTGATAGAACGCCGAGGCATAGAGTTCAAAGTTCGAATCCAGAAAAATGCAATAAAAGTTTTTCACGGCTCCTCGACTTGCTAGGATCTGACAAACTTTTAAAGTATAAATATCATGAGAAAGCTTCTCAAACAACTCCGCTTCCCTTCGGATGCGGTATAAAACGGTGGGTTCCTTCTGTACGTGCAGAAATGTATACCAAGGGCAGTTGTGAGAAGCCTTGAACGTCTACGGCCTGCTTATGGTCTAATATTTATTTATTTCAGTAGCGTTAGTACTCGGTGAAGAAATTGGGCCTAAAGATCGTTTTAAAATATCTTTTTATTTTCTTAGTTTTAATTAAAATAAAAATTAAATGGTTCTTTTTAAAAGTCTAGTACAATTTGCTTAAGCTCAGATTAGTCTCTTCGCTAGCTGACTATTGTCAAAGCAATTTGAAAGTGCTGGCTAGTTCTAGTACCTTCGCGATTATTGACAGGTCGTCTATGTTTCTGTGTATTTTATATTTAACAGGTAACGATATGTATGTTTGTATATTGACAGACAAAAGGCCAAGGATTCTGGCAAAATAACAAACAACAGTTTGAGGGATGATAACCACCAAAAATAAGTAATTAATTAATCTTCTGTTTAGATAATCTACAATCGACTTGCCAGACAACTGTAAAACAGAGTGCTATCCACGACCATCCATTGTTTATTATTCAATTTATTTGTCAGATAAGATAAGATTTTTTCTGTGTTACCTCATCGGAAGTTATGCAGACGATTCATAGGATTTATACACGCGTGGGAGTTGCTTTCTTAATTTCATTTAAAAAATCCGAAATTGCAACCCACCGCCTCCTTAATTAACATCTGCATCTTTTGAGCTACCCTGTACGCGTCAAACCAAACTAATGTGCGAATGCGTAATTCGTTTATGACTCTCAAACGTGTGTGGGATGATTCTAATAATTTGCGCTACTGATGATGGCGTAACCAACAAACCGAAAGGGAGAAGAAAAAATTAAAAAAGTGTTTACTTCCATTTTTACACTTTTACTCCGGAGATCAAAGAAATTGTGTTTTTTTTTTTTTTTTGCTCTCTTAACTACCATCATACGTGCTCAAGCATACAGGACGTAATTTTCCACCTACTTAACCGAAAATCTTAAAATGTTCCATTTAACTTCTTTTTTGCATACAAAATGACACCACAAGTGATGGAAGACTTGATTTAAGTACATACATATGTATAGATATCTATTCCCTTGCTGTGGTAGAGAATCCGAAAGAAAAAAACAACCGAAAAGGACGTACATGAGTACCTAGTAGCAGAGGACAAAAAAAAAAAAAAATGTTGAATTTAAAAAGGACATCGTGTGATAGTGTCATTGCAAATGCAAAAGCATGCAAATTTGCAGTTCATTCTTGTTCTTTCTTCCGCTCTTTGTCTTGTTACAGTGAAAGTTGCTAAATGGCAAAAGAAAAAGGATAATCAAAAAAAAAAGTAATTTGTGTCATCTTCAGATTATCTGGCTCTGACATCATCTCTATTCCTTGGGTTGTTTTCTCATCTTGTATTCATAGAAAGTTGTAAAGGATAGTACGAGTATAATAGTAGGAGTAGAAGCCTTTATTATTGCAGAGGTTTTTTTGTTTTTCTTCCGCTATAGTGACGAGCGGAGTAAAGTGGTTGTGATTAGGCATCAGGGCGCTTCTATTAAGAGCTTGAAATACATATGACTTTTGTTACCTCTTTCATACTTCTTTAGGCTCGTAGTAAATTCCAGTTATATGCATTTGTTCAGTGAGCTTCAGTTCATATGAGTGCGACCACATTACCTCTTAAAAGTGCGATATAAGAGCACAACTTTTCACACAACTACTGCTGAAGACTAAGCCATTAAGGACACACTCTCTGGGAGCTCACAACTTGTACTGAAACCATATGCTCTGCATTTTATCACAAATAACCATTCAATCAATCTTCCTTCAGACAGTCATGTGAAATATTTTCCGTTTATCTGCTTTCGGGCGCAAAAATTGTCACTCCAGCCCTCATATCCTTTGCTCGTCAAGAAAAACTCAAACGACAGCAATTACTGTCATTCCATCATCGTCGTCTCTTGTTTTTGCAGAACGTACATATATGCATGCTTTCTTGTTAATTTTTTTTTTTTACATATTTTCTGTTTTCTCTATTCAGAGAAGATGATGAAGAACCAAAGGGTATATAATACATCCGGAGGAGACCACACAAGCTTACATCTATCTAACCAACCAAACAGCCATAACCATTCATTCATACATGCAGCCATCCATGATGTAGCCTTTTGTTTTTGTTCCTATATATAGTATAGTACCATCAAGACCCCTGTTTGGAGTTTGCTTACAAGCCATGTCTCAAAAAGGACACATGTACGGAGTACTACGTATCTGTTTTGTCGTCTTCATCGACGTAGTCCCTATATCCCGCATAATTGAACACGCATTCATGTTACTCGTACATCCCTACAAGGAGAGACTTCCGATATACTATACAGCACTCGTAGTCCTTTTATATCTTTAGCTCCAGTCGACGTCCTTCAAAAGGGTTACATGTCAACATACAAATGAATACCGATTTCGGTCGAGACACCCAAACAGAGTAAAATGTATCTGTGTATCTTTAAAACCATTCCATTTGTAATTTTGAGATGAAAATTGCTTTACTGTCGATTATCATTCGTGTAATGTCCATTATTCAATTACGATACTTAAGTGTTGTGATGGAGGCGCACACAGTACACAAGGAGATCAAGAGATACAGATTATTTTCTCTGGGGATTTTTTTTTTTTCTGCTGACTGGCGCCCGTCGAAAGTACGAGTATGTATGTATGAATGTATAATATTCAATGCTAAGTAGGCAACATTTGATTGTAATGTTAGATTGGAGACGAGTAGCGATGGGTATCTGTGACGAGAACATAACGGGATGCATGCATAATGACACAGATGAGATGCGTGTATAAGTCAGTATATATTTTTTCTAATTTTAAAAATTTCAGAGTTAAAGTGTCACACTGGCACATACTTTGCATAGTGGGTCACAATGGGTAGCAAAAGCATATCTACCGGCCAATGCCTGCTTATCCTTTTCTCATGTAAATAAAAGACTTTTTCTTAAGTATTCAATTGAAAAAAATATTCCACTGAATTTTCGATGTTTGTCCAAAACGCGGAATGCCTTATTTTTGGTCATATTACATATTTTATGATTCACTTGGCAATTGTATTTGATTTCAAAAGCAAAAGCTTTGTTCTAAAAATGGTCCAAAGCCTACTTTTTAGGTAAGTATTTGTGCAATGATGCAATGGGAGTATGTGACGAAATCCTAGTTGTCTTTTCCGTTTATCAACTTGGTTCTAAAGAAAGATAAAGGTTTAAAATTAATACAAAGGCCCGAGATCTTGACAACACACCTTTGTACAAAATTTAATAAAAAAAAAAAATACATACTTTTCATTCCTTGTCTGATATTTTTGCAAAGAAAGTCCTCTTACATTATGTACTACCCCCAAATGCATCTCAACCATATCAATCAACCTTCAATCTGTTTTAACCCTCACTCTTTTGACCTCCCCAAGGTATACGAATATCTGCGAAGTATCCTTAATAAAAATCAAAAGGTCCTTTTACCTCCACACTTCGCACATTTATTGACAATGATGGAAGACCTAATCGAGACAACGTGACGGGTATTCGCTTTCTTCCGACACACGTACCTACACATGGGAAATTGTATACGTGCAGGTACCATTTACCCAAACCCGCTTCCTTATCATCCTTGCCAACATGTTAAAAAAAATCCTTTAACTTAATTTCCACTCAATGAAATCATCCTCATCCATCAAGAAATTGCTTTTTTTTTTTTCTTTTGTTTAAAAAAAATTAAAATTCACTTAATCCGTCGGATATTCAATATTTCCTAAAAAAAAAAAAATCCTTTCATCTGTGCAGTCGCTTTTTCAACAGTCTAATGATGATCGATCAGTCCATCTGTCTATCTGTTTGTCTATCCTAATCTGTGTGTTTTTCGGCAACAAAAAATTACTATACTCCTAGTGTGAACGTATGCAATTGATCGACCATAAAATATATTGTCCCGCGGTGATAATAATGATGGATTGCTCTTACAGATGGATTTAATGCATTCACCATATATGATTATGCTTGCGCACATAATCCATCAAAAACATAAAATAAAAAACAGTTACACTCAACAAAGTTTATTAATGTTAATTAAGTCGAACAGAGAATTTTTAAATATAATTTAACACCCGGAGAACGACGCGACGAGATACCGATGACACATTGGTTACATTTTCTGATGCAGCCTTCATTATGGTCAATTGAATGAGTGATTGAGGCAAAGAGAACAGTTTCTACAAAAAGAATTTATGTATTTAAATAAAATGGACAGAAATACATATATACAGCAGAATTACAAAACAATTGGCATCAATTAAAACCACGGTCCAACCACTACAGCACTGATGACGACGAGGAAGGCGACTCTGATGCAGCTATGTTGACAATTCTAAATGAGATACGATACACAAATAAAAAGACACAGAACAAAATAATGCAAAATAAAAAGTCCACAGATGCTGCAGCACTCCTCTCCGTAGAGAAATTTTAATTTTTTGTAAATTAATGGATATCATTTTGCTGGGATATGAAAAGCAAGCGCATTAACCGCATAATTTTAATTAAAGCCTTGGTTACAGCTCTCCAAGTCATATCTGTGTGTGCGGATAAGTGAGTAATAAATAGCTGACTGTCAGGGATGATTTAAGTTGCAATGCAAATTTTGGCTAATTGATCCAACACGTAAAGAAAAAACCTTTAAAAAATAATGGTCTAATGGAATCATTGTGATCTGAAATGGGCTGCTTGGGTCGTTGATTCTTTGAAGTGAAGTAATTTGGAACAATTGTACAATATGTGAAGCTATTTCAATCTGCGTTTTTAGCTCTGTGTAATTTCTGTCAAGCTCAAATGCCAGAATATACCATCGAAACTTGTGAAAAACATCCTAAAGTACTACTGTCATGAGAAAGCCTCTCAAATTCCTCTGTATTCTGTTCGGATACGGCATAAAACTCTAGGTTTCTTGCCAACACGTACAGTTGTGAGAAGAACACGTACAGTTGTGAGAAGCTAGGCCCTTTATGCAATATTTATGGTCCTATTAAATTTATAACTTCAATCATCGATCGATCAGCGATGTTTGAAAAATAACCGATTTTTATTAATGTGGAAGGAAAATACATAATAGCACATTCTTCATTTTGTTCTCATTCGAATGATACATCTTAATATTTGTGCCGAATTTCTTAGTACTGGGACTATTTGGAGAACTGCCAATAAGGCCAACAGAAAACGAGTTGGAAAAAATTCACTAAAGCAATACTTATCCTTATACACGCCGGTGTTCCGCAAGGAAGCGTTCTCGGTCCAACACTGTTTTTGCTGTATACAAGAGACGTACCTCAAGATGAGACAACGACTGTAGCCACATTCGCCGACGACACGGCAATCCTCGCCACGGATAAAACATTCGAATTATCAACGGGAAAACTCCAACGCGCTTTGGACAAAATATGCAAGTGGACGAAGACCTGGCGAATCGTCCTTAACGAGACTAAATCAACGCATGTAAATTTTACTTACAAAAGGGTAAACAACTTACCACTCTTTATTAACTCGGTACAAATCCCGTACGCCAACGAGGCGAAATATCTAGGCATGACCCTAGACGCAAAACTTAAGTGGAAGCCACACGTTAAAAAGAAACGCGACGAGCTCGAAATCAAGCGTATATAACAAACTGCTTTTGTATAAGCAAGTGCTAAAACCATCTTGGACGTACGGTATACAACTTTGGGGCTGTACTAAACCAAACAATATATCTATTTTAGAAACTTTTCAAAATAAGACACAGAGCAATCGTAGATGCTCCATGGTACATAAGAAATAGCGACTTACATCGAGATTTAGGAATCGCAACCGTGACCGACGAGGTGAGAAACTTTGCTCGCAAACTTCGCACTCGTCTTAATGAACATTGCAATGACGAAATAATCCGAACTCTGGATCAGACAAACCTTGCGCGCCGGCTACAACGAACGAGACCGTTGGATCTAGCGTCATAATGAGAAACCGCTTATTATTACGGTATTGTAGGTGCTTTCGTTGGAAGGTAACCTGCCAAACACGATTACTATAGAAGCGTGAACTACTTGTTAAGGGAACTTAGTCGTAGTCTAGCCGGAAATGGGAGGTTTTTTAGTGAGTAAGAATCTCACACTACTATGAGCACGCGCGGCCGGTCCTCGTAGTGCCTATGAAGGTTTTTACCTACCCACGAAAAAAAAAAAAAAAAAAACTTATCCTTGCAGTACTTACATATCTACTTAGTTACGTGTATGGATGTGCAAATAAAAATTGCCATCATCATTGTGGATGGCCTTGGTATAGTGGTAGTGTATTCGGTCATTAAATGTCTCGACCACATCTACTCAATTTAGTGTTCTTTAACGCGAAAGCGAAAAATATGCTGTGAATTATGTATGAATGAATGCAAACATCACATACAATACTCCCCAGCCGATTGGGACACCACCCAAGGAGAACAAATGTTGAAACCTAATACCACCTAAAAATATAACAATTCCAAGATCTTTGGGTTTTCTTAAACTATCCTGAGGGAATTAGGTCGCGGATATAAACTTCATAATTGAAGTTTCTTCGAGGTATAGTTGGAATAACTGATAGGGGCCGACTGCGTAACGCCTGAGTACACAGGGCACTCAATATTTCACTGTATTCTGTCTATTTTGTCAAGAGACGTCAGTCTTTCACTGTTTTAGATCTCATAGTGCAGAATGTCAGGAATTTAATGGCTGTCAGCCTCCCAGAAAACTATGCAATGAGATGCGGCACTAGTGATTGAAAATTTACAATAATCCTTTGTACGAGAATTCTCGAATTTAAGTTGCTTAGTACTTCTCAGTTTTACGACCTGCATTAAACTTTATCGATCCAATTTAAAGTTTTCATTGTACGCACGTTCGTGCAAAACTATTTATTGGCTGCCACATGCGTAGACCTTTTTTTTTAAACAATGTTTAGGTGAAACCTATTCAAACCATTTATAAAAGTTCAAACGGGTAACGTTTGCTGCATACCTCGTATTTTTCATATTATTCCAAGCAAACCAACTTCAATTCCCCAACCGACACAATTGCACAAACACTAAAACCAGAACTAGGACACCAATTGCTATAGCTGGCGGCCTTTTTTTGGTTTACATTATGTGTCCCAAGTCTCCCAAGTGCGCAGAATGCACTCAGAAAATGAAAATATTTCCTTCATAACCGGGACAATTGATTTCACCGCCGTCATCAGCCACCCACTCTATCTGAACTTACGCTGGTTGGGAAAGAGAAAAAAAAAACATTTTCCATTCAAGCCGCGCTCCCCAGTGGGGCAAACCCACTCTCTTTCGCTCCAGTGTCCTTTCAAAGGAGAAAAAGTTTTTCTCTGCCGAGTTTTCCTACAAGAGTTTTCCTTCTGTATTATTCTAACCAACCCAATGCTTGGGCTAGAATAATAAAGTCCTTCGCGTTTCAAAAACCCGCATAAATGTGTCAAAGCTACTCTGAAGCACTGGAAATGAACATCCACCAGAATTAGCATCCAATTGCGGCCCGTGCAACTTTGGATTAGTTGCTCGATCAAGCAAAAGAAGTGAATGGCATCGACGATGCCATTGTGTTCCACTTCATGGAATATAACTTCAAAAGCGACTCGAGGAGTAGTTTCCGGAAATGTACCTTAGGCGTTGTGGAGTGTGAGTACGGTTTCCATTTCATTATGCCTGAGCTATGTCTTTCTTCATTCACCGTCCGATTACATCGCGGCGCCACCACCCACAACGAAGTGTCGATAATTGAAAATCAATTTGAGTGGAACAAATTAACTAGAACGGGAGGCAAGTGGATATCACGATCAGCTACAGAAATAGAAAAGGAAAAAGAAGAATAAAGAAAGAACACCACCACCTCCAGCTACAACGAATGGATTATAGGTAGGTAGAGGTACCGATGCAGGAATGCGGAATACCCATGTTTTTCTGTGGTTTTGCTTGCGGTTCCAATGGGGAGGAATGCTGCGCGATATAATTCCTTGATGGTTTCTGTGGCTGCTCGTCGGGTGTTGTGATTAATTGTGATGGTGTTTTAATGAGACTTCTTTCTTTGAGCAATGGAACGAACAATTCTGAACTTCATTGGGTTGACAATCGAGGTGTTTTTTTTTTTTTTTTCTTTGGAAGGGGGTTTTCGTTTTTTTAGTGCAGAGTGCGAACTATAGAACTATAAATCTGTTGAGGCTAAGTATTGAGCCAGTTATCGAAATTAATTAGCCTTTTCAGAGAGATACTTGAAGAAATTGTCGTACCATTCCACTCTTCATTAACGAGCACTATTTCAAGAGAAAATAGAGTGCACAGTACTCAGCAGGATCAAAAAATGGAACTGTAATCTTATGTCGAAAAACATAAAAGTTTATGAAAGAAATGAGCATCGATTTTGATCGTGTTCTACACTAGTTTCTTGAGGCTTAACAAATCTTGTGGGACTTATCATTTTGATCTCTCCAACCATCTCCAACTCATCCTATTATTCTTAGTGAATTTTGGAGCGAGATTTGCAAAGTGTTGTGAACCCCTGTTTTGTATTAAAAACACAATTTTATGGATAATGCTATAAAAAAGTTCCGAGTAATGATATTGGGTTTCAGCATCTATTCTTCTTCATCTGGCGACATTGTGACCCGGAGTAGAAAGATGCCAACCCTCCCACTGTATTGCACTCGGCCGGTTGTGGGTTTTCCCGATTTGATCTCGCGAAGAACTGGCAAGCTTCCTGATATCGGATTACTTCATCACATTAAGGCCAATTGACTGCTGGTGGTTTTGCATTTGTGTGATTCATCTGTCTTTTTCGCGATTATGACGTAATTCGAGCGATCCGAGCTTTGAATATAAAAAGAAACAGAGCTGATCGTGCTCTATCTCGCTTGTGATAGGTTTTTAAGCATGAAGGCTTCTTTGAATCTTCGAACTTCTTATTCTATGAAACATATCTACTTCTAATGTCATGCGAAGTGTCTTCCTCTTCATCTTAGCTGATGTTAATTTGCTTTTCATACTTTTTGTACATTGTCCAGCATTGTGATTCGTATGTGAGCTCTGGATGCACTTCTGTGTTGTAGAGCCTTCCTTTCAGCTTAGGTGGCATTTTGCGGTCATGGATCACACTTGGGAAGCATATTTTCATTCAAGTAAATGTCTGGAATATACTGATGTGGATAGGGGAACGGGCATCACAGATTTCAATTGGTTTGTACCAATTTCCTTTCAAAAAATCCAAGCATACACCAAGTGCTCGTTTCATGGATTTCTGATCCTCACTTATGATAGCTGCATCGTCAGCAAAGAATAACTGATGCCCTATTGGTGTCCGTCACATTTCAAGGACTGCAATAAATAGTCAAGGACCTGGCTTACACTGACTTTGATTGGGAATTCTCGTTTTATCGCCAGTTATATATATAAGATCTCTTGTTTATCTATCGAAAATCAATTTAGAGTTGAAGCATGAAATAAGATGGAGAGAGAGTTAAGCATATTTTTGACTTATAAGAAAGACCGACTGAGGCTGAAGGTTTTCTAACATTTTGTTGCCTAAATTTGTTAAGGATCTTGCCATTTATCTCTATAGTCCGAAACCGTCGGCATTACATGAATTGTAATCCGATCGGATTCTTAACTTCATACCCTTTATATACTTATTCACAGTATCTAAATATAAATATGCCATATAAAAACATAATTTAAAGCATTCGTATAATGATTTTTATTTTATTTTTTTCAGGTATGTCCATTGTGTTTTGAACAAAACTAAATATTGTGAGTATTGAAATTGGCAAAACCTGCCTGCTTGAGGACAACACCAATGGAGCTTAAACAATTATTCCAATAGTCAGTTATTTATTTAAAAAGTCAAAAATTATGAAAGAATACAAGAGGTAAAAGTTAGTTACTTTTAACCTCCCTTCGGTATGTTAAACTGTGTATAAGTAAGTTTGATGAAGAAAAGTACCTCAGAGACTGATTCCAAATGTGTCGTGGTATAGACGATCAACACGTAGCTTCTAAAACTGCTGCCTAGGACCGAAAACTCGCTATCGTCTGTTAACCCCTATTTATTGGTATGTCTGCCTTTAAATTCCCATTACAGTACTATAAACATCGACACGCCCTGCTGCCAGTTAAGCCCGACAGCAAGAAAAAGAAATATCACAGACAAAAGACTCCCTGAAGATGTGTGTCAAACACCTACACGAAGAGCAAAAGTCAGATGTTCTTCCCCCCGCAGGATTGTCACTTTTAAAATTCCAAACACATCTTTGGCCATCAGTTTTCATTTTGATCCACCACCACCACCACCATCCCCTTAGTCTCAGTGCTTGAAGATTATTTGTGTCACAATGAATCTTCTCCATCCATCTACCCAGCCATCCATATCCTCCACGTCCTCTTTTTTTTTTTTTCTGCAAATTTTAGTATTCCAGTCAGAACAAAGCTCTACATATTAACGATTATTGTATGACGACTACAAAACGACTACCTACCCACCCACCCACCCCTGTGTGTATCCTTTTGTTCCTTGCATTAGTTCGTTTGTAGTGTTGGATGCTGTGCGGTAGTAAAACTAAAAATGAAAATGAATGGATATTTATTCTGACAACGTAGTAGGAGACATTGAGTTATCCACGAGAGGCCTGTTTGTTAGGCATCATCAATCGCATGATGCACGATGGCCAAAAGGAGGATGGATGGTCAAACCGGGTGCATTAGATATCCTTAAACCAATAAATGGGGACAGTCGGGTGGTAGGGGACTTCTTCCACTGTCTACTTGGCTTTGTTTGAAGTTTTCTATGTTACGTAAGTTGGTGGAAACATACGCATATATCCTTTCGCCCTAATGATGATTTATATCCTTGATAGAGGATTTTCTTTTCTCTTTTTCGTAGTAGAATTTAATCTCTGTGTGGTTTATATAGTTTCAAGTCCTTTTCAGGGTAGGTAAAGGCAATGACGACGATGATGATGCTGTCGATGTATGTAGTCAAGACTTAAGGATGTAACTGCTTTTAAAAATATATGTATAAACCACTTGTCCTAGAAATTCTATTTAAGTTGCATTGTCTGTGGATAGTCTGTGGGTGGATTCTATTATTTTGCTCAATGAAGATTTATCTCATGAGTCATGAATGCCCTCGTCTGTCTTGGGTGTATCGTATTAAGTGCAGTGAATTAAGGACGTCATCAAGGATAATATGTTGTGTGTGAGAGTGTAATGTTTCTGTTGATAAAAAACATTTTAGAACAAGTTTTAGTCCAATTAAGCTTACTATTTATGTTTATGTTAAAAGGAATTTACCAAAGCTAAATTCTTTCCTTCAATTTATTTAAGTCATTGGCATTAGCTAGCTATTTTTTAGTCATTAGCAAATACTAGACTAGAAGAGCTTTAAGTAGAAATATATAAATTGGTATTTAACAAATTCTAGAGCTCAAATATATGCATGTACATATATCTAGTCTCGAAAGAGCTACCCTTCTTTTTAGATTCTCGACGAATATTCTCGTTGAGGGCTTTAAGGGTCTGAAGTTTATTGACATAGACTCGTGACTTCAAGAAACCTCACAAAAATAAGTCTGGAATGCTTAATCAGGCAAACTTATCGGGCTGACAATAATAATCGCCAAAACGATAAATTAGGCGACTCAAAAACGCGAATTGTATCTAAATATCATTCCGCATTTTTAAGGAGTATAACAATTCATTGTTACCGTGTTTTTTCAATCTGACATTTGCCGCCATTTGCAAAAATCCCAGCATCCTCCGATAGAGTGATGACTTTTGCGCCACCTTGTATGTTTGCTTGCTGAACATTAAGGCCTCAACCTTAATTGCATTAATCCAATGCCAGGACAAATATTGAAGTTCAGGCATTTACAAATTGAGAGTACCTGCGCATTTTCATTGGTGAAAGCATTCAGAGAATGTAGAGAAAAATCTCTTCGCCGTTAAGTAAAAGAGCTATTATCTGTCAAATTATATAACGGATTTTATAGGACTGTTCCTTTCGGCAAAACGTCTACTTCAATCTTCAACCTCAACGTCACATTGTTGCCAGCTTCTATAGGATGGGTCCTTCGGAGCAAACTAGGAAAGTTTCTTCAACCAAAAGAGAAGCTTTTAGGCAATTACCACCAATAACGGGAAGTATGTATGTACGCATATGCTAATGTATAGCGATTTATTGCATCGTACTCGTCTTGTCTATAGAGATTTTAGACTTTGCATAGCCTCAAAGGAAATAGTCTAGAGATGTGATACGACACGATCTAGAGGCCAAATCTCCGGTCCGAAAAACGAAATAAACTATACATCCAATTGTTCTCACAGCAATACAGGCTGTCTGGCAAGTAGCGCCATCTTTCTGGTCCTGGAGGTAGGTTATCACGGCGCGATAATAGGCGCATTTGACACTCACGTTCTGGGCGGAATCATCCGTTTATTGAATATGAAAAGGATGATTCCACCAGCTCATAAACCTCACCAAACCGTTTGGCTTATTTACTTACCCATTTAGTCATAAATGTACCTCAACGCTGAACAAAATGTTTGTTATGTTGCCCGAAACACATTCATACCTCGTACAGCACTGATTTTCATCTTTCTATTTTCTAGGTCTCATCATAATGAAATGTCAAACAATACTGAACAAAAATACCAAGGCATATTAAAACGACCCATGTGTTATCTGTCAAAAAATTCATAGAAAAAAAAAGTACCTCTAACTGAATCAGCCTTTAGTTAGATTATGAAAGATTAGACCTGTGGCTTTTTATGGAGTGAAGTACCTTCTATAACTACTTCTTCCACTTCCTATTTTTCTCCATTCCACAATTTTAGTGTAAACTAAAGTTTTCTTGACTGAAAATCATTTGAAGTGCCTTCAAACCACTCAAAATGTATCGTTAGTACAGCTGCTAAATGTATCTATTAATATCTGATAAAGTTGATTCTATAAAGTAATAATGCAGGATTCCACTATGAGTTTATGATATGAATATTTTCAGTCAAATTGAATAAACATAATATTTTTGTGTTTCCAACTTTTATATTCTCCACTATAACATGCTTAAAACTCTCCCTCACAAGTTTAAATTCGATATCCCGCATCAGTGCCAATGATCGAAATTTATTTAAAATGTAATTCCCACCAATCGGGGTCAAACTAGCTACCAATTCCCACGAGTAATTCGATCGGGTAATTAATTAAAAAATTCAGAAGCGCAAATATGGGTTCCAAAGCTCTTGCCGCTTGGTTCTCCAATTCGTCAATCAATAGTTAGGAAAATTCGAAATTAAAAATTCATGTTCTAGCCCAAATGTGTATGTCAAGTGTAACCTAATCCGACAACTACTTGACCACCATCTGGGAGCGAGTTATGTATGTATGTGCACTTACGCTCCCTTGGCTCGAACTTCCTCTGCGGAAACCTTTTTATTATTTGTGTTGTCTTCCTCTGTTTTCACTATTCCTCTGTGTATCTGTTCCTCATGTATGTAAGTATCTTTTTGGTTGGTTTAATTGTTTTATAGTTTTTTTTTTTTTAAAGATTTAATTTGAATTTCGGGGTGGTCACCGAGAAGAGACCGGATGTACATGCCCCATTTGTCGTTTAGTCTGCAGCACAATTTAATTACAAAAAATGTGTGGACAAAGTTCTTGAATTTTTTCCTTGATTCTCAGAAATGCAGTGCCATCTGGGGAGGGATGAATGCATACATATTTATATCCCGACTGGACACAATGTTTTTGCTTATTAATTTCAATGAAAAACCATCTTGTCCAGAGTACAGATGGTGATGGCAACGAAAGGTCTCATCAACATTATCTCCATTGTCTTGTGACTTTAATGACCAACACTGTGAATGTCTTTAAGGTCAAATGTGACTTCCTTTTCAGCATTAGATGGTACGAGTACGTGTGGGTTGTGTCTTTTTGCGTGCTTGTCTGGTGAAACTTAATCAGGAAATTTCCATATGCAAACTTTTACATGAGTATGTGTACTAACTTTCTAAGGCAAAGCAGAAGATGACAAAAAAAAACAGATGGGGAAATGTGTCAGCATATTGACTCTGGGAGGCCAAGATGCACACGTTTGGGGAAGATTCGTGATGGAATTATTGATTTGGTTATGTGCAAAAAGGAGAAGATGACTGAATAGTGAAAAGTTCATCGGTTTTACTTGCAGTTGAATAAAGGAAAAGTTTTAAAATCTTTACGATCAATACGTTTCGGCCATGGTGCCTGGTGTTCGTTTTCCTCTGAAGTGGGCGACCACTCATAAGAACGGTCAACTTTTTGCGACAATATTGAGCTGTAGCACCCTTGCACATTCTTTAGGCTGTGAATGCTTGTGATTTTCCTTGATGGAAACTGATTTGGATCAGATATTTGTGTGAAATTCCCAAAGAGTATATTGTTTTCTTGGTTTTTTTTTCACCAATTATATAGAAAACTGAACTGAATCACTTTCTAATAAATAACTGTCTCTCACGTATTGAAAATGATTTGAGAAAAAATGCCTAAGGACGCCTTTTGAATCAGACAACTTAAGGACCATTAATATGCTACCCTTTGAAGTGATTATTTTTTACTTTTTGAGTATAATTTCTTGTATTGGTTTGGTTGCCTGTCCTGCAGAAGAATTCCAGTCTTAACATCGGTATTAATATCACTGGTGCACTGAGAACCTCTCCGACCATACTACACTTACTTCCAGCCGACAAAGAGAACCAATGAAACGAATAACACATTTTCATTAAGCATTTCTTATATTTAAATTTGAATAAGACAAACTGTGAGTGAGATATCATTAAAAAATTATATTTATTTAAAAGGCTCATGTATGCCATTTTGTACGAAATATAACATTATTCAAATGTTCAAACGGTACGCAAGGCGGCTGGCATCCGAAGTGTCCTATTTTCCTATAACTATGGCTCATATCTCAGGCTGAATTTAACCAAATCTCTAGTACGATCTATACGATCTCAGCAACGCTTGCACGGCTAAGATTGGCTCCTTCATATAAAGGGTCAAATGGTTCCCAACTTACATACCAGCACCACAATGGACCACATCTGGTCTCATCGAATGCCGGTCTCAATCGGCCAACCAAACATCTTAAGTTTTCTCATGTTCGAAGCTCAAACATACCTTTGTTAGTCTATTAGCTTTATCGTCATCAAGTGTTCGTTCTATAACGACATGCATTATGTACATGCATATGTATGTATACCCGTCAATCAATCGCGTTGCATTAATTTAGAGTGGCCTTTAAAAACCGCATCTCATGAAGCAGAGCTTATAGTGCGTAAGTCTGTAAGTACTTATAAATAAGTACAAACTGCATACTAGCAAACTGAAATGAAAATCAATTATTTATAGGCCTGACTGATGCACGCTTCTCTCCTGCTGCTGCAATCCTCATTTGATAGGTTGACATTTTTATAGGTGCGCCACATCTTATGGATATTTTTTTGTCCTTTATTGATCCTTATTCCATTTCATTTCCAGTTATCCTGCTGATGTGTGGTTTTTTCAGCGCTTTTTTTTTTTTTTTGCAATTTAATGCTTTTATCTGTAAGCGAGTTTGTATTGGGAAATCGGGAGGCAGGACATGTTCGAAGAGCAAAGATCCGGAAGGGCATACTCCGCCAACAATTTGTGGTTTCATGGAACTGCAACCAAATAAATTTATTTATATTGGGATACCTCTTTAATATTAACACGTACGAGCACATATACAGTGAAAAAATAAAGAAAGCAAATAAAATTGCATCAACGTGCAAAATGTATCCAACGAATACTTTATGAAGTAACGATTTTTATGGCAATTCATTTCATAGTGTTAGCGCAATGGATCCTCACGGGGAATCGGTGATGTTTGCTGTGAGCAGTAGCTTTATTAAATTTACTTTCAAAAGTTGTTCTTTTTTTTTTTCGTCAGCTTTCGATTTTTATTGTACCTACCACGTGCTTACGGGTCTCACGAACATTTTTTAAACGTGGCCTATATAACTGAACTATGGACGTTGTCTATAACATGGTTGGTTGGTTGAAACCGGCCCTCGGTGTCCATTGTGCTGCCAATGTGTAAAGTGGGTGGATCACCCTCTTACTCAGGGGACCATTTACTCCTTGGTATGAAGGAGCCAATCCTAGCCGTACAGGCAATATTGAGATCACTAAGATCGTTGAACAGGTATTCACCTAATGTGGCCTTTCTAATGTTGGCACGTGCATAGGAGGTGACTGATAGTCTCCTCTTCTTCTTCATCTCTACAATTTCTACAGAAGTCATTATAGGGGCTGCCCAAACTTTGGGCTCTCTCACCGCATCGGCATGGACAAGGTATTTAGCATAGGACTTTGGCGCCTCGATGTCGGTGATGTTTATGCTGTTTAGACATAACATAAAGTCATAAATCTGTCTTATAAAACTATTGGCTGTAAAATATAATTTTCTAAAAATAACGATAAACAATTTAACAGCTAAAGTTCGTTAGAAGATGCAAAGTCCAAAGTTCCTAATTGGTTGTTTAACATGTTGTAATTTATATCCACCTTGTTCGTAGTTTTATATGCTTATGACAATTTATTTCAAAATGAAGTTTTGCCTAAGAAAAATAGATAAATTCTCGTTTAAATGGCAATAAATCAGGTGAATATGTTGGCATGTTTTAGTGCAGCATGCATCTGCAGAAGATGTAGTAGCATGCATACATAAATAGACTGGCCTGGCTCAGCCGCTATGTTAATCTTAAGCAGATTGCAAATGACTCAATTTTCAGCAGTTTACATTAAAACTTTTTGAATTATGTACATAACTCTTATACCTACATACATTTTGTATACTCTAACCTAACGGTATATTAAGTTTGACACATATGTAGTTTGTAACAAAAAGATACATAGAAGATAGGCTCAGTAATATATATAACAAAATAGATGAAATTTTGTATACGAAGTTCTTGCAAACATTTTGTAAGGAGATATGTATGCATGCATACAGGAAAGGGATAGGGTATATCACAATGCGCTCCAAACGGATTGTGCGTTTTCATGTTTTTTTTTTTTTTTTTTATAGACCTAGAAGAACTTATATCTCTTCTTCTAATTCTTTTTCTCCTTTTAGCGAGGTTATGATCCAGAGTAGGAAGATCACAACCATTTCCCTTAACTGCATTCTTACTGGCCCGCCTTTGAAGCTCGCCGAAAGAGCTTGTACCTCTAATTTGATTAATAGCGTATTATTCAACCAGCACAACTTTTCATACAAAAAAAAAAAATCATTATGCTCACATCTTCTTTTATATGTATGCTTGCCAATAATATTGACGATGCTTATCATAGGAACCATTCCCAACTTTGAGATATCTATTTTAATCATTGCCCTAATAAAGAACCTATTTTTATATTAAAAACAAAAAAAAAATTCCTTCGGTTCATTTATCATAAAACTATCATAACTTTAGGGGCTGAACTATAAAATGGATATACTAAGGTACTTCCGAGGCCGTGTGTAATCACTGGCTCCATCACCATCAAATTCGCTTGTGATGTTGTTCTTTCCAAAATATCTATTTCCGTATACACTTTGGTTTGTATAAATAAACTCCTGGAGATCATATTCACACAGATTAGATATTATGTCTATCTTATTTTAGGGATTAATAGAATTTTCGTCTCCAGATTAGGGCCTAGATAAAGAGATCTATTTTAATGAAACTGTGAACCTACGAGTTTGTTTAGTGGCATAGAAAAAATCGATCTCAATAAACTGAACCTTTCGAACGAAGTCGACATCTAAAAATATGGTTACAAAGGATGGTAATGAAAATGATAAAAAAGATAGCTCTTATTCGAAGAACAAATTGAACGCAACTGCACCAAAATGTGACTCGTTGTAGGTGGGGGAAACATGAGTTCCATAAATGACAGAGACTAGAATATACATATGCATATCTAATAAAATGCTGCTGACCCTTGGAGTGTTTTTCCCTGAAACATAGCAGTCTTCCAACATCTGTGGGCACACAGCTTCCAGTATTGAAGACTAAGGCTTCTTGCATCCGCGATAAGTTGGTCTTTTTACCAACTCATTTTATCTACTCTTCAGATGTAAAGTATTATTTGATCCAATACGATATTAAAGAAGTCACATGACAACGCATCTGCTTGCCGGAATCCGGCGAACATTTTAAAATGGTCAGAAGAACTATTCCCAACTGTTTACCAGCACGCCGACACGCCTGGATAAGTTTGAAGGTATCCCGAATTGTATTACTAGTAGATCTCGAGACGATGAATGCTGTCATAAGCAGCTTAAAGTCGATGCTGGGCCGGAAGTTACACTGTCTCTTGCAGAAGGTTAACACAATACGTTAGTTAGGATCTTATGTACATACATATATATGTTATATTTAACAGTAATATGCTTTAGCAGTTCTTACGAAACATAGCATCGCCTGTTTTGATACTCCAGAGCTGATACTCTAGTCGTCGAACATGATGACTTCGTGCATGCACCCTATCAAGGCATCACCTCCGTATTAAAAAAGTTCAGCTGAAAGCCCATGAGAGCCAGCGCCTTATTTTTTATCTTTCTGATGACATTAACATCTTCAATACCTACTGGGTGGGGACTGTAGCTCCTTCTTTGGCTGAAGGTAGGTTCTCATCTTGCCATCGATTCTCGATTTGCTGCAACTGCTGGAAGAGTTGCTAAAACACGTCAACAATTCCCTGTGCTTCGGTGACTAAATTGTGTTCGCTATTTCGAAGAGCCTGTGTTTGACTAAAACTCCGGATATTGTTGCGCTATCAAAACTCCTCGAAATCCTTGAGCTGGGAGACTGCATGGTTCCTTTTCTTTTTACGCATATTCCTCCTGTCTTTCCTTCTTCTGGTCCGGTACTCCTCTTGTCGTTGTCTTGCACTGCAGCGCTTTCTTGTGTGAATCGATCACCCTGTTTTACTACTAAACACAAGTTGTCAAGTTTTATACCGAGCAAAAAACTCGAAATTGCAACATCAAACGGCTTACCGCTGTCTTAGGCAATTGTTAAATGTTAAGCATCAAAGTCCAATTTATCGTACAGTTCTACACACCATACCCCATACCACCATACAGTCTACATCTAAAGAAACAGGTTAGGCATATCACTTTAAACATACAGATAGTGTGCATTGTTCAACTGTCAAGATTTGACTCTTGGTTGTCTAATATCAGACACTTTTCTTATAATATTGATACATTTACCATTTTCAAGATGCCACGAATGTAAGATTTCACTTTCAATGGCAGCCAGATTTCAAAACAAGAAATATTCAATCATAACATTCTCAAATGATTTTGTAACTTTTGTCGGTATTTATGTAGGTATCTCTCATAAACATTTAACTTAAAGTATGACGTTAAAGTCAAAATCTAGCAAAGTTTTTAGATTTAAATTATTCATACCGCCAGATACGCCATATTTTATCGACATAAACAATTGTTACCCAACCCGCTTCTACTGTATAAACATGTGTCGTTTGAATATTCAATTCTGAGCGTACGCCATTGCTCTCCTCTTCCAGACTATATTTTTTTTTTAGAAATTTCTAAATGTACAGTTCATGCATTTTAATTGAACAGAATAATTATTCTTCATTAGAATGATCAGCATGATGATGAGTTGACTTGGACTCCCATGTGGGATCATACAGTAAACACCCACCCCTTCTACATATATCTATCAACATAGATGGTTATAGGGTTCTAGAGGAGTGTTTCTCCTCCTTCTCCTCCTCCTCCTCCTCTTCTCTTTCGCTTCGACAAAGTTAAATATCATATGTTGCCGATGATTGATGGAAATTGTTTCCACTTTGCAAAGGGAAAATGGGACCGTTAATGGATATGTTTTTTTTTTGTTTCTAAATTCAAATGATACTAACGACTTTGCAACTGAAGTGGGAATTTTTTCTTTTTCCCTAAAACAAAAACACAAAACCCAGAGAAAGCGCCGCCGACACAATTGAAATACAACTTAATGGACTTAAAGTAGTGCCAAGTAAGAATAAAATCTGCATACCTCTTTCTCCGTAATACATCATTCCGTGTGTTGACCATAAAAGATAGAAAGAACAGTAAATTTCTGTGGCAAAGAAGTAGCAAATAGTATCTGTACATCGGAAATTATCACACATAATCCGCAAATAATTGGAATTTGTCATTCCGTATGGTCGTCGTTTGGCTATCTTTAGTTCACATGACCCATTTCTCGGATGCGCCATGGAGTCTCATGGTTCGGAGCGGAACTTCTCGGTTCCGGCGAATGTGTGTACAACTTTTACAGATGTTTTCATTTTGGGGAAGTAATAGATCATCAAAAAAGCGTAAACAAGTTGCTCGTTTTTAGGTAATGGGAATTATGACCTTTTTCAAAGAACGAGTTGTATGTAGTATGTTATGCTATAAATGGGGTCATTTGAAGAATGCTGGAAATGGGAAATCCAGAGTAGATAGGGTTTAGTCGTACATTTATTAGTGAGGATTATTTATGTGTTTTGGGTTCAGTGTAGGAAATCGAAAGATTGAGAGGATTTTCTTTTGATGTTTAATGTCAAGTTACTAGATGGGGAAAGTAAGTTACTGAGTTTATGGCAAAAGAAACCATTAACATTTAACACTGAAAAAGTGGTACTGTGGACTAAAAGACATGTGAAAGTTTTTCAAAAATTATCTACCTTGTCTCAAAGATAAGTGCTACTTTCAGACACTTTTTTTTACATAATGGCGAAAAAAGACAGACAAGAAAACAACTGAATGACTCAAATGTAAAAATTGATTGGTCACAGTGACAAAGTGATCCGAAACCGTAAGTCTGCCAAAAGACTGAGGTCCTGAGGTCAAACCGACGAACCCCTTAGGCAAGCCAGTAGGAATGCAGTATTATAAGAGAATTGGGAACCTCCTACTCGAGTCATGATCTCGCCAACAGCAGTATTTACACTTTTATACTTTTTGTTACAATTTAGTACATTTTCTTACAAAAACTACATTTACTTTGAATAGAAGTAGCAACGCTGATCACAATAGTATCAATTAATTCTTAACTGTTTATCATGTGTTTTTTTGAAACCTTCGCAGGCAGTAAGGGCAAATTTTACAAGTTAAACAAAAGCAAGAACCTGCTGCCTACAAAAAAAGAAGAATCAACCATTTTGATGTATGTACATATATTTAAGAAAGCTGGAGGTTTAAAGAGAATTGTGAAAGAGATATAAAAAAGAGTTATAACCCACGAAAATAGCCCCGAACATATCACACAAAATTCAGCTGCCGATAGCCTGCTGCTGGCTGCTGAGGATTAAAAAACGCGGCTTATACATATATCTTTAGCTCCTTATAATGGTAGTAACCAACTCGTTTCAAAGGTTTAATGTAATCTAACACGTACTACATATGTGCCTTACGAACAGTGAAAATCACAAACCAAAGGCAATCCACGCAGGAGAATAGTCACGTTCTAAAACCTAATGCGTGCTCACTTTTGAAGTAAACGTTTCTAGAATCAAATGGCTTTTTACTTTTTTAGTACTTTATACTACTGTATCTCAAAGAAAAAAACTATTAGACCTTTCCCTTGAACTTTAAATATCCTTTACTGTTGTTGCTACTGTAACTACTATAAGTAAGCTGTTTCATAATGAGGCAGTATCAATTCAATTAACCTTTGTACATGCAATTCATTGTAAAAGTTTCATTACTAATTGGCCCTTTAAAGTGCAAGGCATTGCGTCTTTCCCTACCTCTGAATTCATAATTCAGTTTTATCGTGAAATCAGCACTTTTTACGAATTTATAATTCAAAAATCTCCGCTATTCTTCTTCTACTTTGACAAGTTCTTATAAAAAGAACATCCTGAACTTATCCGCATACCATTGCTGAGATTCACTTACTTTTTGCAATGACTCTCTAGCTTTTTTTATGCATCCGTGCATTTGCATTTTATATTTCAGTTTTTCTTTTTATGGTTTACCAGAGAAGGATATCCGTCTTCTTCCAAGGAATCAATTCTTTGTTTAATTCATATCATAAGCCAAGGAGTGTAAGGTTGACCTGGCTTTTCCAGAGATCCATAAGGATTGTTAACACAAAAAAAGTAAGGAAAAAAAAACAAAAATATTACTTTCTTTCAATGATTCCGAGTTGATATATCTCAAAATGAAGGATCAATTCACATCCGCATCCGCAGTTATTTATATTTTCGCTCTTCTTTCAATATAGTATATGTATGTACACCCATGTATAGTACTATGTATACATTTACAAATGTATATTGTGCGATTCCTTCCACAGTCCTGCGTTCTGAATTGAGTAATTTTTTTTTTATGTTAAAGAAAATAATATTTTCAATTTGCTTCCTTGTCATTCCAAGAGTTTGTGTGGGTGATATGAATTTTCTAATTTGTGGCTTTGTTTCCAGGCGAGCATTTTTTCGTTTACCGATTCGGTTTCAATTGGAATGCAGAGCACACACTCGTTCTATCAATCCTTTACCTACCTTCACCATGAAAAGCGGAAAATTCGCTATTTTTTTTTTCTATTTACAGATACACAATGTCTCATACACCTATCCCTATATGTACATATGCAGATACACAGCACACTTCAGTTTATATGCAAATTTTCTAAAGTGAATTTCATTTTTTTATTTTGCGCAGATATACATAGGTGGTTGGTAGAAGAGTAAGGAAAACGAAAATTGATTGAAAGAACGGATATCGCGAATCGACGGATACCTTAACATGGTGTGAGAACAAGAGTGGTAAAAACAGTGTAAGAATTTCTGCACAAAGAACGACGGATAAGAACAGCAACAGTCAGGCATTTCCTGTGCTAGGTACTCGATGGAAATCCATGTATCTATTAGTTGTTGCTCCTTTTCTATTTGTATGTTGTTTTTTTTTTTTCTCTCGGCAATAACATGGTATGAGCATGTTTCAAGTGACGGCCGACGATGACTTGATACATTCTTGTGGATAAATTTGAAAATAAAAGAGACAAAGACAGCGGATTGCAAATTGCTGTATTCCGCGAAAGAATTCATTTGGTATTTCAATGTGTGGTGATGTGAGTCATGTATCTTGGATGGAGGTTAAGGATGCAATGTGTATTCCTAGGAAGAAATCTTTAATAGCGTCATACTCTTGGAAGGTTGTTGGTTCGTTTCAAGGTAAACGATATTTATACCTCGCTTAATTGCTGCAATCTATTCCTTGATGACTGTGAGAATATGGTAGACTGTGGGAAGCTAGGGCGTTCTGAGTGTGTGAAAATGGATTTTATGGATTAATCCAAGTGATACAAGGGATTAACCAGTTTCAAAAGTCCTTGTCTGATTTGACTCATGTTTTGTCAGGCAATGTTAAGATGAGCGCAGATGTTAAAGGTGATCAAAACCAATTTAACCTCACCTTAATGTCTAAAGAAAGCTTCTCAAATCCGCTCTGCTCTTCGGATACGGCATAAACCTGTAGGTCCCTTCTGTATGTGCAGAAATGTCTACCACGGACAACATGTACAGTTGTAGTCCTTGGCCGTCTGTGGGCTGCTTACAGCTTGATATATATTTATTTATATAGTGTCTATTTTGAGTGCCATTAAGTGGTCCATTTACTAACGTTAAGATAGGCGAATATCATTAGCATAATCGAGGTTTTTGACTTAAGATGTTAGAGCCCATCGAATTCCATGGTTACTTTCTATTAAAACTACATACAGCACTGTCAGCATGCATATCTGAACTGCTCACTTTTTAATTCAAAATCACCAGACTAGACTCTTGCTCATTGTGCATAGAGTTGCACTTACTACACTCGTAGTAATTCTTCTGCGATCCCTCTCCTCTTTGCACAATTCAGAGAGAGTCTGATTCCAATCCTGCAAAGATTTCTTACTTTCCCATGCTGTCCAAATAAGTGAAGAGGCTGTAGTAATCCTAGCCTTGATTGATTTAATTCAAAACGGGTAGTAGGGAGTTATAGACACACCAGTTCTGCAAATATTGAAGTTGTAAGTGCTTCAGTTCAAACTGAGGCAAATCAGTAGATTTCACAAATATGGAATCCCTCAGTGCATATTGTGGCATATTGTACGTAAAGATCTTGATCTATATTTTTACAAAGTCAAATGAACTGAAGAACCGAAGCCTCTTGATCATTTGAAGTGCCGAAATTGGGCTTCGTTAAAGTTTGAATGAAAAACTGAAGCTCGTTTTTGGTTTAGAGAGTTCGTCAGCAGTGATTCAAGTGGTTGGATCGCATCCCCTAAAAGTGTTCGTGTGCTGTGCATTTCACGCGACAGAGATGTGATTGCACAGTATTTTTTTGTCGATGGAGTTCGCTATCGTGCCATGTAGGAAGACTATATACAGAATAAGGCTTGACATCAATGATATGTGAACCTACTCACATAGCCGTAATCGTGTAATCTCGAGAAATGATTCGGTGGAAATTTAACGCCATTCGATGCCATGTACGTCCACTTCTCTGCCTAGTAGGCGCATGTCTCAGTTGTAAAATAATTATCGCATCAGAGCACTCCTCCATTGTGCGGCTTTTAAGGCCGAATCGTTCTAAAGTAATACTCGTACTTAGGAATCCATAAATCTGTCATTATGGAAGCTAATTAAATTGATCAAGTTTGAGGGCTTGCTTCTGACGTAAAGGCATATAAAAGCCAACAAAAGGTTGTGATTGCGTGACTGCATTACTTGTATTAGGGATATTCTACTTATTGCCATTTGATTCCTCGTAAACTTTTGCCTTCAACAGGATGCTCTATTTACTCCTTTTCTGAAAATCCTGTCGAACCAAATTCAGAAACCAAACTTTGACACTTTGAGAAACCTATAGATGCCTAGGAATATGTACTCGTAGATATTTTGACTAAAATCCTTTTGTTTTCAAGGTGTTCTATTTCAGCTCGATCAAATAACCCACCAAATTTAAAACGCTATTTCTATTCAAATAAACAAAATCCCATCCAATCTCTTTTATTTATTGCTTGCAACGTATCTATCTCCAACCAGACAAACTAGCTTTCATTTAAATATATATAAATATAAAATTGAATAACAAAACTCGAAACAACATGAACAATCTCTGAATAGGTTTCCCTCACATTTCTTTACCGCCGTAAGCACAACCAATAGTTGGTAGCAGCAGATTGTTCACACAATAAACAAATCATATAAAAATTGTTTCGCCAAACGAAATCTTTCTGATCCTTTTGAAATAAAACCAAGGAAAAAAAAACAGAACAACCTCCGGAAACAAAAAACTATATATTTCAACTCGTTTGCTCTCTAAAAATATTTTATTTCCTTCCTGCGTTCTATCGCAGTTTCTGTCTGTTGAATCCTTTCGAATGTAGAAAGCTCTCAAATATGTTATCCTTATACAACCATTAATTTACGAGCAACGGAAGAAATGCCAACAACGCTATAGATAGAGCGAGATGGGATATAAATTGTTGAACCTTTATCCTCCTATACATATATGTGTATCTGTATGTATTTTAGAAATATTCTTATTTCGTCCTTTTTTTTTTTTACTCTTCTCAAGTTGTACCAATAAAACTTCAAGCTCGCGAAAAATTCTTCCAAAAAGAAGGATATCAGAGAAACAGGAAGGAAAAACTGCATTCGATAGTGTCTTTCAGAATTGATTTCATTCTTTCCTTCCTCCTGCAATATGTGTACCAGCACTAAAGATACACCAGTATCATTATAACTTATAACTTTTATTCTTTATTCCTTTAAGCTCCTTCCTCCGCGGAAGAGACAAGGATCTTCCTTTTAAATTACCACCCTCAGGGGCTACTAACTATATATAACATTGCGATTATGATTATGATGAATGTAGATAATGGTCGTTTTTATCCGTTTTTCTTTCAGCTTCCTGTCCACCAGAGTGGTCGGTTGTTGGTTGCCGGCAAGTAACTCTCTCTTTCTCTTATAACAACTGGACAAGGAAACGCACTTAAGTGCGGTTTCACTGGTTTTGTTTGAGCGGTCGGTGGCTTGGTTGTGTTTTGTTGTCTGCGGGTTCTGTGATTTGTGTGTGGCTGATGATGATGGTTAGACATTGTAGTTCCGTTGGGAAGTTGTCCTTTCTTGCTTCCAATCAAGTTTGGTGGTTTTTCCATTAAGGAAGGACTTTAAGTGATTTGCATTGGAATTACTTAAGAAGGAGAAGCTGCTTACCAAACTGGTACTGTTGTTTTCATCCACAGAAACTTCCAATTAGGGACCATTTTTTTCTGCAGAAGAATAAATTAATTTATGGAAATATGACCGAGGAAGCAACTCAGTTATCTGTATGTAGTTGCTGCCATAATTAGATCCTTGTTCTTCATCGTCGTTAAGTGCACTCAAGCTTAACACGGAAATTTGCATTTTTTTTTTTCTTCTTCTGATGAGGTGAATGATGTTCTTCTAGCTGGTAGTTAACTATGACTGAAAGAAGAGGTTCCCAATCAAGGTAAAGTGAATACTAATTACAAGTAACTTTTTTGCTGGAGGGAAAAGATGTTAATATTTCAGCTTTATTGGTTAGGAATTCCACCTAAAATTGGGTGGTGTATGTATGAAATTAAGCTTTTGTGGGCCTCTTCTAATTTATTTATATAAACCTGATTTGAGCTTCATTTCAAATTTTTTTTTTTTTTTTTTTAACTTTCTTTTCAGATCTCACAAACTGTGAAGCTCCACCAAAACTAGAAATATTCCCCACAAATGAAGTTCAAAGAAAACCTGTTGGCAAACCATTGATTCTCACATGTCGGCCGCGAGTGGCTGATCCTTCACTGGTGACAGATCTTCAATGGAAGGACAGTATGAATAATACAATTCTTCCAAAGCCGTAAGTACACTAAAACCCTTTGTTTCCCTTTTGAAACAAAATAAGAAGATAGCCCCTTAGAACATAGATCCTTTGAATAGTAATTTCAAAGAACAAAGAAAAATTGATAAGAAACTCTTAAGCGAAAAAAGAAATACCCAAGTTCCTCGTCCTCAAGAAAACAGAACCCAAGACAATATGCCTATTTGTTTTTTTTTTTTATTAAAAATTTATTTTATTATTATTATTTGCATTAGGAACAAATACTATTATCCACTGTATGATTCCAAGGGACGTAGATTACCAACTGTGTAAGTGTTTTTGTTGATCAGAGAAAAGTAATCGCAGAGAAATTAACGTAAATGCCATGTGATTTGGAATGAATGCATAACATAAAACCCCAGCAGTATTTATTTTATCTTTTCCTTAAATGTTCTTTGAAAAATATTTTATTTAAATTATTTATTTTATTGAGTTTTATTCTTTT
Organism: Chalcosyrphus nemorum; assembly: GCA_949716465.1. Taxonomy (NCBI): domain Eukaryota; kingdom Metazoa; phylum Arthropoda; class Insecta; order Diptera; family Syrphidae; genus Chalcosyrphus; species Chalcosyrphus nemorum. The sequence goes on from OX454332.1 coordinate 50,540,791, forward strand.
TTTATTTTTCGTTTCGAATGGCGCATTAGTCTGATTGAAAAATTGTTGGTATCTCTGCTTTAGATATATCAATCCGCTTTTAAACTTGAAAGTGCGAAGACCTTTAAGGCCTCAACGCATTTTTTATAGAATACCTACACACAATCTTATGGAAGATCGTTGTATGCCAATAGTTGTATGAACTTCGCCGCATAAATTAGATTTGAGGCTGAACTATAATAGTCGGACGCAATCAGAAGCTTATGTCAAAATTCTACTTTCAGAGTCCTTTAAAGCAGTCATTTCCATAAGTTGCCCATAATAGGAGTATATGTATATTTGAAAGCATCTGTCAAGTAGTTTCGCCGGTTAATTTTCTGTTTTTCCCAAAAAAAAATCAATTGTTTTGAATAAAAATAATAATACATACATATAACTCATTAAAAGTTATTTAAAAATTTAAATTTGATGCACTTTGTGCATTATCAAGATGGCGCAAAATGAATCACCCTATCGGAAGATGTTATAATTTTTGCAAATGGCGTCGTATGTCAATCATATTTGACTTTTGTGATACTTGATCCAAAGCTATGTAGGAAGATTTGAAGCAACGGATACCAGGGGTCATGGAAGAAAGAGAAGAAGTATATGATAAAGGGTCTCTTCCGTTACAAAGTTATAGAGGATCTAAGTCTTTTATTCTTAACACCATTTTACATATCTATAGACTATAGCCTATGGCTGATCCATAGTTTCAAATACATATAGACAATATATACAATTCTACCTTTAAATAAACCTAACAGCATTACTAGACAAGTCGAATGAGCTATGTCCGTTCAATGAATAAAAGTGTGGTGAAATTGTCCATTCGGCGGCGACAACCAACCACCAAAATTTATGTCCGGTTTCGACCCAAATATATAAAAAATAATAATTATAAGGCTTAATTAGCTGAAAGTTTGAAGGAAGGAGGCGAGAATTTGAAACATCAATATCTTTATAAAAATAAATGCCCCTCTCATGTACATATGTGAATGTATGCCCCTTTTATCTTGCGAAGTACCACCTTATCAGTAATTTTTTTTGAGAAGTACAAGATTTAGGATAATTAAATTTCGCTATCAAGTAGTTGTTTACACACAAAGCACCCTCACACACACCCGGTGCGTCGCACACAGGTAAATTTTTACAAAAAGATGGCCGAAATTATTTTTTGTATTTCTTCGATTTGTTTTTGCATGAGAATATCAAAAACTGAAAGTTTTATTAAAAAGGACCATTTTCAAGTAAATTTACATGAAAATTCGATAAAAACTGAACAAAATTATAAAAAATATTATTTTAAAATTTTTCTCAAAAAACTACTTATTCCATAGGGTTTCTCGCATTTGACTTTAAATAATACGATATTGAAATGAAAAAAAAGTGAAGATAAACTGAACATAAATAAACATGTTACATATACATGCTCGTATGTATGTATATCATTCAATGACTTGTTAAACTGGAACGAAGTCTGCTTGATCAACCTCGGGTTCTATAAAAAAAAACTGTAGTGCTTACTTTACTGAAGTAGGAATTTCTTGTTTTAGGGTCTAGTTTTTCAAATCATTTATAAATCAGTCAGAAGAAACTGAAAAGTTGTGAAACACTTCTTCCATATTTTGCCTCCTCAAAAATGTTCTTGAAAAACATTTTTAAAATCGCTTTATGGCTTTGTTTCGTGATTCTTGGGCGTCTTCGCCGAGGAAGAATAGCTTCAGATATAATTTCAATATTGTGTATCAAAAATTCAAATTTGCGGTATCAATACAACAATATTCCCTTAATCGTCAGATTTATATTAGATATACGCTGGATATTGTTAATAAAACAACCCGAAATCGGCATATGATATTTTCAGCTCTGCCGGTTAGATCCAAAAGAGTAGGTAAAAGAGTCAAGAAAAAATCAACGAGCGGCGTTGCCATCGTTCATACTACCATAACATGGTTTTGGTTTGAAACTAAAAGTCCCATTCGGCTTCTAAATGATTCATGAAGCCTTTTCTTATTTTCTTCGACTTTTCTTTTATTTTCCCCATCATAAGCTTGTCATTTTCCTATGGGCAGTTTATAGGACACATGAAGTAAACATTCTAAAAATCGTTACAATTTTCTTTGTTTACTCTGAAATTTCGATATTTGACCTCTTCTATGAACAAATAATTTTTTTCTTTCATGTCACGAAACGTACAGCTTCCAAAAAGTTCACAAAGTTGATTTACTGAAAGAAAAATGAAACTTGATCGTAATTCTGTGTCAAAAATAGTCCCAATAAACAACACTTTTTTCAGCGTCCTTAACACCTTTTAGAGACAATATTTCAAAAAGTCGCAATGTTTAATGATTGTTTCTTATTGCGAAGATATTAATCTTTCTTTTGATACTATTTTCAGTACGAAGCAGTTTGAATCAACTTAACTATTACATTAACAAAGAAAAAAAATCGTTTTTTTTTTGACGGCTCAAATACATTGCTTGAAAATTTACTTTGCGCTTAAAATATTATGAAAATGGGCTATCACTCTTTTTTAACATACCATAAAGAATAGAATCCATGGCAAATTATTTTACAAATCGCCCAAAAAAGTAATAAAAAATAAAAAAGCAAAACTACTTTTTTAACAAACCAAACATGCTCTTGTACTCAAATTTAAAGTTTGCACTTCAGAAGCATCTACTGATTAAATAGTTACAATCTGCATTGCATGATCAGTCAAAATTTAAAGCTCATGTTATTTGTTAACATCTTTGCATTAAAAAAAATACAATAAACCGAAATTTTTTTTATAGTTTTGGCCATGAATTTGGGCAAATTTACCTGTGTCGCCTGTAATTTTCGCACACTTTTCAGAGTAGATTTTCGACTGGTTATAATCTACAAACTACACAATGACCATAAGTGCAAAGCCACGATATAGTGTATTCGGTCATTCAATAAAAGCTTTGTTGCTCAAGTCAATTTGCTGCGAAAGCACTTAGTAATAATAACTGTGAACTAGGAACGAATGCAAAAATCGCACACAACTCTCCGCAGCCAATTTGGAGACCACCTATAAACTACTAAACTAACTCTCTTCCAATTTATCTATCGCCAGTGTCCTTGAAAAATTGGTAAGTTCGAATTCAGATAAATACCATCAAAGAAAGCGTCTCACAAACATACAAGTGTATAACTGTCATGAGCTTCTCAAAACCTACTGCCTTTCGGCTGCGGCATAACAACCCTTCTTTACGTGCAGAAATGTATATCATGTACAACATGTACAGTTGTGAGAAGCTAGGTCTTGGCTCTCTAGTTTTTGTTTACTGCTTAGTATTAAATTTTTGTTTTATTTATTTTTGATGTCTTTTGTATACTAATCTTTTCTGGCAATCTAGGTAAGATCTCTGGATAAATTATATTGTATGAACAAAACACTTTATAAATTTTGTACGATGATCTGTGAAGCTCTTCAAGTTGGGCATTTCAGCTAAAGTCAGATTTTTTTATTAATCCTTAATAACCTATGTACAAATTTGTGAATTACAAACTTATTCCCCATAGCTTCTTCTTTCGCTCTCCTTAAACAAGCACAGGTATTAAACCAAGGGTATTTTGAAGACCCACTTAAAAATAAAAATTATTCATCAAGTAATAAAAAAGGACTCACTTTTCTTTTCAAAACTTTTTGGCTTTGTTAATTCAGAACTTTTGCGCCATTCCGACGTTTTTTTCTTTGCTTTTTATTAATTTAATTAACCAATTGTTCCCGTTTGTTATTTTTATATTCTTCTGCGAGATATATATGTACTTTCAACACTTGTGAGATTTTGAATTTTTCGAATTGCACTTTAGACAAAAAAAAAACCTAATAAACAATCGTCACAAGTTTTGTTTTGTGGTGATAACACTTATAAAACGACATACCTTTACAATTTTTGATTTCTTGTAGAACTTATTGTTTTCATATACTTTTCGAATGCTTTTTATATTAAACTTTGTTCATTTATTTTTTTAAGGAAAACGATTTTTTTTTTTAATTTATATCCTTTTTCTCTAATGCAACCACCGAACATGAAATGGAAGTTTGTTATTCTATAGAAATTTGTATAAGTATGAATAAAAGAAGTCTTTATATGAACATTTGATTCTAAGATATTGTAGTGCAAGGTCTGTTGTAGGTCTCAAAGTAAATAAACGCATGGATGTGCTTTAAACATAAGAAAAATGAAGTACATTAAATTGAAACCCATCAATCATTATGAAGTAGAATAGATTATCATCTAACAGTGGATTGTAGGATATTTTATATTAATATTTTGTAGTTAAAGTTGTAGTCATTCTCATTTCATTGCTATTACACAAAGTTGAAACAAATTTTGCAAAATATAGTGCTTATAAAATGTTTCTTGTAACTCATTATTCAACATCACTCCAAATATCGAGCATCGTTTGTTCAAAGTGTCCCTACATCATGCTTAACGACTATATATTAATTTACACACTCGTCGTCGTCGATATCTCACAAAAAAAAATAAAAAAAAAAATGTACATAAAATGCAAATTTCCTGTCTGATAACCTACCAACCGACCACAATTATGCAAATCACCAGGAAAACTAATGAAAATAACACTACTTCGTATGTCCTAGATACACTCTATGCTTTTGAAAATACGAATTGGTTTTTTAGGTACCCAAAAAATGACAAAAACCAAAAAAGGCTCTCCACACGAAGTCACACGCTAAAATCACAAACTACATCTGCTGTTGCTGGGTATCCCCTAAAATTACTATGACTAGTACAAATAGCCTATGTACATATGTATGTACTTGTACTGCTCACCATTAGTATCACCAGTGCTCCACCAGGACTTTAACTGGGTCGCTGCCATTCGAAGCCAAACAGAAAAACGGATCCGGAAAATGGCAACCAGTATTACACTTGAAATGATTCAGCAAGTTGTGAGGCTATGTTCTGTCGATATATGGGAATCCGAGTGTTGCAGAGCGTTGGCAATTGTCATTGTTTCATCGATCATGAGTTTTATTTTTTCGTTGCCTTATTCGAGAGGAAAGGACAGTTGAAAGGATACAGATATACGAGTAACTGAATGTCCTAGTGAATTTAATTGAGTGCTATAGTGTGCGAATGAGAACAAGGATGTTCGTTGTATTTTTTTGGTCGCGGGATTGGGAGGACATGAAAGTAAATAGTGATACGAGCATTTGGGTATTCCATTTAAGTAGAGTGAATTGCAAGATGAAAAGGAATTAGGCCGTATAGTATGTGATTTACTTTGGGCGGTATGTAGCTGAATACGTGACGTTTGGAAATGGGTTTCATTGAAGCGAAAGAACCTGCAGGGGAGGACTTCGTTTTTGTTAATCATATCATGAACTGGTTCTTCGATGCCCTAACTGTATGGTGATTAAGTGTAACCATGCTCGAATGAAAAGCTTTGATTTTCAATGTGCATGGGAAAAGTGAGTGAAGAAGAACTATACGTTATCTTACTTCGAGGATTTTTTCCCTGGGAAACTGTTTCGTTAATTCTCATAAATTTTTATAATTCAATGGTTTGCCTATTGAATTTTTACTTATGTCACGAGAAGTATACTAGCAGGCGTACTCTTTTACTCGTTTATGATCCTTACAGTAAAATCTGATGAAAGTATCTGCGTCTAAGTGTTAATCTACCGTTCGACAAATCTATTCACGCGCAGCAGAGTTTAAGTTCTGGACTGACAACTGAAACTTCTCATGCTTAAGTTGCATAACCATAACTAAGATGCATTCAAACCTCACACCTCTACCCTGTGAAAAAGATACTCCCTATAGCAATCATGACCCATTAAAAATGGTGTCATGTAGCAGTTTGTTTTCGATCAATCCAAGGTTCAACCCATGGTATCAGCCCATGCGTCCATCTTCGATCGTTCCACTTTTTCCACATACCGCTATGCTATATAGTTTCTTTTGGCTTTTCTTCTATGGGTGTTTGTAGCTAGTTTTTCATTTCATCGCGAGGAAGACCATGTGCAGCATTGAAGACTCTATAGACACGGCATCGTGAAATAGGATTCAAAATGCGCTTTCGACTCTTAAACGACTGAAAAAGTTAAGGCTTAAGTCCCCCCATAGTGCTCATGTTGAACCTTCAGAGTGACACGACCTCTTTTGATGACTTCTCACACGCGTGTTCCAAGTGGTGCTTGTAAAGGGCTTTCCAATAAGGACTTGACAACTTTTTTTTTTAAATAAAACGCAAATCATTTGAGATGTTTCAAAAACTTTATTATCGGCTTGAAGTTCATATGGCCACCGCGGGCAGGTTTGCAGCGGTCGATTCGTTGGACCCAATGTTCGACGACTTGGCCACACATTTTGGCCGCTATTTCGCATTCAATGTTGCCTTTGAGCTCTTCCAACGTCGTCGGCTTGTTGGCATAAACCAATGACTTAACAGAAAATAGTCAAGCGGCATTAAATCGCACGAACGAGGCGCCCAATCGACTGGATCATTTCTTGAGATAACACGCTCACCATACTTACTCTTCAATAAATCGATTGTAACGTGTGTTGTGTGACTTATTGAAACCACATGTCGTCCAAGTCCATATCTTCCAATTCGGGCCAAAAATAATCAGTAGTCATGGCGCCCAATTCCTGAGAACGCCGTGGAATTGACTGATTTGGATCGTTTTCTACGGACGCCTGAACGGCAGCGATATTTTCGACACTTCGACCACCCCGTTGTCTCACTGACACGGCAACATTACGTAAACAATATGTAGACTCAAATTTTTGCACTAAACCTGTTATTGCCTGTCTACTAGGGCAAGAATTACAACCGAAAATTGGAGTTAACGCTCTTAAAGTTGCGATCACCGACTTCGAATTTCGGTAGACAATTTTTATGATTTGTAGGCGTTGCTCGTTCGTGTACTTTACCATGATGAAAATGTTGAGCTTACTCAATAAATTGACAGTGACAGTTTGATGATTAGTGAAAGAGTGTGTTCACAAATTAAATTCAAAGTTGTCAAGTCCCTATTGGAAAACCCTTTATGATAGAGGAGAAACAAGCATGTATGGTTGTAAAAACGTACCGTATTCTCCGACTCGAAGACTTATCGGCTTAGGTACTTTTCGACTGCGGATATGTACTATGTATGTAGGTATACATATGTGATGTAGATTGATTCCTTCGATTTTTTGATCATATTCTCATATTCTCGAAATATTTTATTCATTGCCTTACCATCAATCAATCATTTCGCAATTCAGCTACTCGCCTACCTTCATAAGCCACTTTTTTTCTCAGCTTTCTGTTCTAACTTCATTTCCCCAATTTATTTGTTGTTTCAATATTAATAAAAAAATCCATAACAATTTTTGTGGTAATTGAACTTCATGATTTCATAACAAAACAGCGTTGTGTCTTAACAACTCCACCCAAAAAAAGTACGAAAACTGTATGTAGTTTGACAACACCATGTCATCTTCATAAAAACAAAGGAAAAAAAAACTTTTCATCCTTAATAAATTGTTTTGAGAACACCATCTCCATAAAAATTGCAAAAAAAAAAAAGACAATTGCTTTTTACTCATAAATTTTTGTTCTTCATATTAACCCACAGAGTTGGACGCAATCAGCCTCCGATGTACACGGAAACGTTACCCGGCGAAAGTTTAGCCCTGATGATATCAACTTTAACGACACAGATGGAGGGCAAGTACTACTGTACGGCTTCATATGCGAATACGGAAATTCTGGAAACCAGTGTTGTAATTAAAACTTACGGTGAGTATCTATTAAAATATCTATGCATATAGATATCTTTTACATGAATCTATGGACAAATATCTTCAAGTCCAACATGCAGCCACATGCAATGTTTAATATGCAAAATGCGTTATTAATTTTAGTCCAACAAATTTCCTTGAAAGTTTCATTTGCCAGCTTTGAGATGCATACTTGAATATAGTTGTGTACCCAAAAAAGGATAAATAATTTTAATGGTTTAATATCCGTTTATGGAATTATCAAACATTTTTTTTACGAGCAAAAAAAATTCATGGCAAGATGCAAAGTTTGCCATCATGTGGAAGTTTTGTACAAGTTTTATATAAGTTTTGGGATTTTCTTTTCTAAGGATGGAGAAACTTTATGCATCAGAGGTTTAGGCTAGAAGAATATTTCTGGAGTAAAGAAAATGCGTTGAATGCTTGCGAAAGTATCTATTGCCGGAAGGGTTGTTTAGACTTATGTAGGAGTGTTTTAGATTGGGGAAAACTTAAAAGATACTTATTTTTGTGAAATAGTTTAGATCGCAAACGATAATACCCGTTTGAATAAACACAGTTTTGGTGTTAATAAGGTGCAGCAAGGCTTTTATTATCAATAAAACATTGGCCGTTATTTCAAAAGTATGACGTTATACGTATGTGTTTTTATGGCTATCCACAACTGAATTTAGGTAAGAAGGAAACTGCAATGCTAATCGGTATCAAACATCTTATATAGTTGGCCAATTTTTTTAGCAGCACCCTCAATAGGTACATACCAGTATTGGACAAATATTACTTACCTACTTATATTCCATATTCTCTTGATATCGTGTGTCTGCGGTTTCTGGCAAAGTGCCTCATCTCTCTCCAACTCCTTTCTAGTTGCCATGCTTCCTTCTCAACTGTTCTGCGCCAAGTACTCCCAGGACTGTACCATATCCTTATTAAGCGGATTCCATTGCATCGGCTGGTTAGCTATTGATCTCTTACCCTTTCTGAAAGCTCCACTTTCTATGATAAAGTTTTTCGTTCGAGTATGGTTTGGCCATAAAAAATCATTAAGATTTGCAGCTTCTTGTGGTAGTAGTAGTCACTCTCGAAGTACCATATAGCAGCACAATGTTGGTGACAGAATGTACCCTTGACGAATCCCACTGTGGACCTCGAATTCCACAGATAACCTTCGCTTGCATAAGCCAAACATGTGAACCCATCGTACGTAGCTTTGATAAATGCTATTTATAGATATTTATCTGGAATACTTAACCTGCACAAGCTCTATTTCGTTTAGCTTTAGGTTGATTCCATCTTCTTCTTTAGTTCTTAAGCGGCCTGTAAACGCTTAAACATGGTATGAGTACACGTGGTCTCACTTAAAACCCGCAGACGATAAGACCGAACTGAGACCAATTCACGCAAACAGGTGTCAGTCAGATTTTCTATTTCGTTGTTCATCGTCCATCGACAGCACATGAGTTCGATTTGATTTAATCTCTACATACTCCCATACATGCTATGGGATTTTTAAAACTAATAAATCCCCCCTTCATCCCTCCTTCACACTGTCCACCGAAGTTATTCGTATACTATTTTTGTAATTAAATGGTTGGCCCAACTCCCACACACAACTTTTTCAAATTTCTCTGTATCTCCTCCGAAATCCCGTTAAAAACATTACATCGCTTGTTCTTCGCCACAAAACTAATATAAAACATGAATCCTTTCACCCACAACTAAATCCCAAAAAAAAAGTCACAAACCTCGAACCCCCAAACAGAGAGATAGAGAAATTGAAAATCGAAAAGCTCCAATGTTATTAGTTTTCTGTTCAAGTTATTGGAAAAGTTTTTTTCGCTGCGCTCGAGAGGAGAAACTTCCTTCTGGCAGTCATCTATGGTCACACATGTGTGTACACCCAAGGAGGATTAGTAGCAGTGACATGTAAAATTAATTTTTTTTTTTTCTAACTTTTCTAACCCATATCTTTTTCTTCCCCTTTTTCAGTGTCTATAACATGGACTAACGCGCCAGAGAATCAGTACCCAATCTTGGGCTCCGACTACACTGTTAAGTGTGAAGTGACAGCGAATCCAAATCCAACTGTCGATTGGATGCGAAATGGGGATCAGGTAAGCTCTTACGAGGAAAACTCCTTCATGTGTTATTTTATAAAACTCTTGACTTGCTTTGCAGATCCGAACAAATGACAAGTATGTGGTAGAGACACATGGCTTGTTAATCCGAAATGTCCAAGAATCAGATGATGGAGTGTACACTTGCCGAGCGGCAGTGATAGAAACGGGTGAACTCGTTGAGCGTGTCATTCGAGTAGAAGTTTACATTAAACCTGTAATTACCTACTTACCAAAAACATTGGAAGCTGTTGAGGGCAAACCATTCGCGACAAATTGCACAGCGACAGGCAAGCCGGTACCAGAAATATCATGGATCAAGGATTCGACGCAGCAGAATGTAGCTACCGCAGATCGTTTCAAGGTTAACCCTCTGTCAGGGCTAATGACGATAAACTCAGTATCGCAAGATGACTACGATACGTACACCTGTATAGCACGGAATGATGCGGGCGTCACTGATTCCAAGACGAAGCTTAATGTTCTCGTAAGACCTACAATCTATGAACTTTACAACATTACCGGAGTTGCGATGAAGGAAGTTGCTATTACTTGCCGATCCAAAGGTCGTCCTGCGCCAGCTATAACTTTCCGCCGATGGGGTTCTGAATATGAATATGCGCCAGGACCACAATCGAATGACGATCGCATTGTTCTAGAACAACATTTCGAAGAAGAACGTGGTGAATCATCAGGAACCCTGAGAATATCGCGCTCCATTCGCACTGATGACGGTCTCTATCAGTGTATTGCCCGAAATAAGGGAGACACTGCGTATAAAACCGGTCACATTACAATGGAATTCCCACCTGACTTCAGTCATATGAAAGACCTGCCACCTACCTTCAGCTGGGAACAACGACCCGCTAATTTGAGCTGTCTTGCCATGAGTATTCCCAATGCAACAATCGAATGGCGATGGAATGGTAGACAATTGAAAAACGGGCTCGATCAGCATCTAAATATTGTCGGAACTGGTCCTCGCAGTGATTTGATTGTCACCCCAGTTGCCAGAAACTACTATTCTGTGTACAAATGCATTGCGACAAATATCCATGGAAGCATCGAACACGATATGCAGCTGAAAGAAGCCAACGTGCCTGGCAATGTACAGGCAGCAATGCCGCGTGTACTTACCGCAACGACAATCACTTTTGAAATAACTGGACCCGCAACAGAATTGGGTCTTCCAGTGACAGCGTATAGCGTACAATTCAAAGAAGAAATCAATCCTGACTGGTCGACAGCACAAAATCGTAGTTGGTCGCCAGACAGTCCTTATATTGTTGAGGGTCTAAAGCCACAGACTGCATATACATTTAGGTTTGCTGCTAGAAATCAAAGAGGTCTGGGACAATGGAGTGCTCTTCGCACACAATCGACACCAAAACGATCGGCACCTGAAGAGCCAAAACCATTGCATTCGCCCGTGCAGAATGACAAGGAGGAACCTGTTGTGGTTTCCCCATACTCTGATCACTTTGAGTTGAGATGGAGCGTTCCTGCTGATAATGGAGAGCCAATCGATTTCTATCAAGTCAAATACTGTCCGGTAAGTTCTTGTCTAAAAATTGTGTGCCCTTATTTTATAACTGTAGCCAAGGGCTTTATGAATATGTCCCTTCGGTTTGTTAACCCAAGTCCTCTAGATTTTGAGGGTTTAGTAACTACCGATCTCTATATACTTATATGATAATATTTGGTATTCAATTCGCATTAGTATTTAGAATATATTGTTATTTTGAATGGTTTAAGATATACATACATATGTATGTATAAAGTACTTTTTTATGTTGGGTATCAAATTTGCGTTATAAATTATATTTCATAAGAATTTTTTTTTTATTTTAATCTATTTTGTTCTTATCCACAGGGTATCAAAGTCTCTGGAACATGGGAAGAGCTTGCCAAGGATTGTCGCTCAACAGATGTAATCGAATCAACTAGTTTTGAAATGTCCAACCTTATTGGAAACACCTACTATCGCATTGAATTGCGAGCGCACAATGCGATCGGTTTTTCATCACCAGCGAGTATCATCATGAAAACCACCCGAGGTGAGTCCGATTCATCTAATAATAATCTCGGAACATTATTGTATTCGGCTGGTTTGGCGGCCTCGGCCGGCAATAGACCCTTCAGTCACAGTCTGTTATCGATCACAACGACAACAATAACTACCACTACAATCACAAATACATGTTTACTATCGATGTTGATATTATTAACTAGCAGTTGTTATGTTGCGCTATTCCATCATCAATCATCTTAAAATTGCAGCGAAAAAAAAGTTGCAAAATTCAATGTCTTTTTCGCAACTTTTTTTTTTAAGTTTAAATTTTTTCCGTTTCCTTTTTTTTATATAAGAATGCAACTTTTGAATATATAAAAACGTAAAAAAAAGTATTTTCTTTATGTAATAATCGTTGATATCAGTTTTTAATTCTACTCTTTATCGTAAACGTTGTAGTAAAAATCGTATATATTTATTTTTCAATCCCTTTTGCTGTAAAATGTCATTTTTCAAGCAAAATTTCGCGCTTAGAAATACAATTTTTTTAAAAAAATATATATAAACCTTCACACATACATTCTCGTACAAAAATACACATCATTCACAATACAAAATAAAAATTACATCTTTTGCCAATTTCATAAAAAAATTTGTTTCGTTTATTTATGTAATATTATTTAATTTTTACATTATTTTTAATTGTTAGCTTTTAGCATTTTTAATGCTTCAAAAGCAATTTTCGTTTCGTTTATTGTGTATGTGTAAGTCTAAAAAAATAATTTAGCTTTTGTTGTTGTGCTCCGTTTCCATTATAAGTAAAAGAAACTTTTTTTTTTTTCTAAATAGATCGAGCTCCAGTAGTTCATTAAGTAAAATTCGAAAAAATATTACGGATAGTTATTAGAGAATAGGGGATGACATGACTTATAAGTTTAAGTAACACACAATTCAACAAAGTAGATTAGTGGAAATACTCTCAGAGCATTTTATTATTTTCACATTTTTTGAGAAAAACAAATTTTGAACTGGATAAAGCGAAAATGATGGAGTATGCTTAAAATCAGCTAAAAAATATTTGAACTTAAATTCATCAAATTGTATTTTGAGACTATTCGCCAATAATCGTATATGTAGTTGTAATTGGCATTGAAATTGGTTCAATGCCTTACTTCAAGGAATTTTATTGCTGATAAATAAAATTCACTTGGAGTTATTCAGAATTGGAAACGATATACAGATTTGCTTTAGGTCGATGGCCAATAAATAATATGAACAGTATTCGGCCACTGTTTATGCACTAAAGTGATGCTATACGAAAAGCGTTTGCTTAAGACAAAACATTCGTTCTTTTTGAGTGTGTAAACAGTCAATATTTGTATATATAATAAACAATATCTTCACTGTTCGCATTTGCATAGCTATATAAAAAAATACAAGTTTTATCGCAAATAAACGCTTCGTTTCAGTGTGCACGCAGCATAAGCCTTATACACATGTCATCCCCACTAGAAAATTTACTTACGTATGTATGCATTAACGTCGAATCTCTTGCTACAAAAGACAAAATAACGATATTACAAAATACACAGCGAAAATATCATAGAAAATAATCAAATGAGATAAAATTAAAAAAAAAAAAAACACATCTGCCAAAATATCTTTTATTATAAAAGAGTAAATAAAGTTATATTTTATAAAGAAATAAAATAAACCAACAGAAACAGAATATGCGCAACATCAGTCACAAACACATCTACATAAATATATATCTATATATATATATATTTTTTAAACATTTAAAACAAAGAATTAAAAAATAAAAACAACGATTTAAATGTAAAACTAGTTTTAACGTAATTATTAGTTATAAAGAAGAAACCATTTAAATAAAAAACAAGTACTTTAATATATTTAAAGAGAGATATGTATGATTTACAAAACAAAAAATAAGATAATTTACGGAAAAAATATATATACTAAAAACTAAAATACATTTTTCTCATTTAAAGATAATTATACAATTTTTATTAGTAGGAATTTTATTTAGTGTTAAATTTTATTTCAAACTGAGTTGTTTTAATTTTATTTATTTTTTTAACACGAAGCAACCACATCCAAACAAAAAACACTTCAATTCGATTCCTATTTCAAATACATTCAAAGTAAATAAGTAAAAATAAACTTAAAAAGCAACCTATTTGCCTGACGGATATATACATATATATATATATGAATTTTATATTTTTGTGTGTGTATTGAAGTATTTTTTTTTTAGTTTAGTTTTATTTAATTTGTAGCTTTTTTTAAAATAAAAAGAAATTGAAATTATAAATATATGTATTTATATCTTATTTGATTTTTTATTTGGTTTTATAGAATTTGTAGCAGAGGTCGAATATTCATTTTATTTTCTGTAATTGCATCCTGAGAATGAAAATATATGTCCCTTGTGTTGTGTGTGTGTTGTTATGGTAAATAATAGCAATTGTTTGTTTGTGTGTTTTATAGCTCAAAGAGAGAGAAGAGCAGTGCTTTTATTTATTGCTTAAACTCTTTTTATTCCTTTGTTGATTATGGTTTTTTTCTACAGTTAAAAATTTGTTCTCGAAATTATGAGAAAAACTTTATTATATATTTATATATTTTTTTATTGGAACTTTATATTGGCTTAAAGAAAAATATTTGAAATTTTGTTAGATTATGTTTTTTTTTCTTTTTTTTAATATTTTAAGTACGTTAGTGTAATTTTGCAGCAGATTGCAAAACGAAATTTTTACACAATTTCTTACAGATAGTTACTGCTTCCATCCATGTGCTTAGTTATTTTATGTTAGAAGCGATCGTATTGAGATAAGAGTTTAAATAATGAAAAGTATAATTCTGATATTAACATACGCCTTGAATTTTGATTAGGTGCTGTTGAATATGCAATCCATTAAACTCAGTTTCGAAGCATAAGTACTTAAATATTTATAAATAAATCGAAACTTCTTCGAATATCAAAAAAATTCATTTACATACCATCTTCAGGAGTCATTACTCAATTCTAGGTAAACGGTTGCCTACATATTTTCATACCCGATCTCGAGGGTATATTCAGCTACATGCATATTTGTAAATGAAAAAAAAGAAGAAGTTTTTACATACATATATGGAATTGATATAATATTTTAGTTTTAGAATAGGATTTCTAAGATTGGTGTCTGAATTAAGCCAGCTGCAGAAATTTTAATCAAACGCACTTATATTGCAACTCCAGATGGAGTAAAGCGATAATAAAAAAAATTTCACCAGTTTTTACCTAATTTCCTTAAAACTTAACAGCTGATTTTAAACAATAAATGTTAAGGTTGTGATAATTTTTTACATGAGAAAGTTTTAAGAGAAAACGTGTGTGCAACGCTTGTGCCTAGCACTACCTATTTTTGTATGTGAACGCTGTCTTCGCATTTACAGATTCAGATAGTTCCCAATCGTACATTTTATTTTTTGATATGCATATGGGAAATGAATATAATTTATTTAACCACGTTTTCAATAGAAACCGTAGACCATTAGGGAGCACCGAAATGACACTTAATACTTAGAAGATTAATTAGGTGACACATAACTTTTTTTTTGTAGTTTTAAAACGCAAAATAACTAAACTAGATTTAAATATATTTATAATGTTATAAATGTGCAACTAATATAATTTTTATTTTACTCTAAATGTGTTATCCTTTTTAACCCTATAAGTATGCTAATAATAGTTTGTGTTTGCTAAAGAAAACCACAATTTTCACCAATAAAACACTTGTAGTTAAAAAAAAAAAAATAGTTCATTTAAAGTAACAACAATAATTGGAAAAAAATATTCTCATGAAAGAAATTTGAGAGAAAAAAAAAAAGAAATACAAATTTTGGAATGATCAGTCTTCCCTCCGTCCACTTATTATAACTTTTTTTTCGTGTCATCAAAATTCATAGTCATTTTTTTGTGTTTTAACAATCACATCAATCTCTCTTTCTCTGTCCTATCATTGTCTCAAACTACCAACAAAAAACAGACACACATTCACCAATCTTCCTTATATACCATTCAACAATATAATTGTGTTTGCTATATTATTAACATTTGTTGTGTTTAAAAAAAAACAACAACAAACAAAAACAGTCTGTTTTGTTTTTAACTGGAACGAAAGATCTCGAACGAAAACAAACCACAACAAAAATCTTCCTCCTCTTACCCCCTTATTCGTAGATAATCCATACAATGCAGCTGAATCCATACACAGCCTGACCTCAGTGTCAAGATGTTGCCTACTATTTCTATTGACCGCAATGACAGTAATATTATCGACACCGTCATCGGCAACATTGGTCAGCACAAATGGAGAAGTCAGGACGACGGGTATGTCATCATCATCATCATCGGCAATAAAAACGTTGTACCTCGATAGACATCCTGGTGCAGAAGAAAGGTTTTATGAAACTACCACCGAACACCGAACAAAAACGATAGCAACTTTGCTCACCGTAAATGATGGTTAATATACATATATATTTTTGTATTTTAAATAAAAAGAATCATCTCCACCATTAAAAATATAAAAAAAAAAATCCATTATGTACAAAATATAAAAGAAATCAGCCCAACTGTTAAATGTAAAATATAAATATTTCTATGATACATTCATTCATGGTATATATAGATGCATGGTGTCATTGTGTAAATTAAAATTTATTAGCAACATTCACATCGATAAAATCTAAAAAAAATCAAGTAAATTGAACAAAAGGTGTAAAAAACCATTGGTGGTTGTAATCGACGCTTAATTTAATTTCATGAAAAAGCATTCGAAGTATTTCATGTTTTGGAAACAGGAATTTAGTTTTATGAATTAGATTTAACTCATAACCAACTTTTGTTTCTACCGCTCGCACGTGCATATGCGAAAATATTTTTAACTATGTACATACTTCGTTTTATTCAGTCTATTTAATCGGTTAATTTGAAAAATTCCTTCTCAGTGCTTAGCACAAGATATTATAAGGATATGTGATTTGAAAATCAATTTTAGACTGACATATTTCGATGTTGGAGACATGGTAGAATTGCAGCTAAAAGCAAAACATATCCCTGTTTCAAACATGAGCTGCGTATGAAAAACACATCAGTTTACCAAACTTACAGTCTATTGGAAAAATATTTTGCCAATAATTAAACGTCTGAAACACAAATACTTCCACAGTCGAAAAAAAGTATAATTCTCCTATCGCAACATTACAAAAAAAAAATACAGTGACCCCCCTAATGGTAGTAGTATGAATGCACCCAGAAAAAATATACAAACGATTTTGTTTTGTTTTCAAATTCCATTAGACTACCGATACGGTTACTAAAAATATTCACCGCCTTTGGCAAAATTGCACAATTCAATGAATGGAGGGAGTTGTTCGTGGGTATAATTTTTTTAATAGAAAATATCCGACACAAATAATGTTTGCAATAAACTATGGAAAAAAAATTTAAATAAAATATGTAATAACAATGTAAAGGGTGAAGAATGAACATTTCGTGAAATTCCATCAGCACCTCTTTCATATATGCACAAGAAAAACAAAGGATTTATACCATCCAATTGCATAAAACTAATCAAAAAAATATTTCAAGTGTTAAGTGTAATATAAGTCGTATATACAAAATCATTGAAAAAAACTAAAACTGCCAAAATTTTATATGAACATTTATTAAAATTTTATGTGAAATGTTTTTTATATAAAAATAAAAAATAAACTAAAAATAAAAATAGTAAAATATATGGTACTCGAATTTAATACCCATGCATTTGTAAATGTTCTCAGTCAGAAATTTAAAAACAAAACAAACGCATTTCTTAATATATTTTAACAGCAACTGTTACAAACTAAAAGTAGTTTATTAAAATATGTATATTGACCAATGTTATTTTTTTTTTTTTGTTCTTAGCAGAAAATATTTGGGCGTGCGTGTTATTTCCTTCAAGGAAAAAAATTCCAAGAACCTTGTATAGTTAAATATATTGAATAAGTATCGAACTATTAGTGAAATTTTAGTTAAAATCTACAAACAAAAAAATCATAAGCAATTTGATAGATAAACTTTAAGCCAAATTTTAAATTAATGAGATCTATTATTTCAAACGAAAAAAAATATAGAGTTTAAATGAAAAGGTATACGTTTAAGACAATAACAATTTAATTCACAATATAAAAATTGAAAAATTATTAAAACAAGCAAAAGTGCATTCGTGAATAGGTTTACACAGCCTTTTGATTGAATACTTTGGGGATTGGGATACTTTTATATTTTGTTCAGGGAGTGGAATTTCATTTTGCATATAATATTCCTTAAATAAATTAAATTTGTCTTCCGAAATCGGATAATTCTGATGTGTGGCGGCTGAGATGTCAAATCTTAGCAATTAAAATGAAGGAAGGAATTTATTATACTCGACACCTTTTACTTTTAATAAATTTAGTGGATGTTCAATAAATGTGCCTCCATCTTTTCTTTCAACCTATATGTAAATTCGTCCCAGTTACATATTTTAAGTTGAATCTCAGAACAGTTAAAGTTTTTAGACTTAAGTTTTCTTGTAGATATTGTTTATACAGATTAAACCAGAAACTAATGTTTTTTCAGTCATGAAATTGTGCTTAATGAATTAAGTTAGGATTCCACTCCTGTTCATAAAGTTTAAATATTTATATGTATTTTCTATGTTATGTATTTAATATACTTAAATAATATATTTCTGAACTATAGTTCCTTAGTAGTGAAATAACTTTTTTTTTTAATAATTGAATGTCTTTTATCCCCAAATTAACTTCAAGTAAATATAGCCAATCATCAATATCATTTACGTAGCTAGATTTATTATGAAATAAAATATCTTTATAAATTTAAAGTTAAATTTAAAAAAAGAAACAGAAACAGAAAATATAATAGTAATAATAATAGGCAAATATATATATATATGTACTTAAGTAAGCAATTCGTTTTGTACATAATGTATACTTCAAAAGTATATTATAAGCTTCAAATTACTAAGCATAATACAAAATTCATAATATAAATTTAATTGAGGTGTCTATAGATTTAACAAAATCATTAAATAAATAAAATACTAAGGAAAAAAGTTGAACTAAGATAAACAATGTTTTTTATTATTATTATTATTGTTTATTAGTGTTTAGTATAGTTTATGCAAACAAACCTACCCTCTATAACCAAGCATGATATATTATACTTTAAAAACATCCTTAAGAGTAAATAACAAAATAAACGTAAATAATAATTGACATCGTTGGAATGCTGTCACAACGCTGGTAACATTTTTTTTTTAATTGAAAAAAGAGTGAAATAAAAAAGTAAACAAAATATTCATAAAATTGTAAAATGTACAATCAGCAGTGTTATTACAAGGTAAATACAAAACAAAAATAAGTTTTTTTTTCATAATAGATGTATATTTATTTCGAGAATTTATGTTTAACACATTTATTTGTTCTTTACTAATAACTGTTTATGATGAGTTTTTCTTTTATAGGAAATAAAGGAAAATATTAACATTGTGTTCAAATAGTTACTTACAAGTGACAACTAAAATCTACTAAACAAAACAAAAAAACATAGTTAAATTGTCTTATTATTTTTTTTAAATATATTTGTTTTTAAATGATCTTGTACATATTTTAACAAAATTTCATACAAAAAAATGTGCTTTTACTAAATTTGATTTAAGATATTTTTTTTAAGAGAATCATATTGCATTGGCTACGAATTTGCTTCAATTAGTTATTTTTTGTTCTTAATTATTATTTAAATAAAATAATTTTCAATGTTTGACTTTGAGGTAACTTATGCATGGTGCTGGACTTTGTTTTTATTTTTTAATTTGAGTTGCTTTCTTTTTTGTTTTTTTTTTTTTTATTTTGTATTTATTTTGTTTATACATGTACACACACAAAAATGTAAAAAAGAGTATATATATATATTGCTTATGTACGTATTCCTGCGCTATTTCGTTTATACATACCTACTTATAAAATATATACATGTATGTTTTTAATGATCATATGGGTAAAGTTTATGTAATTTGAGATAATAAGACGCAAAGCTAAGAACTTTGTAAAGTAGGATAAAGTTATAGATGTATAAAAAATTACATCCTTGTTGGTATAGCAAATACTGGCTTCATAAAGGTGTTTGACATCGTTAAAAATAAGAATTTGCTTTAACTTTTTTAGTCTGAATGTAACACACTTAAAGCTTCTTGTAAATATGATAACTTTGGTTACATGACATACATATGTACTTCAACAACATTTCTTTAAAAGTAAAATATCAACAAACCATTATAATTTTTATGGAGAATCATAACCCTCACACTATACTGCATTCCTACTGCTACGTCTGTGACGCATTTGTAATATTCTGATATTTAAAAAAAAATTTAATGACAAGTTGTTTACTGCGCGCGTTGCAACGCCTCTAACTAAAATAAATTTGAAGGAAAGACATTACACAAATATTCAATTCATTTTGAGTCATTTTATTGATTTTGTTCATTACGAAAATGTCACGAAAATGTGACATTGAAGCGTTTAGTTTCAATTCAAAACGTCACATTCGTTCGCTGTTTCCGTTTCAATTCAAATCAGCATGATCTGTCACGGCAACATATGAAATTCATTGGAATGACAGTGGCGCCATCTGTCGAAAATTGGTCGTACCAACTCAGAAACCTTCGTGGGCTCATGCACAACAACTTTGCTAAGGATCATCACATGATCAAATGCATAGTTTACGATGCTATAAAGGACATACAGCCAAACATTCATTTTTATATATATAGATAAATATAAAATATCCTACATACATAGGCACTACGTATCGGTGCAAGTAAAAATGACAGCTGGGGTTAAACGGAACAGTCGGACCAGAATACCGTCTATTATTTCGCAATTTCAGTTGCCGTTTAAGATACTTTTACGACATCCCCGGTAGAGCTAATATAATAACTATTGTAATTGAGTTTCATAGAAATTAAGAAATAATTATAATTAAACACAACATTCTATTTTCTCTACTTTCTCATACGAGCTACTTATATATATGATATATATATTTTTTTGTATAATAAAATTGTCTCAAATTACTTAAATTTTAAGACCATTAATTTTCCTGTTTTGTAAATTCTCTGAATTTTTTATATATTTAAGCTTTTAACACTAGTTTTATACTTTCTTAGAGTTATCGCCACAACAGGCGTGAATAAGGAAGTGAATCGGTACCTAGAATACATAAACATGTTTTTTTTTTAAATCATTAAAATAAAAGTATAATAAGTATAAATCCCCACAATACTTAAAAACAAGTTTTAAAACAAAAAAATACTTGCTATATGTACAAGTAAAAGTCACTCCCCTATTGACCACTGTTGTTAGACTCTTTTATATAGTATTTATTTAATCCTACAAATAAGAATTTCCTCACTAATAATGCAATTTTGTTTTTTATCCCTTCTTTCACGCCCGCTTCGAATTTTAGGCGTAGACGTCGTTCAAATAGCCGATCGCCAAGTTCTTTCTTCCGCTTCAATAGTCGGCATTGCGATTGGAGGAGTAGTCATTCTCTTAATCATTGTAGACCTACTCTGTTGTCTTATAGCGAGAATGGGAGTAATGGCTGCAATGTGCAGAAAAACTAAGCGATCACCGTCCGAAATCGATGAAGAGACAAAACTTGGAAGGTAGGTTCTGAAATTTTTAACACCTGCCTAAAATCTCTTTTTATTACACATTTTGGTAATTTTAAAACTTATTTTTTCGTAATATTGCACTAAAATAATATTTTTTCCTCTTCCTCTGCCCACACAAAATTTTATAATATCCACATCGCTTAGATCTAGGCAAAACGAATACAAATGGGTGTTTGCGAGACCACAGTCATTTTACTCAAATCGAAATTCAATTTACATATAATTTATTGGTTTTTATTTATGTTTTTTTTTTTTATTATTTTTAGTGCAATATTATAGTGAAATTATTGTTATTCCTTGTTGGTTTTGGATCTTTTTTGTTTGTACTAGTTAAAAAAAAGCATCTCATTATAAAAAAAAAAAAAAAAAAAAACATCTCCATCATCACAATCCATTATTTGCATTTAATTTTTTTTGAAATCATAACACATCCCCATACAAATTAACAAATGCAGTCTTTACGGTTGGCGTTTCCCGCTACCTTATTGCAGTGGGCAGTTGGTTAAGGAGCCTCCACCATCACCATTACCATTACCGCCACCAGTTAAACTTGGTGGATCACCAATGGCATCACCATTGTAAGATAATATAATAATATTTAGAGACTTATTTTCTACAACTCTCTTCTTTTGTTTTTTGTGATACATTTTTAAAATTGCATGCCAAGTAGTTTAAAAGTTTTGAAAATTGGGTGTAATAGTCATAATATATCCTAAGGTATATTATGTTGGACACAGTTTGTATCATTAAGTAATATTTAAGTATATATATAAATAATCAGTTAAGAAATACTCGTCCGTCTGTCTGTCCCAGTTTTTGGGTCTTAAATTTGGAGCCAGAATAACGAAATTTTGTATACGATGTCTTTGGAAAATGAAGTACGAAATTTGATAAAACATACTTAAGCAAATATGCAGATATTCTTTTACTCTACATATATATTGCTACATTTTAGGGTCGCTTTTCTCAAAAATCTCTTTTTCGACAGTTTCATTAGAATACTATCACTTCTTAAGCACAGAATACAGTATATGTTGAAACAATTTTAAAATCCGCCCACTACCACGCACATTTTTTGGGAAAATTCAGGTTTCGGAATATTTTTTTTATGAAATTTCATAAAAAAAAACTTATGGAAGAAGGAATTTTAATAAACTTCATAATAAAGTAATGGTTTTCGAAAAAGTACAATAAATGTTATGGTATTATATTTCAATACATTTTCTTCACCTATAACGTTTAGCATTATAGTCATTATTCGGAACTGAATTCGAAAAGATTTATTTAAAAAATCGTTTTATGAATAACGAATAAAAATTTAGTCTTTAGTCTCGATTGACATTTTTCGTTGTAATTTAAAAAAAATAAAAACGGTTTTTTTTTTAAGCTCCAAGTGAAGTAGGTCTTGTACATCCACTTCCTTTTATGTTAGGCGTAGGAGTGAACTAACGAATGTAGGATACGTTTTAAATATACACTTGTAACAAATGTTTCAGGTTTGTAATATAAGGGAATTTCTAAGCTTACAATTATAATCAGAGACTCTTCCATTTTTCCTTTGTCATTGTCATTAGAAAACAATTGAGTTTGTTCTAATAAATTTTTATCCGATTGAAATTTTAGTAGCAGTCTAAAATTTAAATTTGTTCCGGTTTTTTAGTCGTTTCTGTTATTGAAAAATCCGAATAATTTTTAATGAGTTTTAAGACGAATAACGCCCAAATCTGCTCTGGATGAAGTTGAGCAACATTTATTAATTTATGTATTTATTATAAATGATAAGTATGTAATTGAACATGTTCAAATTGCAACTCGAATTCAGAGACAAATTTACAATACATTATTAGACGGGGTTAACGTTGAACGTTGAACTTGAAAGTTTTCAAAATTTTTAATCAATCTTACTCTACTGTCCTATTTTTTCTTTGAAAAAAAAATCTTTTCAGCTTTTTAATATGACGTATTATTATACCTTGGCATATAAGCTTTTCATTTTAGCACATAATTCCATTCATTTCATTTTCATTTGTTTTTCCCTCAATCATTAACAATAAATAATATTCGTCCTGCTTGTGGTAACTATAACACTTTTGAAATCACAATGCATGCTGCGAAATTTTTTAATTGTTTGTTGTACTTAATGATTAATAAATGTGTTTTTTTTTCAAAGGATTAAAATAATGATATGTTCACTTTTATCAATGAAATTTATTTTAAATTATGGTAGTTGGCCCAACATATGTAGACTGCGATTTATTTTCGCAAGATAATATATTTGATTGAATCAAATTATAAATATTAAATATAATTTTAGTAATTTGGTTGCAGTATTATCCTGCCGAAGCCCGTGAACAGAGGGTAATTTTAACGGAGTCGAAATTATACTATCTTAAACTATTAAGTCCTAAGATAGCAGAGCTGGCACCATTTCAGTAGGAACTTTTCTCGAACAGTCGCAAAAAAGATGAGGAATAGTTTCCTCTTCCTCGTCTCTACAGCCCCTGCAGAAACCCTTTTAGGGAGGGTCTAGGCACCTTGCGTGTAAGCCTGTAAGGACACCGATAATTGTTCATAAGTCTGAACATTTCATTTAGACTACAATTCTCGCAGCGATTATTTTACTAATAATATTAAATTTAAACAGTAGTATGCATGTAGCCAATGTGAGGCTTGCATTTCCCCAGAACGTCTTAACGGCCTGGCACGCAGTACTACATAATGTTTTATTGTTCCAAAGTATCCATAAGAGACAAACGGCAATCATGTAGTAACTTTGATGTAGTAATAGATGATTTCAACCCTCTGATAGCCGCTTCACTAACTTACATATGCATTTCCTGTATCCCCTTGTAGGCCCTTAGGCCTCTACAACGCCATCGTGTGCGGTTTCTGAAAATGTGCATCAGCTCTCCCGAAGTCTTTTTCAGTTGCCGGTTGCTTCCTTCTCGACTGTTCTGTGTCACCTAAGCCTAGGACCGCCGTGTATCCTTCCCTTCTGAGTAAGCGGGTTCCATTGCATAGCGTAGTTAGCTATGAACCCGTCGGTTTGGCCAGAAAATATTTAGTTTATAGGTTAGGCAGCTATTGACGAACGCTTGTAGCTTCCTCGTGATAGTGGCGGTACTCTCCAGGCACCACATCCATATAGCAGCATGGGTTTGGCATATGGAATTACTTCGCCAAACTGTGAATAGCATCCCAAACACAGATTTACCTCTACCTATTCCGCTGGCTATATCCAGTTCAATTTACCGCGGCGTGTGTGAAAATACAGATTATTTTCAAAGCTAAGTTTGAAGTGAAGTGTAGAGAAAACAAACCACTCTCGTTCGGCCTTGATAGTTTTAGTGTCTGAATAGACTTATTTTTCTTTCCGGAATCGGTAATAAATAGTAATGATACCTTTCTTTATGAAGAGCACATGCCGCTTCAACTGATTATGACTTCACTTTCGATTAGCCTCAAAATCAAATGTTCGTTAAATAGTTAAGTAGAAAAAAAAATATCGCAATAGTATCCCTGAAAAGCGTCAGTAGTTTACTGCACGTATTATACACATAAGTCAAGTCTTTGATAAAAGTGAACACATATCGATATATCCTCCACTTCTTCTATGTATACCTTACGTACATTTTATTAAATCCATTTAATATTACTGAAAAATAAATACTCAATTTTTTTTCTTCACATTTCAAAGAGATGAAAAGCAACCTCTCCACTCGCCACCGGGCAGCATAAAGAAAGACTCCTCCGTAGAGTTCGATGGTAAATTTGTTCATTCACGAAGTGGTGAAATAATTGGAAAAAATTCAGCAGTGTGAGCAACTGCAGTAAACTGGAAGGCACGAAAATAAAAATACAGACAAAAAATACTCCATAATAGTATTCGCAGTCAAACAACAAATTAATATACATGCATACATAAAAAAAAAAGTCGCATATTAAATTGTACGGTTTCGCTCCTGGTAATTAAACTGCCATCAACTGCAAACAAAAACAAAATAACAATAAATCGCTCATCATTTATCACATTTTTGTTAATTTAAAAATAATATTTATCCAAACGAAGCGCAGAAAAGTAAGTAAATCAACAAAATAAAATAACAAATATTCCTGTAAAAAAAAAACATTCAAAAAAGAGTAATATTCGAATTGAATTTAATTTTAAAGCTTAAATTTAATTAGATTGAAACCTTTTGTCTTATTTGTATTTGTATCATTCGTATTGCTTACACTAGGTATAAAATTTATACTTTTCATGTTGTAATGAATAAGTCACTTAGCCTATATGTACTGTAAATGTATTATTTTAGATATAAATGAAAATTATTTTTAGTTACACTCTCTTAAGTATGCCTTATAACTGATGATTTTATTTTAACAATTTAATATACACATTTTGTTGCATTAAATTGAATAAAGGAAACGTGGAATAAGAAGGTCAGAGTTGATAAGCCGATTCCACTACATAGTAATCTATTTTAGTATGTGCCGTACCTAGTGCATTTTTTTTTATTTGAACTAAAACATGACGAAATTCTTATTCGTACAAAAGAAGCTTTTTTTTAAAAAAAAAAATTGTTTTAATGCAAATTTTTTATTTAAATAAATAATGGACTGTCTAGAAATTAATAACTTGTACTTAAGTGTGCAGAAAAGAGAAATTATTCAATTGTAAGTGTTGTGGAAGCCAATTACTTGAAAAAAAAATAATTTGTTAGTGTTACTTAATTATTTTTTTTTTTAAATTTAATCAAAATTTTATATAATTTTAATATAAAGCAAAAATCAATTTACTCAACTCTCTCTATTTTAATATACAAAAATGAAAAATACTTGTATTACAAAGGTCGAGTAGGAACATTAGAAGAAATTTGGTTCGTCTGATTTAAAATTAATTAGATTGAAACCTATTTTTTTTCCTTATGTAAACAAAACATTGCTCGAAATCAAAAGCGCCCCAAGAAAAATTCAACTATCAATTGAAAATATGGTGTATTGGTAGAAGAATTGTCGAGCCGTATTCATATACATATTTTCTAACCTTCTCTTAGGTATAAATCAACAGCTTAATCCAAGCTCAAAAATGTAGTGATTATTACCTATGTCAATCAAAGTCAGAATGAACAAGAAAACAGAATAAAGCAGCTTTTAATCTCCGTATAAGATATTTAATTGACCTTAATGTTTGCTATCAATAAAGACCTAAAAGAGATGTTTACATACGAATAGCCAATTGGCCATTAGGGAAAGTCAACTGAAGTTTTAAAATATTGGCATTAGTGTTTAGTTTCGACTACTTTTGACTCCAAAAATACTTAATAATGAAAAATTGAAATAGACTTTATATAATAGGTATCGTACATAGTCCATACGTGGATTTTATAATATTTGAGACGGATGTGCCCCTATGGATTCAAAAAACCTGTTTATGGTATCCCTATATATTCACGTATTGATCTGATATAAGTTCTTTAACTTCTGTAGATGTATGTACTTCGTCTAAATTTTTACTGACAATTAATTACATTAATTCTGTACCTAGACATTTGACAACAAAACTTACAAAAGGGCTGGAATAAATGTACTTTCCTTGTAACTATGGCGGTATACACATTCCCCAAACTACGTATTTCAGTTGCATAAAAAACATAATCTTTTTCATATAATTTTATACAACATTTTACAGGTCATTGAATTAGTTAACCATGTCATTTTTTTCTGACAGTATTATAGATTTATAGAACAAAATTCATAACACATAACACAGTATCTGCGTTAAAGTCCATTGAAATCTATGCTTTTTGTAAAAAAAGAAATTAACACATAAACCGATCCCACTAAATTTGCTCAAGAAAAAGAAATACTTTTATGCCAAATTAAATTTAATTATTTCCATCACACTAAGAACAAATAAATTACATTTTTATGGCGGCATTTTAGTTTTATTTATATTTAATATCTTATTGTGAACTTTAATATGAAGATAATATTACATTTTTACTGTCTATAGTTATTTAAATCGTCCGCTATTGCAAAAACTTCACATTATCGCCTTGTGCTTTTTTAAATTCAACAAACAAACTATAAATTATATACATAAAAAAAAAATAATTCAAATAATAATATAAAAAAATTATATGAAAGAAATTACAAATTATTCTGTAAAAAGTTAACTAATTAAAAAAAACGCTAAATGATAGTGTATCTAGGAATTAAAAGAAATATATATATATAATTGTATTATTGTAAAAAGTTTAAGAACAAAAAATATTATAAAGAGTTAAACAGAAATTGATGAATGTAGCTTTTTTATAAGAAAATAAAAAAAAAACATTAAAAAAACGATCTTGTTTGTTTGTCCTTAAAGTTTAATGTTGGTAAGTAAGTACCTACACTTCTATTTTGATTAAGTGCACTCTCAACTATAGTCGTCGTCCAAACATATACTTATGTATTACAAAACTATAGTTTGAATAGATGAAAACATACTCTAATACGAGCACCCCCAAGTACCATATAGCAGCACGGATTCAATGTTTATTTAATGCTGAGTTGTTCTTTTATTCCATTGTGAGACTTAGGGCCTCTTTTAACCTATAGGTTTCTGAACTATTCTCTGGTGTTTATTAGTTTATTATTATTAAAGTGCGACTAGAAAATCATTAAGATGTTACACAGGCACTTGTTAACGAACGTTTGTAACTTTCTTGTGATGTTGATGATCACTCTTCACGTGCTACATCCATATAACAGCACGGATACGACGTTGGAACAGTCTAATGCTTGACATTTAAGCTGATTTCATTGTTTTCCCATTCGCAGATTTTGCTATGGAAATGAGTCCAATATGTTTTAATTTAAACGTCGACAAAGCTGCACTAAGCACATCGCCAATTACCAAAAGGAATAACTTCGTATTCCTCAGCCTTCTTCTATGCAGGATGTGGCATTTTGACCCAATTTATGTAGCTTTGATAATAGCATATAATTTATCTGGGATACCTCTCCTGCGTAAGACACGCCAAATAAACTCCCTGTTGACACTATCGAATGCCTTCTCAAAATCAATAAACTGAATTGGCGATCGATATTCAATACACTACTCGATGATGATCTGCAGAGTGCTGATGTGGTCGAGCGGAAGCCTATTTGTTTGGCATACAGTGTGCCTTTGATTCGCTCCAGTATTATTTTAGCTATTAGGGAGCACGAAGTTACCTCTCCAGTTTTCCCACTCTTTTTTAAATTTCCTCAGCTCTCAGTTTCCCTAATTTTTCCAATTAGAGCGAACTAACAGTACCTCTTCACAATATGCGAACAATATGCTCCTTTCATGCCTTAAGCTGAGTCCATATGTACTCATGTAGTTGATCTCTAGCAGCGAATCGCATCGCTTTGCACCATCCGTCCTAGTTGGGACGGCTCGTCGACGGCCGACTTTGAACTCTTTTCGAAAGGTAAAGAATCGTTGTTTCACTGACCAAGGCTCCAATCTTACTGAAACGGCATGGAATAAGGGGTGTATACCAACTATCCTAAAATCATTCACCCGCCTAGGGGCACAGTTACTGCCGTAACAAAAACTTCACACCTCCCTGGCTCACACTGTATTTCAGTTTGAAGGGAAGCATCTTTTGTACCACCATTGTTTGTCTTTTTCAATTTTTGTATAACCCATGTGCCGAAAGAGGAATTATCCAATGTCTAGGGCACAACTATATTTCCTTGGGCTACGGATTATGTATATGGTTTTCGATTAATTCTATGGAGACAAGTGATTTGCACAATTAATATCATGCCCGTATTAGATTCATTTTCCTGCGAAATTTTAACTTTATAGCACTTTTTTTGAGTTATAGACAGTGGCCACAGTTATACATTTCGACTCCCAATAAATACAAGCGTTTTGAAAAAAAAAAATATATATTTAATTTATCGTACGCTCTTACTTTATGTATTCATTAAAAAAAAAAGTTAAAACAATATTTTAAAAGAAAAGTTTACAATTTTTGAACCAATTTTACAAAAACCTAGCACTTATATATATCTATTTAAGAAACAGAGAGCAAAGAATATCAAATCTACAGCAAACACAAGTCACAGCCGCCTGATTGATAGATAGTTTGAAACCCCATTCGCTGAGATGCGCAGTTTTTCTTGTCACACCTCCATACCGCTGTCGGAGTGTTTGCCCTTCTTAAGCAGCGCCTCTTCTGCTGACAGTTTCGTTTTCTCAGTTCTTGTATGCCAAATGAGAACATCCTTGCAGAGGTTTGCCAGTGGTTGAAGGTCTTTTACCACGGTCAGATGTCTTAGAATCTCACTCTCTTGATATCCCCTCTGGACTTCGTACGAAAATGTTGCTTCCGGAAATTTAAACAGCAAATCAGAGCTTACTGCAAAACCTGCCATATCAATAGGGAATGGCCTCTCTGGCCTCCAGGCGGAATTAAAACCAACAACTTGGTTGTCTTCGTTTAGAATCGGTTTCTCCACCATGAGACCGCCAACAAGGCCAACTGGCCAAACTCCTACTCTACCCAACTCAATTTTACACATTTCTTCAAACAACTCGACAGTGTACGTGTTGTCGTCGTCCATAAAGAATACTATGCTGTGTCCTTCTTCTGGCTTTACATTAGCTCGAATCCACTGCAGTGCAAGATTCCTCTGCTCTACCCCTCGCGGTTTTACCCAATTGGGGTCTTTTCCCTGCAGTTTAAAGGGCGCAGGAGTTTTTATATTCAATTGAGTGGATCTCTGCTCCAAACCCGCCCGAATAAGGAGGTTTCGTACCAGGCTACTTGTCGTATTCGCATCCTCAACCAGAATCCAATGGAGATTTGGGACCAGCATAAAAACATGAGACAATCTATCAACGAAGCTTTTGTTTAATCTATTTTTGGAACAAATTCAGTGTACGTACCTGGTCAGTTCGGCCTTTTGAACGGGCCGGGCGTATGTGGGTGTTATAGCGTAGATTGTTGGCAACTTGTCGTTAGAATAGAACTTTTGGAGACTTTCCGGCAAAGAACATCGCCTCGCATTGCGATGGACTATTATCAGGGCACCAAAGAAGATAATGATTAACAGAAGGACCTGCCGTGGTCGGACACGAATTTCCGTCAACATTCTGCCGGAGTACTGCGATTTCTTTTTGTTTATTTAGTTACATTTGAAGACAAGTAAAAAATCAACACTACTTGCGAGGGAGAAAGTGGAATCTTTGCGTCAAGTGGTTGACGTTACACATTGGGAAATTCACGCTATAGATGGCAGAGCCAGCTATTGTTGATTAGATGCACTACTCAGTTGAGTTTCATTTCGAGTTGGTTTAATGAGCAAAAACAAAAAAATGAGTTCTTAAAAATGCCCCACATAGATAGAAGTATGGAATTATGTTCTTTGGGTAAATTTTATCACTATTTTATCTCTATTCTCAAATATGCACCAAATTCATTGGTATTTTCTTCGAACAAGAATCGTTGAAGGTTTAAACCGCTGAGCAGCATTACATATTTAATTAGAAATAAAATTCAACGATTATTGCATTCATGCCTAGCCCTAGGTATATTTTAGAAAGTATGTACAACACTCCGAACGCTGCAATTCAAAATATACGTACTATTGTACATATTTACTGTTTTACGAAAGCATTAAATCGATCGAAGTGGTTAAGCTTAAGCACCCAAGGGCAAATTAAAAGGTGTAGGTACTGGAAAATTTAAAATAAGCAAATCAATAAGTAGGCTTGCCGCCGACTCAAGCAAACCTCCAACCAGCGATGCCAGATGTGGGGAATTTTCCTTATTTTGGGGAATTTATCATTGGATGGGGACTATGGGGAAAAGTAGTCTTAAAATGGAAAAAAAAAAAACAGAATATGATCGAACATTACAATTTAATATTTTACTTAGTACAAAAGATGGTTAATTTTCATCTTATACAATTTTAAAATAATAACCAAAGAAAATTAGAACCTTTTGATGTAGAAAACTGGAACATTTAGTACGAAAACAATTTTATGACAAATTATGACATTTTATCAGAAAAGCATGGACGAATTGTAACAAATACAGGACCGGTTATCAGTTAGTGCCATTTACTGATATAAATGGTGATAGATTTGTCAATCGTGTAATGGGGAAAAACCGATGACCAAATGGGGAACTTTTTTAAAAATTTCCACAAAAATGAGGAATTCGACATAGAAAAATCTGGCATCACTGCCTCCAACGCCAAAAAATGGTTAATATCACAAAACAATTCTACAGAACAAAACAAACTGTGGGGGATCGGGATATGAGACAATATCGATGTTGGATATCTCGGAATAGGAAAGACAGAGTAAATCGAATCGAAACGACAAAAGTGGCGTATGGGACTAAACAATTCCCAGGTGACGAACAGTTCAAAAATGTACACGTACCACCTGAGTTTAAAATTTTACAAACTCTTTCCTAACTCTTCCAATTTTCCAAAGCGTGCCCTGATAAATAAATAAATAAATAAATTTGCAATACAGGTACACACACATATTCATGGTTGTCTTTGTTGAATCTGTTTTAAATTATTGTATCTTCTATATACAAGATGTTTCTAAAGTATCCGTATTAATTGAGAACACATGTCTGCAAATTATATGGAAACATTTCTAAATCTAATGTGATCTTCTGAATTGACCACAGATTTGAAACTTAATTCCAATCACAAACCGCAAAGAACCCAAACTGCACTATTGCAACGTGCATATCGTTTCATCAGTTGATAAAGAGGAATAATTTTCAATTACGAATAAGAGGAACATATTTATAAGTATATACGTCTTGGTTGTACTGTGCACTGCTGTGGAGCTGAATTGTTTGCAGAAAATATATTAAAATGATGCCTATAAAAACTATTAGAATCCATGACAAGTTGATCTTTGTTTACGCCCTATTCCAAACGTATATATACATATATGTATTAAGTTTGATACATATAATGTTAAAGATAGATCCAATAAAGTATATAGGACATATGTATGTAAATGACTAGCATCACTAGCGAAGTCGGTTGAGCCATGATCAGTCCATCTTTGTGTCACCAGTTTTTTGGGCCTTACATTTTTAGTACGAAGTCCTTGGAAAAGTTATGTTAAAAAATTTAAATCCGCTCACTGACACTTCCACTTGGTAAAAACTTTATTAAGCAAATATGCAGATAATCACTTGCTCTACAAATCTCTTATATTTTATGTATAGCCACGCCCACATTTTAGAAGTGTTTTTTTTTCAACAACCAAGAGTTGCTATTGTATTAAGTTAAGTAGTATGAATACCATTTTTCCGATTCCATAAATCAATTATTTAAGACCTTCAAAAAATAACCATCAAATGTTGTGTATAAATTTGTGTTATATACAATATATATCCAAAATAAGACTATAAAATATTTCCTTTACTGCTAAACTATAATTTAAAATAAATATTTTTAATATCTAAGCCAACTCTTGACCAAAAGCGAGACATTTATTTTCTCTAAAATAAAAATAGAAAGTAGAGCTGTCGCATGTACGAGTATATATGGCAGCAATCTGAGTTTTAAACTTACCCTTCTTAAATAATCGACAAATGCTTCCACATAAAGAAAAGTCTGCCGGCTCGATGCAATTAAATATCAGTATTTATTCGTTGGCTGAGGTGTTAGTTCAAATGGAGCGTTGGTTTGGAAAAGTTGCAGTGATAACTGGTGCTAGCTCTGGCATTGGTTTAGCCACAGTTAAAGATCTTGTTGCTGCAGGATTGAAAGTCATTGGTCTAGCTCGGCGAATAAAGAAAATGGAAGAAATCCAAGAAGAACTTCGATATGAACGAGGATCATTCCATCCATATGAATGCGATATCTCCGACTTGGAATCAATAAAAACAGCCTTCAAATGGATAGAAGAAAACTTCTCTAAAGTGAATATTCTCATCAATAACGCTGGAATCTTGAAATTTTCCGGAATCCTTACTGAGGGAAATGAAGATGGACTTAAGGAGCTGATCGAGGTAAATTTAATGGGAAATGTATACTGTACGAAACAGGCTTATAAACTGATGAAGGCAAGTGGAGGAGAGGAGTGCCATATTATAAATGTGAATAGCATTCTTGGACATTCTATTCCAGCAAGTCTTGCTTCATTGACCTACAATCTATATCCTACATCAAAGCATGGTCTAAGAGCAACAACTGAAGTTCTGAGGCAAGAACTCGTTAGTGAGAAAAATATCAGAATTTCTGTGAGTTGTAAACTTATGAGTATGTTAATTATTGAACGATTCATTGTGTATTTTTTAACAGAGTATCAGTCCAGGTTTGGTGAAGACAGATATAGCCCACTCAGCAAAACATCCATGTGCTGATAGGATCATGGGCTCAGGGGCCATATTGGAAGTGGAAGATATATCTAGGGCAATTCTATTCATCATTGGCTCTCCAAAGCACGTAACGATTAATGAATTAATTATTACCCCTACGGGACAAAAGTATTGAGTTTATGCATTTTAATATCATGTAACGGTAAACGAGCTGCATTTTATCTAAAACGTAATTTAAATGATCATAAACGAGTGAAATTGAGTTAAGCCATAAGTTCAAAATGTATATGCCCTAATTTTGCGTAATAAATGTTGAGTAAATTTCGTGTAGACTAAATATTTCTTCATAAATTCGTTTAAGATAAAAACGAAAACGATTAAGTTCCATTAAATCAGATATCATCATTAAATTGTTGACGGTTTCTTTGCAGTATCCAGCCGAAGGTAATCGCATAGTGATTTTACATGGTCCTACCTTAGCAATAGATTTACCCTTAAATGCATGATTTTTTCTATTATCCTTCAATTGGTCTACCTACTTAACTTAAAAATAATATTTAATTAATTTCTTCGAACAAATCAACAATTTACAAATACTTTTTGCGACTGTGATATTTTATTCACATTCCACACTCGCGAGAGTTTAAACTCAAAAAATTATTTTCCTTCAATAGTTGACAAATAAAATTCGCTGCAATAAAATTGCACGAATGGGTCGTACGTACTTGCACCTTTGTGCTGTTATTTGGATATGAATGAACTTAAAAAAAAATATATGGAAAAATATTTTATGTATTTAAAATTTTTCATAAAATTAAATGCCATATTTTTATTTTTCATTAAACTTTGTTCACATTTTGATTTTGACCAAAATCCATTGTAACGCTATATTATATTTTATTAGTTATTATCCTAAGAAAAATACCGATATTATCATTTCTATCTAAAAATATGGATTTGTGATTTGAACTCAGCACATCCAAATCTATACGATTAAAAAAAAAGTTAATATTGAAAATGATTCCATAAAGTAAAATTTAGCCCTTTTCGCCAAATAGAACGAACTGTCATGTCTTTGATATGTTCTTATTGATATTACCTAATTAATCCAAAAGAAAAGATGGTATTCCTGATTTATTTGTTGAACACATCCGCTGTAGTGCAAATGCACTTTATACCATACCATTTATATCAACTCGTACTTCCCCTGCCCCCTTAGTGCTGAAAATAGGAGGAGCCTGATTACCATGTTTGTGAATAAATGTGAAGTGGCGTGTGACCAAGACCTAACTATTATTTTGTCGGGTTATCTCTTTCATTCCTTTTGAGCAAACATTTTTTTTCCGGTTGTTATTCCATTAACAACAACAAATTGTATGTAAAAAATGGCTGCGGCCATAGATGTCAAAAAAATCGCCGGATTTTGTGATTGTATGTGTGAAATTAGTGAGCTCCCATTTGATTTTGCTTTCCTGTCAGAACACAATGACAAAATCTAGCGGATTTTAGCTTGGTGGAGCGAACGTGTCAAACGAACCGAAGTTGTCAGTCTAATTTAGATTTGTCTATGCTTTATACCTTCGACGGTTTGACATTTGTAGAGTGACAGTCGCATCGCACGTGTATTTAAAAAAAAAATTAGAATAGGTTTCAGTTTGTTTTCCCCAAAAAATATCCAAAATGAAGTGGACAACAGCGAATATAAAAAATCCAAATTACACAGAAAATCATGAATTGTACGTCGGTACCCATACAGGCTCTATTAAAAGTAAGTTTACTTCTTAAATTCCTTCCGTTCTTCCATTTACTTGCTGTGTGCTTTTCAGAAATCATCATCTCCAACGAAGACAATCCTTTTTTGCAGCAAAACCTTCAGGACATTTCTAAACTCCAGAAGGACTCGCGCATTACAGCATTGGGCTTCGGAAATGTTGAAAAAACTGAACTGCTCATCGGTCGATCTAATAAATTCGTCCAAGTCTACTCGCTTCAAACACAGGCACCAACGACGAACCTCGAACTGATAGACACTCCAGTAGTGGGGTTATGTCGCTACAATACACAAATGATCGCTGGTTTTGGGACAGGGAAGATACAGAAACTCCAAATGAGCGAAGATATGGTTCTCTCCGCTGGTGATCACATATCCAACCTCCGGCAATGCGATGTGGACAGGAAGCTCATTGCAACTGGTGGCAAAGGGCGCCAAAACAACATGAAAATCTTCGACATGGACGCCGGGAAGCAGATATTTTCATCGAAGAATCTGCCGAATGACTTCTTGCAGTTGGAAGTGCCCGTTTGGGACTCAGATGTCGGTTTTATAGATGCGAACACAGTCGCCACTTGTTCGAGGTACGGCTATGTAAGGTTGTACGATACACGAAGCCAGAGGAGACCGGTCCAGAAATTTGCAACAGAAGAGCAATTGAATTTTGCAACTCTAGTGGCAAAGGGGAACTACATATACACGGGGACGACAATGGGAGCTCTCAAAGCATTCGACACGCGTCGCATGAAGACTTTCGTCCACACCTATAAGGGATTCACCGGTAGCATTAGCGATGTACACTTGGATGAAAGCGGAAAGTATCTGGTTTCTGCCTGTTTGGATCGCTATGTTCGGGTACACCACACAGACTCCTGTGTCATGATGTACCAGTGCTATGTGAAATCAAAAGCGACCCGAGTTCTAATTCGAAACGGAATAGAGCAAGAAAAATCTACCGAGGATGATTGTGTTCTCGTTGGAGTAGAAAATGATGATGATGAAGAAGGAGAGGATGAGGAAGTTAAACAGCCACAAGAAAAGGATGATGAGTACGATGAGATATTTGAAAATATGCAAACAATATGGTAAGTGTACTTTCTACATATTCCGAGATCACTGCACATTAATTTTCCATTTTTTAGTGATGCCGATTCAGCTGATGAAGAAGTTACAGAGAAGACAGCTGTAAAGAGGAAATCTGAAGGCAAAAGCAGAAAGAATAAGAAGAAAAAGATTTAAAAAGAGAAGCTTTAGTGCATTGTATTTAGGTTTATAATTAAAATTTATGTTTTTTAAGAACGTATCGAGTTTTGTTTCAGTTATCCATAAGAACGCTGCGTAGCTTGTAATTCTTGTAAAATCCATAGGTGAAGAAGTAAAGGAATTCCACAAGTGATATGACACTAAGCCCCAAGCAGAGATTAAAGACACCACCCAGATCAGCTTAAAGAGAAAAATAGAAATCAGTTAATGTATACGATAGTTTAAAATCGAGATGCGGTGATCTTGAAGGTACGAATAACAAATAAGCACATACTGGCTTTGGGGAACTACTTATGAGTATAGAAAAGACATGTTGCCGCTATTTTATACGCTTTCGACATGGTTTGGCGAAACGCTTGTTAGGCAATGTGCTCATATTAATGATTTGTAGTAGAAATATTTTCGCCCCCAAGTATCTTTATCAGTTACTTCGAATTCCGAGCGTTTATGTTTTATTCTTATGATTAATACCAATGAACATTTTCCTTGAACGTGTTAAGCGCAAGTACAGAGAAAGTAAAAACCGTGTTCGATCATCAAACTGATAACTTATTTTTTGTTTGGGTGAGCATGCTGCGACGCACACTTGGTTTACCATGTACTTTGTTTTAATCAAATATTCACTCCAATACAATCTACAATAGTTGACCTTCCCGCAGGCACATAACAAACGTTCATCACCACCATCATCTCCGATTTTAAAATCACATTCGCTTCCTAAATAATTTTGTTTTCTCCATGCGAACAAAATCAAGTAAGTGTTGATATCTTGTTAGTCAGCAGCATCACGATTTTAAACATCAAAAACAATTATTGGATATAGAAATTTCGTCAATTAAATAAATAATACTTCAACTTGCGCTACAATACTTACACAGCAAGCTAATCCAGGACATGACAGTGACTTTTCTTACCGATGGCACTGCTTGCTTAGCCATATAAACGCGTCCAATAAAACTGCCTTCACGTAATTCATTGCGTATGCTTAAAAAACGAAAAAAGTAGATTTTATTCTTTGGTGACTTCAAACCTAAATGGACTTACTAAAGGCTACTAATTGAAAAGTTATGCTGTCGCAAATCCGTATTGTATGACAATGTTTTGTAAGTAACATCGAAACAATTTGGTAGGCAGTGTTCGCATTTTAAGCTCTTGAAGTTATCTGAAAGAGAAAATAATTAACGAAGATCTGAGGCAAGCGTCTGCTGTAGATTATCCCTAAACTAGAATTCCAATAACTATGAAAATAAAGTAACAAAATAATGGTTTATTTAAAAACCATTTTGCGATATAAAGGCTCATGCATCAAAAAACAAAAATGATCAGTTTAGGACCGAACTCATCAACTGAGAGAGAGTTACCATAGTGGTGGTCGAGGTTCGTTAATAGGTATATCTTAAGGATTTTCACGCCAAACCGTCTCTCTAACAAACAGTTTTATCAGAGAACGGGCCATTCTTGTCAGCAATTACACAAAGTTGACGATTCCCCTTTAATTAATTGACTATGCTGTTATTGTGGACATTACACGAATGTTTTAAACGCTTAGAAATTAAATTGCAAAAGTTATAGGTTAACAAAAAATCATACAGTGTGAGGTAGCAAAGACCAACAAAAGTGGGGAACAATTTTTGATACAAAAATAGTTCTGTATAATATAATAAGATGAATCAGTTTCTTTTACTTAATAGCGTATAGTAGGAAACTTACCAAAATTGTCCGCGAAACATGCAGCATCTTTTAGTTTGCATTCATGTTCCACATATTCATCCCTCTCAGTTGGCAAATGATATGGGTGACAGCCACATGTCTTGAAAATCGCATCACCTTGGCATGCAACAATACAAGCAGCCTGTCGATAGGTTTTCAAAGAGACATCATCTGATGTGAGACAATCTCGTTTTCTTTCCGTCAACTCCAGCACTTCTATTGATGA
This sequence comes from Chalcosyrphus nemorum, assembly GCA_949716465.1. Taxonomy (NCBI): domain Eukaryota; kingdom Metazoa; phylum Arthropoda; class Insecta; order Diptera; family Syrphidae; genus Chalcosyrphus; species Chalcosyrphus nemorum. The sequence continues at coordinate 50,579,838 of OX454332.1, forward strand.
ACTCTGATATGTTGGCATGACCTCAACAAAGGATTCCGATTTTGATGTTATAGTTACTGAAGCTGCAGCTTCAGTAGTGTAATCCATTGGATGATGAACTAGTACAATCAGTCCGGTAGAGAGATTTGTTTCAGAGCCCTCTCGTCCAATAAAACTAAGACCACCGTCCACACCAAAAATGTTAGTCGCAAACGGAACATAAGACTCGTTTCTTGGATTGTAGTTGAATGAACAGCATGGACCGAGAAATGAAGTGGAAGCTACAAACGATAGGTAGTCGTGTTCTTGTTTGCATGGGAATTCACTGCCTCCCCAAAAGCAGTGTTGGAAAAAGTCTTCACACCCAGCACTGACTTCCAAAGCGGCTTCATAGATCGAGATGTTATTATAAGCTAGGACGCTGTCAGTCGCTTTATATCCGTACTTGCTTTGGATCCAGTTTGGATCGGTGTAGGCATTGAGATAATCAAAGCCAGCGCCTACTTCTTGAGGTGTAAATCCTTTGGGGATTTTTCTTAAATTCGTCTCATTATATCCAAGAACAATTATAATTATGTCAAATCATACTTACAATCTCTTAACGTACTGTTGAACCTTTTCAAAATTCACCACCTTAGGACTACAAATTGTGATTCCTGGGAATGCTACATCAGCTATAGACAAATCCGTTCCAATTGTATTCAGGATGGGATATGAGTAGAACTTTAGCCAGAGTTGAAAAGAGAGATACGCACCCAAGCAAAGTAGTCCCAAGAGAAGGTTCGACCACATGTACCTACATATGCCACTGGTGCGATTTTCTCGTAGCATCCACATTCCATTTACTCTAGTCACCCTGGTGTACTCAAAAAAGGTGTCTCGAAGTGCAAGAGCGAGTCGATGTAGCCAATGCTTTTGATTTTTTATAGTTGAGCTTGTTTTCTTTAGATCACTATGAATAGGTTTCCTATGTGTAGCCATTGTTAGTAATATAATAATCTTACTAGATAGAAGACTTTATTTTGTGTTTGAATTTATAGGTCCTTAAAGAAATCTGAAGGTTGTAATTAGCCCTTGATTAACTGCTGTCACGGCTAATGAGATTCATTAGCATTTGTCATTTTATTATGATTAGCACTCAAATTGATGACCGTACTTGGAGGGTGGTTTCATGTCGAAGTTTTAATCATACAGTCTTCCCTTAGAGTCTTTCTTTCTTTAAATAACTCTTCAAGATCTAATCTAACTATTTACAAAAGCTTATATACATGTAAGTAGAATAGAAACAAAGACATACTGAAAATCAGAAAAATAGATAAGCGCATTTGAAGAAATTCGAGCAAATTTCATTTACCTACAGACATACATATTATTATATGCCCTTAAGCGAAGGCCCAAGTAATTAATGACAGCTAGTTATTGAATTAGGAAAAATACTCTTTATTAATTAACCCCATGGATATTTAAAGTGGTTAGTCCTATTGATTGCTATTATCGTTGGCTGTTTTTGTTTTTTACTGAGTTATCAGCCATTACACCAGTCAGTTTGTATTGTATCTATCCATACTTTGCTTGGAGAAAATGTTATATTTCTTACATCTATTCCTACTTCAGACTTAAAAAAATCCCCTTAACAGGTATATGCCGGCTTAATGCAATTCAATAGCAAGCAAAAGTGTTGGTGGTTATTATATTTATGATCTCCAGCGAGGCATATTCTAGGCTGCCCTGTCAGTTCGGCCTTCACGCTAAGCTTTTGGGCATTCCCATCAATAATTACTTCTGTAGAAGCTTCAGAGACCAAGGAGTGGCAGAAAATATTCCTCATCATCTCTGTCCTTGTTATGCCTTGTGCTCAAAAGGAAAACTTCACCTTGAGTTTCCTTACTTAAATTATCATGCTCTTCAGGTGACCGATGTCCAGCAAAAAAAATCTCAAGAACTACTAGCTCTATACAGACAAAAAATTTTGTAAGAAGATTGATCTTCAGTTTTAGTGCTCCGCACTCTGAAAAGGTTAAATGCAACACTAATGCCTTGTAAAGCCTTGTAAATTTTGAATCGTTTGCTGTGGAGTACTAAAACGTTCGATATGAGTAGGTATAAGTACATAACGCGTTGGGAACCCGCAGAAGATGCAACTTATTTCATTTCTACGGCCATCTTGAATGAATGTACTCGTAGATCAAATTAAAGAGGATACAACAGGAGTCTTAAAACAAAACAAAAAATTGTTGAACAAATAAGTTTGGCAAACATTTGAAAAAGTTCTCCACCCATCAGTGGTTGATGTGAAAATGTTGAAAACACTATTTAATGAGGACCGCTTTCGAACTTGACCATTTTCATGATACAATTTAAAATTAATAGCGCAAAATTATAGTCGCTTAAAGTACTCTTTAAGATTATTTTAGTGTGCAACAAAGAGTTTTGATAGTTATAGTCGACATTAATCCGACTTATCGTTATCACTCTAAAAATTACCCGAGCAATGTTCTGTTGAATATAAGTTTGAGTCATTGCTTTAAAGCTAGATTTTTTTAGTGGTTTAGTATGGTTAAGATTCCCATACTGCTATGGAGCTCAAGCTGGTGATGTTCATAGTGGCTAACTGATATTTTTTCTTCTCGGAAAGATTAGCCCTAATGTTAAACCTAAGAGTACAGTTTATTTTTATTGGGTGCCGTGGCTCAGTGGTTAATGCGTTGGACTACTGCACAAGGGGTCCCAAGTTCGAATCCAGAAAAATACCATCAACGTTTTTTCACGGCCCCACCTCGTCCGAGTGTCTTTCAAACATTCAAGAGTAAAAATGTCATGAAAAAGCTTCTCAAAACATTTCTGCCCTTCGGATAAGGCATAAAACTGTAGGTCCCTTCTGTACGTATAGAAATGTATACCACGCACAACATGTACACTTGTGAGTAGCTAGTAGCCTTGGCCGTTAATGGGCTGCTTACGGCCTAATATTTATTTATTTATTTTACAGTTTATTTAAGATACAAAACTTTATAATAAAAGTACAAAAATATATAATCCTCTTCAATAATGTCGTCACACTTTTCAAAAGCTTGATTTAAGAAAAAAAAAACTGGCAGGTATAAATCAAATAAATCAGCTGTTAAGGATATTTGGTTTCTAATTACTCTTGATTTTTTAAGTCCCGAGTATCGATCAACCAATTAGAACTAAAGTAAACTTCCGTAGTCTTACTAGTCTCTTCTTTTTGTTAGTTTTCTTTCTTGATGTACAAAATTTTAAACTTTTTTAAAAGGCTATCTATCTACAGATTAAAATAAAAGTTTCCAATTACTTATTTACCTGGTTTTACACTTACCATCTCGATCTATCTAGACAAACCAAAAAGCGAAAGTGAATGATGTTCCGGAAACATCGAATGAATGTTGATAAAACAATGACTTAACTCGTAAAGATATATTCATAAGTTAATTAATCAAATGACTACCATAGAACTAAAAATTAATGCAGTCGTTACAGACCTAACATCATGGAAACCTGAAGCTATAATAAATTTAGGCAACAATGACATTAAAACAATTATAAAATAATAGATTAACCTGTACAGTCAACATTATAACTTGTTTTTATAGCAATTATAGAAACAACTTTAAGAAACAATAAAATCCACAAGATTACACATGTAAGTTGCGTTGCAGGGATAAGAGTGGAGATTTGTTTGCATTTTTCAGATTTTCAACCTGTTCTGTAGCTTTTAAAATCCAGAAATCTGACGGGTTAGCCAATAAGAGGTAGAAGAAAAACGATGAGTTGCAAACACCAACATTAAACGTGATTTTACTTTTCAAAAGTATATACATATTTACAGCAGAAATAAACAAAAAAGATTATTTACGTGATATTTATTTCAAGAAATATAATTTGAATTTAGAACCTAAATGATAATTTAATGAATTCCATATATGTACATAATTCTTCTTTTGGAATCTGCGTTTCAGATTCCGGTTGGTAAATTTGCAATTTTTCTTAAATTTTTTTTGAGGCATCACTGTTTTGTGGTGGTCATTCATGCGTCGATATTCCACGGTTTATCAAATTAATCAGGCAGGAACATATCTTCGTATGCAATCTTTGAGAACATCGTATCAAACATTTTTGTATTGGCGGCTGCAATTTCTTTATTAAAACTAGAAGACAACTCATCCCACAAGAGTTTCCAATTCTCATTTAATATGTTCAGTATACTCTCACCGAGAACTTTATCACCATTAAATAAATTGGTCATATGTATTTTCATGCTAAAAGACGCAGTATCATAGATAATAAGATATACTTTAAAAACAATTTACTTACTTCTCAGCGTCTACTTGTAGTTGAAAGTTGCTCATCTTAAGGTGCGTCTTCCCGTCCTTGACATGATATGTTGGCTTATCACGGGTTCTAATTTTTAACCCATATATCGTCATTTCACTATCACCTTCCCCAGTGATGGGCAAAACCAAGAGTCTTCCAGATATCTTGTATTTTGCCCTCAATATCACTCGCGAATTAATGGATTCTGTTTGGAATTTTATTTTGCTGGGATCCTTGGTGAACCCACTACACGAGTAACATACAAGTAGCAGGTTAAATTCTTTATATTAATAAATTAAGCTTACCTGATCTTTGTAAAGGTCATGTTTGAGTAACCATGCATTACTATATCAGTCAGTAGCAAGTTGAAGTTGACTGGACTATCTGAATTCCCATGTATTTCTATTTTGCTCAATCGAAAAGGTTCAAAATCATCTAAGGCTATGTCAGGATATCCATGAGGGTAATCACGGATGACCTTATTGGCACTTTTTACTATACACTCGTTGTCGGTTCGATGACAGAGCTCAATATCACTTGCTAAACCAGAAACGAGGTAATTGTTGCTCTACATTCTTTTTATAGATTAACTTACGAATTTTTAGCGATTCCGAGTATCTCAATGAGATAGTTAATGTGATCAAGATCAATGCTTTACGTGTTGATATCATTGCAAAAGACAAAGTACAACTGAAGTTTGCCAATGTATAAAGTTTTGTCAGCAGCACAACGTGAGCTTCTGGAATGATCTGAAAAGTATTCTAAGTAGATGACTTGTATTTATAGTACTCGGTTGTAGGATTTATAGTTGAACTGTATAAAATAAAGTATGATGACGTTCATTGGACTTAACTAAAGGGTATTTTGTTTGCTATACATAAGTACCTACCAGTTAATGTTTATTGTTTCTTTGATTTCAGTTGATCACGCAGAGAATTAAAACTTGTTCTAACAGATGAGCTTTGATGTAACTTACCTTTCAGCAAACACCCTAGTTTTACTTATAATGTAGCAATGAACGCAAGGGCACTGAGTACTTAATACTATGTATACTACTTATTTGTGTTAACATTTATTGATTCTACTTTCTTTTTCCGTATGTGATACTCGTAACGTATAATAATAAAGGCATTCACATAAGAATACTCTGTGTAGTATTATGATTTAAGAATGTTGCTTGCCTTAATCCAGAACAGGAATTTCATCTATTCACTTGACTGGGCTCATCAGCAGTCCAATATTTCCAAGTTCATAAGCAATAAAGATTTGGTATTCATGCAAAAATTGCAAACCTCGGAAATTTAAAATTTCTAATTTCTATACGCGGGGCTAAAGAAGTGTCGAATTTTGAAAGTGATTTTATGTTCGTCTGTCTAACCGAGGACGTACACTGTTGGAATATCAGCACCCATAGTCGGGGCCGAACAACTTATTGCTTTTTGAATTTAAAAAAAGCTGAAGCAAAATATGTGCTACTACAGGGAATTCTGTAATCACATACGGCTTGCCTATTAAATAATGAAAAAACTAAGGCAGACAATGTGCTGCATAAATTGTTCTGTAATCAAACATAGCTATTCGATTTGCGTTAGTAGATCCAAATCCAAATGAATGAATCCATTTCCAAATGTATCCTTTTCTGAAAACATTTTCTGGAGCATAAGCAAATTCAGTGTACAATAAAGCCATATCCTGGACCGGTTTAGTAGTTTTCTGATTTCCTTCCTTAATAACTGCAGACCAAAGTTCCACCAGCCTTCTAGGGACATATAGGTACATGACAAGTCAGTTCAACACATTTTATTAGTTTACGGTTAAGATATTAATCTCTCCAGTTGGTTATCAGTTTGAGATAACTATCTGATAACGTCACGCTAATCTGCCCCTTGCTTTATACCAAAACTGTAGTATATCGTCTAGAAGCTAATTTCCGCTTATGTTGCACTTCCTGCTGGCTCATAAAGTTTTCTAGGCATAGACATCACAGCACTAACACAATCGTTTCGCAGCCATGGTTCCTGGGTTACTATTATATATGTAATGGCACATTATCTTACACGTGGAATTACATGGACAGTGATAATTTAGTCTAGCTAAAAAATACACACTCTGCTAGTTTTTCCGCATTAACAAAATAAGATATGTACTACTACATACATACGGAATTACATTGTGTATTAAATTATAGAGATCAGATGCCAATAAGTTGAGTTATGCTAATTGGTTATAATTGGTTATAATAACTGCATTAGTCGTCACAATTTTAATTTCTTTAATTACTATACATACTTACATATTATATTTCGCTCTTGAACAATATGTATACAGTCATCGGTAGAATTAAATAAAAATAAAGCCTTACCTCTTGCAAGCGTCTTACAAACATCCAAGAATATGACGGTTCATGAAAAGGCTTAATAAAAAAAACAATCTACTGTCCGGATATGCCATAAGACTGTCGGTTCCTTTTATACTTATGTAAACAACATCTGTAGCTGTGATAGTCCTTTGGCTTAATTGACTTTCATTCAACATTCATCTTTTAAACAAATTAAAATGAGTGACAAGCAGATATTACGAGGAGAAGATAACCTAATTTCTGACTCCAACTCATTCATTGCATCACTTGTCCCCCAAAAGCTAATCAATATGGATCTTCGGTACGATATTGACGGTATTTTTCTGGATTCAAGCTTGGAACCACTTGTGCAGTAGTCCAACGCACTAAACATTGAGCCACGGCACCACTACTAGTTCAAGTTCTAATGCAACTCCAACGTTGCTATTGCAACCTAAAGTGAGAAACATAATCACCATTTGGCTGCATATGCACGCATATGTAAACCCACAAATACACACAATCTTATGAGCCAACACATAATAAGCCCAGTGTCGATTTGATTAGTTTTCGGTCACTTCCGGAAACATTACCAAACATAAGAGAGAGCGCTCTCAGTCGCACATTGCATATGGGATTTTGGCAAATGATACAAATTACCCCTGATAACTAAACAACAACAACGATTGGGAAAAAAATGTTGATTGTTTTGACGGGTAGGTATGAGGGCCCTAAGTCCTAAATCTGCTGTTGAAGTTGGTGTTGGTATTACAGTGCTCAGACACATGTGTTGCTGCATACCATATACAACGTTTATATGACCGATTTTGAATTACAGTTGAAAGAGGATTGAGTTTAACACTGCTTCTGCATTTTATTTCCATGCGTCCAAATATTTATACCCTAATTTTTTACTTTACTCCGCACAACATCTGATCGCTAAAAACAAAAAAAAAAAACACTAAAATACAAGAAATATCTGTACCTTCTTTATTATTTCTATCTGTCAAACTCAATCTTTCGATCCACGTTTATATCAACCAACCCGAATTGAATCCGGTTTCAATCTGCCATATAAACGTGGTTATAGACTACCTAAAATTAGACAGTGAACTCGAATTTCTCTGCCCCTTTGTTACCGAAAACAGGCTAAATTCCCCTGTTTGTGGACAAATGTGAAATGTGAATTAACTATTAATGTCTAGAGTTATCGCTTTCACTTCTTTTGAACAAAATATTTTTTTTAGGTTGTTATTACATTAACAATATCAAATCGTACATACTGCATCTATAAAATGGCTGCGTCCAGAGCTATCAAATATTATGTCCGAAATTGCACTTGTATGGTAGGTCCATTTAATTTTTCTGAAACGTCAAAATACAGATACAGGAAGCGGATCTGTAAAAAGACCCGAAATTGACTGACTGATTTAGTTCGTCTATGCAGCAGACACACTTATTACGATCACTTTTCCTTAATGTTCCTACCAGATCTTTGGTTCGATTTTGTCATTAGCCTTCGTACTTAATGCAATTATTATTGGGGCTCAAATACAAAATTAAATCAACACCGTTTGAGCCTTTTACTTTTTGTGAAAGTGATCTTAAGTAACGTACGATTAATAATAGGCTGTACAAATTTTCCGATTTTGCCTCAACTTGTGTTTGTCATCGTAATGTCAGAATTGATTCTTATCTGGAGTTAGAATATTTCTACGAATCCAATATTTGGCCTAAAATTTACATAATAACAAATAACAAAGGAATGAGTGCAAGTATGACAATTTGTTAAAAGTATAAGTATAATTTTATTTGATTTGTATAAAGTAATGCATATTAATGACATATGAAACTTAAGTACTATAAATTGGGAGATCGACATAGGCCGATGAACTCTAAATCTGTGCTCGTAAATATTTTGATATTTTTTACCTTGCTATGATATGTTTTTTCTTTAGTACCTTGAATGCATCCATTTGATATAAATACCATTTCTGGCAATGCTACACCTATGGTGAGTTTTCTAACTATATTTACCAAATAGTAGTATTCAACAAACTTGAAAGTGAAAAAGGAGGAAAAGTGTGTGAAAGAAAACATAGTCGCGTCGGCCATTAAAATCATAGAACTGAGGAGAACCGACACTCCTCTTGAAAAAACTCAGTTTTAGTGGTAAATTGTTGATTTTTATTTTAAATTCTAGTGTAAACACGTTGTGTAATTTAAATGTTTTCGCTTTTTATATAAATTATTGCACTAGCGCAGTGTTAGCAGTGTTAATTTTCGTTTACAAAACGAGACAAAATCTGCGAAGGGAATTCTTTTTTCTTTGCTTTCTGTGTTAGTTTCATTTCTTTTCCTGCTCCTTTCAGAGTGCGAGCGTGTCGTCGTCGTCTATCATATATGTATACAGACTTTAAATGCTGGACATATTTTGTTTTTTAGAACTGAATTTGTTTAGGTAGTTGGTTGCTTATTTAAATCGGTTAAGTGTGTAACTGGGTTGTTGTTTGGGATTTATTGAATCGTTTGCAATGTGAGTAAATTAACATGAAATATAATTTCGATTTGTTCTTAAAATATTTTTCATGGCTGTGTGCAATTGGTTGTGCGTGTGTGTAATTGGTGTTTATATTGAAAATGTCAAAGCACTTTGGGTGGAAGTAGAAGCGCTAAACTGTTATAACAAAAGTGTTCCACACTGTTGTGTGGGCGAGTGACAAGACAACGCTCGATGGGGAAGTGCCAGGTTTAAATATTTGATGAATGCAACAATTCTCTAAGAATATTCCTACACGGCAAATGTTGTTTGAAGTCGAGATTTTAGTGGTTCTGAATGAAATCAAAAATTGTGCAATATTTTGATCGGATAAAATACAGTTCATAGTATTTTTAGCATGTAACAAAAGTACAAAACTAAAGTCGAATAAAGTATACTTTAAAATTTTTTTATTATAAATTGGCGTGCATTTTTGAAACTTACAGAAAGGCAAATACTGCACGTAAAACATAAACAATAACCTATGACCTTAAACTCTTGATCTCATCCAAGCAAAATGTGTTGTGAAATAAATAGATCTGTTCCCGTACTGATTTAAATTATAAAAATCCAAATTTTACGAAAAAACAGTGAATTCCTGTTCCCGTACGTCAAAGATTCGTAGTTTTTCACAGAAGAGAGAGCTCACGAGAGAATAAGAAATTTCCCCAGGGTGCTCTCTTTGGAAATTTTTGGAGATTTGTCTTTCTCTGATAAAATTTGACCCCCACTCTTAGAGATTTGGTAAACTGCGAATTTTGGTGTAGAAAAGGCAATAGACCTAATCCTTTCTATTTGCAGACGGTGGTGTCGCGGTAAAATTTATTCGGTTCAGTATGGAGTCTTCGTTGTGATGACACAATTATAAGTTATCTCGTAGGAAATTTAGACTTATTTTGTTCTATGTTATTCAGACTTAAAACAATAGCTTTTTAAAGAAATTCCTTTTTTAATTTGAATGTTTTCCTCGGTGCATTGGAACGCACGTTAATTTGAAATTATCCTGTCTAAGTACTAATCGGAAAGACAAGTCTAACGTACCTATCTATTTTTCGAATCACCATGAGAGGCTTCAAAAACAGGTCTATTATAGTAGACATAGTCTATTGCTATCATCTCATGATAAAATTGAAGTCATCCGAACTTCTCTAATTAGGTACTTGTTTAACATCGAGGTTATCTTATACCTATGTCACCTTTCATTTGAATTAACTTGATTCAGTTAAGTTTACAAACTAAAAAGCTACAAAAAAAAATCCGGAATGTTTGGCCCAACTCTACTTACATCCTAATGTTTTAAATAAATACCTAACATTAGAGTTAACATAAGAAATTTTCTTATATTTTAGTTTAAACTTTAAACAAATCATTCAAACGAATGTGAAGCAAATAAAGCCCATCACGAGTAATGCTAGTCTTAAATGAACAAACAACTATAGGTATATTGTCAAATTATGATAGATGTTAAAGTTATTGCGATAGAGAGATAATGTTTCTAGCATTTACAGATTTCCTTTTGTTTAGTAGAAAATAAAAACAGCATTCGTAGGTTAATCAATTGTTTAAATGAATAAACAGGAAAATGTACCTGAAAAGAAAAAACATTTAAAGTGCTCACATTCTGATTGGAACTATATTTACGAATGATATAATTTAAAAGAATACAGTTTATTTTTAAAGTGACTGTCTACCATCCAAAATATTTTGAAAAAATTGATTTATTTTATAAGTTATAATATACCTATTGAAGCATTAACTTACTAAATAGTTAATAAAGAATGTGAAAAAAAACAATCAGTGGATTGTATTGTGTTGTTAAACTTGGCTTCTGTGTTGTGCAGCAAAGCAACTGTACTTATGCTACTTGATCTAATACAATGGTAAAATGTTAGCTCACACGGGTGCCAAATTTTGTTGGCTTTGTAATAATTTGTATAACAACGTTTCACATGTTTGGCAGATATTTGTTTACGAAAAATTGCTTTTTTGTTTTCATTCTCCACTGAAAGAAGTGAAGTTTAGTGTTTAATAATTTAATTTAATTTAATCACTTAAGTAAAATCGCTCGTCTACTTGAGAGGTGAGGAACCAGATTTGTACCGCAATATCTTGCATTTGAATTCTAAAGAATTCGATGATCTTCTCACATAGTATTGACTATGGTGCTTACCTACTGAGTAATCTGTTCCGTATTCCTTTGTCTACGAGCCTGTCCATCATATCAGAAAGAGTTTGCGGACAAATATCTTCAAGTAAATTACTTTCATTAGGTAATTCAATAAAAATTGTCAGAATGTTGTAAGCACAGCACATCTGATAACAGCAAATGAGCCTGCAAATGTCCTAAATAGGAAATAGTTTTATAAATCACAACACTCAAGCCAGTAAGGCTCTGAAAAAAGTACTTTCATTAAATTTTTTTTCCTAGATTTGACAGTCTTGGTTTGTTACTGTCTAAAAACTTTCCAACTTGGAATTATTGCCCTCAAATCTTAGTCTTATTGTCCTTCTGCCCCCAGATATACTAATTTCCATACTTAAATTTCGTAGGGTGCTTATAATAAAAAAAGCAATCATAAATACGGTCACGTGGATCTAAACCGATCAATTTCTATGAGATCACAGTATACTCACTCACTCGACCTTCAATCCTTTTCATTACTTTTTTACGCGCGCTCTCTCGTTATCCTACATTCGACTCCTTGGAAAAAAAAAAAATCCACATAACAAAAAATGCACAACGCAAGGTTCAACCTTAGTGTCAGCATCAACATAAGCGTCGGCAGCATAACATCTCGATCTATATCAGATATGTTTGTACTGGGATAGCAGCGATATAGTGTATGGTATCCATTGATTTTTCTTCTCGCTTATCTTATGGCCCTTCCCACTTTCACCTCTGCGTACCATGTTGAACACGTAGAGTTCCATATAAACGCGCGGGTGGCGGGCGAAGAAAGAGTACGTACAGCAAAAGAGCCGAACAGCACTTAATCCTCTTTTGTTTTGTTATTTCAATACCCTTGTTACCCCTCTGGTATGCTGGAGAAGTTGGTGGGTGATGGTTTTTTTTTTTTTTTTCTTTTTTGTTGTTGTTCGTGTTGGTGTTGTTGATGCTTCATCCTCTTCTGGCTACAACCTGATAAGTATGGCAGCCAGGCATATCGACATGGCAAGTGATGTTTGTTCCTCTCTCTCGCTGATGCTGGATGGCTGCTGCTGCTCTTGGTTGGCTGGTTGGTTTATTGAGTGAATTGGAGTTAAGTGCCTGAAGGGAAAACTATCTTTGAGATACATTCAGTCCACTTCGGGAGATAGATTGAAGTTGTTTATCGTGTTTGCTGCTTTCAGGGTTGACAGCTCGCCGCGGTTTTGAAGTAGACTCACTGGTACTGCGCGGTTTTTCTTTAATATGTGAATGTTGCTTGTGTATAATTTGTTTTATTGTTTTTATTAATAGACGTCTATTGAAAGTGGATCTTTTGTTTATTTTGTGTGTAATAGAATATTGGCATCAATCTGAAGTATACACTGAAGCGGCTGCAAGATTGATTCCTCTTCCAATTCGAGCTTTCACATTATGGAAGATCCCAATCGAATGATGGCCCATACAGGAGGTATGATGGCACCACAAGGATACGGAATGCCTGGACAGGATGATGGAACGAATGCTGGTGGCAACGAAAATGAGGTTCGTAAACAAAAGGATATTGGCGAGATTCTGCAACAAATTATGAGCATTTCGGAACAATCATTGGACGAGGCACAAGCTAGGAAACATACGTTAAACTGCCACCGAATGAAACCGGCATTGTTTTCAGTACTATGCGAGATCAAAGAAAAGACTGGTGAGTTAGTTCTTTTAAAATTTATTTATTTTTTTCGAACAAAACGTATAAATTTCTTATTGAAACTATTCAGAAACTATTGCAACTTATGATTTTAAAAATTGAAAATTATATTATTAACAATTATTAATAGCGCATCAATGTGCGTTAAATTTTCAAATTCGTTTCGCTTAAAATATGGACGTTCTGTTTCACCTCACTCTCCTTATACAATAAATAGTTTGAAAACCCACAAAACTGTCGACAGTTCTAGTATAAAAAAAATCGATGGCCACGATGATATATTTCAGCGCATGGATTTTTCTCTCAAATAAAGCGAGAAAATAGTGCTCCACCTCCTTAACCTCTTGATTTGCTTTCTGTTTTTTTTCTGTCCTTTGCTTTGATGGTGGTGACAAAACGAATTTTTATACAGTTCTTTTTTTGGGTTTTCCTTTCAGAAATCCTTTTTTTTTTTTTTTGTTGCAGCATACCAAAGATAATAAGACTTGTTTTATACATAGATATTTGCTCTGGGTACCTATGAGACATGATAGGTGGCATCTGTTCTATATGTTTTCAGTTCTCACAATCTAATTTTTTACTTGCACCTATAAAGGGCAAGTATTTGTTGCATGAAAATTGTGTAGCTCCGAATGTTGGATAAAAGTTGGTATGTCTTTACCAAGTGAGTATAAAAATTGGTGAAATGAACGATTATAGCCTGTTGAAAGGGAAACATTTCTGTGGGTTTACTCGCTGGGTTTTTGTGAAAGTTTATATTCTTAATATTTTCGTACCTAATACTTATTCATTAAAGAAATATCAAAACTCATATCATGCATACATAAGTAAACCGATTATTATGCAATAAAACAACTATTGCTATTTTCCGTAAAAACATTCATAAATGGGTTTCAATTCTTGTTCCAATGGCAAAAGTATTCATACACGAAAGTGCAGATATGTACGACCTACTCGTGTACTTTATATGCTTTGCGAACTGTGGGCCCAGCAACTTATACAAAAGCGTAGATAAAAAAAGCAAAAAAAAAAAAAAAAAATTAAAGGACAACAATGTGATTTTGTTTTGTGTTGGGATGGACGTGTTTGGCATCTCGTGTTTTTTATTATGATCTGAAGGGAAGAGGGTGCGGGGAAATTATGTTAATATAGGCAAACACCATCTAAAAGAAAAAAGGAAAGAAATATAATGGCAACAATGATACATGCTTCAATGGGCAAAATATCGTAATTGGACAGAACAAAGTAAAATAGACATATATTTTAAGTTGTCTATTGAAGCAAATATTTGTGCTAGGGGATACAACTACAATGTGCGAAATTTTAAGGAAAACAAAAAACGGTAATAGGTCCGTTTAAGTCTATGCTAGAATTTAGGGTATTTAAAAAGGCAAAGCATTACAACTAAAGTTGCCTTTAAAAGCAGGTTTTCATGCAGGTTCAATATTCCGTTTTAGTAGAATTGTTATTTTTTTTATAACAGTACTAGCGTGGTTGTAGATTCGCGCTCAGATTGGATGTCTTATCGACAATGGTGCTTGAAATTATATTAATTATAGTTTCTTCAAACTTCAAACTATAACCAAGGTTCTCTGGTTGATCTAGATAAAGGCCCATACCAGAGTTGGCTTCCTAAGATTAAGGTGACCAATAATAAAGGAGCTTACAAGATTCAATCTTGTTGACTGATGTTACAAGGCAACGCCTATAAATTTTATCTTCTCTGCATTCAATTTAGCACATTTCATTCGAAGTCATACTCTAAAAGCTGACTTATCAGAAGAATTATGTAAGAGCAATGGTTTTGAACCTATAGAACGGCATATTAACGTTAAACAGATGATTTATGTGGAGGCTGTGGCAATATATATCCCGAGGAAAGAATGAGTGAAAATATCCCAGCCCGTGTTTCAGCTCTCGAAGACTTTTTCTTTGACAACTTGGATGACCTGCTTGACAAGCCACCACACGCCATTCTAAAATTTATAGCATCATAAGTATGATTCCAAGTAGGCCTCGCGAACAGCTTAAGACATTCATCTACTTAGGTATCTCTATTTACGTGTGTACATATGTATATTTTAAGTATGTACATATGTATGTATGCAAATTAGAATTAAAAACATTTCCAAATTATGATCCAAGGTCGAAGTACATTCGACCCACTCATCAAGCAAGTTAAACTACATGACATACATAGTTTAATTTCGATAATTCGCTTGTATTAACTACAGACCAAAATGTATTTTTCTCAAAAAATGCAGCTTTTTCTTTTTGAAAATCGAATACGCGATTACAATAATTGTTCATAAGTAGAATGTATTTACAAATGACACTTAAGCAAAAAAAGACAAAGCCTAAAAAAACTTTAAATTTTCTTTTTCCTAAAAATACATCCAATTAGCGGCGAAAATAAAATGGATTTTCAACAAAAATAATATTTGCTTTATCACAACAATATGAACAAAAAACCTATATGCTTCTTCTTTGATTTGTTAACCAGTAAAAATCAGTATTTATTTAAGGTATACACAAGCGGTGGTTGCGCTATTCAGAAAGCGAGAGAGATTACAAATTAAATCCCTTTTATCAATATGTACCTACTTGTTGCGTATTTTACCAATTAAGTAATACATTTGTTCTGATAAGATAAAAAAAAAAGTATTTTCTTTTTTATCCATTTAAATTATTTCTTGATACATATAGCGCATAGCTGAAATAAAAAGAATTTGGTGCATATTTTGTTGATGCACATTATCTGGCTTCGAGCCAACTAGTGTTTACTCTGTTTGGCTATAAGGCGTCTATAGAAGTCATAAAATTCACACTGAGTATTACTTGTTTTGCAACAAATATTGGCATGAAGTTGAATTTATCGTTTGGAAATATATTCCTTTCCTTTTGAAAGATTGCAAGAACTTTACGTTTAATGTATAAAATGAAAAGCAACAGAGAATGCCTGCGCGGACCAAAAAATAAAGTTAATTTAGATAGAAATACGTCGCTTCCAGAAAATAGCGTATTTAGAAACACGTGCTACCACCATGATATCGACCGTGGAGATGTTTTTTAAAATGCAGAGTGAATAAATTCGTGAATGCAGAGAAAAGGGTGAATAGGACAAAATGGGAAAGGGGTGACTTCCTAGCTGTTTCTATGTAAATTTTTATTTCTTGTTTTTTTTTTTTTTTGCTTTTCTAGTTTGCGAAATATTGTTTGCGTTTTTTTTCATGTATAATTTGTTATATAATCGTTTGCGAAAATGCGTAGAAATATTATGTTTTCGAAGCCTTTGGATGTAAATCTTATAGTTTAACGTTATAACCAAAGAGGGAGTTTACCCCTTTTCTACACTAAATTCTAATAACAATTGATAAATATCTTTAAATACGCGGTCAAAGTATCATTTTAACTTCACACAAATATTTACGAATATTTATTACGCCTTAAGTGTACATATTTGCATACTCTGCACCAACTTGTTCTACGAAAACTTCTACAAGTCTATATGTCTAGTGATATCAATCACTTTGAATTGAATTTATATTAATATACTAACAATAAACAAACGACAGCATTATAATATAAAGAAATATGTAAATAAATTTTAAAAGGAAACTGAGCAAAAATGCAAAACACACCACACACCGACATTCCAAAGGAAGAAAGAACGAATGTAAAAAAAGAAACCACAGAGAGTCACGATAATTTATTTGATCGCCAATAATTTGCATGTTTTATTTGCAATTTTCGATGTCAGTTTGTGTCGTCTCGATGCACTACAGCGCTTACTGGCATCATCTCAGGAAAGCTATTACAATAATGCGATTTGCAATCGAATGTGCGTTTTTTCTCATAAGTTAAACAAAGTAGCAAGAAAATATAATAATGATATGTTATGAGATGAGCAAGAAAGAAGTGATATCAATTATCCCAATAACTTTTCGTGTTACTTACATAAATAAAGAATAAAGAATGGACATAAATGCAAATATATAAAGTGGCATTGGTTAAAATAAAATACGCATTTTATTATATAAACTATTTAGTTACTATTTATATGTTATAGGGTATGAATATACATAATTAAAAAGAATATAATGGAATAACAATAAGAAAGTGCACAAAAAAAGGAAAGATAAATAGAATCTTTCAATTAAAAGAAAAATAAATCACAGTTTTGGTTAATCCAATATTGAAGTGCAAACTGGAATCGTGTCTGTGGTTGTAGTTGTTTCGGACGATCTCGTCTACGATTTGGTCTCTTCTTCTTTATTCCTGTTCTAAATATACATCTTCGTATACCTGGTATCGTTTTTGTTGCATTCACCACATGATCGACAAAGGTCCACAAAGCAATGCATGACATTGGGTTCATTCCACTAGAGGTTGTCGGCGATGTCGATGACCATTGTTAGTGTTACCAGGTGCTTTATTCGTACTTGCTCTAAATTCTCCGCACTTTTTTATACTTTTTGTACGTACATATTTAAATATTGATAGCAAGTACATATGTACATGCATCTACTTTGAAGTAAATATACAAAAAATGGATTTCTCTACAGATAGTAGTTGGTTCGACAGCTAAATCGATTTGATTTAGAAGTTAATCCTTTCACTAACTGTAATTGACTGTAATTTAGAAATAATTTGATAGTGAAAATTTCAAATAAACACAACAAAGAATTATTCTGAGTTGCAAAATGTCAAAAAAAAAAATGCGCTTCATGAACGCATCACTGCCTTTGTGATGCGTTGCTATAAAGTTTTCATTTTGCGATGCATCACGATGCTTTACAATCTTTGACGTTTTGGAACGGCTTGTGCAAACAATGAAAATGTCTAAGAAATTAGCGGCTGTGATATTTTCAAACGTTTCAATGAATAATTTTTGCTTATGTAATGGCAGTATATGTAAGAATGTTTTCGGCATAAAAAGGAAACAATTAAACTGTAATATATCGCTGATTTCTTCATTCGTAAATAATAGAAGAATTCCAAATGTAAAAGTATCATGAAAGTTATAAAGTCCTATCCCTAATAATATAATAAAATAAGATAAAATAAAAAAATTGCTGTCAAATTACATCGCATCTACGTAGTGTACATCCAATTATGACGAAGAAATGTCAACTGCATATGCAGTGAGTTTGAGCGTTCAGAATTCTAGACTTCACTAACATATTAGTGACTAGCATCCTGAACACACCCAATAACTCATGATGCGTTGGTTGCTTTTGTTTGTGCAGCGGTTTCTTTCATGATGCATTTTAGAACGCGATACATCGCATCACTGCTGTATATTGGCGATTTGGAACGCTTGACGTCGCAGTACTGCGATGTTACTGCGATTTGGAACTCAGCCTTGATAACTTTGATTTTAGAGACGTGCATGCATTTAATTGAACTGGTATAAGTTCACTGTCCATTTTATATTTTTCATGGCGGTTACATTACCTGAAAACTTTAATGCACACTTTTGAGTAAGATTTCAGTTTATATCGAATCTCTCTATAATTGTTTTTTTCTCTTAAAATAGAATTCCGTTGGTACTTCGATACCATTTCAAGGAACTATTAATTAAATTTTCAAAAACTTCCACCTCAAAATTTCCTACACAACGTTACTTAATAGTTCTCAATTAATTAGGTTTTCAACCTTTATTTGAGTGCCTACACTTCTGCTTTATTTATCGACACAAAATCTTTGAATAAGCAATTCTTTTATCGGCGAAAACTGAACTTAATTAGTATTTACTTTTTCTCCATATCTGGTGTTGGCTTTTGGGCTTATTGAGGTTCATAATCGCACAACACAAATTTTACTTGTTGTATTGGGCGAGTTAATAAATATTGTTTTCATGATAAAACTCGAACGCGAATTATTAATACATAAATCCTGACATTACGTTAAGGCGATAGAAAAGCTTCAAGACTAATCGTGCAAATTCTGTCTGTCTGTTCTAAATGGGTGGACTAAAGTTTAATTTCATATCATGGTGTTGTCAGAATTAAAAAAAACATGCTGTGAGCGGTATACATTTAGTATAACAGGGTAGGAGCGATTTTTAAGAAGCACTGAACGATAGCACTCACAGCACTTTCCTTATTGTCAAAATGTTCTCTTTCTTGAAAGTGACTGTAGTGTTTTTGGTTGAATCTCGTATTTGAGTAAGGGTTAAACAAGTGATATGTTGTATATATATCGTTTTTGCTGTACTTTATGACGGATCAAGCCTATATGATTGATTGTGAAAATATCCAATGGCATGTATCTCCAGGTTACAGGCTGACTTACAAGTTTTCACGGACTGCATGAAAGACTGCAGACAATTTAGTGGCGTCTATGAGCATGACACTGAATACGCATCAGGTGGCGTATTTTCTGGCAAAAATACATCTTCTTGTTGGATGGCGCTACAGTTCGGGGTGAAATTGGGCCGAAACCAACAAGTATCTCCACTTAGCTCGATCTTTAGCTAATTGCCTACAGTTCCGCATTCCTTGTTGGTCAAAGTCCCCTGGAACTTGTACATGTACCTGCGGTGAGGAGGCCGTCTATTGTGTCGTCTCTCCGGGTTTGATTCGAAGACATGTGCATTCCATCTCAGACGTCCAATATGTACTTTTTTGATTAGGTCAATGCCGCTGTACAGCTCGTATAGTTCGTCGTTGAATCTTCTCTGGGACCGAATATCTTACGTAGAATTTTTCTCTTGAAACGACCAAGGATATCTTCATCTGCTTTTAATAAAGTCCTTGTTTCAGCGTCGTGAAATCGGTCTGGATTGATTAGGGTCTTATAAAGAGTGTCCTTAAATAGGGTTTTGCTGCTGAATTGACTTATTAGCCCGAAAAAACAGCGGTTGACAAGTGTTGTTCTTCGATTGATTGCAGTGCTGGTATCATTGTCAGAGTTAATAGCAGAGCCTAGGTAGACAAAGTCCCCTATTTCTTCGAACTTGTAGATTCGTCGGTGTGAAGTACAGCTTAGTATGTGAATTTGCATTTTGAGAATAGTTTTTTTAATGTGCATATGTACATTTGTGGGAGCCGTGGCTCAGTGGTTAGTGCGTTGGACTACTGCGCAAGGGGTTCCAAGTTCGAATCCAGAAAAATACCATTTTCACGGCCCCAACTCTTCCGAGTGTCTGACAAGCATTCAAGAGTACAATTGTCATGAGAAAGCTACTCAAAACTTCGGATACGGTATAAAACAGTAGGTCCCTTCTGTACGTGCAGAAATGTATACCAAGAACAAGATGTATACTTGTGAGAAGCTAGGTCTTGGCCCTCTATGGGCTGCTTATGGCCTAATATTTTACTTACGACATTTTATTTCGATTAGACCATTAACTGTGTTTAATGCGTAAGCAAAAGTATCACGAGAAATTCCGTTTCTCTTATTTCCGCCATAGTGCTTTAAATTCATTAATTTGTAACTACCGCACTATGAACTGTTTCTCGTGGGCACGTATCGCGTAGAATGTGTACAGATTTTTTGTTGCTCCCTGTGTAAATTTATGATTTGTTGTGTCTAAAACAAAGTAACGTCCACATCTTTGCTTGATACAAAACAAGCTAAGTAGCGAGTTTCCCAATTAGTAACTTGTTGATTCCAATAGATCGTATAGAAATTTATTACAGACTTACGGGGTCGTAAATAAAGCGGCTTGTGAATTGCAAAAAGGGTGGTTTCAGTATAACTGGAAGGGTGTTTTTTACGACATTTTTATTATTTATTTTGGTACTACATATTTTGTACAAAGGGAGAGCGGGGTGTGCGGATTCGTTTTGTGTGTGTTCCTTGTGTAAACAGACATACGCTAATCTTAGATTGTATTGTATATAGATTAAAAACCTACTTCTTGAAAATTACGAATTAAACCCTTCGAAAATATTTAATCGTCGAGCCCGTCGAGCTTTAATTATTTTTGTAGTTTAATGGCAGTTTGGTGTAATTTAATTTAAGCTATAGCAAGAAAATGAAATCATTTAGTTAAATTTGCTTCTCAATGTAATTTACCTTGGGCTTTCATTTTTAATGCAAATTTTTTACAAGGAAAATTTAAAGATGTATACATTTAACTTCGAATCGGCATGGGGTTTCGTTTGTATATTTCATTTATTTCCCGTACTCGTTGATGTTGTTATTGTTGTGTATCTGCTGAATTTGTAATCCTTTTTTATTATTCAAAAGAGTAACTACACCTCCAATCCATGGAATATATAATTTTCCAAAAGCCAAAGTCATCCAACAATTGCTGTGCGGCGAACTGTTGAAATGTACAAAACTTTCTCCGGGATAAACTCGTCGTCGTCGTCGTCGTCGTCGTCGTCGTCGTATCCTTTTATTATATATTTTGGGGCGGGAATGATAAAAAGGGGGTCGGGATGGGAATAAAAGTTGCACGTTTCTGAAGACGGCAGTGGCGACGATGAGATGAGAAGGAAAAAATTCAAAAGACGACGCAGAATAACAAGAGGAACAATATGAAAAGTTAAATCGGATCACATCGGTGTCGTAAATTCCTGTACGAGCATTCCCAAGAATGTTCTGTCGAAGACGGGGGGATTGAATAGGATAAAGTTACTTGGGTGGTAGATAAGATTCTGAAGGTGAGATATTAACAGAGGATAAGAAGAAAGAGGACTTAGTAGTGAATTTTGCAGTTTTATTTTTTTCCGGCTTCCTAGTTTCTCTTGGGATGACCGCGGTAAATCCCTTAGGACTTGCGCCTGTAATTTTCCAACTTTTACTCTCGTTTTTTCTCTCTATTTCTCTATCTCTAGAATAAATGATTAAAAACTAAATTATTTGGAGTAAATTCTAAAAACAAAGGCAAACAGGCAAACAAAATAGAAATGTGAAGATGAGGAAAAAAAAAAAATCGATTTGAATGGAAGCCTTCTTGCAAGGACGTGGTTCCCTCACAGTATCATGCCAACCGTATGGCGAATGCGAGAAGGCACTTAAGCGGTTTTTTCTACTCATCTTCTCTCTCGATATTGCATGAAAAGACAAAATAAGATACGTGGCCTCTTTGGGTTATGTCCTTTTCTTTATTTGCGGTGAAGCTGGCGACAGATGGCATAACGTAATTTGATTCAGCGTTGTGTTTGTGAGTGTTGCCCCCAAACCACCCTATTTCAGTTGTCTGCTTATTCTACTGTATGTATAAGGTAGAGTTTCATTACAACTGAACGAGAGGAAGAGGACGAGGCAGAGGCAGAGGGTACATTTATTTGAAGTTGTACCTTACACTATTTAGCTCTTCTCATTCGTATAACAGTTTGCTTTTATTTCCAACTACCGTAACAATATTACATGCAATAAATCAATTTTATATCTTTCAGGATTTACTCATTGCTCGTGTATATTAAAAACGGTTTATATGGATAACGTTAGTGGCTATAAAAACATATATTTATATACATATGCATACATACATATATGGTGTGGATTGCTTAAAAAAATATTTAAAATTTCTGGTTAATTTTTTTAATTTTACTTGCATCTATAAAAAGTAGTTGCCACTACGTTGTGACCTGTTAAAATGCGGACTCCCGCAATACAATACGTCGATTACAAATTTTAGTTCATGAACACTGTTATATCAGAAGAAATAAAGAGCCAACGTATGTTTCCTATTATGTGGTGGAAGAAAAAGAAACTAATTGTGAAACATATTTTTATTTTTTTTTGGAAAAAAAGCTTGACAAACATTTAAAAGCGAAAGTAAGCGTACTTTTCTCCGTATACATTGGAAAGGTTCTACCTCGCCACGGCTGCCTTTTATTCTGTGCGGACTTGGTGTATACCAAGTTATCTGGCACCGGCGTGGCAACTTCGATCTTTATACCTCAGGTTTGGTCTAGTTGGGGGCATATTTGTTTTGGCCGGATCTCGACAAATCAGTTGTGTGATTTATATTTGCTTCGAGATAGGTGAACTTCTGAACTACCTCGAAGTTGTAGTTATCAAAAGTGAGGTTTTTGTTGAAAAAATTACTTTCTTTTGTCGTAAACGCCTCTATAAGGTTTGTCCGGATATTCTTAATAACTTATATTTCTAAATTAGAAGCGTGGTATTATTATAAAAAAATTCATCAGATGGTTTAGGAAAAACAAAACCCGTATGTACGCGGACGGGTGCCCTAGGTCTAGAGCTTAATCGGAATTTGAATGCACTTCTCGATTGTATAGGTATTTTTGCCAGTTATTAGGGAAAGAAGGAAAAATCTAAAGCAAAGTTGAATAAATATGCGTGGACTCTATAGCTCAGCTTGAATCTATTATCAAATATGGATGTTAAGGGTGCCTAGTGTTCTGAACTTCGAATTGATATTACCACACCGAAAATGGTCTAAGAAATTTATGTTATGATGATGGACCATCGAAAAGCTAAAGCACACAGCATTTTGAAAAAATATTTGTGTATGAGATAAGTGCCACAATTGTTCACTATATACTAGACCTACAGAAATGCAGAGAAATTCTAATTCCTTCCACATCAAATATTTGAAAAAATGTAAAACAGTTACCAGTGCGTAATATGCAGAACTGAAATAGTGACCGGTAACCTTAATGATGCGGGAACAATGTTTGAAGAATTCAAATCAGCGTCAATAATTTATGACTAATTAATAATAAATAATCTCCCATGGAGACCTTGAGATTGTTAATGGAACTGAAATAGAGCAAGTCTTTGGATATATGTAAGTACCTGTGGCTAGAGTTGCGACTCTCAAGAGCTAACCAATCTCGTAAATTATTACGTTGCATTGACCTCGGTTGGGCAGCTTTTGGAAAACTAAAGCTTATGTTTAAAAACATACCCCATATAACTAAAGAAGTATATTTAGGTCCCATACATCTTACCGATGATAAATAATAGTGCAAAAACGTTAA
This sequence comes from Chalcosyrphus nemorum, assembly GCA_949716465.1. Taxonomy (NCBI): domain Eukaryota; kingdom Metazoa; phylum Arthropoda; class Insecta; order Diptera; family Syrphidae; genus Chalcosyrphus; species Chalcosyrphus nemorum. Next base: position 50,603,787 of record OX454332.1, read on the forward strand.
CTCTGACGAGACCCAGTATCAACAAGTTTCAAGTATCAGAGAGATGGAGAGGGTAATGCTTAATATAATGAGAAGTGACTAAATTCGCTAGGCCTCGAACCTCTATAGCAGTGGTTCCCAACCGGTGGGGCGAGCCCCCAGGGGTAGAGGCCACTGGAACTCTACTGGGGGGGCATGGATACGACTTGAATTGTGAATTTTCGATGTAAAGAATGTATAAATGCTAAAGGCTTCAACATTTATTATTAAAGTGTGTGGACATTCCAACCCATTTAATCCAGAAATGGACCTCGTTGCTGAATATGATTTTTTGACCGATATTGGGATGAATTTCTATAGCACAGTCAGCGAAGAATCGGCGTAGTCTATGGTCATTAACTTTGAGCACTTGGGCCAGTTGAATCTGCGAAAGACCGAGTTCTTGTGCATGGCGTGCAAATTCTCCTGCACACTCTCACGGATAACGGCGATATTTTCGAAAAATGTTGCATTTGAACCGGTTTACTTAAATTTATCCACCATGTTGCTCCAACAGAAGACCCACTTTCACAAAGCAATTCAATCATTTGCACACGTCGTTAAACATTACGACTATTTGTGTTAATTTGGCAAAACCGATTTAATAAAAGAGGTTGAATTTGATAGATGTTGCTTGAAAAATGTAACCAGTCATATGTCAAAAGAAATCCCTATTGGAAAACCCTTTATTTACTGATATTTTTGGAAAAAAGAATATTCCACATCATAAAAGGGTATTTTTGTTTTTTTGGCGGGAGGAGGAGGGCATAAGAGTTTTCAACTTGCCAAGTGGGGGCATACGATGGAAAAGGTTGGGAACCACTTTTTTTCATTCACGTTTTTTTTTTCATTTCTTCTTACAGTTCTTTCTATTCGCAACACTCAAGAAGAAGAGCCACCAGATCCACAATTGATGCGCCTGGACAACATGCTCATTGCAGAGGGAGTTGCCGGTCCCGAAAAGGGAGGCGGTGGAGCTGCAGCCGCATCCGCAGCAGCAGCTAGTCAAGGTAGTATATTAAGATGAAAAAAATTTGAAATGGCATACATTTCTTGTTTTCTCGAAGTAGGTTCTTCACTCTCGATTGACGGTGCAGATAATGCAATTGAGCATTCAGATTACCGTGCTAAACTAGCACAAATCCGACAAATCTATCACCAGGAGTTGGAGAAATACGAACAGGCGTGCAATGAATTCACTACACATGTGATGAACCTTCTGAGAGAACAAAGTCGCACAAGGTAAGTAAAAAAACTATTTGTATCTGACAGTTGTTTTTTATAATTATTTGTGTTTGTAGGCCAATTACCCCTAAAGAGATTGAGCGTATGGTCCAGATTATACACAAAAAATTCAGTTCTATTCAAATGCAACTTAAGCAGTCAACTTGTGAGGCTGTTATGATATTGCGATCACGGTTCCTAGATGCGCGACGCAAGCGGCGTAATTTTAGCAAACAGGCTTCAGAAATTCTAAATGAGTATTTCTATAGCCACCTAAGTAATCCGTATCCATCTGAAGAGGCGAAGGAGGAGCTGGCACGGAAATGCGGTATTACGGTGAGTGTAAATATAATCATTTGTTAATCTTTTCGAAATGCGAATGATCTAATTACATAACGATAGGTCTCACAAGTTTCCAATTGGTTTGGCAATAAGCGTATCCGCTACAAGAAGAATATAGGTAAAGCCCAAGAAGAGGCTAACTTATACGCAGCCAAGAAAGCAGCCGGTGCTTCACCTTACTCAATGGCTGGGCCACCAAGTGGAACCACAACGCCAATGATGTCGCCCGCCCCACCGCAAGATTCTATGGGTTATTCCCTTGGATCTGGGGGCTATGATCAACAGCAACCATATGACGGCAGTATGGGCTACGACCCAACCATGCATCAGGATTTAAGCCCTTGAGGACGGTACTTTGACGGAAAATACTAAAAACAGCCAAAGGGCGATACAAAGTTTATTACTTTAATTTTTTTTTTTTTTTTTTTGATTTATTGTCTTTATTTTCTGTTGGAGTTTGGTTTACTTTTACTTTATTACATTTCTGTTTATTTTGTGTCCTTGCGTTTTTGTTCAGATTTTTTCTTTTATGAAGTTTTTCCTATTACCTATGTATGTTTTTTTCTTAGACTAAGTGAAAACGCAGCAGAAATACGTAATTAAATTTTAAGGCAATTTTGAAACATCTAACGTATACTAAAATCAACAAATAAATTTAATTCTAAGCAGTTATTTACTCTATATACGTATTTTATATAATTAACTTTAAACTAAGTACTAAATCAACTATGAAACAAAGTATAACGATTTGGAAAAAATGTATACAAAATATAACAAACGCAAAATAACTGGTATACTTATATTATTTATTTTGGAAAGCAAAAACAAATAATTTATTATTAAAATACCTTTAATATCTTCTTTTAAGAAAAAAAAACTAATACTAAAAATGTATACGAAAACAAGTTCTTAAGTAACTTACAAAATATTTTGTTTTTATTGGATTTTGTTAATAAACTTTTATAAATTAACTGATTCTTGCCAGTATTTGATTTTTTTTTTAATAGAAAATTAATAAAAGTTTAGAAATTAAAAAAAAAAAAGGTATAGTATACTAATCATTTTAGAAAATACTTAAATTGTAAACGCTTTCGATACATAAGAAGGATATGAAAAAAATTACCACATGCAATACTTAAGAGAAAAAAAGTTTTCTGTTTTTACTATAAATTAAATATCACCTCATCTCGAAGTTGTATACCACATTACACAAGAAAAAATCTGAACAAAAAAACAGGCCTTATTGATAAAAAAAAATATATATAAAAATGAACCATGTATACTAAACCATACGTCAAAGTTGAACATGTATACCTATTTAAAAATATATATATACGAAGGGTTAATAAACCTATAATTAAACTGTTTTGATGCAATATGCTTTAACAAGGTGAATTAAAGTAAAATTATAATAGTAAAAACTTACTAATATTACAATATAATTAGTAGATTAAATTTTTACGTTAATTCAGTTATACAATGTAAAAGAAACATATTAAAACAAGAAAAACAAAAATCATGAATAAAAAAAAAAATTATAAAATAAAAACTTGTATACGATTAAACAAAGAAAACTACAATTAAATTATACACCAACGTGCAAATTCGCGTATAATTAAGGTGATAAATTTTCTTAAACCTTAAACTAATAACTAAATTCTTGTAAAACAAACAACAAAAAAGATGAAAACCCAATAAAAATAAAAACTACCTATACGAAAGCAAATATATATTTACAGAAACATAAATCATAATAACTACCAGCATGAAAAAAAAAAAAAATATTAACTAATAAAATAGCCATTATAAACTATAAAGTCAAACAAACAGTAGTGGTGAACATATTATACAGATGACATTTTTAAATTTATTTAGTGCAGCTTGAATTAATAAAAAAAATAAAATAAATGGTAATGTTTAAAGATAAGTAAATAAACAAGTATAATGAAATAAATGTGTACTTAAAAAATAAAAATAAAAATTTACTTAACAATATAAAATATATGTTATTTTGTTTTTGTTTGTTTTTTGCCTCCATAATTGTACACCTTTAGACCTCTAGAATTTCAGTTCTACTACAATAGCAAAGAGAAAGTATAGAAACTTGTTAATCTTTCTGAAAAGTAAGTATTTGGTAAAACAATTCACGCTTCAATCAACCTGTAGTGTCCAATGGACATACGCCATTGGTTTCGGTTGATCATTAGTAGGTAGTTAATATAATAATGAAAGATGGTAAATGTATTAAAAATGATGCCCTTTATTATATTTTGTAGTGAAATCGGTGCAGAGTTTGAATAAATTTTTGTATAAGTATGTACATAAAATGCAAACACGGTTATTTTGAACTCCATATGAATGACTTCTTTGCTCATAAGATAAAGTTTTGACAGCTTGAAACTCGGAATCAGACTTTTAATTCCGCTCGGATCTTTACAGCGTTTCTTATCCAACATCGACCATAGTTGCTGGAGGGATTTGTCACTAGAGCGCCCATCCTTAGGGGAAGTGTAACAAGTAGAGAGGTTGCGGTGGGATTTCTTCAACGCCATTGTTTTTTTTTAAATCAACTGAGTCTTTCAAAGGTCTCGGGAGGAAATTAATTCATTAACCCTAGCGTAGAATCTGTCGGAATTGAGTTTCACTTCACCTATTCGATTCCCTTTCACTTTCTACTAGCACTGTAGAAACCGCCGGGAACGTCTCATTATCGAGGAAATACTTAGATAAAGTAGTTCCACTGATGGAGTGTGCCTCGAATAAATGGTTTGTGTTTTGGATTTTTTTTTTATTTTCTGTGTTAGAAGTAGGAAATAATCATCTAATTTCTATATTAGATTTCAATTTTTTTATATCTCGTTTCGATCAATCTGGACGCTTTGTGAAAAATTTATTAAATGTTTATAAATTGTTTTACGTTTTCTATTTGAAATGGGAAAATAATTTTATTTATGAAGTTCCACGTGCAGAGAAATATTTAGTGTTAAATTTAAAATGTTTGCATTTCTGAACTCAGTACAAGAAGAGGAATCCAATTGTTATAGTGATTGTGTATCTGCCTGAGTGTAGTGTTACTATTTACAAGAAAGAATTTGCGATGGTAATTTTTATTGGCATGGGGGGAGGTCTTGATAATGCAACAATTGACTGCATGTGCAACTCGGCCACAAGCCATGGGGTGGATGAAACATTTGTACTGTTGATAAAGACAATACTGATGAATAGAAGATTGGTAGTGCAATAACTTTTGCTATGAGCTGCATTGGAGATTTGATGATCTTGGTCGGAACCTATCCTATGACTTCGGCTTTGTTTATATACACTTTGATGGTATGAACCCGAGGCTACAGCTTTGGCTCAAGTATAAATTAAAATATCCTGGTATTTAGGGTGTGTGGCGTGGCTCAGTGGTCAGTGCGTTCGTTTTTTTTTTTAATATTGGGCTTAGCAACAATATCATTAAATGCTATCTAGCTTTGGTAATGTGAAGTGGGGTATATTTAATTTCGTAGGAGGAGCTGAAACGACTGGGCCATACCAGTCGTACCACTAGAAGAGGTAAGTTCTAGAAACCAACTAAAGTATCTATTCAACTATTGTGGGACAATCAAGTGCTTGGGTGACGCGCTTTATTTTTATTTCTGTCGTTTAGACTCACTTTAGAGGTCGCGATAGGCCCTTTTTGGCAAAGAACTGTTAAACGTATGAAGAAGTACTAAAAGGTGTTGAAAATAACTCAAAAGTATTAAAAAGTACTCAAAAGTGTTGAAAAAGTACTTTAAAATATTAAAAAAAAATACTAGAAAGTACTGCATAGTACTGAAAAAGTAATAAAAACTACTGAAAGAATCCTAAAAGTAAAAAAAGTTCAGATAAGTACTGCAAAGCAATTAAATGTACTAAAGAATACTGAAAAGATAGGGAGCATTCAAATCTTTTTGAATGTCTTTCCTCGACATTCCTTCCCCACTATAACTTAGTCTTGAATTTCTAGGACTGAAACCTATATCTTTTAGCAGCAACCTAAATGCTTATAGCATTCGAAACTGTTGAAGCCTTGACCGTTATTAACATGAGAAAAGCATAAGATATCTGTTTGCCTAATGCAGTTCGCTCAATATCTTTGATCAGTAGAAGAATACTAAAGACTTGATGAGGGCATGGTAATGGATCCTTATGGTTGTAGTCTACAATCATATTGTAAATGAATTCATTGTACTTCTATGTCGAAAAAGAGGACAACTATAAGTTCCTAAAGAATAATCCTAAGGCAAATGAATTAGTCTGTACCTTCTTCTGCGTTAATAATACGCAACAGGCCCCAGGTATTTTCTAGAAAAAACTTTCAAGATATAATATAATGTATAATGTCAATAAAAAGCCAACTAGCTAGCTTTAAAAAATCCCTTTTTCTCCGTTCATACTCTATGATATTTGAAATTTAAAATGTTTCACAATACTACAGCCTTTGAAGTCATGAAAATTATTTCTTTACAATTAAAAAAAAAGACAATAATCTTAAGTAAAACTATTTAATTGTTAACTAATAGCATGTATAGTGCGCACCTTTAAGGCGTGCACTTAAAAGGAGAAAGTTTTAGTTTTTCGATGCGTATACTCGCTCCTACTATTTAATCCGGTGGATCTGAAATCCATTTTACACAAGCGATCCGTGATCTGTCTCAGTAAGGACTTCGTAATTTTTTTACCGAAAATCAACGCTATAAGCACATTTATACGAAAAGGTATCTGATCGTAAAGGAAATAAAGATTCAAAAAAAATATCGAAATATATTTGTTTATACCTAAGTTAAGTATTGTTATAGGGAAATGAAATGCTTTGCCAGTTGTGACATTCAATTCAAATCCGAAATTTAAAATTTTTGTAACATAAAATGAAGAAAAAAATTATTATGTGAGTGTAAAAAATTAATTAATTTATACTATACCTGTTCACTAACTTTAATGACAACAGGTTAAAGTTAAAAAGTTAGAGGCACGTTATGTGCTTAAGAACACTTTTTGCACAATTATTGATCTAAATGTTAAGTACTTACGCATGAATATTTATTTTGCTTAAGACGAAATTAAAATCAAAACAATATTTCATTTGCATAACAAATTCAATTAAATTTTTATTTTTTATCTTTCATTTTCATTTTTTATACAATTTATTAAGCTAAAGTGTGAAAAAATGTTTCGCTTTTATATTTTTACATCATATTTTGGTTTGTTTTGTTTTCATATTATTAATAATTTGTTATTTATTTAATGTAAATACGTAACTTTACGAAACTAAAAAAAGCAATAATAATTCTTTCAAATATTTTCTTTTTTTTTTTTAATAAATTTAGATTTTGTTTGCTTGTTTTGTTTTTTTCTTGTTTATAATTACATTTTTAATGTATTGTGCATCGGGTATAAATAACTCTTTTTTCTTTTGTTGTCACATGCGTGAATATTATTTGAAAATTGTTTTATTTCTCGTTTATTTAAAATATTAAAAGAGAATGTAAAAATATCAAAAAATAAAACAAAAACTTAACAAGAGAAAGAATAATATTTTCCTATAACATTCTTAACTTTATTTATCTTCTTTCATCTCTTACTTTATTGATTCACTCTAACGGATGTCACCCACTTTATTTTTATTGTTATTTTTTTTCTGTTTATATTGTTAAGTATGGCTTCATATTAACTAGCATTGAATTGCGAAAAATTCTACAAATTATCCACTAGGTGAAAATAAAATTTATTTAGAAGCTATATTCAGACTGCAAAGTCGTAAGTATACTATTTTAAGTGCGTTAAACTCCAATATAGCCGGGGAAGATGCTATATAAATGAAGTTTATCAGAAGCAGTGTATTTTATTTTGTATCGAAAAGAAACGAAAATGGGTATCATTCATATTTCAAGTTGGGAATGTTAAAACAGAACGCTACGTAATATATCTACTGAATTACTTTATTGTACTTCGATGTTGAATATGAATCAATATAAAAGTGAAAAGAGAATTAATAACAAAAATATATACTTAAGGACTCAGCGTAACATTGTTTCTTTCAGAAAAAAAAAATAAAGAATTAATAAACCTTCCTTCGATCGACGTTCTTCTTAACCATGTAAATTTTAAACTATTTGTTTTTATTGGTAGGTACTTAGTACTTGTATCATTTCTTTTATATAATATGCATTTTTTGTACTCGGAAAATAATGTGATAATTTTATTATTACTTTTTTAATTAAAACTCTTCCTAGCCATACTTACAATGATTCCTTGTTTCTAATTTTTCCTAGAAAATAAATGAAAAAAAAATAATATGAAAAAAAATACATAAGCATTTTTACATTTCATTATAGTTTTTTAGGAAATAAATAATATTCTCTCTTTTTTTTAAATTTTGATGTTGATTTTCATAATCATATATATATATGTTCTTTTTTTTTGGTTTTCGATTTTTTTATTTTTTATTTATATTTCATATTTTTTGTTTTTTGTTTTAACTAGAATTTTTTATGTATATTTTACAATGTATAAAGCTAAAATGTAGTGTTAACAAAGAAGCATTTTGCTGTAATATTTTATCCATCAATTTACATTTTTATTTTAATTAGTTAGTCTACATTTTTTTGTTTTATTTAGAAAAAATTAGCTAGATTTTTTTTGTTTATTAATTGTAATCTCTTATTTTTGCTTCTTCCATATAAATATAAGAAACAACTGTGAATTTCTTTGATTTGGAAAGTAATTATTGTACAAGAAAATGTATATGTAATCTAAGTATGTTGTGAAAATAATTAAAGTTGTTTGTTGTTGCATTAACTTTACTTGAAAAGCTCATGATCGGAGAAATTCATAGTTGATCTTTGATGCATAAAGAATAAGCAAAAATTTATATTTATTAAATAAATATGTTTTATCATTAAGGTATTGTGTTTTGTCGATTTGAAGTTTCTGTATATACATACATTCCGTATATATCTACAAGTATAATAATATATAAATGTATTTTGTATTGTAATAATACTCGCCCTACCCCTCGTTAAATAGAGTGCACGCAGAAATTTTAAATATAAAAATTAATATTTCATTACAAATTAATGTTTATTGTTTTCTTTTTTTTTTTTTTTTGTTCTTAATCATAGTTTCTATTTTTAGTGGGGTTTTTTGTTTAAATATGGAAAATAAAATAAGAACTCAGGGGAAAAAGCTATTTTGTTTGATTTGCAGTCAAATAAAATTGATCTAAGCTGTGATTTTTTTTGATTGCCAAGGAAAAAAAAAGCCCAATACAGAATTATATATCTAAGCTGGATTAATATTTTCATAGTTAGGGTAATAATAAAAGGAAATATTTTTATTTTAAGCTCTGTACTTATTTTTTTTTTACGTATTTTAAGACAGAAGTTGGAATGTTTGTCTTATTTTTTGTAGTCTTGTTTTGTTTTGTGTTTTTTTTTTTTTTTTTTTTTGTATGCTTGCGGGTTTTTATAAAACTAGTTCTTATGACACCGTTAGTAACAAAATGAGGACGTAATAATATTTCAAATAAACATAAATTCAGGGTCTGGAGCCCTAAGGAAAATTAAGTGAAAGAAATTCCAATAGGAAACCTATTGAACCTCGATTTCATACATAGGTATGTATATAAATTGATTCCGAGAAACGAACAAGAAAAATGTCATTAAAGGAAATATGTATACCTATGTATATTACGTAAAGGCAAATTCTATTTTTATGTCATAAGAGTTTGGTCGCTTGTCCTTCTAAATGTATACATAATTTTAAGAACAAATCTTTATCATTTTTTTGGGATCGAGTCACTTTTTCATTCAACATAAAAAAGTCACAACCAAAGAATGGTTGTGTTTGAAACAGTTTTGAAAGTTTTTATTTCCAATGCGAAATATGTGCAATAAATTAAAAGTCTAACAAAATTCTATGTTGTCTAAAATAAGAAATATAGACAGCGAAATAATAACGGATTAAATGCAATTTAGCGATGAAAAAATTGCAAAACAGGATTTTGAAATGTCTTTTGCAAACTATACTAAATAAATCAATCAATTTTCACAGATTGATGCATGTAGAGTAGGAAAATTAATACCCTCAATAATTTGTTTACGAAAACAAAATGAAATTATATACAAAATTTATTTTACTGATTACACATACCCATCGTTTTGTTTATATATATTTTTTTTTTCTTTTGTTTAATTAAAGCTTTTATACATATTTTTAAATGTTAAAATTTTCTCTTTTAAAAATATATTTCTTTAGCAGCTTATTTAATTTTAATTAAGATTCCTTCAATTATTTATTTTTTGTTGATTTCAGGTGTACACATTGATTTATTAATTACGCCCGGATCTGTTTTGCATGAGATTTGATTGTGTACACAATTATTCCGACTATTGTTATTTTTTATTGATGTTCCTTTCCTTTAATCGAGTTTGAGATAGTTTATTTGTTTTTAACCCGATTTGCTCTTTTTCGTTTACTTAAAATGACTACCCACTCACATATTTTAGTTTTTTTTTTTTGACATTTTTACTGTGGATCTTTCCCGCATTATTTTTTCATATTTTTATTTTAGTTTAAGATCACAACACTGTACATTTTAATTGTATCTATTTTGGTATTTTATTTCGTATCTATATATTTTTTTGCTTAAATAAATTTAATTTTGATTCACAAGCCTATAAAAATCACACTTAAATGTATTTTTGATGAAGGTAAGATTTTGAATTAATTTCTGTGGATGCGTTAGTTTAAAATAAATAGTTTATTTGTTTTTTTCCGTTTTTTGTTTATGCTTTCGCCCCAACTCCAAGATTTCCACTGTGCGTCTTCCTCATTAAGTTGTAGATAAGAAAAATATTCCTGTGTTTTTGTTAAGAAAATGGAAATTTTAACTTTTTGTTGGAAATAAAATTTTGGGTGTTTTTTTTTTTCAATATAAATTTGATATGGCAGTCAGCTTTCCATTCTTTAGATTTGGTTGTTAATTTTTATGTTTGGTATTTTTTTTTATTTGCTTCTTACAAAAATATTTGTGTATAATCTTTGTTTTATGAAAGCAAAATTTCGTTTTCATATTTCTTTTATAAATTTTCCAGAGCTTTTTTTTAAATTTTATTATTGAATCGAGAAAAAAAAAATATTAATTTCTTGAGTAAAAAAAGAAGTTAATTCAATTTCCCGTGGGTTAAAAATGAAATATTTGCTTTTATATATTAAAATTAAGTTTTAAATTAATAATTTTCTAATTTTGTATTTTCCGTCGAAATTTAGCTGATGTCTTTTGCTGTTGTTGTTATTTTTCTCATTAACGCCGAAAATATTACTGTTTAGAGATATTTCTTGTTATTGAAGTAGAAAAATTATTAATTCTGCCGTGCTTCTTGGAGGGGGGGGCGAGGCCTGGCTCAGACATCTGCCGTTCTTGATGTTATACTTGGTGATCGGGAATGAATTACAACCTTATGACCGTTTTTTGTCACAAAACCATCGCTTTCTACTAAAACGGCAGTTTGTCGACCTTGCCGATCACCAGAACTACTACCCGCACTTCCCGGACTTAGGGGGCCACCACTGTTACCACCAGCACTCCCGCCATTATTTGATTTAATTGGACTATTCATACAACTACCATTCTTCATAGATTGGTCATCAGCACCATCGCCCCCGCCATCGAAGTCAGTATCGTCTCCAGTGCCCTCATGACCGTCATCTTTATGCAATTTGTGCTTACGCCACGCATTTTGTATTAAGCGAGCGCAATACTCTTCTCGCTGACGCCATAATGTTGACGAGACTGGCTCATAGCCTTCGGTATCTGGGCGGGCGGCAATCTCTCCAATTTCTCCGGTCTCCTCAATGGGATTACCCTTTCGAGCGAAGAAATCTTTGGTCAAGGCATCCAAAATATCAACACAGTACATGAGATCACCACGACAAATTGGTATATCCATCGAAATGATTTTATATTTATTCGGCTTGTGTATCTGCAGGGGTGGCTCCAGTACATCGAGAAACTCCGACAGTTGATCGTAACGGATGTATTGTGTACCTTCGGGATCGAATTGCTGCCATATTTCGTAGTACATATCGTAGTCGTCATCAGTAAGACCTTCTTGGACATCTTCGGTGGCCTGACTGTAGTTCTCGAGAATGACAGCAATATACATGTTGATAATTATCAAAAAGCTTATAACTAGATATGAAAGAAGATACGTAATTCCAACAGTAGCTGAACCGCAATTCCCCGGATAACCACGATCGTTATCCGGCTTATCGCAATCTTCCTCGTTCATAATGCCATCTAGAACACCATCCCAACCGGCTGAGGTAGACATCTGTATATAGAAAAGGATAAATTATTAAGGTATATGAAATTCATGATAGATTTTATTTTTCAAACTACACACTAAGGGCTCATATCAAATTTCATATTCATGCAGTGATCAATACATACATTTTTTTGCAATGGGATTGTAATTCATACATAAATTTTATACAATATATTTAAAATTTTATGAAATCAAAGTGTAGTTGTTCAAATAGCAAATATGCGAGTTAAAGAGATTTGAGATCCAGAATTTACGATTTACTTAGTTTTAATTAATTTAACAAATAACTGAATTTTTATCTTTTTAATACTGAATTTCAGTCCCATTATATTTCATCGTGTATAAGCACTATTGGGTCAGTTTTGTTTTTAATAAAAGTTAAGATTAAAATAATTTCATTAGTTAGTAAGTATTAAAAGAGAACATATAAATATTAATGAAATCAAATATTATCAAAGAAATAATTTATAAATAAGTGTTTTTATATAAATAGAAGAAAAAATTTAAATTAAAAACAGGGTATAACAACGACGATTGAATTCGTCACTTTATTGGTCGGAAGTGACTTACAAATATTATCCTGAACACCATAAAATTTACAGAAATATTTAATCCAAAGAAAAATTTTACCAATGACAAAGTTGTTGCCCGTCTTGCCAACTCACGAAGCACAGTAGCAATAAATTTTGATTCGATAATCAAAAAAGTAGTATATCTCTGCTATCGATATTGTAAGAGAAAAATTTTGATTTTTACCGTAATTAAATTGGGATAGGAAATGGGAATGAGTATAAGGTCGAAAATCGAACCAGTATTTCAAAAAAAGGCCCCGAAAAACATACAGTCTATTACCAAAAGATCGTCCTTAAATTATTATAATTTAACCAAATCAAAGTATTTACACAAGAGATTGAGAGCAAAAAAAGGAAGATGGATCCAAAGAATATTTCTGGTTAAGTGTATTGTTGATAGGACAGAATGTCAAGCAGTGGACATAAAGCTCGTTTTTAAAATACATTTCATACATTTGGATTTGACAACATAACTAACTATAATATAATAAAATTTAAAAATTAAGTCAATAAATTTAACAAATACCATGAACATCATAAACAGATTGTATTTTTTTTTATATATTACGTACATTAAGCTGTCCAACAGATATAGCCACCAATATGAAACATGGGGCATAAGTATAAATATTAAAAATATTATTACTATCTGACCTGTTAGATTTCAATAAAAACAGAAAAAAAAATTCTAACGGTCTATATTCTTTTGTTTTACCTCTTTTAAATATGTTATCTTTAAATGGTGAGACGAAATAGAGGAATTAATTTGGCTTAAAATAAAAACGCAGTTTAGAAAAATGAACTGCAGTGAAAAATTTTATGTCGAACGTGTAAAAAATATTTAATGTGCGGATCTGCAAGTTTCTGTAAGAGAAAAACGAAACTCATACTTCATTTGCATAACAAATTCAATTAAATTTTGTATTTTATTTTTCATTTTCTTTTTTTTATACAATTTATTAAGCTAAAGTGTGAAAAAATGTTTCGCTTTTATATTTTACATCATATGTTTTATTTTGTTTGTTTGTTTTGCTTTCATATTATTAATAATTTGTTATTTATTTAATATAAATACGTAACTTTATGAAAACTAAAAAAAAAGCAATAATAATTTTTTCAATTATATTTTATTTTTAAATAATAATACTAAAAAAATTAGACTTTCTTTGCTTGTTTCTTGAATTCATATGAATCGGGTATAAGCAACTTTTTTCTTTTGTTGTCACATGCGTGAATATTATTGAAAAAAGTTTTATTTCTCGTTAATTTAGTATATTAAAGAAGAATATAAAAATATCACAAATAACACAAAAACTTAACAAAGATAATATTTAGTATAACAGTTTAACTTTATTATAATGTCTTCCTCCGTTTCTTATCATATTTATTCACTCAATCGGATGTCACGCAGTAGTTCGTGATGGTAAGTATGGCCTCAGTAAGCAATAAATTGCGAAAATTCTACAAAACATATATTTGTAAGAATTAAAAATATTTTAAGTATAATGTGTCATGTGCGTTAAACTTCAATATAGCCGGGGAAGATGCTATATCAATTAAGTTTATCAGAAACAGTGTAATTGGCTTAGTCAGTTATTGAGACTACTATAACAGAGAATTAAGTGAAAAAAAAGCGAAGTTTCAGTGTAACGTAAGAAAAAAAAATATAATCTTTACTAGGGATGTCATACATTTGTATAGCTATGTAATTTGTTACTACTTTCTTAGTGCTAATATGTATGATATTCTTTTATTTAATATGGAATTTGTGTAATTGGAAAATGTTGTAATATTTCCGTTATTGCTTTTTTAATTATAAACTTCTCCTAGCCATACTCAAAATTATCCCATGTTCCTATGTTTTTTTTCTACAAATTAAAACGAATCAAATATTTAAACAAAAAAATATATACATATAAGCATTTTTATATTTTGCTTAAATGTTATGCGAAATTATTATTACTTTTGTCTTTTGATGTTAGTTTTCATAATCATATATATGTTCATATATATATGTATTTTCGATTTTACATTCATTCTGTTTGTTTTTCTTAACGAGAATTATTTTATGTATATTTTACAAGGTATAAAGCTAAAATGTAGTGTTAACAAAGGAGCATTTTGCCATAATATTTTATCCACCAATTTACAGTTTTTTGTTAATTATTAAGTCTAAATTGTTTTGTTTTATTTAGAAAAAAAATTAGCTAGATTTTGTTTCATTTAGTAATGAGATTTCTTATGTTTGCTGCTTCCTTATAAACATGAAAACCAACTGTGAATTTCTTCGATTTTAAATTAATAGTTTTTAACTAATGTAAAGTGTTATATATGTATGACTGCATGTATAAATACGTTTTTATTTCAATAACTTGAGTTTAAAGCTCATGATCAGAGAAATTCATAGTTGATCTTTGATGCATAAAGAATAAGCAAAATATTTATATTTATTAAATAAATTTATTTTATAATTAAGGTATTGTTTTTGTCGATTTCCAATTGGTTTATATATACATACGTCGGTATATACATATCTAAAAGTAAACTATATAATTTTAATGTTTTTTTTTTTTTGTTATTCTAGTACTCGCCCTTCCCCTCGTTAAATAGAGTGCACGCAGAAATTTTAAATATAAAAATGAATATTTCATTAAAAATTACAGTTTCTTGTATTTCACTTTTTTAATCTTAATTACTATTTTTGCGGCGATTTAGTTTAAAAGCAGAAACGAAAGAAAATTATTTTATAGTGTTTGAAATTCAACTCAATACAACTAAATATAAGCAGTGATTTATTTATTTAAAAAATTTTGTTTTCTTAATTGGCATATAGTAATAAGCCCACCACTAACATATAATTTTAAAGCTGATTTTGGATTTTTTTAAAGATTTAAAATAATTTAATTATATCTTTTTGTATTTTAAGCTCTGTACTTTTTATCTAATGTTCTTCGGAACGAAGATTAGAAAATATTTGTCTCGAATTCTTCAACTTTTACTCTATATTTGGTACTTTATTTTTGCTGACATCGATTGCAAAATAAAAATAGAACACGAACAAAATTTTACATACACATATTTAAAAAAAAAATCTAGGAAAAAGGCGACTAAATATTTTTGTTGAAAAAAATTATAATAAGAAATAAAACTATCTTCTTTTTTTATAACATGAGAAGTATGAAAATTAAATTACTTGTATGTGTCAAACAAAGTATTAAAATCAAAATATAGAATTTCAGCAAGAATTCTTTGTGTATGTAGTATATTTAGTTTAAAAGTCCCTCTTTAAATAGATAGTATTCAAAAGCCACAACAAAAAAATAGTTGTGTGTGTAACTAACTACTTCCAATATAATATGCATTTACCGTTCAACTTTTCTTAATGGAAAATACTTAAGTGCAATAAATAAATATCTAAAAAAAATTATAAAGTACCAGAATTAAAATAAGAACTCACTAATTAAAAAATGCCTACAAGATCTTTAAATGTCTTTTGCAAACTATATGTAAAAAAATTATATAACTTATGTGTTTTTTTTATTCTAATGAAAAATGATAAGATTTAATTTTTGAGTGAAAAATTGAAGAATACTATATTTATTCTGCTAGTTACACATATCCATTGTTCTTACATAATAATATTCTTATTTCTTTGTTTTAATAAAGCTTTAGTGCATATTATGATTTTTTTATTTTTTTAAAAGCAGATAGTTCTATATCAGCTTGCATTCATATGTATTTATTTTTTTGGGATTCTTTTATTTTGTATACACCAGAGTAGATTTTACCGGTTAAACCGGCTGGTTTTTATAGTTTCTTTTTTATTTTAAATCACGTTTGGTTATTTAGTCCACATTGATCATTGATCGTTATTATTTTAAATCCATTCTTATTTAAATTAACTACCCACTTTCACATTTACACTGTCAATATAACTTTAAGATCACAACACTATCTTTTTTTTTGTGGTATCTACTTTTGCATTTTCTTGTAACTATATTCTGTTGAGATAAAAAAAAAAAATTTCGATTCATAAGCCTATAAAAATCGCACTTAAATGTACTTTTAGTGGATGTAAGATTTTGAATTGATTTTTTGTGGATGCGTTAGCCAAGAATAAGTTGTTTTACTATTTGTTTCATCATTAACTTCTTTTATGTTTATGCTTGCGCCCCAACTCCAAGATTTTCACGATGTGTCTTGCTCATTAAGTTTTAGTGAAGAGAAATATTTTTTTTTTCTAAAAATAATGGAAGTTGTTTAACATTTTATCAGACATAAATTGGCGAGTGTTTCTATAAGTACAAATTTTGATAGTAGTAAGCTTTCCTTTATTTAGATTTGGTTTTTCATTGTATGTAGTGGTTTTGTTTTTTGCTTTGTACAAAAATATTTGTTTCTAATTTTTATGAAAGTAACATTTTCGTTTTCATATTTCCTTTATAGATTTTCCAGAGCTTTTTTTTAGTTTAATTATTAAATTCAGGAGAAAAAAAATAAATTCTAAAATAAAAAGAAAGTTAATTCAATTTCCCGTGGGTTAAGAATGAAATATTTGCTTTTATATATTAAAATTAAGGTTTAAATTAATAATTTTCTAATTTTGTATTTTCCGTCGAAATTTAGCTGATGTCCTTTGCTGTTGTTGTTATTTTTCTCATTAACGCCGAAAATATTACTGTTTAGAGATATTTCTTGTTATTGAAGTAGAAAAATTATTAATTCTGCCGTGCTTCTTGGAGGAGGGGGCGAGGCCTGGCTCAGACATCTGCCGTTCTTGATGTTATACTTGGTGATCGGGAATGAATTACAACCTTATGACCGTTTTTTGTCACAAAACCATCACTCTCTATTAAAACAGCCGTTTGTCGACCTTGCCGATCACCAGAACTACTACCCGCACTTCCCGGACTTAGGGGGCCACCACTGTTACCACCAGCACTCCCGCCATTATTTGATTTAATTGGACTATTCATACAACTACCATTCTTCATAGATTGGTCATCAGCACCATCGCCCCCGCCATCGAAGTCAGTATCGTCTCCAGTGCCTTCATGACCGTCATCTTTATGTAATTTGTGTTTACGCCACGCATTTTGTATTAAGCGAGCGCAATATTCTTCTCGCTGACGCCATAATGTCGACGAGACTGGCTCATAGCCTTCGGTATCTGGGCGGGCGGCAATCTCTCCAATTTCTCCGGTCTCCTCAATGGGATTACCCTTGCGAGCGAAGAAATCTTTGGTCAAGGCATCCAAAATATCAACACAGTACATGAGATCACCACGACAAATTGGTATATCCATCGAAATGATTTTATATTTATTCGGCTTGTGTATCTGCAGGGGTGGCTCCAGTACATCGAGAAACTCCGACAGTTGATCGTAACGGATGTATTGTGTACCTTCGGGATCGAATTGCTGCCATATTTCGTAGTACATATCGTAGTCGTCATCAGTAAGACCTTCTTGGACATCTTCGGTGGCCTGACTGTAGTTCTCGAGAATGACAGCAATATACATGTTGATAACTATTAAAAAGCTAATAACTAAATATGAGAGAAGATACGTAATTCCAACAGTAGCTGAACCGCAATTCCCCGGATAACCACGATCGTTGTCCGGCTTATCACAATCTTCCTCATTAATAATGGCGTCTAGAACACCATCCCAACCGGCTGAGGTAGACATCTGTATATAGAAATGTACATACATAGAATTTATTGAAGTATACCAAATGCACACTACTTGTTACTTTTCAAACTACACACTAAGGACTCTTACAAAGTTCACATGCCTGCAGTAATCAATACATGAATTTCTTTGTGTAAGCACTATGGGGTTAATCTTTTAAAATATGCTGATAAAAAGTACATATCTACAAAAGTAGTAAAATACTAGTTCAAGATCAATATTAGATATTACTTAAAGAGAGGACACAAAAGTAATTAGGAACTTGTTAAAATAATAATTTGTCAATAAACGACTTTCAAAAAAATACGAGAGAGAGAACTAAAATTAAAAACAGTGTACGAAAAGAACGAAAACTCTCGGCAATCACACATTTCTTAGTATATCGGTGCGGAAGGATGGATCACATTCACATTTTTTTCCCAATACGATGTACATAATTAGATTTATACAAAATTATCGGTAAATGAAATACCTTAACCTCGTCAACAACCTTGTAGTTGTACAACTGTTAATGGTCTTAAAAAGAATACACTATGGGATATTTTGTATAAGAACTGCAGTCCAAAGCTATCCATATAAAGGATAATATAAAGTACAATATTTCCGAAAAATATATCGGTTTAGAACAGTTGGAAAACAGTGCGTATATCGAATATGCAATAATGGCTGATCAGATTAGGGATTCGAATGTATGATTAAAAATGAAGTCCCGAAAGGTATACCGTGGAATTTTACTATACACAGATCACTTTTGGAGAGGAAAATGTGAGAAATAAAAGTCATTCATTCACTTAATCTCAGCATTTAATAAGAGTGGAATCAACGGAAACTCAATCTTCACCATTGGATCCAAATGAAAAATCCATTGTTTATCGACTGTGGAAAAGAGAGAACGCAAGACACAGGATTGGTGTACTATGTATGCGGATGCAATAGGTACCTGGAAATTAAAAGAATATATGGGAGGTTCCAAAAAATTTCAATATAAATGTGAGTTTTGTTTGTCTTATATTTAGGCCAAACGGCTCTAAATTTTATTCGAATAATTACAATATTTTGTTTACCATGCTTTTAAAAGAAATTATGTTTGTATAAATAACGTGCAAGAAAATTATATATAATGTGCTCACAATACGGAAGAACTTCGTATATGTAGTAGAAAATCGAACGTTTGAAAGTAATCACATTCATGGTCATATTTACCAATATTCAAAATACAAATAACACACTCACATTAAGATGTCACAACATAAACTTAAGAAATAAAGGTAAAGATATTTAAATATTTCTCACCTGAAACAGTAATATCATACTCTGTCCGAAAGTTTTAAAATTATATACATCGTCCAATCCGTTCTTCTCCTTGACATGCATAAAAAATGACATTCCAAATATTGCGAAGATAAACATTACAAGAAATAGCAGTAGGCAAATGTTGAATAAGGCTGGCAGGGACATGGCCAAGGCGAAGAGTAATGTTCGTATACCCTTTGCACCTTTGACCAAACGCAGGACACGTCCTACTTTAGCTACACGTACTACACGAAGTAATGTTGGCGATACAAAATATTTCTCGATTATATCACTAAGAACAAGACCTGTTAGATCGCAGAAAAGAGAAAGAACAATACATGATTAGATTCTTCTTCTATTGTGTTTGTTTGTTTTTTTCAACGTCTACGACAGCGACAGGGAACGACACACCAAAAATATCCTTAAAAAAACGCTTCTCAACAGACACAAAATTTAATTATATATAACAACAAAATTAAACATTATATTTACGCTTAAAGGTGTAATACGCTGTGTTTTACAAATATGTAAATGTAATTCAACACAAAGCAACAATATAATTAGCTGAACAACTAAAAACAATTTTATAAGCGATGGAAAAATAAAGCTTTTGTTTTTTTTTTCTTATATGTGTAATTTGTTTGAAAGAAAAAGAAAGGAAAAATAGCATTAAATTGTATCATGATGGAAAAGCTTCCTTTTTGATCTAGATCTAAATTATGATTGGCTCGCAATGACCATTTTGATTCCTAGTTACGCGCAGTGATTAAAGTGAGCGATTATCCGCAGCATATTGTTGAGTGCCAAATATCATCGGGAGAAGGTTGTTTCTCCATTTTTGACTGGAGCTTTGCAGAAATTTTGTTTTTTTTTGAACAAACAATTTTGAATTTATGCGTGAATTAATGATCTATGTATTTATAATACAAATTCGTTCATCAGGTGGTATATATTGTGTTGATGGTCATGTTCTTATCATTTGATTATATTTTCAATTGGTTTACGGATGCAAGTGAAGATTTTGAATTTTTACATCATCGGGGTTGCAAAATGATGATGAATTGATCTTAGGGTAATAGTTACATGCAGACTATTCTACATTGAAAATGAGTCAATATTTTAAGGGTTAAATTTGTCATTGCTAGGATCCGTTTCTATTAAGGATTTTATATTATTTTTAAGAATCATCTGTTGCCTGAAGTAATTAAAACATCTAGCGTTATATTCATGGCTGAGCCGTGTATTGATCATCAAAGGCCATCGCCCTACCCTTTGGATACTGTCGGATTCTTTACCTAAACGTGCTGCAATGGTTATCGGGCACAAAACATAAAGCAATGAGAACCTTGGCTCTCTATTGGTTGCCTGTAGCTTTTTTTATTTTCGCTAAATTAGACATATTTAATCAGTCACCTGATTGAGGCACTCACTTTTAAATGCTATGTAGATAATGTAGAAGCTGCTGAAGTATCAATTATAGCCTAAGCTAAAACTAGTAAGCTGGGGCACCACTGAAGCTTTTGTAAGTAAATGAAGCGATTTTTTTCTAGGAAACTGATTGCCTGCTAAATTCGTAGGGTAGGTAATTTAAAGCGGACACAAAGGGCATAAGTGTCTAATTAAAAAGCTTTCTTTTGTTAAAATTTCAAGTCATCAACGATATTTTATATGTATATGAAGCTACTTTAAGTCATACAGCTGCAATAAGCGACTTCAATATGTGCAGTAATTTAAAACTGCAGTAGATTTAATTAGCACCTCTTGAGCATCAGTTAGAATAAATATGGTGCTTGTTATTTTTCGCTGTTTAATTTCCGTGGTGTTATAGCAAAAGTTGAAGTTTGATTGTATGCACTAGAATGGCCTAACAAAGTATATTTATAAATGATCGGCATCACTAGCCGAGTCGATTAAGCCATGTCCGGCCGTCCGTCCGCCCGTATGTCAACAGTTTTTGGGTCTTAAATTTTGAGCTAGGTTGATTAAATTTTGTATACGAGGTCGTTGCAAAAGTAAGCAATACAAGTGTAAACATTTTTAAAATCCGCCTACTGACACGCCCACTTTCGAAAAAAGAAACACTTTTTCGAGTATTTTTATATGAAACTCGAAAAAATTTACCTAAGCAAATATGTACATATGTAGATATTCACTTGCTCTACAAATACACGCCCCCTTTTTAGGTGTAGTTTTCTATAAAAAAAAAAAGTTTTTGTTCGATTTCAATCAAATAATATAAATTCTTAGGAGCAGACTTGAGTAAATGTTCAACTATTTTTAAAATACGCCTACTACCACGCCCACTTTTTGGAAATTGCTTTGGTGTGATTTTATAAAAAAATTAAATACAAATTTATGCAAGTGTATGTATGTCTATACATAAGAAAGGGATAGGGTATCACGCGATGTCCAGGCGGGTTGTAGCATTTCCATATGTTTTTTTAACGCTTTCAAAGGAAGACTTACTAAAAATCAAAATTAAACAATATGGAATATCGAGCTAGAACTGATTCCACATCTTGTTTGATACCGGCTTACCGTCGCAGTTCAAATTGTTTTGCTTATATTCCTTGCCTTAAAAAGTGGATTGAATTCTCTCTTAATCTGAGAATGGTTCCACCATTTTGGCCACTTTCTTAAAATTTTCAGTGACAACCCTGGCTGAACTATAAAAGTCGGGAGCAATCGGAAGCGAATATTAAAGTTTTACGTTAATTTTTCTTTAGTGTATTCTGGAGTAATCTCTAATCCCTTTTGCGAGAACATTTTTGCAGAGTTTCTTTTGTACATTTTGTTATTATTAATTAAATGATGAAACAGACAATAGAAAATGCGGTCTTTGAAAGATGTTAGGTTTAGGTTGAACTAATGGGGCACGGGATCAAATTAAATAAGTTCTTTTTACTATGTAAAATTAAATGGAATTGGACACCAAACCTTTTGTTCAATGATCGAACTCACTACCACATTTAATCCAGAGGTTTAAGGTTTCGTTTCCCAAAAAATTAAGTGGATACAGAAGTACATATTTGAAATCACAAACACTTTTTGATTTATTGTTATTTACCTTTTTTATGTTATCAACATTTTTTTTATTAATTATTTCATTATTAATTAATCAGTTATGTTTGTTTGAATAAGAAATCTTTGCTTGTTCTAGCGAATGTTCTTCTTTTATATTATATCGAACCCTTTTGTTTCGGCAATTTCAAAATATTTTCGTTTAAGACGAACAGACGTACACTTAGATTTATTTTGTATGAAATAGTTCAATGAGCTTTTGAGCACACTTATTGGGTATTTTAATCAAGAGTAATGCTTGTATCAACATTAAGGGTAAATTATGGGTTTTTCTATGTATTATTTGTTATATTATACAATTGAGACAGAGATCTATTCACTACTTACTATTGGTAGGTAGAATGTGTCGCTCCTATAAATAAACTATTTTTTTTTTTTGAACTAGTAACACATCAAACTTTGGCATTGTAGAGGGAGAAAAAAAAAATGCCATAACACCACAGATTATTAAATTTTAATTTAAGCCTTTGCACCCCATTTATACATATAAAAGCAGCGTATATTTTAAAAGCAAACATTTTAACATTGATTAAAAGATACATATCAAAGATATGAGTTATTTAAATTTAAAGAAATTTGTTTGTAAAAAACAAATAATTTTAAGCAATAGACTGTTGAAAGCTATTTGAAAATTATATAGCAACAACATTATTTTACGAGTATTTGTTTTTAGCGGCATGTGTTTTGTCCGTTTGTTATTTTTTTTTAAGGACTAGAAAGCTTTATCTTAAGTCGAGTGAATTAGAGTTCGGAAGTCGTAAAACGGATCACTATAATATAATCTCCTAATAAATCAGGCCTTTTTCTAATTATTGATGAAAATGAAGAAAATAAAATTTATACAACTCAACTCCTTATGTACAACAAAATAAATATTAAAAACATGTGTGTATGTGTTTTGGGGTATATTGTGTAGTGTATATTATTTTTGTATCTAAATATTTTTTCTACAAGACCGTGTAAGTAATTTTAATTGGGAAATAAGGGATGTGCAAGTATACGGGTATTTTTTTTTTATGATGCACATGATATAATCTAATATTTTCAATGGAAACTATAGTTATTACTGCGAGAATGGAAGGTTCATATTAAAGTACATAATCTCCATTTGCCAAAATGGACAAAAACCATTAAGAAGATTCAGCTTTTGCCCGGCATTACAGTATTAGCACTGCTTTCAGGTTTACAAAGATGTAAGAAATAAATTAATTCGTCGCATAAAGATGGAATTTACCTTATCCGGCGAATAAATTCATTTTAATATACTGGGCAAAAGACTAACAGAGGTGTGCAAGAGCACATCCAACTCTGATTGAATCGAATTATTATTTTTTCGTTTTTCTAGTAGCCACTTTTATTTATATCTTTATATGTTTCGAGTTGTTTTCTTATTTTCGCTTATGTTTTGTGGTTTGTCTTTCTATATTTAGTGTATTAATATATTCTGCTAAATCTGATATCACCTTAGCGTTCTTTTAGTTTAAGGTTTTGTATTCCGAACTCACGTCCATCGAACGTGTTTATAAAGGCGGACCAACTTGATCCTTTCGCGTGTTTAACTTTGCTAAAAGCAAAAGCTTTTTCGTTGCTTACATATTTCTTAACCTAGTTTAAAAGCAATGTTAACCTATGTATATTAGTAAGCAAGTTTGGTTGGAATAAGCAAATTTGTATATAATCTGAGCTCATTGTTTTTTTTTTTCTTTTTTTTTTTTTAAAGCTACGTTTCCATAGAAACAGAGAAAAAATCTGGTTTAATAAGGATAGTCTTGTAAAACCAGAAATAAGCAAAAATTAAAAAGTTAAGCATAAATTATGACTAGAAAAAGCTGTTTCTAGGCATTATAAGCCTAATCTTAGGTGATTTTACAACTAATATAAGTACAAACTGAAATAAACATCGAAAACAACATTGAACTTATTCTAAGTCACCTACATATGTAGAAGCCTTATGGTTGTCTATTAAATCGTTGAAACAGTAAGTTGTACAACCTTTTCATACATCACATGAAGTATGAATAGATTGACTTTCTGTTTGGAATTAATGTAGTACAGCATATTTTATGCCATCTTTGCTGCTTTATCTTTAAAATAATAAAGTATTTTCTCGTTTCGAATGAGGAACTCATGGGGTGGGCACTTGTTTGTTTAGTATTAGTAACCATTCAAGTAGCCCCCACACAAACTTTGTGTTTACGTTTATATCAAAAATTTATTATATATCCAAGGAATTCTTTAAGCACAGCCGATTTTTGTTTTATGTTTCTGTCTTGACATTTGGGTAATTTTTTTCGTTTTTTTTTATATATATACATATATATAGAAGAAAGTATTGTGAAAAGTATACACACAATTTAGATGAATTGACAAACAAAACATTTACATGTAGAAAAGGAGTGACGTGTGATTTGAGATAGAGTTAGACTTTAGAAGGAATGAAAGCGCTTTTATATATATATTTTTTGTCAATTTAAAACTAAGGTTTATAGTAAATAACACACACGTAGAAACATAATAATATGTTTATAAAAAATTACATTAAACACACATTTTACATTTACTAAGGGAGGGGTACATTTAAAAATTTAAATAGGTCTTTGTTTATTTGGGGTTGTTTTCAGAAAAGCTTTTTAAGTATTCTTAAACCAGCTAAGCTATATAGAAAAAAGCTTGTTTTGGTTGTTAAACAAAAAAATATATATGTAGACATATGATGGAAATAATTTTTTTTTTCAAGCTTAAGAAAGAAATTTTTAAAGCTGGTCGAAAGAAAAAGCTTTTCGTTTTGGTTTTAAGTAAATATTTAAAAAAAAATTTAAGCTGTTAAAAGCTTAAATAAACATTTAACACATAAAAGGGAAGAAGGATACATATATATATATATCAATATATATAGAAGCACAACATTTACTTTACATAATTATTATAGTTTTTTTTTTTTAATTATATATAGTTTTAGCAACACGAAAAACACGATTACAGAGAGAAGTTTTTGATTGAATAATCGGCTTTTACTTACCTAAGATGGATAAAATGACAACTACTACATCAAATAAATTCCATGGCTCAATAAAATAGTGATATCGTAAAGCGAATATTTTTAATAGACATTCGGAACTGAAAATAACTACGAATATCGCATTTAGATAATCTAGTACATTATTATATGTCGCCGAAGCATCATAACGATCGAGTGTCATCGTAAACATATTTAAACCAATAAATAACATTATAATAATATCGAATTTTTTATCTGTGACTATTTCAAAGACTATTGCTTGTGGACGCCACTGTAAGAAAATTTTAGAGAAAAAAATTTTATATTTTAAATTATATTCAAATATCGAAGATTTATTTGTATTTTTTTGTTTAATGCTTATTACATATTAGAAGTCATCTGTGCCAAAAGTTATTGTTTTGCAATTGGATTTGTATACAATAATTTGTAAAATGTTAATGGAAGTTTTTAAAAGAAGCTTTTGAAATTCATAATCAATATTTTAATGTTTATTCGATATTGAACAAAAACCAAAAATATATAATCGCGAAATTAGTAAGAAGAAAAAAGTTATTAAATTTATTTCAATTTTGTTATTAACAATTGGCACAGACTCGTCAATAAAGCAATACTCTCTATGTTTATTTTTTTTTTAGTGTATGTAGCATGTTTTATTGTTTTTCTTTTTGCATTAATTTCTTATTCGGTTAAGCCTTACCCTCGGTCTAGGAATGGCTTTTAATGGTTTTTTGGAGCCCATCTTTTTCATAGCATTATAGTACTTTTTCTGATCTTCTGTCATGAACATTTCTAATGATCCACCTGCTTTTTTCTTTTGTTCATTAAAATTATCAATGATAACACCAATGAACAGATTCAATGTGAAAAATGATCCAAATATAATGAAGAACACAAAATATAAATACATGTAGATATTTGTTTCGCGTATTGGCTGCTTATCCACCTATAAAAATTCACCAAAGAGGACCATTTTTTTTTTTTAGGAAGGGAAGAAAATAGAGTTGATTAGTAAATTCACAGTATAATATAAAAATTTTATATTTGAGTTTTTTTTTTTTTGTAAAATTAAAAAAAGAAAATAAAACAACTTAAAAAATTAGAATTTGATGTTACCTCTCGTGAATCAATTGCATCGTTCATAATTTGTATCCAACCTTTGAAGGTTGCCACTTGAAAGAGGCATAAATACGCATTACCTACGTGATCGAAATTCATTGCTGAATTTTCCCACGTGTAGTTCTCGTTTTCGCATGCATTTCGATTTGGAATGATTTCATGGCTAATTGTGGTGTGGTTATCATCCACACACTGTGAAGAGAAATTAGTTTTATATTAAAATACAAAATTCCGAACTCATAAATGCAATATAGCTCTAGTGCTGCTGAAGAGAAATTATTTATCCTTAATTCTTACAAAAAAAAAATAAATATTATAGATTCGGCAGTACTTTGGTGATGTTGCATTTATCAACTCGTAAGAAAATGTGTAATTCTAAAAGCAAAAAAAAAATTATACTAGATAAATTACCTTAAAATATTTTCCAGCAAAAAGCTGTACACCCATGATGGCAAAAATTAGCCAAAATATTAGACACACCAATAGCACATTGAAGATGGACGGTATAGCTTGAACCAGCGCGTTAACGACGACCTGAAGTAAGGATTGATGATCGTGACGTTGATTGTTCGTGGAAAGGTGGAAGGATGAAAAGATTTTGCATTAATAAAAAGCAAAAATACAATTTTCGCACATTATTAACTCTCAATGAATTAATGAACGATATATTTAAAGCATTGTTTTGATTTTATGAATGAAGTCGAAAACAAAAAAGGTCATGCATAAATATGGATTGAGAAAAAACCGATTTGATAAATTATATCAAATTGTGGGGACATCCGAATGTTCTTAACCTAATTAAACATTCCACTTAATAGGCATTTTTTATTTCAATAAGTACTTTTACAATCAGTTCCTTCTCAGGTACATATTTTAATAAGCCTTCTACATGTGTGATAACGACAAACTATAGTATAGAAACTAATAGAAAGCAAGCAAATTCAAGCATTTTTATGCCATACATTCAAGCACAAACTTCAAAATAAATAATAAAACAAAAATTTTAAGCAAACAAAAAAAAAAATATTAAGGGGTTGCGAGGAAAATGTTGAATATTTAAAGCATATTTTTTTGTTAAGTGGAGAAAGCCACAAATAAGATTAAGTGAAAGCCTGCGCAATCTAAAAAATACATATTTTAGTGTTGATATGCTATTAATAATCTATTCTTTGAGCTAATAAATAATAAATTTGTTATAAAGTATTCATTTTACAAGCAAATCGTTCAATAAATTTTCATAAGACTATTTGTTTATTATTTGTGACTGATCATTGTTATTAGTCATATGGCATTGGTATTGTGAAGTTTTTTTTTTTTTTTTTTTAAGTGTGTATTTTTATTTCATTAAATATGAATTTGTAAAGAATTAATTCAATACAGAATAAATTGTAATCCAATCGAGGTTCTGATATTTTTTCGTCACAAAACAAATTAAATGGAATAAATTAAAAAATATTTATTTTTCAAAAATGTTTTGTTTTTTTTTTTTTTAATATTATTATTAACGAATGTTAAATAAGTTTAAATGGAAACGTATAAATGCATTTAAAAAAGTCAATTCCATTCGCAATGAGGTGAATAAAACAAATTAAAACAAAGTAAAGAAAAACTAAAAAAATAACTTTGGTATAATAAGAAGGGAAATAAGTATAGAAAAATAGTCGTTAAAGAATATTTTCAAGCTTTAAACAAAAGATTGTTGTAGGAAATAAGTATTTACTCTATTCTACTAGTGTCGCATTAAGTGATCTTGAATGGCAGTATAATTGCGTATGTTTTGTACAATTCAAACACAAGACTGATTTATTTTTTTTAAACATATAGAACTATATATTTATATAATTCCCATTGCGCTAATTATGTCTTACCGAAATTACTTAGTATGCACAAATTGCAT
The DNA here is from genome assembly GCA_949716465.1 of Chalcosyrphus nemorum. Lineage (NCBI taxonomy): Eukaryota > Metazoa > Arthropoda > Insecta > Diptera > Syrphidae > Chalcosyrphus > Chalcosyrphus nemorum. Next base: position 50,632,397 of record OX454332.1, read on the forward strand.
TGATTTAATTCATGTGTACCAAGAGTCTATTGAGATAGATTATCACTAAAAAAAACTAGCTAACAAAAGACTATTAAATTAAGAAGAAAAACTGACACGACGCCAAAGTTTATTTCTCTTTCTTTAATTTAAAAAAAAAAATGCTCGCAATTGTTGACTCCAATTAAAATCTCAAATAATACTACCACAGATTGACTAGAATTTGCTTTAAATATAAGACTTTTTCCACAACAAAATGATAGGATGGCGCCCATACATATGTATTTCAAATTGGTTCTAACGATTTTGTTTTCAATAACGATAAAACGTAACATGAAACATTATAGAGGTTTGACTTGAACATAACGCAATGGATTTTCAAGTACAATTGAAAAAAGGAGCGAAATACCTTAAATTGTTACTTGAACACTTAATTATGACGTATTCTCAATATTGTCCTTTTTCAAATACATTCATTATATGTGCCATACAATAAAAAAAACACTGTACGAATTAGAGGTAAATTAAATCAAACAATGTTGATGTTATTACACTAACTGTGCAGTGTTATGCTGATCCTAGTATTTATGTAACACACACTATATTCATGAAACACATGTTGGTGCCCTTCTATTTTATAATAAATTTAGGGACAATTTATTACGTTTTAAGGGTAATAAGAAATTGAAATTCGCAGGCGAAGCATAGCGAGCTGGTGAAAAGTAATATCAAGGAATGTAAAAAACTCAAACTAAAAATCGTATACTCTTAAGGCTCATGCATTCAGATGCATTTGAGCTAGCAAAGCAAACTTTGTGTGCCTGAAAGCATAGATAGTAACTATTGTGTTATCATTATTTAAAAAAAAAATGTCTGAAAATGTGGTAATTTAAGTGTAGCTGCTAAAATTCTTATTTTTATTATTTTGTTTTTCTTTTGATCTGATTAAGATATTATCATTATTGTTTATTTTTGTACAGTGTTTTAGCGCTAACTTTGTGTGAAATATTTTCATAAGAGTAAAGAACATGAACTAATTTTATTTCAACTATTTTAAACTCTAAGTATTTTTTTTTTTTTTTTTTGAAAAAAAGCTTAACTATGTAACTAATTGAAATTAAATGTAACAAAAAGATAAATTATTCATTACTGCGAAATATAATATAACAATAACGTTTGAAATGGTTTTTAATGATTTTCTAATTCAAATCATAACTTCCAAACTAATGCATCTCATAATTAGTAACATGATATGTAAAAGATTTGTTTTTTTTTTTTTTTTGTTTTGTTTTCAAATGCAAAATAGGACAACGAAATGATTGATCTAAATTATTTAAACAAAATTTTCTAGTTTCTTAATTAAATATTAAATATATTAAAAAGGTAATATTAATGCTTGAAATATATTTTTGTTTTAATTTTATTTTATTTAGTAAAATATTTTGATTTGATATGAATGGAGGAAGTACGTACCCTCATGCCCTGCATTCGGGACATGGCACGTAGTGGTCTCAGTGCTCTTAACGTTCGCATAGTCTTGAAGGCTTGAATACCACCAGCTCCAACAAGTGAAGCAACGAAGTTGATAAGCGACACCTAGTTTTATTTGATTCAATATATATTTGAAAATGGGTAGTTTTTTTCGGAATTCGTAATCGAGGATTTTATAATAAAGAAATACATTTGATAGAATGAAAATTAGTTTTAGTGTATTTTTTTTTTTTTTTTTTGTGAGTGGACATATTTGGTCAAATTTTGAAGTTTGTTAATTTTTAATTTTATGTAATATGCAAATAGAAGAGAAGAGAAAAGAAATACCAAGAATAAAAATAAAATAATTCACTGTCATTTCTACAAAAGGAATTAAAGTGTTGTATATTCTGTAAACAAAAATTTTAACGTAATTAAGAACAAAAATTAAATTGAATAAAAATAAGAAAAAAAAAAGGAAAATAAAAATCTCTATTAACGCTCATTGTATTCCGTTGATCGGTTTATTTTTAAGACAAGAATGGTGCATTTCCCTAAAGCTCTCTTTTATTTTTATGTTTTCCCAGTGCACATACCAACGCATTACCTTGAATTTTTAAGTGTGCAATTAATATCATTATTCTGTTATTGTTTATTTAAACCAATGCCAAGTTTAATATTGCTTTCCTGTAACAAATTCCCCTTAGAAATTCATGTTTTTATGTAGTTTAAAAAATATTAAATATGTTAAAGCATACACTGATTTTTGGCAAATAGCGTTAAGCAATACAAATACACATTATTCATAAATACACATAAATAAAAACGAAAGACACGTATAAATATAGCCTTTAACTTTTTAAAAGTTAGGTTTAAGTTGTTACTATTTTATTTCATTTATATAAATACGTAGCTTATTTTTTTTTTAGACCTAGGCTCATAGCTCATATTATGTGTGACTGTTATAACTTTTTAGCGTGTCCATTTAAAATACTTCTAGGCGACAACTAGACCTTCAGGTAAGGTCATTCCGAAAAATTTTAGCTTTTTATGAATAGTAAAGACAACAACTTCCATTTTTATAAATTTAAGAACATGACTAAGCACAAAATTAGATTTCGTTGAAACTAAGTCGTAAAATGACAATTTGGTACCAATTCTTTGAAGGCTCTGCCAATGAATATCACCCCTCAAAAAAGTTTTAATAACGCTAGCGTGGCACTCTGTAATGGTAAAAGTATAAGACTATCGTGTAAGGTTATATGTATTGGTCTAGAACGTAAATTTTATTCAAAGGTTGACTGTGCATGCATTTTTAATCATAAAATTAGCAGTGTTTTGAATCAAAATTTGTTTATGAATAAATAGGGCGGGCGGAGCTAAACAAATTAGCAATCAAAGATGTGGATAATTTCCCCAATTTGGCGAGTTTATTATTGGACGGGATATATGTATGGGAAGAAGTGACAAAATATGTCTAAGCATTTTATTATTTTACTTAGTATAAAAAAGTACAGTTTTCAAAATATTAACCACTCAAAATCAGCTACAAATTTTGTGTATAGTGACCACGTTCTCCAAACTGCCATTACTGATTAAAAGTTTTAGGTTTTTTATTCCTTACGGAACACCTATTGACTCAACACAGAGTCTTTCAGTAACAAACGATGGTGTAGAAAACTGAAACCTTTAGTACGTGCGTTGGACATTTGATGCAAAAATAATGCCGACCAAATTATTAAATTATATCAGAAAGAAATGAACGAGTTCTAATAAATACAAGACCGTTTTTAAGATACTAAAATTTACTGACATAAATGCGGTCGTGTAGGCTCTGGTAATTTTTTTTGATTTTGGGACTCTCAAAGAAAATGTGTTCAAGATTGTGGGAAAAATCGACTACAACTTTTTTTTTTTAAATATCCTTAAAAATGGATAGGATACAAAATTCAACCGTTCCAGCATAAGAGAATTCGTATGATTTTCATAGTTTATTCGCGTAGGTACATTTCTTTCATGCTTATTTTTTTTTGTGCAATGTTCAATTTTCTTCTTTTTAATAAAAATTATTGCATGTGCAAATTACCATCATCGTATTATTACCCATTTCTTGCAAGCGCCTAATAAATAGAAGAAGAGAATTATTTTCATCAGAAAACTTTTCAAATCGCCTATCTTGCACGAAAATTCGTGGCATGGAGAAATTTCTTATTTACTTCTCTCTTCTTTGGAAAACTACTTCGTAATTGAATAGGTTTTCTTATAAACTCGTAAAATTATGAAAAAACTCGTTTTTTAGAAGGCGCTTTGGAAGGGTACAGGAACGGACCTTGTAATATATTTGGGTAAGGCAAAAAGATATGGGCCAAGATTTCAAAGTTAGCATTATCTGATTTTGTTTAAGCTGCTTGTTGTATATATTACAACATTTTATGATTCAACAACCAACAAATACGTTATCAGAAGTCAGCAGAATATGCAATTGTATTCTATTTTGAACAATGTCACTCTAATGCTCTTCTAAGTTTATTTACAATTCTAGTTTAGTAGCGAAATTTAATGGACTTTTCTCTCTGATTAATGAAAAAGACAACTAACTCCGAATTTGTCAATTGTTGAAACACTTTTTACTAGGTCGGCTTGTCTATTTGCATTTTGCCTTGAACTTTGCTGCGATACTTATCAGAAAGGTAGTCGTAAAGTAGTTGCTATTTTTTTTTCTCATAGATTACATTTTTTTTTTTTTTTTTTGTTGACATATCTTCTCCAAGACCAAGCGGTTATGAGAGAACTCAACGAACTCAATTTATAAGTAAAACACTGCCACCACTGCGCTGGAGTGTAACTACGGTGGATTTTTACTGTTGAAGCTTGAAAGAGAAGAATCTTATATTTAAAAAAAAAAACCTATGGTACATTTTTTTACAAATATTCAGCTACTCTTAGCTGAAACTATTTTCTTTTTAAATGGACAAAGGGAAATGTTTTAAATTTACAACGAGCTAATTTCGTTTAAAAAAAAAAAAATTAAACACACTAAATATGAGCTTTCTTCTAACTAAGGGGTATTCCTAAATCTAGTAACTAGGTTATATTCTATGTATTCTTGACTGAAGGTCAATTATACCTACAAACTACAAGCTAAATTAAATTCGTCTACTATGTTCAAGGTTTTAACTTATTTTACAAAATTACCTATTTTGAAGAATAGAAGTTAAGAGATTGAATGAGAGATCATTGTGAGAATCGAAAAATATATAGCGTATACTTATTTATATTATTATTATATTTTGCTTTTTTTATTATATTGATTTTAAAAGCAAATTAATACAGTTTTTATAAAAGACGGTACATAAATATTTAATATTATTTTTTTATACAAGGTTTTTACACAGACGACAAGAGAAAAAGGAAACAAACATATATGTATATAAGTTGCAAGGATCCAGTGTTAAATTTAAGATAACGAGTATTTATGGTCACGTCATTTCAATTAAATGCAATCTACACAAGACGATTCCTTCGAAATTCAAAATATATAGACATTTTCAATAAATGTTCTTATATTCCTTTTCTCTGAAATACTTTTCGTTAGCATGGAAACTTTAATTATTCGAAGTACGCGCTAAAAAAACCTTTTTCGGTTGAAAATATGCAACATTTTAACAAAAACAAAATAAGTTCTTATGTAAGAATCATCTTGTAAAAACTGCTTTATATATCTACCGGTACATACATTTCAACTTTAATTATATTTATCATCAAATACAATACAGAAATTAAAGAAAAAAAAAAAAAAACAATAAAAACAGAAATTAAATAATAAATATATATTTTTATATACAGATTTATTTACGAAGAATAAATATTTACGATAAAGGTACGAAGCTGAAAATTGCATATTTCATACATTTAGGAGTTTCGGTTGGATAGAAGAGAGGTACACTAGATAAGATATACATATATACTTTGAATTATTATGCACTATTATTAGTATACACTGTAGAAAACACATTTAAATATTCGTAAAGTAAAAAAAAGACAATCTTTGCTGCATAACGGTTTGACGACTAAATACATGTTTAACACCTTATCCATTGATAATTGCAGACAATAAATATATATGTATGTATATATAATATATGAAAGACAAAAAGGAGAAAACATTTTGTGGCTAGAAATACATTTTTTTTTTGTTTTGTTTTTTTATTTTAGTACTATTGCACTTTGCAAAGGACACGTTGCTGTATATTTGCAAATATACGTATCTTTTTTGTGCTACTTACTTTCATACCCTCCCATCTAGAGACAGCTCGAAGCGGTCTTAATGCTCTTAAGGTTCTCATAGAACGGAAGGCTGGAACATCATCAGCGCCGGACCAAATAGCGCCCAAATTTATAAGCGACAACTTTTTTTTTGTTTTGAATAGTTTTGAATAGCAATATTTTTTTTTAATGATTTGCAGTGGTTTTGTCGAATGATTTTTTTTTTAGTTTATGTGGGGATTTGCGTTAATTTTTTCGATTTTTTTTGTTTACATAAAATAAATAAAACATATTGTTGGTTATATTTTTTTTTTTTGCATTAAAATAAGATGTATATGCTGTATTCGAGAAAGGTAAACTAAACTAAATCTATAAACTATACACGTAAAACTAAAAAAAAAAAAAAACAGAAAAGAACAAAATTATAGTGAAAACAATAATATTGACTGTGATTCTATCTGTCATATATTTTTTCTCTCCTTATAGGTTTAGTCCATGTTGTAAATTATTTAAAAAATCAAAAATATATAGGTAATTTGTAAGTTCTGTAAAGAAAACTAAAATACTAAACCAATAGAGTTTGTAATCGACTTACCATTACAATGATAAAATCAAGCCAACACCATGCGTTTGTGAAATAGACCTTAAAACCCAAAGCCAACCATTTAATTAACATTTCTAAGAAAAATATAACTGTAAATATCCTGTCCATATAATACAGAATATCCTGAAGAATTGGTCGATGGGGAAGGTGAACGTCTTCTAAAGCCTGTTTTAAATATATATAAATAAATATTAGAACAAATCTACTGTGTAGTAGTAGAAAACTTACCAAAGCTAAACTACTAAGTAAAATCATAGTGATAACAGCTGTTTCAAAATATTTGTTTTCGATTAATTGAAAAGTTTTCAGTCGCAAATTGCCCCATCCTTGCCAGAATGGCGAGTCATCGTCACCGGCTAAGATTGGAAATTTCACATAATATGAGTCTGGGCAGCAATCGGCTGGATATTCATCCAATATATCATCTTCGTTCGCATGTATAATGATATCACCATCGAGGGGACCCTCTTCGCCTTCGCCTTCCTCGTCGAGCTCTTCATCAAGGCCAAGGTCCTCTTTGCTGGCATCTCTTTTCTCTTCGCCTTCCATGGTTTCGGCGCTACCTTTATGACTCTCGTCTTTAAATGGTCGATTCTTATGGCTACCATATGAGTTAATGCTGGCAGTGTCGTCGTCCTGTAAGGACAAACCTCTATGGTTTAGCTCGTGTTCCAGTCTATTGTCTTGGTGGTTAATTGAATTGCCAATCATCTGCGAGGTATATTATACACAGGTTGGTTGGAATTGGATATTTTTTTTCTTTGTTTTCGTTAAACAAATTATAATAATACTAATAATGAATAACTATTAAAATAACAAATAAATATAAAAGTTTCCAGATTTTCTTTTATTTTAGTTTTTTTCTTAGGACTTAGGCCTTAGTATGTACTACGTACTACGTAAAAGTGTAAAATATATGCTTACCGTTGCATTATTTAGATATTTTGATTTCTTCGATTTGTTATTCTTCAAATCACCGTGTATCGTAAATTCCATTCCATCGCCAATGGCCACTTCGAGTTGATTCTGTTCCTTGATACCCTTTTTGATTAATCCATCGGCGAGTATTTCGTCGGCGCCTAACTCGAGCTCGTTATCACCATGTTCTGCAGAAATACAACGACAAACCCCCATGCCTAACGTATCCGTTTCGTTTTTTTTTTTGTTACATAATTTGAAGTGCATGAATAATGAAAAATGGCAAGCGTAGATAATGATCGATGGCGTTGTTTGCCAATATTTTACATGATTTCATTTTTTTTTTGTTTTTAATTTAACGAAACGGAGTTTTGTTTGTTTTTTTTTTTCGAGGCGCAAATGAAGAAAATAAGAAAGAAAACAAAGAGGAACCCAAATTCAATTTTAAAAGAGCTCTAAAGTATTTTATCACACCAATTAAACTAGCTACGAACACAACATATATATTGGGGCCTTATTTACCAAAATAAATTATAAAAAAAATTATAAAGTAAGGAAGCAGGCTGTGTTGTCCAACCAAATTCTTGAACTTAATATAAACATACATATGTCATCACCGATCATGATCCTCAAGATCAGTATACATATATCCACATTGCCTGTCAAACTAACTATGTAATTTGAGTAAACAGAAAACGTAATGAACATAGGGGTGGGTAATTTGTACCAACAGCCAAACTCGCATATGAAGGTGCTTGTCGCTAGAATGCGGTAAAATTTAGTCAAATTTTGTTGTCCTAAATTCTTTAGCGACAAATGTGTCATCACGGTTCAAAAGTATTTTAGCAACTATGTTATCGAAGTGTTGCGAACGTTCTCACTATTGTGAGCTATCTGACACGAGAGTGTCACACATGCTAGTACATTATAAATATATGGATAAGGCCTTACTTATGACAATTTCGACCCGTTCAACGAACTGGTTCAGTTTCTTGCTATTTCTGGAGGACAGAAGGACGGTTTGAGGAGCTTAATTGCAAGAGGTGGTAACGTGATAATAGTCTGTTAAGGATCAAAGTATTCTTTCGCTTTTGTTCACGACAACAAGTAAGTGCAAAGAGTTACGACGCAGCCGTGCACTTAAATTTTATTCTCTAGAAATTGTATTTATTGCTTTAGGTTTATAATTATCATTATATTTTTTTAAATTTATGCACAATGATAGTTTCATTTGTGAATATTTTATCGTTTTTCAGAGTTGGTGTTTGCGTGCTTTTTATATAGATTTTTCCGCCAACTCTGGTTGATATTTTGCGAAACGACATGCTCTAAACTTTTCACTATTTATCTATAGTTCTGATATTAATAAATATATCTGAGCAAAAACGCGATTTGACTCCAATTTTTATGACATAACGATCGCACTCGCCCTAAGTCAATATAGAAAAAAAGATATTCAGAGGTGAATATTCGATGCCAGTGAATACAAATACAGATATTTGAATCATGTCGGTGCTATAGCAATATGTAGTATAGTATGATTATGGTTCAGTTATTCAACAAAGCATTTTTTTTACATATATTTCCATGTGTATTAAAGTGAAAATATTGATGGACAGAGGGGTTAACTCTTCCCTTGTAGAAGCTGAGTTTAAAAGTTTATTTATTGGCTCTAAATATGCAAACTAAATATTTGAAGTTATGTTTTTTTGACTCAAGAACATGGTTGTTTGAACGCTTTCTTCTCATAATTAATTGATAAACATTAACAATTTATTTAATTGATATGGAGTTTGGAAAAGAAAATAGAAACTAAAATTTCGCATGTAGAAGTTTTGATGAGAATTAAATTAATGTACGAGTATGCCATGAAAATTCTTGTTTTTATGGATATGAGAAAAAACTAAAATTTGCAAGTTCAAATCTTAGTTTTTTTCGAATGAAATGATGAAATACACAATTATATAAAGAATTATTTTATTTTAGAAGAAAACATAAATAAATAAAACAAAACAAAAATCTATTACCAACTAAAAGATTAAATCAAATGTCAACAAAATAATTGAGGAATTAAAAATACAAATTCAAATACAACTTTGGATTGATCAAATCAGGTGAATAGAACAGAAACATCGTATTTACAGATTAATCAAAAAAAAAAGTTTAATAATGACTTTGGAAAGGAAAACCAATTATTTGATTAAATACATTTCATAACACTAAGAAGGGTCAAATCCACTGTTTTACTTTCATATTATATAAATATGTATTCAACTTTTCATTTAAATTCAACTGATTTTTAATATATGTATACTATTTTAAAATATATTATATATATATATATACATTATCTAAGCAACATATAACTAAAACAACAAAATTAAATATAAAAACTAAAATCAAAAACAGAAATATTAAATCAAGTAAATTAAATCTCTTCAATTAAACATGTACATTTTTTTAAACAACATGTATAATACATTTTTATTCTCGAAAGCAATAAGCCTGACATTTGGAATTTATCTCTTACAAAAGAAATACAATACATTGAACACATTTCTTTTATAAATAAGCGACAAATAGATTTGCGCAAAACAGAAATTGAGTCCAATAGGGTGGAGTATTATATTTCAATACATAGATATAAAGATGTGGCCAGCCTTTTGATCACTCTATAATTAATATAGTTTATATAAGCGAACATAATACATGTATGAGTATTAAAAACCAACTGCGTAAGGATTGAAAGGTACATTTAAGGTTCATCATCCAGCGAATGGGCGGGCGAACCGCGAACAACAATCCTGGACAAACTAAAGAACGACAAGCTGCTCTAAAAGGTTGGTAAAATAGACAGTCGGCGGGAAATCATGTGCTGCCAACCCGCCAATTACTATTCATCTAGAACCATTTGTAGAGCGTTCCCCAGTGCTGATAGATAAATTTATATCTGCTGGGCCAGTACTGCGGTAATAAGTGCTATCACAAACCCTATGGCAATATCGAGACTAGTTGGGGAGCAGAAAATCAAAATTAAAATGTTAGCTAGTCGAAACCAAATCCAATACAACGGTACGAAGGTAAATAATAATGACTTTGGAAAGAAGCAAGAAGCAGAGAAAATCAGTATGAAAATACACCAGGAGTTCAACAACTACTGTGCGAATCTGGATATATATGCAATTGTGCATATATCGTATCTAGGTCGAACATTCATTGAAACTCAGAGTATTTGAAACATTAATCTTTGCCAATTGTGGAAGGAAAGTATAAAACACTTCATATGCCACTGCCCCGTTACAAAGGTTAAGACAGAAGATAAAGAGGTCCTAACATGCCTCAGGGAGATAGGAATTGGCGACATGTTGAACAAGATGATATTCCTATAACTACACAATATAGTGCAGCTTATACTGCCATGATCTCAATACCTACATACATACTGTTCCAACACAATCCCCACGTTTTAAAAAAGGATCACAAAAGCAAGAGAACCATCGGGAAACATTGAGGACTAAGTGTATGAGTATGGGTTGAGTATATTTACATTTAACTCTACTGCTTTCATTCTCTCAACAGGAATCAAAAGGTTCTGAAGCTAGTTTATTTCGGTTAATATTTTAAAAATAACCGCTAGATTTCAAGAAAACAATATCAATTTGCCTAAATATCAATATCAATAGATAGTATTTCCTAAAAAGATGGTTCAATACTCTTGCAAGAGCTTGCTCAAGGGCTTTAGCTAGCTAGGCTAAAATAATATTTTTTTCTCATTTCATAGAAATTACATTAAGACGAACATTTCTCAATACTGACATCCAAAATACAATCTTTTATAATGTACACATATTTGCTAGAAGAAAATTTAATTTTGTTGTTAAACAAACGAAAAAAAAATAAAGAAATAAATAAATAAACTAAAATGATAGAAAAAACAAAACATAAACAAAAAAAAAATAGGCTTTGTTATACCTCTGATATTTCTATTTTCTTACTTAATCAAAATATTTCTGCACAATTTCATTATATGTATTTAAAGTTTTAAATTTAAAAAAAAAACGAAAACAAAAATTTAGTATTACTCAAAAATTCTACAAATTCAAAACTATTATGTGTCTAACGCAAGTATCTACGAGTAGTTTATGTTTTCGCATAATTTACTAAGATAGGAAAAACACGGTACTTTATTTTATGATCTCATGAAAATTACAAAAATATGCAGAGGTATGTTCAGATAAATGTATAGCAGTTCGTATTCATATGCATTGAATATAATCAGTAACATATGCATACTGAATCAATGTTTTATCAAAATTCCGTAATTGATTATATATCTATAGATATACCACGTATATATGTATATAAATATGAAAATATTTCTTATTTTTGTTTTTTTTTTTTGTTTTTTAATTAATTAAAAACAAGTGGATAAAAACCTTCGCTCCATATCCAACTGATCTGATTGGTCCTCTCACCTGGTGGTTGATCGCTAATTTGATTTGTCAATTTGTTACGAATTAATTTGAAACAATCGGCTACGTTACGTTTAACCCAATTTGAAAAACGCGATATTCTATTGAAGGCTTCAGCGATTTTATTTGTATCGTTGTCTGCGGTTGGCGCTGATAAACTGGATGAACCGAAATTTGACAAAAGCAAGGCTAAGAAAAGATTGAGAACCTGCAAGATAAAACAATATGTGTATATCAATGAACCCTGCATATGCATATGGTTAAGGGTGATTTTTTAATACTTACGACTAGATTTCCAATTACGACTGTAGCTAAGAAGAATGGAATACAGGACACATCACCAACGTACATACAATCCCACATGGATTCAATCCATTCACCACATAAGACACGGAACACAATCATAAATGAGTGCATAAAATCTGTAAAATTCCATCGCGGAAGATCGCCATCTGGGAATTTTTCTTTATTGTCTAAAAAATGAATTGAATAAAAAATCTTATTAGCTATGTTTTGTTTTACCATTTTAAAAATGCAGATGATTATGTTTGCTTCAAAAATGTATGGATCGTGTTAAGATATATATTTTCTGAGCGTGAATCGATATGAGCATCAATTCGAAACATAATAGTACTCTTGAAAATTTGGATAAGCAATTGACACTCATATTGATATTATTAAAAGCAAGGTAGTAAAATATAAATATACTATTACAGAGAGCATGCAAAATAAGACAAAAGGTCAAAGAACAAGTATTTACCTTTTAAATTTAACATTAATTTACCTCTCGTATAAATTGGAAGGTCCATAGATTTTTAATCTGCCTACGTTTACAAAGCACGGGGTACTTAAATTTAATAAGGTATTTACGATAATGCGTAAAAAGGTGCTTTATCCTTATAAAGCCTTATAATAATATAAATTATTAATTTGCAAAATAATTTTTTATTTTCGAAAATGACTGGTATTTTAGAGCTGTCCTGTGCATATTATTTCAACAGCAAAGCTACAAAATTAGCCATTTTATTGACTGATGTAAAAGTCAAATTGAATTTGAATGTATGCTTCTACATATATCGGAAAAACAAAATGTAAATGGCAGACCCTTTCAAATTAGAAAACGTATGCTAAATTTTGAAAAAGGTCTCCAATGGCCAATAAACTGAGTAAGTGTATTTGTTTAATGTTCCGGACATACGGTGTCTAAATTTCTAAACTTTCGATAAATTACATAGTATGACAACCTCTACAAGATGAATAACTTATCATATGATTTCACATCAAATGAAGGACAATTCTACAAAGATTTAAAAAATAAATTGTTTTCCAAGAACAATAGATAAGCCATAATCGATCTCGCACGTTGATTATGGCACGGCGTTAGAACTAAAATTAAATACACTTTATTGTGATAAAGTAAGTCATTTCATGCGATGTCCTATCATTTACAATGAGGTACATATGTAGATTATGCTTTCTTCGATGCTTAGAGCACAAAGCCAACTATTATACTTGAATGTGATCTAATGCATAACACACTGTATCAATAACAAAGATTGGAGCAAATTCTTTGCCAACCTATTATTAGTGCCTATGTTATAGTCAAACATCGAAGTTCCGGCGCTCTTAGGTTTGGCTAATCAAAACCCAGGTTTGACATAAAGTCCTAGTCAAATTACTAGCATTTTTTCTACCTTTAACTATCAAATGTATGTCTAATCCTAGGAGAGACCAAATTGGACAGTCATACGCCGAAACTGAATTTAAAGAAATCGGAGTTTAGATTAGATATAATAAAAGCATATTCTTTAATTTTAATGTTAATTGTTTCAATATAACAGAAGTTTATTGACAAATAATCAGAATAAGCAGGTAATTAAATTTGTTATTGTTATTTTGTATTATGACTGCAATTCTTGTACCTGATTCCTAGAAAAAAGAGTGTTTCGTCACTACTCTGTATAAACCATGAAATGTTTCATATTGTATTATGCGCAAAACATTTCGAGCACCTCTTTTGACTCTATCGAAGCTGGCAATAGGTACAATTATTGTTTTTCCAATCGCGATTGGCGGACATTTTTGTTCAGTTAATTGTTTCATAACATTGGCCTGAGCTTGAAGACCTTCAGCAGCCTTTTTGTTCGTTTAAACATGTAGGTAATAATATCTACTGCACAGTACAAATCGACGTTTAAACGAATTTACTTTAGTCGCTTCTAGGATAGATTAGGCAAAGCCTGAATAGATTATTTTGCTTTCGATTTTTGACTAAAATGTTAGATACTTATACTTTCGACTAAGTATACATCATTTAAAGGCCGAAATCGGAACCTATTTCGGGGCTTGCCGAAAAAGGTTGGTCAAACCTCAGCCGTAGAGGCTGCATAGTTCGCTTTGGTTATAACTAAAGTAAAAAGTCTAATTTAAGTTAAGTCCGTTCGCGTACTTTTTGCACTAAAATTCGTAGATTATCAAATTTCGAAGAGTGGGGGTAAAATTCTATCAGAGAGAGCTAAAATTACGAAAAATTAAACAAACGGGTTGAACAAGATAAAGTTGAAAATACACTAACAGTTTTCAAAAAACAAGTTCACATAAATTTAATGCACTAAAATTCGTAGCATGGGCAAAATTTCTTACTCTCTCGTGAGCGCTTTCTTTTGCGAAAAACTACGAAAATTCTCCGTACGCGAACAGCTTTTCGTAAAAATTCGCTGTTTTAGGAGGGTACGCGAATGGACCTACTTTCACTTACATATGTATACTTTAGAGTGCCGTTGTGAATTAATTTTATTGAACGAACCCAAACATCAACACATTTCGCGAAAAATCTAATTAATTTCAGTAATTTTATTTGAATTTTTTAGGTTTCAAGAAAGATTTCCTAATTCTTGATGCGTTGCGTAATTTTTTACTAAACGAAGAAATGTTGGAGTGTCAATTATCTAAACAAAATTTAAATAACAACTAATAATTAGTTTTTCACGTTGATTGGTTTGTAATAATTATTATTACATAGTTAAGAAGCCGTGGCGTTTAACGATACAACTATTAAAATACTAATTACACAACAATCAAATGCATTAAACTGTAACAAATAAAAAATATAAAAACAAAACTTAAAAATATAAAGTAACCAATCCTTCGAAAGTATTTCATCTAACTAAAAATATACATATTACATTTCAATAAAACTGGTTTTGTACTAAGTTTTTTATTACTTCAAAAAATATTCCACCGAATCACACTCATAACAAATTCTAACATCAATAGAAAAATAAAACTAAATTCGTTGTAAATTTAACAGTGCTATACATCAACACACAGTTTCCAACATAATGCCCAATATTACGTACTGGGTTGTACTTACCATGGTAATTTTTTCCGAATAGTTGCATTCCCATTACAGCAAATATGAAGATGATAATACATAGGACAAATGTTAGATTACCTAATGCACCCATTGTACGTCCCATAATCGATATAAGTAAATTTAATGTTGGCCAAGACTTAGCTAACTTGAATACACGAAGCTGTTTTTTTTTTTTTTAAATAAAATGTTTCCAATGTTATTGCATATTGGTTTTTTGGGATTTATGCGGTGATGTATTTTATTTGATGCAGGATAAATGAATTTATTTTGATATCACCATAAGCCGGGCACACAAGCGGTAAGAATGTTTTGTTATAGTTATTCGTAAGAAGTAGTAAGAAAAAAAGAGAAAATTTAATTGTGAGTTAATAGTTTATATTGAAAGTATTACAAATAATAATGGACATAGTTGTCCCATATTGCCAAGCATACCAAAATGTACTTTATATTTAGAATCCAAAATATGTCAATAGCTGATTTTACTAAGCAAAACAGTTACTGCTTTCGATATGGTTAAAAGAATATGTACTCTTTGTAAAAACTACAATCGATATAAAGAATTGTAGTTAATTGCAAAACTGCGAAGTAAATAATTTTTCACCATTTATGTGTTTCTGTATCTATTTGTATTGCTACTAATTTAAGCAATTTATAATTTTAATAATTTTTAAATAAATGATTGCATTATGATTGAATTTTTCATTAAACTAGCTTTCCGTATATTACATCATATATTGACTTTCTTTCAGGATTCTGAAACTGTGACATTTTTATTCATTAGCTTTAGTTATCTTATTTTTAGGACAGAGCAGATATTATTATTTGTACAAAATTGCTAAACATTACATTTTTTGAAATTGTATTAAAAAAGAGACTAGTAAAGTAGAGGAAAAAGTTTTATTATTGCTAATATGCAAGTGAATTGTTGAATTTTTAAGATTTGTTTTGCATTGTCGCTGTTATGAAGGCTCTTGTCCAAAGTACCTGTGTAATTTTTGCCAAATAATTGCATTCCCATCACGGCAAATATGAAGATTATAATACACAATACGAATGTTAAATTGCCTAAGGCACCGACAGTACGGCCCATTATAGAAATAAGTAAATTCAATGTCGGCCATGATTTAGCTAATTTGAAAACACGTAGCTGGGAAAAGATGCAATGACTCATTTACTTGGTATAACTTATGCAGTAAATAAGTTAATATATTATTTTTAATTTCTGATTAAAAATGCGATAAACATATGTATATGAATAATAAATTCAACTTTAGAATATGTTTTGTAAACGTTTGCTTGAAGAATATAGTCGAATATATAAAATAGTTTTGAAAATTACCAACATTTTTAATCATTAAAAAAAAGACACCCCGATTTCCAATTCCAATAATTGCTGCTAACTTTTTCTTTACAAAAATTGATTTAGAACCTTTATCCATCAACAGTGTTATTGAAATCACCGAATGTTTAAAAGATGGAATTGTAATCGAGGTGAATATTCTGTCACACCCTATATTTAACTGAAATGCACTAGGTAGAGTAAATTTTTAACAAAAAAAACAATAAGAAATACAAAAAGAAAATTCTAAAATTGATCTTACCAAACGAAACGAACGTAATACAGATAATCCCTGAACACCCTCAAGTCCCAGTTCAAGTAACGAGAGGGCTACTATAATGAAATCAAAAATATTCCATCCCTCTTGGAAGTAGTATTTTGGACTCATCGCACACAGTTTCATCGTCGCTTCGATTGCGAATGTTGCTGTGAAAAACTTATAGCGAAACCAAATAAATATTTTATGCATTTAATATATAAATATAATGTATATAGCTTACATAATTGCCGCTCTTCAGTATTCTTTCCATTTCTTTGTTCATGTCATGATGATCCAGAGCCATAAACATTGTATTCACCACAATGCAGAGGGTTATGAACAGCTCAACAAAGGGATCGAATACAATTAAGGATACCCATTCTTGAAGTTTTAACCACGCCCAACAGCAGTCCCAAACGCAGAATATGTCGATACCTTTAAGGAATGCTTCAATAGCTTTATCCTTAAGTGTTGGACCATCTTCGTCATCGTCCTCTGTTGGAAAGTAGTAAACGGAGACTGAATATAAAGTTCAGCATTAGTATTATTTTGACCAAACTTTGACTCAACCAATCTTTAGTTTTAAAACTTTTCTTATTTGTGTTCTTCGTTTTAGTTATGTATATATATTTTTTTTTATTTTACTCTTTTTTGGAGTTTTCTTTGTATAAAAAAAGAGAGGCTTATGTTTTCGTTTCCTAAATGAGCTAAAAAAATTATATTGTGAACTAATTTCAAAACCTACTATAATATAAATATACGCACTAGAGCTATGCTATAATTCTATGGCCTATAGTCTACCAAAGCAGTATTTCGGTGACATACATACATAACTTTGCAATGCAACAATAGAATATTTTCATTTGAACTATCCAGATACTATTTTGTAATATATTCTACTTCAATATTAACACATGTAGCTAGTTTTAATTACATATATAATTGGCTAGGACTAGTTGCAGAAGGCAATGCTACTAAGCATCATACCTATCATTTATGCAGAATTGCAATTGATTTACGATATGTTAAAATAAATTCGATTATGAGAATTATGGTTTGATGTGGGGCTTATGTTATAATAATGATTCATGCCGCTCTGATCACTACATTCAATGTGATAAAATCTTAATATAAATGATTTGAGTTTCTTTGGTTCAATAGTAGAATGTAATACCTTGATATATTTTGATAAACTGGCTATCCTCCTATTTCTATATGTCTCATTCGAAGGGGTACAAAAACTGCGGGATGATCATTGAATCTTTAATTTTTGTTTAGTAGTTTGGAACGGTGCCTTATTGTACTCTTAAAAGTTTGGATTAATTTCGATTCAAACCAGTGGAATGAGGCCATATATAGGATAACGCGCCGAATTGATCTGATTTCTCAAAATAATTTGGCGCTATTTCACGTTATCAAAATGAAATAAGATTATTTTCAAAAATTTCCTTTATCGGTTCAAAAAGTTTTTTTTTACTGATTCTTTTGGAAGAATTTTACTAAAATATCAAGTGTAAATGCAATAATCCAAGACTAAAGTTTTTAGTATATGTATGCATTGCTTCAAGGCCAATACAAGATATACATATGTGATGTTTGAAATGTTGCAACTAATTGGGTAGCACTTAATACTTATTTAACATCCACGCATAAAATATAAATATGTGTCCATTTTCAGAGAGAATTCTCATAAAACGAGTGATTTTCCCTTGCTGCGAATTCAAACTGTCCCATCAATGTATTTTGAACATGCAGTCGTTTACTATCGGTGGATGGCTTAGTGGACTCACACCGCTTGCGAGGACCTCATAAGCATTCAAGAGTATTATTTGTAGCTTCTTAAAAACCAGTCGGCCTTTGAATACGGCATAAAACAGTAGGTCCCTTCTATACAATGCAGCTGTGAGAAGCCAGTTTTGGCCTCTATGGGCTTAAGTTTGGACCTAGTTTTACCCTGGTGGAAAAAATTTTATGATTACTCTACAAAATTTAACAAACTAAAGGCTGAACGCCATCGGGAGCTGCATACGTTAAGTTTTCTTCAGTGCAGTCATTTCCATAAGTTGCCCATAACTGGAAGCATCCGGAAGCATCTGTCAAATAATCTCTCCGGTTGAATATATGTATGTTTTCCAAAAATATTTAACTGTTCAAATTTAAATTTGATGAATTTTGTACATTGGAAAATAATTTTAGAATTTTCCCCAGCTGACTGTCAAATTTTTGAACGAAAAAGCGAATAGATTCTCAGTTTCGAAAGTGATCGAAAACTTAACGAATCGAAGCTAAAAGCTTTTTTCCTTTTCTTTCGCTTTCTGTTGGACGAAATTGAATATGTTTTTCGTTCGGTGTTATTCGATAAGATAGGGTATACGAAGAAAATAGCGCTATGTGAACATAGACATAGACTACAAATGCTGGTGCAATAAGTAGGAGCTATAATAATTAATAGTTGATATTCTCTAATTTTATTTTATTGTCAATCACGAACTCAAATTAATAAAAAACGTCTTCTTATTTGGCTAAATGCAAGCAACATCCACGCCTACACTTAGCCTTTACTTATGCTTTCCAGACGGACAAATACTATAAAAAATTATAAAACTTATTCGTATATAGTTAGTTTTAGAACTCCCTGCTTGTATGTTTAGTCAACCTATCTATAGGTACTCGTAATTGGTCCTATTATAGTATGAGACCGCATATACGTTAGTGCTGTAAATTAACTGCATGTATTAAAAGCTGATATTTTACTGGTTTTAAGCTAAAATATTATTTATTCTTGTGATGTACATTTACAATACATGTACATTTTATGTATGCAATTTAGTGCGGTTTATATCAAATTTGTTTTTGTTTCTTTGTGTTTTGAGTGTCTTTTTATTGTAAATATATGTACTTGGCAACTGAAGTTATTTTGTTATTTTAATTAAAAGATAAATAAACAAAGGTAAGCAGGTACTGCTAAAAAACCAAACCATTGCATTCCAAAATCGAATTCACTACGATTGTAGAGAAAAATAAAAACTACGTGACTTTTCTCTATCATTTTTTATCATTCAATATGTAAGCAAATTTGAATTTCTTGTAAAGTTAGCTGCTAAAAAAAACAGTAAGATTATTTGTTTTCATGCAAACGTAACTACAGATTTTCTATATTAAAAATAAATATAATTTAATTCAATGCAAAATTACATTTTATCGAGTTTGTAATTTATTTATAAAAATGCTTTTATAGAAAAACTGCATTGGCAAAAGTATATTCAAAAAAAAAAAAAAAAAAAAATCAAAACAAAAATATTACTTTTCTGAAAAGGGAGAAATCGCTGAAAACAATTCGCAATAAACCTCTCTTTTAGTAAAAAAAAAAAAAAACAAAATTACAAGCTTTCAAGATGTAAAGAAAACTGTAATTTTCTATATCAAATGCATACCAAAAAAAATATATAATTTTTTTTTTTTATTCAGAAAAGATTTTGAAACTGTAACGTTTTGTGCTTATTTTTTTAATCCGAAAACATCGTCAGGAAATTTGGACGAGTCAAAGAAGAGTCATTAGTATATGGTAAGCTTTCAAAGAAACGAAAAAATGTTGGAAAATAATTGTAATTTTTAGTCATTTGAGGGAAAAAATAATTTTAAATGCTACTATTCTCATAAGTTTTTATTGTAAAGAAATTCTTGTTGTGGTAGCAAAGCTAAACACAACACATTGAAGAGAGAGATTTGTATTTACATAAGATCTTACAACACGTAATATTTTACAAGAAATATGAACATTTTCATAGATTTCGATTTTGTTATACAGTTTTAATGGATAGAAAATTAAGAATAGAATAGAAGGAGGAAAAATAAAAGAAACCCAGGCTTAGTTTTCACTGGTTTTCAGATATTTAATGTTTTATTTTATAAATGAGTTGGTTTTCGATCGGATTCTGATATGTATTTTACATTAAAGCTTCTCAGTATATTTTAGATTTTAATGCAATTCAAATAACACGAAGCCAATTATACGAAGAAAAGTAGCATTTTTACAAAAAAAAAAAAGAAAAAAAAACAAAAATAGTTGAAAGAAAACAGTACTCGTATATATACATCGAAACATTTTTTCATTCAAAACAAAATAAAAAAAAGTAATTAAAATTTCATAGTGGCCAAATGAAAAACAAAAACAACACATATTTCATAAAGTGCAGACAAATATAAATAACAATTTAGACATTTAAAATACACGGATATACAAAAGTTAAAAAACAATAAATAAAAGAAAAAAACAATCACGCAGTTGCAGAAAATAAACCAAAGAAATATATAAAATAAAAACATTCTCTTGGCATATCAAGCAATTGAATGCAATTTTTCACAGAAAAGAAAAAAAAAAAAAAAGAAAAAGAAAAGAAATTGACGAATACAACAAATATTCGTCATATTGGACTTTTTGTTGGAAAATATTTACAAACAGTATAATAGAAAATAAATTATTAGAAATAACATCGATATAACAATAAAGGGCATAAGTCAATGAACGGAGTTATTATTTTGTACATTGATCTGTTAGAAACAAATGTTGTTAAACAAATTACCTCCTCTATCACTAGCTCGACTCTGCCGACCAGCGGCTTGTTCGATTATGTCATTTAGTACCATGACATCTGAAAATAAAAATAAATGTTTTTTATTGATCCTCTTTATTTCAATTGGTGACAGAAGAGAATACCTTTCATATCAACCACTGTTTGCGTTTGGACGGGTTCAATAAAAGGATTGTCGTGGTGTTTCACTTTTCCAGCTTCATCTGTACAATCTAATCCCATTTCCTGCAAACCAAGAATGTCAAAATAAAATATATATTAGGTATACTATATTTCTAAGGACTTACATAATCTCGATGTTCTTTGTGATTTGTATCCGCATAACTTGCACCATTCGTAGCACCTATCGATTGATTCCGTGAATTGCGATTCCGTAGTTTGCTTTCTTTTGTCATTGGGCCAGCACCCATGGCAGCCATACCACCCAACAGATCACCATGTGATGTATAGGATATTCTGGACTGATGCGAGGTATATGATGAATGTCTAGATCCTGATTTAATATAATAAAACAAGAAATTAAAACTTGCAAGAACAATTGCTAAGAAATCAACGCACCTAAGTTACCGTAATATACAGGCACAATAATTGCACCATTTTCTTCGGACATTGGTGTTACCGCATTTGAATCATCCGCATAGGGTAAATGCTGTTGAGCATCCTGATATGTTGATAATACGAGCGGTTTTCGATCGCTGCCAGGTATACCGAAACGACCGCGACCATTTCGTATTGTGTACTGGTGGTTGAAATTATACTTTAGAAAATTTCCATTAAAATATTATGTATTTTCAATATTTCATTATATTTTGTTGTAAATGTTTTTTTTGTGTTGTAAGATGAGAGCAACAATACAGGACAATATGAAATTAGAGATTATGTAAAACTGAATTTATGTAGATATTAAAAGAAGAACTAACAACATAATATAATTAAAAAAAAAAAAAAAACAATAAACATAAATATGATGTGATATGAATTAATGGAAAACGTAAATATGGTGCATGATATCCATATACATATATATTGTAGTATTGTACTTTTATCATCGATTACTTACGAAAGAAATAGGTTTATTTTGTATTTATGCTTACCTTGTGCGAACTACGTGATCCTCTTCGTATATTAAACGGTGAACCGGGTAAGGATAAGGATGTCTAAGTACCAAAAAAATAAACAAGAAAATAATCAAATCAAATCCCAGAGAATAAACATAAAAAAGTTGTCTGAAGAAACATTTGTTTTTTTTTTTTTTCTTTATTATTATTATTAGTCGTTTTTGACCCCAGCGGAAAGGGTAGAGTGTATAATTGTTTATATTTTATGTTTTAGGATAAAAACTGTGTTTTTATGTTGTTTTTTTTTTTCTTAATATAAATAAAATAATGAAATGAAAGTAACAAAAATAAAGGGGAATTCTAGTCTTTTTTGCCTTTCCTAAAGAAAATACACTATAATTTTCAAATCCTACTCAGGGTTAACGCTACGTTAATCTATTTGTTAGGATTTTTACTATAAATGCACGACTTTTATGAGCTTAATAATATCTACAAAAATGAATGCATAATAAAGAGCAATATAATGTAGTTGTGAGAACAACAAATTGTACAGGAGAAACTGTTTTTCACACAAATAAATTAAATTAAACCATAAAGAAAAAACACGTCGGTAAAACATTTGAAATCTCTCCAATCCGCTCGTATCCGGCGTTTCTGAAAGTAATAACTTTATTGGAATCCTAGAATGTGCATCTTCATTTGGGAATAGTTGGAAGCCTAAAATTTACACACACTTTCCATAAAAGTGATAAATATTATTTACTTAGGGAAAGCCAACATTTTAAATTCTAAAATCAGAGTAAACTGTATTGTTGCGATAAAGCGGTTCGGTTTGGAGATGGTTAAATACATTCCGACCATCGATTTAGATTAGAAACATTTTTATAAATCTCATTTAAAAAAATTATATGTTTCTAATGGTGTTTAATAAATAAGTTGGCATGTTCAAAACAGAGATCGTACAAAACTTGTCAAAAATGCAATATGTCAATGAGGTTCCGTAAACAAACGCGGAATAGAGTCAAGCTAATAACATCCTGGATAACACAAATGCAAAAACAGCAGCATTTTATTGGTCTCAGTAATGCACATACATACTTTTTGAGATCAAGTTGGCGAACTAGTAGGAATGCAGAAAAGTGGAACATAATCTTGGACATATCATCGCCGACAATTAAAATTAAAAATTGCTGCATTACAACTTGAAGCAACAAATAATAACTCTCTCAAAACTCTCTCTTTTTTTATGAATTTTTTTCCAAAAAGAAATTAATTTGTAGTCAAAAATCTAGCATCTTACAGTACTTGTCTAAATCAACTTTAATATGGAATTTAAAAAAATCGACGTTTTCGAGAAAATTGGCTTTCTTAATCTTAACTTTTGTATCACGTGTGAAACGGAATTGAAAACTAGCTTCAATTTCACTCAATTTCAATCTAATAGAATTGAAGTTGTCCCAATTCGCTTAGAAGTAATTAGTACAGTGGACAGGTACTTTATGTCTGAGTACTCTAATGAAGCTCTTTTCGAGTCCTCAGTTCTGCGGAAGCTTCAATATTCATGTTAAGGTTTGGACTATTTAGTTAAATCAGTTTAAAGGAACGTTACAATTATGGCTAATAGTTTTCTGTAGAATTCAGAACATCAAATTTCACTTTTGCTCGTGAAATTTACAAAAATTTTAATGTTAAATTTAATTGGGAATAAAAAATCATTTGTCAAACAACATTGGTAGTCTGTCAAATGCATTTTCATCTTTTTTGGCGCTTAACTGCGACTTTAAAATTTCAAGCCCGTATAAGTTCAATTCAGTTTGAAACAAAGTTTTTCGTTATTTTCTGGAACCATAATGCACTTTATGAACATCTCTAAAGAAACATCTCTTATTGAACATCAACCTTAACTGTTTTTTATCTGCATGGAATAAAATGAAACTCCCAATTGCATACGGTTAAGAAAATTATTATTCTGTTTTCATTTGCTAACTTTAAGTTTATTCATCGCTGACTGCATACGAAAATAATTCATATAAGAATATTAAAATATAACTGACATAAAATTTTTTAACAAATAATTTCATATTTAATGAAACTACAGCCACCGAAATTATGGTCTCATAGCTCTCTGAGGTTATGCGAACTATAAAACCAAAACCAAAATAAAACAAAAAATCCTATTAACATCTATTTAATGTACACATTAAAAACAAACAAAAACAATAAGAAAATATTTTGGAAAAAAATATAAAAAAGACAAATGATAGTAAACAATAAGATAATGGTGTTTATTGTGTATTATATGTTTCTATTATATATATATTGTTTTTACGAGTAAATATTTTCTTTAAATCTATATAATTATTTTAGTATAACCTACCTTTTTTCTGATGGAGCTTAAATGATTGTTAAAAATAACTTATTGAAATTTCAAATAGACAAATTTAATTTGATTTCAGTTTTAACAACCATTTCATTGCTCGTGTTACTTTTAACTCGTTATAAGTATATGAAAATTCAACATAAAAAAATAGTTATGAAAATTATTCATCTAAACAATTTCGTTAACTCCAACACAGTAACTAAGTAGGTTTCTAATAAATTGCATCTATTGTTAAAAACATAAGAAAAAGTATAAAGATAACATTCAAAGAAGTGGAAAAAAGGCTGCCATAATCAAATCGTGTGCTAAGAATTCAAT
The DNA here is from genome assembly GCA_949716465.1 of Chalcosyrphus nemorum. Taxonomy (NCBI): domain Eukaryota; kingdom Metazoa; phylum Arthropoda; class Insecta; order Diptera; family Syrphidae; genus Chalcosyrphus; species Chalcosyrphus nemorum. The sequence continues at coordinate 50,657,428 of OX454332.1, forward strand.
TTGAAAGAAATTTTCCTTTATTGTTTTTGTTTTATTAAATTCTATTCCAAACTAATAATTTACTGTGTTAAATAATATGTGTTTAATTTTATGTTTTTTGTACGTAAATTCGCTGCTCGTAAGGCAAACTAAGGAGTTATGGGCATACATATGTGTTTTATTTTTTTAATTTGCTGCCGCGGTGTATGATTTATATAAGAGTAGAAAAAAATCAGCATAAACAAAAACAAATACTTAAAAAAGAATAAAATAAAAAAATAAATACAACAAAACAAAATATAAATATTTATTGATGTAGTAGACTGCGGTCCTGTTTGTTTATTATTTGATAATTTATTTATTTCGGCTGCATATAAACAATGGATATTAGTTCTCTAAAATATATGTTATGTTCGAATGAAGCAAGGTCTGATAAATGCATTCGGAGAATTGCAACCGAATTAGTATCTAGATTAAGTATTTTTTTGTATAAAAGCTAAAGAGACTTTGTGAATATACAATAAAGATAACTGAACTATTGTCAAAAGAGGACGGACTTTAGGCGTAGGGCTATTTTTATTTAAAACAAAGTCTCATATTATTGTTGTAAAATTTAAAAGTTTGTATATCCGACAGAGTTGTTTTAACAAAAAAAAAAAAAATACATTTACTTAACTTGAATTAGTCCCAAACCATAATTACGACAGTATAAGAGGAGACAGTTTCTACCATGCAAATATTTCGTATCTTTCGTTTAATTGGAAATAACATAAAAAATAAAAGGAAATTACAAAAAAATTAAATCTTATAAGCTGGCAAAGCATTGTAAAAAGAGACATTCTCATACACATTCTTGCAATCTTTTAAATTCTCATCTAGGACATTCCAAGGAAAACTCAATTATATAGCGGAGCTTAAATGAAAATAATAAACAAAAAGGGTAATAAATAAAAGAAAAACTAATAAACCGAAAATAAAATAATATCAAATTATAAAACACACAAAATAAATTGAAAGAAACGAAATAGAATCGAAAGAGACAACGACTTTAAAGCACATAGCCAGCTCATACTTACCGTGCTCACTTTACGAACTTTGGTGGCTGTAGGTGCTGTAGTAGGTGCTGGTGGTCTTTGTATAACGCTCACCGACTCCGATTCCACTTCAACGCTACGTATTGACATTTTCTCCTTGTTGTTGTCATCGTTGCCCTTTTCACCGCCAACAAATAGCTCATAGCTAATACAGGAGTACGTTGGACTTTTCGCTAGCTCAGGATGCAGTGCCGCCTCAGCAGCATCGGCAGCAGCCTGAGCGGCAGCTGCAGCAGCATTCGCACGCTCCTCGAGTTTGGCAGCTTTCGCCGCGGCAGCTTCTTCGGCTTCCTATAAATATATAAAGTTGAATGAGTGAATGAGTCACGGGGGGATGGGGGCGCCCGGGCTGTGATTAATATGAATTCAATGTTAATGAGTATACCCTTATAGCCTCCTCTTCGGCAGCCTCCTCTTCTTCGGCCTTCTTTTGCAATTCGTCATAAGACATGGCAACAATAGCCAAAATCAAATTCACGAGATAAAACGAACCTAAAAAGATGATCACGATGAAGAAGAGCATATGCCAGGGGCCAGCCGCTCTCAACACCAGTTGATATAAATTCTCCCAATAATCTTGGGTCATTAGACGAAACGCCGACAGGAATGCCCAGCCAAATGAATCGAAGCTGGTGTAGCCGTAATTTGGATTATCACCAAAGCCCTGAAGACATACGTAGTCCTCACCACATTGTCTGCAAATTATTAAAAAGACAGAGAGAGAGAGAGAGTTTTTTCTTGCATAACATGAAGCATTCTAACGGTCAAACAAGTTTGTAACATACCCTGCTCCAGAGATGTTACCACAAAGCGGATATGTTAGACCATCATTGGTGAACCAATTCGAATCATTCTTATTGTGTAAACTCCAATTTTCATCGGTTAAATTCCCCCATGAGCCGTCTAAGGGGAATTTCTTAATGCACTTTTGTGTTAGAACACCCATATAGATTTGCAGACCCATCAGCGCAAAAACTGATAGCGAAAACATTGTCAAAATTATCACATCGCGTAGATTTTTAACCGATTCGATGACAGCGCCAACAATGGTCTTCAAGCCTTGAATATTACATAGATTTCCATTAGATTTGCATTATGCCTTTTCTTTTTAAGTGAAAGACTAGAGAAGCCCTTGTTAATTGCAATATGGAATATTTACCTGGCACAATGGCTACTGTTTTAAGTGCTCGCAAAACCCTAAACGTTCTCAAGGCAGCGAGATTACCTAAATCTATACCCATCGTCACATAGCTATTAAAGAGGTCCAAAAATACAATTTAAACAGATTTGCTTTAACATTTAAGAAGCGGTATTGAAATGAAGCTGGTGGCACAAATAAACACATAATCAAATTAAAAGATATTCTGTCAAATGATAAAACACATAAAAAAAAGTGACAGTGTTGATTCAACAGTTCATAATGCTGATGTTTCGAACATTGGACAAGACAAGGGACGCACACATGTTTCATTCGTATTCGATAATTATTCGGCATATGTAATGATGTGGATTCAATTTGCTACACACACGCAAATTGGAACTCATACTAAGTGAAGGTGATGCGTAACTTTTAAAACCTTTTGGTACTACAATGCCAATCCATTTTTTTATTAGTATAGTAACTTAAGCGAGAGAAGTCTATTTATTTGTTGGATGTCTTGTGAAAAACAAGATAAAGTAAAAGGGGTTTTTTTATGGAGATTTGAGCTTCACATACAGTCTCACGCTTCGTCGTGCGACAAGCAATCTAGTAGAGGAACAAATGTCTATTTGAATTTTGTTAGTTCAGGGAGATGGTTAAGAGCCCTATTGGATGCAATAAGTGAAAAACTCTTGAAAGAAACCTTTGTTTCGTTTCGAGAACGTTCATGCCTTTATACTTGACTTTCATGTTATAACATATTGTATATTTTTCGATTTCTCGTGTATCGTAAAATGTAAAACAAGTTATAGACTGAAAAGTCAGAAAAGAGCATTCTAAAAAGTAGGCACTACTTATCAACAGGTTGAAAAACCACAGTTAAATTAGCTATCAATGTTTTATTGAAAATTTCAACTCACAATCATGACATAATTAAATGTCCCTTATGAGTATGACACGTGGCATATGTCAGTTTACTGCAAACATAAAATACCCTCAATCCTAAATTTTGCTACACACTAACCATAGACCATTTTCCTCACTCGTTATCCCTCATCTAGTCAACTCCAGGTTATGACCTACTGTTCTTCGTGGATATTATTGTCGTAAAAAAAAAAAATAAAGCTCTAGACATACAAGAACACACAGGATAAAATAAACAAGCCGAGAAGTTGAAATAATTTAATTTGTCATTGTTTCTTTAATTCTTTTTCCTTCTACAAAAGAAGGAACTTACGAGCTTTGCTTGACATTTCTACACTTTTTTATTACTTTTTTGTATTGTATTGTGGGCTACATACGAAGCCGAAAACATATTGTGTAGGTACTTCATCTATGAATTCCTATCGATCTGGATTATAAATAGCTTTTACACTTACATATGTACATTCCACTGACACTACATGTAAGAAGAAGAAATTTAATATGAAATTATCCGACAGAACAGATATAAAACGAAACCTCATTTGTTGATTTATTTACTTAAATATGCATGTAACAAGGGTGGATAACAGGCGCGAACATTGTTAATTTTTTTTTTTTTTTGTTTTTGTTTGAACGTGATAACCTACGCATTTACATTTTCTTTGGCAGTTACAAGGAGAGTTTTCAAATTGTACAAGTATAGTCACCATATTGCCCAAAATTGTAATCTTTCTATGGTTTACCAAAAAAGTAGTCTGCGAAACTGCAAAGAAGAAATGTCGCCAAATAAAGTTGACACTTGGCTGTCTGTTGATGAAATTGAAGACAGATATTGATTTAATTACTTTGAATGAAGTTGAAAATATACGTGCAAATAGGATCGAGATATAATAAGATTGCTTCCAGACCGGAATATTGAAGACTTCCGATGTTTTTTTAATATGTATTGATTAGTGAAGCGTCATGATGTGAACTTACGTACATATTATACCAAATATACATGCGGGATAGGAAGAATGAACACGCATCTTGCATTACCATATTTTCGGTATTCCGAAAGGCATCCCTGTAAAACATAAAGAAGAAACAAAAAAAAAAAAAAAAAAAAAAATCGACACCGCTTTGTCGTCCTTCTCCTGGTTGTTCCGTTAAAGGACTTAAATTGATAATTTATTTATCATTACAATTACATTGTGAGCATTCTAAAACAGGAACGGGGCAAATGCATTATGGATATCGAATACGAATATGTTATCGGTTGAATGAAATAGAGATATAGAAAGAGAGAAAGAGCGAAGGGGAGGTGGGGGTGGAGATAGAAAATTGTGTGTGCTGAATATTTTGATTTGAAATTTGAATTCTTTGTAATTTCAGTTATATATTTTTTTTAATTATAATACATTATAAAAATCTGAAATGTGAAACGAATAGTTTATTGTCTGCTTTCAAATATAAAAATATACTATCAATTACTATGTTTCAAATACTATGAAATACATTTATATATATAAGAGTATATTGAGTAAATGTAAATATTTAATCAATGTTCTACGGATTACAATTACTAAAGAAGTAAGTTTGTTAATTTTTCGTATTTTGTGAAACGGGGGAAGGGAGGAATTATCTATACATTGAAGTAGTTGATACAACATTTGGTTATATGAGTAAATGGAAAAAAAATGAGAAATATAATAATAAAAATTAAAAAATATTATGTACTACCAAATAATTAAATGGAATACAATATGAATAAACATTTTTACGATTTTGTTTTACGAAAAAAGAAAATAAAAATTCAAATTATAAACGCAAAATAATTAAATTAAAAATCATATAAAACTCACGCTAAAGCTATTACTACGAAGTCCAGCCAATTCCATGCATCTCTAAGATACGTAAACGGGCATAAAATGAAACCTCGTGCCATCACTTTAACAGCTGATTCAAATGTGTAGATTCCGGTGAATATCACCCTAAAAACGAATTTTAATTTTTTTGTGGTTGTTTTTTTGTTTTCCTTTTGTATATTAAATTATTGTGATTTTTTTTTTTATTTATTTTAATTTTAAGAAATAGAAGGAATAAGCAAATTAAATTTTATAACAGTTGAGAAAGCGGATATAAATAATTTAAAGAAGTACATAGTAGTAACCCTCAAACAATTTGTTTTTTTTTTTTTTTCGTTTTATAAATCTAGATCTAAATATTATTAAGAGCTTAACAATAAGAAAAATATCTAAAAGTTTTTATGAAAGATAAAACAATTTCATTTTAGAGTATTTGAATGTGTATACATATGTATATGATTCGATTCATAATTATTATTTGTTACGCATTTAAATTCGTATTACAATTTTATAATATGGATTTACAATTGATATACAGTTTTAATTTCAATATAACTATTAAAAGAAGGTCGTGTTTGGCTGTAAAATTGGTAAGTTCTTCGTCGTTTTCACTTTCAATAAAAGTGTTGTTCCTGAAATCGGCTCTGATAGTGGATACTGGGAAGCTCTTAGTCAGAACTCCTTGACATAGTTTAGCGTCCCATAGTTTTCGCATTTTCCATAAATACACCCCATACATTGATCATAATTTAGTCCATGTCAATCGAGCTGCAAATAGGTGAATGGACGCTGCAGACATACTGGTATCAAATAGTAACATACAAATGGCCTTCAAATACAGACGACTAAACTTGTGATTATCGATCGTCTACTTCGATTCGTGCGAACTTATTGTTATGTCTGAGCAAAGATGTGCCTCTTGATGCCATACATACATACATATATTTTGCATAGAAATCTAAGAGTTAACCTAGTTTTTACCAAAAATTTCAAGCTATACATAGATCCGTAAAGAGTTCAAAGTCAAGATACTCGTACATTGGAGAAAAAAAAAGGGTAAAAACACTGCCACATATTTGACACAAATCCCTGCAAGTGCACTTGATGCGCGTACTAATTGCAAGACTGTGCTTGGTTTAGCAGAATTCTTTTTTTGCTCCATACAATGTTGTACATAGGAAAGTTTGCCGCCAAGTTCACAACCCTATCTCTTCTTCAGCCATTGTGTTGAGTGAAGGGTTTTTCTGTTGCAGTGCTTCACAGTACACTTGTTCACACTTGTTCACACTCTGATCATTATCATAACACGTATTTCATTGTTAACGGTAAAACAGCAAATATTATCCGTACATCTTTTATGTGCCTTTTTTGGGAATCAAGAGTGATTTGTTTGATACGAATAAGTTTCATTAAAAATGTCACTTTCAGTGATACCGTCAAATGATGTAGTCCCTCAGTTGCACTTCAAATAAAATCCAATGCTAGAGCCATTTTAAGTTTTGTTTTTTTCCTCACTTTGCTGAGAAATATTAAGGGTGGTTAATTCTGATACCAAATCTACGTTGACAATTTTGATATCAGCTAAAAAAATGACGTTACTTTTTGTCGGCATTTCCTTTTGAGATTCATTACATTTTTAACAACATCTAGGACTAATTTAACCAACACTCTTATCTAAATTCACGTAGATATGATTTTCTAGAATTGATTTAATTGGATATCTAGATCTAGGGGTATTTCTTAATGTAACATATATAATGCTTATAACTTATTCTAAATGGTATTTGTACTGCTTGTTCTCAATATATAATAAATTTAATGGAATTATTTTATTTTAGGGAATTTACACGTAACTTTACACACTTTTGCTACTTTAAAATGATGACGAAATACAAATTTTACATGATCTGAATATTTTTTTTTAATTATGATGTATGTAAGCAAAAACAAACCAACGAACTTGGGATAAAAACATGTATGTGTACTGTATTCTAGCAGCTTTTTTATATAATATTATATTATTATCAAAAGTGATAAGTAAACCATTAAAACTGACAAGAATTTATTAAATTTTTATTATCAGACTTCTGTTCCTAAAAAAAATAGTATTCTATCATTTCGTTACCCGTACGATAATAGGGTACTAAGGTACGAAAATTATGAACAAACTTATATTCGCTTGTCAGTTTAATTTCAATATGGTTAGAAAACCGGCATCGGCATCGAATCAACGAGTTTCGGACAAGTCCTTGCTGGCATAGCTACCCACGCAGCCATGAATCATTATTATTAGGCAAAAGCCCTTATGTCCCTTAATGTCGCTTGGACTGGGGATTGAGAAGGCAATCTTAAAACATTAAGATTAAAAAAAAAAACATATTTTTCACGCTTTGGGAAATTTGTAGGACTATGATATGATTCTATTGCATGGTAGCATGGTTTTCTAAATATGTCCAAACAGGGCACTACTGTCCTGTGCCGTTGAATTGCCTCAATTCTATAAATGGCCCCGGCATACCGTCTACGTCCTTGTGATCTGCAGAGATATGAGTTAAACAAATTAACTTTGGTCCCAAATACGTCATTTGGATTCATTGAGTTGCGCTGCAAGCCTTAGCAACATTTTTTTTCGACAGCAAAAGTACTGCTTTCCTCGTACTACTTGCTTTAAGACTATTTTCTATCATCGCGTTTATAGTACAGACTTAACTCATTTTTCAATTTATTGGATGAAGCAATAATATTTTTGCTAAAGGCAGACATAACTTTTTTAATGACTATTTCCATTCAAGTCATAAGTTTTATTATGGTCCGTGAAAATAAATTCTAAACTCCCCTATAATGCATAAAAACATTAAACTAGAAACAATGAATTATGGACTCAATATCTGGGAACAAATTACTTGTCTTTTGCAAAAAGCAGAGGTTAACATCTATTCAGTTTTTTTCCACCCAACGTTGAGAGAATTTTTGCGCAGGAGTAAACTTATTATTGTCACCACGACTGTACAAACACATATTATGTCAGCTGAATTCTCAAAATCAAATATATAGTGTTTTTTTTTTTTCAATATTTGTGTAGTTTTTTTCTGTAATAAAGTTGTAGACAATTCTTTTAAATCAGAACTACTTTCACTCACATATGTCGGCTAATTTAATGTTTTTATATTATATATGGGCAAAAATACCTCCTTACTCCTTACAATTAGGTATATTTGTAATTTTATAGGTTTTTGTTATATAGTCTGTTGTGTAATTGTATAAAAATCTACTTCCGTAATTTATTTTAGACTACAATACTGTAATGTTAATCGAAACACAAAGCTACAATAAATCCATCTATTTTATAGTTTTCTACTTTACATGAGTATAAATCTACAACTAACAATTATAATTTTCTTCTCTACAATTTATTTATACAAACGTTATTCTAGATTAAATATGAGTATACATCTCTTATAAACTGTTTAATAGTTCTTTTTTACATCTATTTTATAGAAATCTACATTGAGTAATATTGATTTTGACGTAACAATTAAATCCTAAATAATTAACTAAAAATCTGTCAAGGTTAAAACAAAATCATTAAATTATTCGAGGTTAGCAAAAATGTAATTCTGTATTCTCGTTAAAAAACGTGTTCAAATCAGAAAAAATACTTCAAACGACAGGGTGAATAATTTAGGGAAATCAGATTAATGACCCATGAAAAGATGAATTCAATTAATTTCAAAGTCGAACAAAAACTATTCACAAAATTTACATTTCTTGTATGAAAAAATATACAAGACAAAAAAAAACTGAAAATTATTATTCACACTTTTTGGCAAACTTTTAAAAATTGAAAATCAAAGTTAACCTTCTACGCACAAAGTTTATATGATATATAAAAAAAGCTTGTTTTACCTTTAAAATTAAAGATATTAGTAACGTTTTTTTTTTTTCTTTGATTTTTGTTATCTGTTTTAAACAACGAGTAATAATTTTATAATAAGAATAATGGTAACAATTTCTGATTTTTGCGTATATTATTATTTTTTTTTATCATAAGTTCTTGCAGGGTTATAGTTTAAGTTATAAATATTTGTAACAGTAAAAATATTTCCTAAAAGTTGTTTTTTTTTATTAAAAAAAAAAATTAAGATTCAAATAAATTTAGTAACCATAGAAAGAAGTTTAGGAAAAGAAACCTAATAAAGAATAATAAAAAGCTATTATGGGATGGTACTCACTCAGTAGATTCGACCGTTGGTGTCGTCGGCATTATCATCAATATACAGTTAACAAGAATAGTTGTAATAATAAATAATGAAAATAACGGATGTACTAAAATATAAATGGCTACACGACGTATCGGGTTGAACGGATCGAGCAACCACATTGCTTTTGATGCAGAAAAGCGAAAAATATCTTTTCCTTTGCTTACTACTACAAATGTCTGAAAAGGACAAGAATAAAAAAAAAAACATCAAAATAGTATTACGCTTTAATGAATTTATTTATTAAATACATTTTTTAGTACTTTTAAATACAAATATACTATATACAAATTTATTATGGTACAATAAGTAAGTCTCGTACCTAGCTTCGTCGAAATCTAAAATATTTAAGTTTTATGGCGGATTTTAAAAAAAATGGTACAGCCTTGGCCAATAGTATGACGTACGCTTTTCTTTTACTTTTTGCTGTCAAATCCTTTCTCAGAATTAATAAATTTGTATTAAATGATTAATGGCATCATTGAAGTTGTGAACAATTAAAATGTTGTTAAGAATGGTCACCAATGCACCATTATTCTGGTAAAATATCAAAAGAAGTGGATTGTTCGCGTTTTGTACCTATACAAAAAGCCATTTAATGGTACAGCCAGACTGGTTCCTATAAAAATCGCCAAAAATCTGGATGAAAAACGATTACCACAACTCGGGAGGATCTATTTTTAATAGGATCTTCGAACGATCAAGGAAACAACATTTCTTCATAACCTCTTCCAAAAAGGCTATGCTATGCACCCTGCAACAAATCAGCCCTAACTATAAAGTGATTTGAGGGTATAAATACAAACTTGCTTAACTGTCCCAGTTCCCGAATCTGCACTCTATAGAACTTCTATGGTACATTCGTAAGCGTAGGGGTAGGATCCAGGAGCACACGATTGCTTCAAAAGAAGTATTTTCTTTTACAGCAAGTTTAAAGTGATATTTCCTTGGAAGAGTTTCGTATACACAGTTAGCATTATGCTTAAAAAACTTGTTACATTCGCAAATACCGAAAACTGTCCAACAAAATATTAATTATCTCTAATAAAATTCTAATCATACTTTTGTTTCATACAAATTTTTGTTTTTTGAAGGTGTAACGAATTTAAATGGGTACCTCATACTTTTGGCCAAGGCCAAAATTTGAATTTGGTTACCATTTTTGAAAAAAATTTCCTTTTGAAGATTCAACAAACAGAGGAAAAACTATAGAAATGGTTCTGTGTGAACTATAAAGAAATCCAGAACCTCTGGCAACATCGAAGGGTTCCACTTCAACTGATATGTTTTTTTTCCATTTTAGAAGCATCTTGATGGAAAAGTTCACCGTATTCATCACTAACACGCCTTAAGGGCCAACCATAATCAACATTGGGAAGCATAAGCTAATGTCATAACTAAACGAAATGCTTCCTCATGTTCTGTCATCTCCAACCATTGACCATAATACTTTTGCCCGCATTTTTCCCGTAAAAAACGCACAGAAGCAGAAATTTAATAGAACGAGAATGAAAATATAAGCATAAATGAGAGAAACCATTAATGTAACCACATAGGGGTGGGTAATTTCTACCAACTGTCGAATTCGCATATGTAATGAGCGGCTGAGAGCGCTCTCCCTAATGTTCGGTAATGTTTCCGAAAGTGACCGAAAACTAAACTTATCGACGCTGGGCTTATTATGTGTTGCCTCATAAGATCGTGTGTATTCGTGGGTTTACATCTGCGTGCATATGCAGCCAAATGTTGATTATGTTTCTCACTTTACTCTAAAAGATTCCATTGTTGCAGTCGCGAATCAAGTAGTTCAGCCTTAGATTTTGATAAATTTCGATCTCTAACTAGATTATCTAATTTATCTTGCATTATTAAATGTTGTTGTCTTGCAGCTATAATTGGTAGGAAATATGGATCGTGAGATGTCGATAAAGTGCCGTTGTTTTCAGTTTCATTAGATGGAGCTCTGGCTAGACGTGTGAAAATTGGATATTACTCACTATAGGATATTGAAAGTGTGGCGGATGGTATCTAACAATAAAGCCGAAATAAAATTAAAACGCCTTTTTAGTTAACAGTGTAATAATTAGAAGATTTCTGAGAGGTCAAGTCAAGGAAAAGTTATGAAAAAATGGAATTTTTATTAACACGCATATCTTAAAAACGGTATCAAGAATATTTTTTTCTCATTTTTGAATTCAGTGCATCAAATTAGTTTATATTGGTTGAAATTATATCCTATAAATGTGTTATCATACATATTTAGTTCTTTCAATTCTTTAATTTGACTTGTATAAAAACATAAGTAAGTCCTTTGCTTCCAAAATATGCCAGAACTCGTGCACTCGTAGGCATTGTTACTGATGTTATTCAAACAACAATAAAACAAACGACTCTGCACATACTTTATCTACTGCTCATGGATTTTTTTTTCTTTATTTTTTAGGTGCTCCTTTTGCAATCTTATCTTTAGTTAGCGACCAACAAGAGAACGAACACACGAATTTTCAACAATTCTCGGTAGGTACCCTTGCAAAAAAGAATACAACAAAAACCATACAAAAAGGACACCCGTATCGATCGCATTGCAGTCCTTTTTGCTGGTTATGTCTATGTCGTACAATGACGTATGCATTTCAGAGTTACGTATATATCCATACATAAGTATGTATGTAGGTATGTATACATTTTTTGCTGATTTAACTAACCCCTTTATTGGATTTATTTAAGTGGAAGATATGGAGCAGAAGACAGGGCCAAGAAGAACAGATTGTAAGAAAATCAGTCACACGAGCTAACATCGTTTTTTGAAGCATTTAAATTAGTTTGCTATCGAATGGAATAGTTATAGTTATGTATGTATGTACATATATCCATTTTGTAGCATTTAAGTTGACGCTATAACGTTAGCTCATTGTCCTTCTCTCTTTCCATTTATCACGACTTCCTTTGGTTGATTTTTACTTTAACTCTCACGCTCTGCTGTATTAGGTTGCGTGTTCAAGGATATAACAGCTCTGAGCTTCAAAACAAAAAAAAAAAAGAAATTCGCGGTCGTAATATTCATTCGAATCGATAAAGTGGATATTCTTTTGGTATCGCCTGGGAGCTTATTTTTAGATTTTATTACCATTTATTGCAAAATTCCGGAGGCAAAGTGAAAGATTTGACCAAGATTATTATAAAAATGTGGAACACTACTATATAGAAGTATCTGACAAGTCTAAGGAATTCCCATATTATTCAGCAATATAAATACAAAAAAAAAGACTATACTCACCAGTATATTTGAGTAGAATGGATCAATATCCTCGAGAGGAGTGGAGGCCAATTCCGGCGGGAAGCTGCCCTGCAGTCGAACAGGTATGGGCACGCCCTGTTCAAGTGTAGGATCCGGTTGTGGACCTTCATCCTCGTCCTCGTCATCATATCGGATCTGTTGTTTATTTGCGTTAAAGTGATTGTAAGTTAGGAATAAAGGAAACATTAAAATAGGGATTCACAATAATATTTACAATTATTTATATAATTTGTATTGTCTAATAGTTAATTTTGTTTACGAATTTTATTGTTCTACATATTTTTTTTCCGAATGGGAAGATTTTAAGAATTTAAAGAGTAAACCAAACCAAAAGAAAATAGTGAAAAGTTCTCATCCTTAGACCTAGGCAAATTGATTTAAAAAAAAAAAAAAAACAAAAAATAAAGAAAGTCAAACCCAACTTAAAAGAGAGTTACAGCTAAAAGTCTATAAGCACAACAACCAAAGGAAAAAGCCAGTTAATGAACACAATTGCAATTTAATACATTCTTTAATTTAGTCTTTTGAATTATGAGTAAATTTATATGCCAAGTACTCCGCATCTATAATACAGAAATACTCATAACTATTACTGTACTTGCCCCTGGTGGATTGAAATTGTAGGAAAGGAGTCCTTATGTGTTTGTTTGTTTGACAATTGATTTTATTAAAATCTCTAAAGCATAAAATCTATTATTATTGTAGAATTGCCAAGTTACAAAAACATTTTTGAAATTACTGTATACTCTTTAAATGTACGTTAGATAAACATTTAACTGGTCATTTGCCTCTTAGTTAGGCTTTTCGTAATTATCATATCCTTTTTATACTACTCCATTAATTTTTCAATTCCGGAGAAATAATCCTTCCTCTCTGTTCTATAAATAACAGTGTACGTACTTAAAGTCATTTAGAACTCATTACTGAAGCGTGCTTACTTTTCAACCATCTCTGGCAACGTACACCTTAATGGTAACATATACTAGTACCCCACGCTGGCTTACTCGAGCAAAGCAACACAAGCAGCTGTGTTTCTCCAAAAATTTCATTATTTATTTACACTGTGAATTGTCCACAAATACGTTACAAATTTATTCATTTTTTTCTTCCACCTTTGATGTATACAAGTACATATTCCTTGTACTGCAAGTTTTTATGAGACTCCTGCAAAGTTATCCGTCATTTTGGGTGTGGCTGTAACAGCGTGAGTGTTGTATGATGTCCTTATTGTACATTTTCTTCTGTCCTGAAACGCCTACATACTTTGGGACATATTTATCATTACGGTAGTTGAGCTAATGCTTCGATTCCAGGTCGAAAACTACAACTAGTCTTATTTATTTTAACCCGTGGTATATTTTGTTTGACACTTTTATACAGCTGTATAGCATTTGAAAATAATTATATTTCCCAGGTGACTGTAAATGGGAGGTGAGTTTTTTTTTTTTTTTTAGGGACAGAACATTAAACATACGCACGCAATCGAGTTATTTGTTGCGGTGAAAGTAAAAAAAAAAAGTTAAGTACATATTGAAGTTTATTTAATAATGATGCGGCGCATTTGGGAAAAAAAAACTAATTTCTGAATGCTCATAATCTCTCCAAGTAGTATTGAGAAAACTTACTTGACAAAAATTTAAATTGTTTATTAATCCAAGAACATTACTGCTGGCTTCTTTTGATTCCATTAGGTCATCTATTTTTTGTGGCTTTTACATAGCTTGGGTTGTTTAAATTGCAAAAAATACAAATAACTTTTCAATATGATACTAACTCAGTAATTTTCCAGCCAATATTTGATAAATAATTTTTTTTTATTTGAACTTCACGGGCTATTTATAAATATAAACTAAACTTAGAAATATGTATCGTACGCGTCATGCCCCCTTGTACCAAGAAATATAAACATAAGGTCCAAGGGCCTTTCGCGCACCTTTGGCTAGGAACAAAAACATGTGAGGGGCTAAACGCTGTGGGGGATGTAATAAAATCCTGTTAGCAAGCGAAGTAAGCCACTCATCTTAAACTTCAACTGCACCAGATTGGCTAATAGGCCTCTGCCTGACAGTCGCTGACATAACCTTAGGGGGGAAATGACTCCATTGGTCGGCATTTTCGATAAAGTGGGTAGAGTAAAAAAACTGGAGTAATTTCTCATAACAGGGTTGGTTTATTTCCCACTTCCAGTGGGATATTATTTCACATTCGAAAAGTGAATTAATTTCTTACTAAAGGTGGAGTAAATTTACGTGGAGTATTTTTCCAAACGTTCAAAAATACATTCACAATATTATTTATCATGGGTTCCAAATTTATAAGACTTTGGGTTTCGGAACCTTAAAAACGATAGTAAAAGCACCTCTGAGATCAAAACATCTGTTATAGCATATTTTTATGCGTTTGACGTATCTATTAACATACATATGTATGTCCATTACCTATGGATGTACAAATTTAGAAACTCGAAGAAAGTGGCGGTAATGAATTTAGTTTCGTAGCCACCATCTCGTATGTAAGGCGTATCCAAATGTTTTTCGTTCATATCACATGGCATATCATCAAGAAAAATTTACAAGAGTTCCATACTTCTAAAAAAGTACTAATTTGTATGGAAAACTATAAGACAAAATTAAAAACGAAGCATTTACTTTAAACATTTATGCCCATGGCAACCTTTACGATCAAAATATACCTTCAAAAGCGGGCACTTCTTATTGTAATGCCACTAGCGGTACAACACCAGAATAAGTTATTTATTGCCTACTGACTCTGAAGTTGAAAAGTGAACGAAAAAACTACCAAACCATCACCAGACAAATTTATTCGCATCTACCTCAAGCTTATAGCAACAGTAGCACGAAAAGCTAACGTGTGGAACCTCAGTGCTCTCCACTTCATACTTAAATCTTAGGAACCCTTATCTAGAACGAATATGATATGAAGTGTAAAACTATTCCAATATCTAAGTGGGATACATTTGTTCAAATTAGATTGAATTGAATTTCCCTAGACAACTGATACTCTCGTCTCTGAGGTTACAAGAATCCTCAACTCTAAATATGTGAAATGAGCTACATTTAGACCGATTTTTATTAAACTTATTTTTCACATTTCGAAGACTGTGTAAGCGTAAAAGAGCGGTATACATTTTTATTGACAAAAGCAACACTTTCATCGCGACTTCTCTTTTTTTACCTTTTAGCTGAACATTTTAATATTCCAAAGTGCCCCAACGGTATCGAACATTTTTCCAATGTATTTACGCTGACGATAGTAGCATATGCTAAGTCATAAGTAAATGAGAATACACTCCAACACATAGGTACACTCTTTGTCAGAAGGAAATTTTATTGCATTTCTTAGAGCCGACCATTCAGAATACAAGCGATATTCCCATAGAAAGTTCCTTCTACGGCGCGGTAGTTATCGTCATCGCAGTCTTCCTTTATTCTTGCTTTTATATTTATTCCATAAAATAACGAAAGCACACACATACCAAATATAAAAATCGATAAAATTAGCCTTTTACATTACTGTCGAACAAACGTATGAACCGGGTCGTGCGCAGGCCAACCCCCCTCGTGGCGTACTAATAAATAAGAGTGTGCCTCGCGCGAGTGTGTTGTTCGTTTATGCCAATGGGATCAAAAAAAAAACAAAAAAAGGAAAAACCAAGAAGAACGTATTTTTCCATGGAAATTGTGGAAAAGGCACAATGATCTCGTGTCTAATTCAAATTACCGCCATGGGGTTGGGGATGGTATCGGGTTGATGGTAGTGTATTTACCATTTGATGACCTGCGATATGACTAAGACCCTTCTGAGCCCTTCCCTGCCCAGCTAACTCAGTTGTTTTATTCCAACCGCAGTCCCCGAAATACACTACCATAGGTTCCCTCATTTTCTACAGGGACGGGGTATTCTACTCGTATTTAGTTGTTATAATCTGGGTCGGCGACGACGATAGTGTCGTGTGTCATTGAATTTCAGTACGCGTTTGTATATCAGAGTTACTGCTGGCGCCTAAATGATTGATTAAAGTGCAAAAATGTATTCATGTGGATGGCCTATGCGGCGAACATTATGCGGACCTTTAAGATGGCCCCAATTAAATGAGTACTGAAAAAATTGTGTAATTTTTTGTATAGGATAATGTTATCGACTATCTTAGAAAGGCTCCGACAGATTTGTGCTAAATGCAGCAATACTTTTATATACGAGAAGGTATTATCTTTCTAGATTTCAATGCAAATAATATCTCTTTAATCTTCAACAACTTTTGCGCAGAACTGAAAAGTAAAGTATGAAGTTACTTCAAAATTAAATTTGCAGTTTATGTTAACTTGGCCCTCTCGTGCGCTCTAGTGACATGGCCAAGGTCTGCTCTCAGCTATACGTGTTATGCGCGATACCTAAACATTTCTGTACGAATAGAAGGAACCGAACGTTTTTCTTTTAGTACGAATGCATTTAGGAGGAAATGTGTGAATACTTTTTTCTTGATTCATGAACGACTGTTCTAGTTACGAAAAGGTTACAGATGAACAGTGAACCTTTCATTATTAGACGCACAATATTAGACTACTCCAGTATAGACCGTTTTATTGGAAAAGACCAATCTAGAATTCGCATGGTGAGATCGAAATCAAACGTACTAAAAGGATATCATCGTCTGATGGTTGAAACTTTTTAACAGACAACGACAACTACGTTACAAAATCTTCAAAGTATTAACTGTCTCGTTAATACAACAGCCATGCATACTTGCTCTATTTAGTAAGTTATATAGTTGCTATATTTGTCATTAAACTGTAGCTAGAATAAAGGAACAAGCACATGTGCCTCGCATGCACATAAGTACATATTTGAATAAATTCAAAGAAGGAAAACTGTGATCAAAGAATACTGTTTCATATATGAAGATTGAAATGTTTCAGGTATGAAGACTGTTCTTATAGTTTCAGGTGCACTTAGTACTTGGAAAAGGTCTCCCACTTACAGGACAAGGTGCCGCTATATTCCGGGTTGAAGAGCATTCTATTGAGGTTACAGCCTGCAGGAAGGCCTGCAATAAATGGCACTTATCTCTCTCCATATCCATTAAATTTTCACAGTTATAAATGCAATAATTGGCTCAGAAATACTTTGTGTACTTCAACATAAACGCGAAAAAGAAACTGTGAATTACAATCGAATGGAAAACCCATATGGATAATAAATATTGAAACCTAATGCAACCTGAGTTTCGAATACCACTAAATCAAATCTTCCCTACCCCTTTTTCTAGCTTCCAAATTAACTAACGCCAGTGGCCTGTTAATCAGTAAAGGGATATGCATATCCCCTTTGATACGTGCAGATTAGAAAAAATGTACTCATGAATCTCTTAAAACACTATTTTTCAACTCAATTGACTTGAAATCACGTAAATATTAATAAGAAATAATCTCTTGCGAACCATAACAGGGTAAAAACTGATTGGTTCTCCAGTCATCAAGGTTTTAGGCAAGTAATCAGCAAGTAATTAGCAGACTATCTAATGTAGACTCAGCTGATTAACAACTGGCAGCACAAGCTTTAACTAGTCCAAATGCCAAAATTATATATTCTCTCATATGAAATGATGCCTTAAAATTTATAATAATATTAGCTGGCCCGGCAGACGTTGTTCAGCTTGTTCCTTACTCACGATGAAAATTATTATGTATTACAAAACAATTATTCGAAATTTTTCCAGCTTCCATCGAATTTTTTCATCCAAAATCATCAAATCAAGCGAAAAATGCAAAATTTCGTCAAAAAAAATATATTAAATTTTTCGCGTTTTTCCGAGTTTTCCACCCAGAATTTTCTATTTTTCCATTCAAAAAGCCATTCCGGAACAAAATTCCATACAAAAAATCAATTTTCGATTTTTCCGGAGGATTTTCCCAAAATTTTCTTTCGTAAAAACCTTCTTCTAGCAATTACCAACAACTTAAAAAAAAAATTGAGCCAAATTGGCCCAGCCACTATACTTCTTACACACCCTTTTTATATGTGTACATATAAAGATTAAAAAAATATATATATTTAGATTTCTCATGACAAAATTTCCTTGACTCCTAGATGTTTGTCAGACGCTCGCAAAAGGTACGGTTATGACCAACGTTTTTTGGTATTTTCTTAGATCGAACCTGAAATCCCATACGCAGGAGTCTAATTAAAATATTTTTACCAAACTACAGCCAAAATCGCTTAAAGCGACATCGCATATAGCAAAAGAATTCGTTGTTGAAAGTTGTTATAACCGATTTTGACTGTATGTCAAAATAGAAAGGATATTTATAATTTTATTTCAGTAAAATTGATAAAATATTTTTTTTTTTGGTTTGTTTTTTAAATTATCGTTGGGCATTTACATCATAAGGCATAAGAAGTAATATTTATAATTTTATTTCAGTAAAATGAAAAAAAATATTTTTTTAAAAATTATCGTTGGGCATTTACATCATAAGGCTTTTTATTAAGCTAGCTTTTTTACTCCCATTTCGTTCTGTGCTTGCGTATAATCGTTCACGGAAACTTCAAATTTTGTTTTTAGAAGTTTGTTGTTTATACGTCCTTTGTTCGTTGTTCGGTTTAGTAATTCATATTTTTGTTGCACGGCTTACATCTAACAACGAACTCCGAATAAAAGAACGAGCATATAAGGCCAGCATAAGGATATTAGATTATAGTAAATACGATTTATAGTAAATATGACAGTAGTATGTATAATTGTATTCATCTGGCTAATACCTTTGGTTAATTCTATTATAATAAATTAGACATTAATTAAACACATTGACTTTCAAGCAAGCTAAACTTAAAAGCACACACACTGAGAAAAACTACAAAACACAAAAGCAAAAGTCGACTACCAAAGTGCACATGTACTAATAATTGACACAATTACCTACATAATGCACAAAATAATTGCATGACAACAACGTCAAATAACAACTTCGTAACGTACCAGCGCGAAAAGGATTTGCACCCTTCGTGTATACTCAATTTAAAAGCTATGAAAAGAACACGCCAAATTGAAACCGTGCACCAGTTGATCTAGTAGTATAACCACCGTTAGGTTTTCATTTTTTATTTTTTATTTTTCTTATTTTTTATGTGAAAAACACCGTGCATTGGAATTTGTTTTTGTGTAAAGGAGTAATAGGGACAGGCATATTATACATATGAAGTAAAATTGTGCAGCGTTTTGTGTCATTTTGTCGTTTTGCATGGTTACTATGCAAAGGGAATTTCATTGATTGCACGGGACCTAAACATTAGCATTTAAATCAATAAAAAGCACAAAGGAACATACTATATATACTACTACAACAATAATACATGCAAAACTCAGGATGTAAAACTAAAAAAAAAGTAAAATCCAAGAAATAAAACTAAAACAAAAATTTAAATTATAATTAACGCTTTTCCAAAACTTGCTCTAATTTTGGGGTTTCAATATACATTTTGATTTCTTTTTTCCAATAGTTTTTTTTTGTCATTAACTTCTAAGAACTCTAAGGAAAAAAACGTTTTTTTTTTTTTTTGTTTTTTTGTTGCTAGGCTAAGTCTTACTTCTTTCTGTTTTTTCTTGCGACCATATTGCGGCTGAAAATAACATTTAAAGGAAGAAGAAAGGAAAAGAAAAAAAGAACAAGGACCCATTATGTAGAAATGTTCATAAACTGTCAGAGCTACATAAGATTTTTTTTTTTATGATTTTAATTATGATATGTTTGGGTGGCGGCACCTTCGTTCACAATAGTTTCGTGTTTTTTGTTCATTGTGTGTGTGGTGACATCTAGAATTTTGCAAATTGTGAATGAAGGACTGCATATCTAAATGACGCTTATATTATAGAAGGTTTATTATCTTTATGTACACACGTTTTTTTTATATTACTACACACTATGGTATTATACAACTTGACACATGGTCAGACAGGACGAGTTTATTTCTTAAAAAATAATGAAAAAAAAATTACGTATACGCCTCCGCACATAATTTGACTCATGCTAAAATTTATGTATTTTTGATTTTTGAACACTTAAGATGATATGTGGGTGCGTGGACGTCTTACGAGAATCAAACTAACAAACCCTGTAACTAACGCTTTTTAAACTGACAAAATGGATGTGTAGATTTACTGTACAGTGGGTTTTAAGATTCATTACATCTACATAAGATGGTTTGGTATATGTATAAAGGATTTTTACGTTAATATAAAAATAAAACAAAAACCAAAAAGTCTATAGATCATAAAAATAAAAGTCACTTCTATTACACATGTAATAGAAATGAAACATAAAATCTCGCTAGTCGATACACAATTCGATTGTAATTATTTCACGAGGGATAGTTGAAAAAAAGCCCAAGTTTGGTCACAAATCTTCGTTTATTAATCTAAGTAAGTAAGTATTTTGTAAATTACTCTCTAATAACTAACTAGTCTTGGAGAATTAAAATAGTTTAATAAAAAAATGTATATAAATTAAAAGTTTGTAATGATTTATTTTTTAACGAAAATCGTTCAGAAATAAATAAAAATTTAATAATGATAAGAATTTAAATTCTTCGAAAACACAAATAAATTAGCAATGATAACATATCTCAAATAGTGGAGGATTGTCAATTTTTTCATTGCAATTACTTTTTTGATGAAATTGACTTTATTTGAGGAAAAATCCACATTTTTACTCGTTTTAATTTCTCTATTAACTCCAACTAATTTTTTTAATGAAACAAGTCTCAAGAAACATCTCAGATTATCAACCAGTACTAAGGGTACTTAATTTTTTTAGGGTAGGGTCAAAGCTTGTATGAAACTGTATCAATCTGATTGACAGTTTGGCATCCAAAACCAGGCCACCATAGTTTTGATCCTTCGAACACAAAGGCTTTGAACTGTTCGGCAAGAAGCACCCACTTGCCGAAATAGAAACATACTTTGGAGCACCTGCTAGTAATGTGCTAAAGCCCCTAAAAATCCTCTATATAAACGGTAGAAGAATTTGTTGGAGCCAATGACTGATAACTTTCCATTTTGTAAACAATTCCCCAAAAGAAAAATGTCAACAATTAGACCAAAATAATTGTTACACCGAACCTTTAATCGTAATTAATTAGTTGTTTTGGTCCTCTGAAAAAGTTCTTTTGTATCTTACTTTTGTAGCTATAGCCTCCCAAAAAGCGTTTCCTTAAAAGAATGGCAAGAGTTAGCAATTTAATATAGTTCCAATTCACGCCCAGAATATTGCAAAATTTGTAAGCTACATATTTCCTTTTATTCGAACTTGTGGAAATAATATTCGATCGAGATAATTTGTTTGTTATTTTATTCACTGGATTCTATTTTAATTCTATGTACATATATACAGAAATATATGGCATTGACTTGAGATGTGAATTAAGATAATTTCATTTATCCCTTGATGCTTACGTATGGATATTCCCATGTTCGTTTTTTTTAATTACTTTGGAAAAAAATGAATTTTTCTCGTGGGAAATTCGGAATAAAGGTGAGTAAAAGGTGCTCGCAACAAGAGTTATCTTAATTGAACCCTTGGTTAATATTAACTGTATCTTGACTATAAGAAAAAACTAGTTTGTGGAAGGATACTAAAAGCTTGATAGAACTATCACACATAATTGCAATTAAAAAGTACGCAATGCGTCAGAACGACCGTTTGCAGATGCATATTAATCCTGAGATAGACGATGTACGAAATAATATTCGCAGGTTAAGAATAACCAAGCTCCATGAATTTTTTTTACGTATTTAAATTATAAAACCTTCTCAAAACCGACTTAACGTTAAAAATCTTTGTTAATCATTAATTGATCAGCCATGATAAAGGCGGTGTTTTTAGTTCGGTAAGATTTCCACACTACTTTGAGTTTCTAACCCCACTATAGCTTTTTGAGTTTTTCACCTTCATAAAAAAAAATAAGCGCAAAATTTAACTGCGAAAACGCACCGAGCAGATGTCAGCTTGAAGTTTTCAAAGATCGTTGCGAGCAAATGGCAAAATTCTATTATATTATAGTCAGACAGATTGATTCATTTATTAATGAATTTATAAAAATACATTTCACTAGGTTTTTAAGCCTAAAAAACATTGGACTTGTAATTAAATTAATAATAAATATAAATACATTTAAGAGTTATCACTTCAAGCTTCGTTTGAACAACTGACTCTATCACGTTCTAGGTCTCCACGTATGACCATAGTTCTCCTTTGTTCATTAAAGAAGTTCAAAGTCAATATACAAGTTTTATATCTTTTTAACAAAATATTATTGCCCATTCCCTTACAAAAACAAATGTATCTTTAAAGCTAATATCCTCAATAAATTATACATCTGTATAAAATAAATAAAAAATAACATAAGAGTAAAATACTACACCAATATACTTCTCTATCCATTTCTACAACATGATGTTGATTCTTTTTATAAAATAAAATAAAACAAAGTAAATGTAACCTTAAATTAAAAATATCGACACGACACATATGTAAGCCAATTATTAACCACTTTTTAACTTAATTTTGAAAACATAATAGGGTATATCAATCATGCCAAATTACAGCGAATTCATTTAATTGCCAATCATTTTTAAATGAGTTTGGATCGCAAATGCCCTTTTATGAGTGATTGTTTTTTAGAAATGTTCTTGTAAATAATAATCAATTCTAGGAAGTTCTACTCACTTAAACTACATTTGCGTTCAAAACATTATTACGTTAAGTTGTCACTTTTTTTTTTTTTTTTTTTTTAATTCTTTTTACCAAATGCCAATACAACAATAAATACATTTATAGATATAATTTATTTACGACATGTAGTTTCGCTATGTTAATATTTACAAAAAGAAGAAAAATATATATACTATACATAAATATTTATTACATACTCAAGGTCTAGAAATACATTGAATGAAATCGTAAAAAAAAAATAAATAAATAATTAAATAAATATATAAATAAAAAGAATGTAGAAAAGACTTTCAAAGGGTTTAAAATAATTTACTACTTTGTTCTTAGGAAAACAACAAACATATATTGTTTTCGGGAGGGGGACAAAACAGTTTCCAAGTCTACAAAAAATTATAATAACTCGATTGATAAAACTGCGGTTTAAAATTAATATTGTTGGATTCTGTATTTTTATCTGTTTGGGTAGTAATTTTTTGTCATGTGCATATATAGGAAAATAAGTTAAAAATTAAGTATCCAACAATTTGTACCTAGAAGATTTGAAATTCTCTTGAATTGAATTTAACACAACAATCATACTGTGAGAAAAATTCTATTTAACACCGAAAAATTCTTGTCTTATATCTTTATGTAGAAACTACAACAGATAGGCAGCTAATAGGTAACAAATATTAAAGTAGATAGTGAAATGAATCAAAATTATTTTGTATGGTATTGGGAATATTCGATATTTTAAGGACTACATGAAAATTACTGACGTATCTGGTACGAAATGAGAATGAGTATTGATATTGAAGAAATAGTTTTGTCGTTTTTTTTTTTTTTATAATATAAACAATTACCACCTCTCCCTCGGCTCTCTTTCTTTCCAGCTCCTTTTGTTTAGCATGTTCTGCGGCAATACGGGCTTCTATAACCACCAATGATTCGCGGGTGAAGGGACGGAACAAACTGCGTTCTTCCTCAGATATCGAGTCGGAATCTTCTGTCATTGTCTATGCGGCCAACGATGAGAGCCTCAGATTTCCAAGGCCTGTGGAATTATAAAGAACATTATAAATATTGTTAAAGAATTTTGATTTATGTTATAAGTTAGCGTATATACGTATTATTGGATATAATTATGGTAAAATGATTGAACTATAAAATTGATTGTGCATTAGGGTCTCGCCAACATAATAATTTCCTTTAATGTTTGTAGTGAGATAAACTTGAGTGAGAGTATTCCTGATAAGATTTGTTTTGGCCTCATCATTTTCAAAACAAATATTATTGACTAAATATCCCCAAATAACCCTTCGATATGACAAATAACTAAATTTTACCGAAAAGGTGACAGTTCCATAGACTACCATGCTCTGCAATGGAACCCGTTGAGGGAAACTAAGACACCTTGCCAGAAATAGTAGTGGGTGCGGTGGCTCAGTGGTTAGTGCGTTGGACTACTGCGCAAGCGGTTCCAAGTTCGAATCCAGAAAAATACCATCAAAAGTTTTTTCACGGCCTCACCTCTTTCGAGTGTCTGACAAACATTCAAGAGTATAATTGTCATGAGAAAGCTTCTCAAAACCCCTCTGCCCTTCGGATACGGCATAAAACAGTAGGCCCCTTCTGTACATGCAGAAATGTATACACGCACAACATGTCCAGTTGTGAGAAGCTGGGTCTTGGCCCTTTATGGGCTGCTTACGGCCTAATATTTATTTATTTTTTTGGCAGAAATAGTACACAATTGCACGTAGGTGTAATATAGGCCCTAGATCCCATAAAGTAATACAAGACATAAGCCAAGCTCTGAATAAAAGTATTGATATATGTATATCTACGATTTTTTTTGTCATGTTGCACCCAACGATCTAGTTTCACCTTTATTGGGATAAAAGAAAGGCCACAAATAGGTAAGGGGCTTGTGAGTCTATTTGGAAATCAATCCCAGTAACCTCATCAGCAATCTGATTACTAGCGATATCTTTGTGGTCGGAGACGTAGGTGAGTGACAGCAGCAAGCTGTATGAGTGTAAGGAAACTGTTTTGATTCGAAATTGAGTGAGTTGAGGGCTTTCAGAGCAGCTTGTCTTTCTGATGGAATGCTAATGTGTAATTTTCGCATGTTTCATCGAATGGGCTGACTGGGTACACATAGATCACTCTGCTTTTTAAAGATTTAAAGTTTGGGCCAAATATTCCGGCTCCCACACTATTTTCTATGTTCGATCCATCTGTAAAGCAATAAGTTAGGTTGTTATTGTTACTGTTTTATGCATAAAATACGACGAAATTTCATTAAAGATCTTCATATGCTTCCTTGATACTACATCAAGTACATGAATATTGCCTTGGAACACTGGCAATAGAAGTAGGGCTTCTACAACTGCTGTAAGACCTTTGCAAGTCCCTATTCATTTTCACTGAAAAGTCTAAAGCAGACGAAGAAGGCTTTAATTACTTTTGACGTAATTTTATACAGGTGTGATTACCAGATAATGCTGGGTTCATCAAATGCAAAGACAAGGGGATTGTGACTAGTCCTCAAAGGCAACCTTTATTGCTTTTGATAGACCATTCTTTATTTGATTTAACCAAGCTTAATCTATTTTTTGTTTGAAAAGACGTGTTTTCGAAGGGACCATATGAACAAATTGTATGTCTAGAAAAGCACAAAGTCTAACGTCATTCTTCAACAAGACTTCTTTATTTTTCTAACCAAGTGGTGAAAGGCCATTATGGGTTGTGGTTGATTTCTCATATTGATAAACCAATTGTCCTCCTAGAATATCATGCCATGAAAACCATTACATTATCCAGAAATATGCTCGTGAAGGGGGACATTGTTCACAAATCTCACAGCGTTGCCATCATCAATTTACGTGAGCTAAGACTAACTCGGATCACTAAACAGATGTTTATATAACGAAATTGGCAAAATCAAGGTATTTACTATTGTCGCTTTCACCACTGTAGGTACAGTACTCATATTTGTACCACCATAAACCTTTTCAACTGTTCTTCTCAGAATACCTAGGTACGTAGCAGAAAGTTGTTTACCCTCTCGGCAGACTCTTTGCTTGGACCCAATGAAGCACTAGTTTTAAATCACCGTTTATGAATGAGGTCGTATCTTCTATCCGAAGGCATATCTGAATTGATTATCGTCGGCGTACATCTGGACCATACATTTCCTAAGGATTGATGGTATGTCGCTGTTGAGAAAATTTAGCATCTTACTATTATGAGATGAAATTCGCTTGATTAATTTAAATGCACTTGCAAAAAAGTTGAAATAGTTTCTAAGTTTGAGTACAAGAATTTCATGCGGAACTGTATCAAATGATTTAGATAACCAATGAAGTAAAATGATCCCGATCAATCGCTGAGCGAAAACTGATTTAGCAAGGCGGTATAGATATGTTGCTATCTTAAGTCTGATTGAAAAAGTGAAATTAGGTTATGGTGGTTGGGATATGAATGTATTTGTATTCTCAATAGATTCTCGAGTACATTGAAGTATAGAAATGGGGAAATATATTTTTTTCTCTTTATTATATTTAAAAAACTTCCAGGATTCCGGATAAACTGAATAAACTATAGCACGTTGTTGAAAATAAAGAAAGCACTTCGAAGATAACAATTTTAAGAAACTAAGGGTCGATGTAACCCAAGCCATTTGATTGGAATACAACAGCAAAGACTGCTTTAAGGACATTCGGTTGGCAAACTTGACAAAACCCTCAATTGATAGCTGTACAAAGTTCTAACAGTGAGTTTATGACTGCTTCTTCGTATAAACTATTTTGAATGCTACATGAACTCGATGCAGCAGAGAATTTGACTAAGTTTGCCGACGTCCAAATTTATGAACTTTGAAAGCTATAATTTTACTAATTCCCCTCTTTTTGGCATTTTTTCCAAAACTTTTATTACTTTAAACCCAACTTAAACCAGCTTCTTTTAGATACATAAAGGTAGTTGAATTTCAATATTTTAATATTTCACTAAATTTTAAATCAACGTAAATTCAGCACTCAATTAGAACACTTTAAACAATTTTGGTATATTACTAAAATTATATTTTGTATTCATTCAAACAAAAATATTAAAGTTTAAGTTAAATGTTTGCCTAAACAATTGCTTTGAATCTCATACCAAATTACAAAGTACTTTCCATATGCACACAATCCCACTCAAATCGCAACTTTAAGGACTCCAAAACAAATACTACTTGAGTAGCAAATGAAATGTATCTTCGTATTCTTTCACTTTCAACTTTCGAAAAACTTTATAGAAATATTTTTACTGTGCAAAATTCAGCGGTATGTTATTCTTTTTTAAAGCCTTCCTTAACGATTTTGTAAGGAGCACCTACTTAGGGTTTTTGTTTTGAAAAATTTTAAATTAGATTCTTGTACTTGCAGATAACAATTCAGTAATAAAAAAGTAATGGGTAAATACTTACATGAGGCACATGGATGTTGCCTGCTACATTAAGGTTACAACTATATCCGAGGCGCCATGTTCGTGAGGCGCCCACCGGCTATCACGATTTCTAAAAATAAAATACAAAAAAAGAGCAAACATTAGACATGCCAAACATATAATTTTGTTGTAGAAATAGTTTTATTTTAGAATGTCATAAGAAACCGATTAACTTGATTACAATTACAGCACTAAATCAATTTAATCGATATAGTACATTTCTTTCGAAATACTAAGCTATCGACCAACCAATCAACATAAACAACTCAAGTTCAAGTTTGGTCCCTTCTGACCTTTGGAATATTTTTTATATTGATAGTAAACAGAAAAAGCAGAACATTTCTTTACACCTGTATTCATATCCACATCGTGGAATGATACAGGTACATATGTAACTCATTGCGTGTTCAAATGTTCATTGCTATTTTGTTAGTTGCTACTTTGATGGTGAAAATGTTTCAAAAAAGTAGCTTTCAAGCTAGAGGATTTATTTTAACGGAATTAATGTCAGGTGCAAAGTGAAATTGTTTAAATTGAATGTGTATTGTGAATATGTGTGAAGAATATACAAGTCCTGATTAAAAATATAATGCCTATAACTAAAAAATATATTAGGCCACAAGCAGCCAATAGGTCCAGAGCCTTACACATCTAGGTAAACGTATTGGGCGCAGCGGTGTCAGATGAGAGGTATTTTCTACATTTTGAGGAATTCGCTATTGAATGGGAAATGTAGGGAAAGTGGTCTAAAAATGGATATAAATATGTGGTGACAGATACATAAATATGTCAGTGGTGTAAACCCAATTTTAGATCTAATTCATTGGATTTCTATATTCTTAAAGTAAATTCTACAATATATCCATTCACCTAGTGCGCTCTACTTTTAATGGCCCATTCTTCAGTTTTTGCAGCATAAGTTGCAACATTCAATACGTTTTATTTTACTGAGGTATATTGGATTTGCCGCCTACACTGCTGTGCTGACAGTAGCTTAATAGGTTTCGAAGTTGAATCCGCTACAGACGAAGCAATTGTCCAGATAAAAACTTGGCTCGCAAGCGCTGGATTAGAACTCACTGATCATAAAACAGAAGCTGTATTTGTAGTCTGTCGGAAAACTGTAGACTTTGCCAACTTCCAGGTTGGTAATGAATTAATTAGACACAAAGTAATATTGGACAATAAGCTGTAGTGCAAAGCACACCTGGAATATTTAATTATAATATTTTTTTTTATTTATTTATTTACCCATCCAAAAAAACAAGAAAAAAAAACACCAGCGTGGCCCTCACCGCATACATTACACCAATTAATTAATCAAAAACTGTAGGGTTTTTTTTTTGTGACGTATTGGCGTGAGAACCGCTGCACACATTTGACTGAAATTTGTTGACCTTATCCTAAAGGTATATTAAGTTTGTTACATAGGGAAATATTGCAGACAGACCCTATAAAGTGTACTGATATATTAATGATCAGTATCAATAGCCGATTCGATTGAGCCATGTCCATCCGTCTGTCACCAGTTTTTGGGCCTTAAATTTTGAGCTAGGACAATTAAATTTTGTACACGAAGTCTTTAGATGTCGGGACAGAACAATTGTACCCTACAAATCTTCCATACATTGAATATGGCCACGCCCACTTTTTTAAGAAAACTGTTTTTCGGCGTTTTCATTAGAATAATATCATTTCTTAGGAACAAAATTTAATATATGTCCACTACCACGCCCACTTTTTGAGAAAACTCAGGTTTCGGAATAATTTTAAGAGATTTGAAAAAAAAAAAAAACACTTGGAAAAAGGGTAGGGTATCACACGTTCCGCTCCAGATGGATTGTACCATTTTCATATGTTTTTTGAAATGTTTCTAAAGACCCCCAGAAGTAAGTTCCAAGCTTACTTTTTAGGAGTTTTTTTTTTTTTTTTTTTTTTGCTGACTTAACTGTTCAAATGTTTCACCCAGGTTTTTGAAAGAAACACTTCATTTAATACGAAAATAAATTGTTTTCGTCAAGTTTAATGAAGTATATTAGTTTTTGAGAACTACGAGTTTGAAAACTGCAATTAATCCACAAAATTTATTGTGGATTATTGAATGTTTCTTCACTCGCTCTGATATTACATACAGCTGGTTATGTATAAAACGACCAATTTATGTGTATATCTCAAAACGAACCGCGAATCCACCTCTTGTGTTATTTATGACTCGAACTCTCAAACAAAACGACATTGAAATGCAAACAACATTTAATCACAGCTTTTGCTTTATTTTTAAGACTTATTTGTACTGTATGTGCTACAGGGCAATAGAAGTTGTCTCAAAATAAAGTCAAAATGACCACCCCAAATTTCAAATACAATAAACTTCCGTAACACATTAGCTGCTAGGTCGTACGTTTTCGTGCGATACCTAAAACACAACAAATAACTGTCGGACGCTTTCTTACAACGTGGCCTATCAGAAAATAAAACATATAAAAATCGGTTGTAACTCCACAGTTAAGGCAAATAATAGGAAGTGATGCAGAACTACATTTTTGGGTACTGAGCGACACGGACATAAAGAAGAAATACACTGGCGTCCTGGGACCAAATCGCAAAAATTTCTTGGCAGCCAATGTGTTAAAGGCGACTGCTAGACCAGTTTCTCAAATGTGGTATGGGAAGATATAGCTAGTGGTATGTATAAGAGCTTCTGTTCCTCAACACGTCGGACCTATTATTTGTCAGAGTGATGATAAAGATTGAAACCAAAACATACTTCATGGAATTAAACTCCAATGCAGGAGGGTAGCCAGCCATTTTGGACGCTCAGTTTGTGCCAGTAGATGTCAGTGACTCATTTGCGTCAAGGTCAACGGAAACAGCAAGCTGATGTGACAGAAATGCTGTCAAGTACAAGTACTAAGGTGCTCAGTGGTCGAAACCACAAACAACATCTCGAGAAGAGTTTAGACCAGTAACGAATGTGTCCAATGTGGCATAGATCTTTGGAAGCATAAGGCATCGGCATTTGCGTTCTACCATTTGAGAACCATTGGTTAAGGCAAAATCGTTCCGACTTCGGATTATTTTTCTAGATGGAGAGATAATTTTAAGAAATTCCTGAATTCTCAATGGACATCCTAATAAAACTGAAAAATGCGTGGGAATGGGAAAGCGAACAATTTCTATACAAGCAAAAAAAGTGGATGATTAGCTTCTGAAAAAATGTAATGGATTGTGGAAACTGGAGAGCACCTCAGTCGCGATTTGTGGGCCCGAAGACCTACCAATGTTTTTTTCTCTGTTCGACTCCATTTTTTTTTCAGGGCTACCCACGTACTACGTAAAACCACAGCACTTCTCGTCGAATGTATTGAATGCGTTATCGGTTTTCAATCAACGATTGCGATTAAAATGATTTCCATAAGCATTTTCGGCTCAAAATGGGTATTTTAGCGGCTACATAGGCTTTGGATTACGACAGTAATTGGATTGAAGTACAACATATGTACCTGTGTATGTTTACGTAATACGTACTTAGAACAATTCGTTGAATATACATATATGCATACATACATAGGTCACCACTACAAAAAAAAAAAAAATTAAAAAAAACTACGTATTTATTCACAAAAAAAAAAAAAAAAACATTTTATTATTCATTTTGAATAAGAGCTGTACACCACTTACTATAAACTAACTTTCATTAAAATATGACATCACGTATTACTATTGGGAATACGTCCTTTCCTTTTCGTAGAAAAAAAGGTAGAAAGCAAGTAATAAAGTTTAAATTTGAATGACATGAAGATCCCTATTTACAAACCCACCAAAGGAACCAGGCGACCAAGGCACCATCAATGTCCCCAAGCCCACATATGTATGTGCAGTGGTCCTGCGAACCATAAACTCTATTAAGTGTCATAAAAAACTGAGCATCTATCCATATTTCCGACTCAATCCAGTTGGTGTATTTTAATTAAAAAGAATTACACCATTCATGTTTGTGCCCAACCCTCAAGTGTGGCGGCAGCTTTGGAACCCCACCTTCAACCGACCACAGCTATTAGATTAATTATATTAAAAACAAAAATCTTCCACGTCGCTATAAAACTATACTCAACGTTCTGGAAGTGTTATCAACTGTAGCAGTGTGACAGAAACAGCTGATAGTGCAGCACCCAATGCACACATTGCTATTTATAGGAGAACCAATTCTCATTCCCCAGTGGTGGCAAAGCCTTCACTCTTACAGCTCAACTGTGAAGGAGAAGGTTTACAAAAAAAAAAAAAAAAAAAACCATCAACAACCTTAACTCGCCATCGTCACCACCAGTATGAGCTACTGTGGTACATCCAATGGCGATGGTAGTGGAAACCGTGAACATTAGCAGCCATTTCTCCTTCGGGGACATGATGTTGGTGACGAGCATGTTGATGAGCATGCCTATCCTTTAGTTTTAGTTTTTTTTTTTTTTAATTAGGTCAACAACTATACACATGAATGAATAAGGATATTATTTTCACGTCTCTTAAAATGCTGTTGACAGTGGCTTTTCTGCAGCTTCTGTTGTAATAATGATTGAAGTCAACTCTATAAGAATAGGCACCAAAAATATCACCGTACCAAGGATTAATATATTTTTGGATATTGGATATTTAATTCAATAATTTTTATTTTAAGACTCGCGTCGAACGTAATTATTCAAAAACAAAATTTGGTATAATTTATGCAAATAATACTCACCCTGTACCAACTTGGACTTACTGTTGGTTCCAGCAAGATTGAGCTACAGCTCATACCGCGATAGACACAATGGCGATTATGCGAGAAATTTTCGATGATCAGTCATATTATTGCTCTTTACAGCTTTTAAGCAAAAACTTTTTGCTTGACTAACGTATACAAATTGTAGTAAAGAATCACTACATTTCTGTTTTTTTTAATAACCGCATTCCGAAGGGAATACGAATACCCTGTTACTGATGTAGAGGGAACGGGCTTTGATTAAATTGGAAGAGAGAAGAAGGACTAGAAAAGAGTTGCTGTTGTGGTATTTGAAACTGAAGTAGTATTTGGTTTTAATATTTATTCTCAATGGGTGGTGTCTGGACTCACCGGGGAGACTTGTATGTGATTTTTGCATGCGTTTGTAATTCACAGTTCGTGTTCGTGTTGAAATACCTTTACTGCTTATTTAATAATATTACTCTGAAAAGAATGGATATGGTTGGACTTGACGAGATTCAATGACCGTAAATTACTACCACTACACAGTGGCCATCAAAATGATCAACTTTTGGGGGAAAAAAAAAACATTTTTTTTTTTGCTGAAGAATGAAGAACCGTCTCGTTAGCTGATATCAGGATATTAATACAGATTTGAAACTTTTGCTCAGAAACGGACAAGCTTATATAGAAAAAAGCTCTATCTACTGGAAGAACAAATATTCCATCGTGAGGCCGGCCTCTTGTAGTAGTGTTACGAACTAACTAGATTCTACATGTGTTGTTATAGAAGATATCTATAACTTTCTAAAACTAGACTAGAAAAATCTCCCGGGCGATTATCCGTTACAATTCATTTTCCCTGGTCATACATTAATGATGAGGTGTAAAAGCAATCGATTTAATATTTCGGCGTTAAAATCAAAGCTATTTCTATCGAAATTTAGAGGCAATGTGCGAAAAGTTAAACATCATCTAATTGCATGCATGCATTTTCAATCTATTTCGTATCGAAGAAAAAAACGAAATAAGCTGAGAAAATGCTGAAAAATGGAAGAAATAATGGTTAGAATGCGATTCTGGTCAAGCAACAAAATGGCGAAACATATGTGAATTAGGCACGTTTTTTAGACGTCAGGACAAAGTCTTACAAGATATTCGACTACGAAACTGAACAAGGCAGAAACAGAATCGGTTTCGTCCCTACCACAGGGCTACTTGGAACATATTGTAAAAGACAAGAGACGGTTTGATGTCTCTCCAACCGATGATAGAAAGTAAAGTGTGGAAGTGTGAAATCGTGTTTTGTTGGTGGGGATTCGAATGGACATTTCGGAAAGTCAAACCAAGTGTGACTGACGACTACTAGGTAGGACAGCGATATGTGATAATATTGGAAGGAAAGTTATCTTCTTCCTACCTTGCACAAATGAAATGGAGATACGTGAAACTGAGATAATTACCAGTCTGTCAAATTGATATCACACACCATGAAGTTCGTTAGGCTATAGCGGAAAAATATGGTTATCTGAAAACCATTGGGTAAATCAACAAAAGCTGCAATCCAAACTATGAGAATCATAATGGAAAAATCATATAAAGGTTGTTGGTTGATTTTGAAAAGTTTTTAAGAGACAACTAAGACATTTGATGTGGGTAGAAGACAACGAGGACATACTTCCAGAAATGAATTAAGGAGCAAAGACAAAAATAACCTCCCCGTCAATAAAATGTTTCCAATCAAAATTGGTGTACACCAGGTAAACATCCTCATTTTTTGTTGCAGTCCCTAATTATCTGCTTGAAACTGTTCTATATGTCAAGTGTTGATCAGGTGTAAAACATTAACAAAATCGATTAAGAAATATAATAAAAATAGCTAAAAAAAATAGATGCAATCTGACAGCATATGTCAGATATGTATCTTTAATCCAATACAAATATGAAATTCAAACAAAATCGATAGAGCTGTTTTCAAAAAATTGACTTTTGGTTTAAGTACTATTATTTTTGGACGTTGGGGTATAAAGGCTGAACTATACCTAATAGTCGGAAGCTAATATCAAAATTCTCCGTTCAGTTTCCTTCAGTGCAGTAATTTGTGTTTTTCCAAACAAATATCAATTGTTTTAAAAAAACTAATAATTTTCAAGACTTTGAAAATTAAAATTGGATGCATTTTGCAGGTTATAAAATTTTCCCCAGCTGACTGCTACAATTTTTGATTTTAAGAAAGTAAAGTAGAAAATAATCCAATTAAGAATCTGCAGAAAGAAGACTCATATAGGATTTGGACGTGCGGAAAGTTGGTGATGGTCTCACTGGGAGTCTTATAAGCGAAAATGTTAATTTGGTGTTGGTAATAGGTCTTGAGTTTCAGTTTACGCATTCGATTTCCGGATATTGAAATATTGCTCTTAGATGTGCGACACAAAAATGACATTGAAAATACCAAGGAACGATAAAATTATAAAAAACGAGTGAAATTGAATTTAGAAATATCCAGATTTCCCATTAAATATTTTCTGCTCCCGATTATTTCCCAACGATTAAAACAACAACACGTTAATATCGGCTGAAAATCCGCAAACTGGCAACTCTTTGTCAAATACGAAATAGGTATTGACATTTAAAACAAACTACATCGGATGCCAAGAAAAATTGGTCAGTTTATAATGCACACTTGACATGTTCATATACATATACATATGTATGCATACTATATTGCAACTGTATGCACAGTATGACACAAGGAGAAAATAGAAATAAATAATTGTTGATTGTCCTTGGTCGGCATTCAAGATATTGGTAAAGACAGACAAAATGCAGTATTTCAAAAAAGTGTTATTTTCATGTATAAATAAAATATTTTTAATTTTGCTTTCTTGCCACACATTTAATCCAATATTTTTCCATTTTATATGGTGCGCCTTATCTAATCTACTCTATCCAATTAGAATTAAATGAATAAAAACAAGTGATTTAATATGAGAGCATATGACACTTTGTCTCCCTCAGAGGACATTCAATCAATTCTAAGAATTAGGCCAATTGAATTTCAAATTAAAATAAAATCTAGTCCTTTCCCAGTGCTATGATTAAGCCAATAATTGAAGTGGAAAACACAGGCGACAATTGCATTCTACTTCAAGTTTGAAGGATTAAGTCAAAACTGAGACGGATGTAGTAGGTACAGGTTATGTACATATTTACCAAGCAATCAACATGCGCTCATTGAAACGACATCAATTCTTAAAAGAAACCCGTCTATAGGTGTGTTGACGATTTCAAAGATGAATACCCATACATCTAATTGTACACCACGAAAAAAAAAATCAATTAACTTTTGGGCCTGTAAGTTAAAGAAAAATCAATAGTCTTTCTTCTATGACAACAGCCAAGTGTCTAACCCTCCACCACACAGAGGAAGCACCACACTCAAAGGACTGCTGTATATGTGAAAGCGTACAATGTAAAAGCTCCTGACAGAGAAAAGGGTATTATACTGAATGTAGTCACACAAAGAGAATCCTTTATGATTTTTGCTCAAATGAAAATCTACTAAATTACTCACCACCGAACAATTGAAATTCACAACAAAAGCATGTGGCATAAGGTAATTTTCAATATTCTTGTTTTTTTTTTTATGAATACCTCAAAGATCCTTCAATTCTATAACTGAAGCATGTAAAAAACTCAAACAAAAATAATTTAAAACAATAGAAATGAAAGGAAATGAAATTAGCTGCTAATTTAAATGTTGTATTGCCACAGGATAAATCTGTTTCACTGTATGACTCATATTGAAAACGAAAGCTTAAAGTTGACGGTGTGTTTCTTCTCTTTCCTCCCAATACGCTGCTTCAAGTACCTTCTTCTTATTGTAGCAAAAAAGGAGACACCAAATTCTTTCGCTAACACGATCCATAGAACACCGAAACCAAAAACGTGCTATTAAATTTCCCGATGCAGTTTTCTGTGTGGAATCCGCGTCCCTCCCGTAAGCTTGTCGTTTATAGGTATAATAGAGAATGTTGGCTTTTAGGAGAATACCCATAAATTAAACAATGAGTCAGTTTTTATATGAAGTTGCTATGGTATGTTTTATTCGTAGGGAATATCTTCTCAAAATTGTGGATGACTGACACCCAAGTGACATAATAATTGACGTCAGTTTTGTACTCGTTGTCATTTGTGTTAAATGGAGATTTCTTTTAAGCAAAACAAAAACAAGACAATTCAAAATATGAGACAGTATAAGAAGTTTATACATCATAAAAGTTTGTCTCTTTCTGTTCACATTAATTTTTATCCCTAACGGTTTAGTTTATGAATGGCAAATTGTATGTACATACACACATTTAAATGACCAAATTCATAAGGCTGATGTGTTTTTGTTAGGTTAAATAATAAAAGGAAAAACGTTTATAACACTGTCATTCACTCACTTATTGCTGTCATTTGAAGCCAAAATGTAAAATTTAAAAAAACAATAGGTCTGTTCGCGTACTTTTTGCTTTAAAATTCGTGGATTTCAAAGAATGGGGGTAAAATTTTCTTAGGGAGAACTAGAATTACGGACAAGTAAAAACAGCCCAAGGAAATTTCTTGAACTAAAATTTGTAGCATGGGGAAATTTCTTACAACGAAAATTCTCCGAACGCGAAGTGCTTTTTGTAAGAATTCGTACAAATTCGCTGTTTTAGTAGGATGCGCGAACGGACCTAATATTAACTTATTTTTGAGATATGACAAAGTTTGTGTGGAGTCGGTTTTAGTAAATGTTTCAATACAGACAGTCAACACCAGCACATAAGTGTAGAAACTCATGGCAGAGTTGCATTTAAACATAAAAACTATTGATACATTTTGGTTCTAGAAATTTGTACATTGAGTCTGATACAAAATGAATTGCTACACAAGTTAGCTTGAGGCTGAATAGAATCGATACAGTGGTGAGTAAACCGGTGTGATGAATTTTTTTTAGAAAAGAAGAACTCTATTTTACTCTATGTTAGTATTCGGTTTCGTATTAAGCTTTTCAGAGCATATAAAGTTCAGAAAACTTCAGCAGTAAGTTCTCAAGAATTTGATTCCCCAGAATGACTCTAGAACGATTGACAAGGCAAGAGAATTAATCTTTTAATTTTGGGTTTACCAAGATATCTCGAAAAATATAACATAGAAAACAAAAATCTCGCAACAAAAAATCTAGAAGACGAAAAATTTCGCAAAGAAAATCTCGAACAACAAATCTCGAATTTGCTGCCCACTGCAACCTCCCTGTTTGGGGTCACTATTGAATTTAGAGTAGCTGCGAGGTTGGGTGTATGCAAAGTTTCTTTATGTCCATGTTTCGCGAGAAAAGTTTCGGACCCAGTAAGGTCAGTAAGTGATGTGAATATCATGAAAACAAATTCTTTTCGAGATTTTTTTCTAGATGCGGTTTCACGTGACTTT
Source organism: Chalcosyrphus nemorum (assembly GCA_949716465.1). Taxonomy (NCBI): domain Eukaryota; kingdom Metazoa; phylum Arthropoda; class Insecta; order Diptera; family Syrphidae; genus Chalcosyrphus; species Chalcosyrphus nemorum. The sequence continues at coordinate 50,695,371 of OX454332.1, forward strand.
TGTTCTTCTGGTTTTTATTCGTTCGAGATATATAAAATGTATTTTCGAGATTTTTTTCGTTTTAGATTTTAGTCGTTCTAGCTAACATCATGATCCCTTTAATTTGATATCGCCCTTTCCAGACTACACGTTATATGTAGTGGATAAATAGGGACTCCATATCTTCCCAAGAACACTTAAAACCATAAGAGGCTTATCGGATTTAATCCTCTATTTGAGATAGATGGCGTCGTCCGAAGTCCGTTTTAACACCTTTGGTTGGCTTAAATTGCCATGGCAACCCTAGCACACACAATCTAAACAAGACAGTCATCTCGCAAAGAGAGTGGTTTGAAGTGTGTATGGTGTGTGTTTAGTACGTAGGCGTATTTTTGGCATCGATTACTCAAGTTTGCGAATCGTAAATGCTAATAGAACTCGGGCTATTAGTACCTATCTATCTTCATAGATAGATAAAAAAAAAATCATCTCGCACTTTCTCTGCCAGCCTATTTTCGAAAACAGGTAGAATCTAAATCGCTCTATAAATGTGGACTAGAATAAACAGCTTCTACAAAATAGCCAGTCGCTGAAATATAAATTTTTATGCGTGAGCTAACATTTGATTTTGCCTGAGAGTTTTTAATTCGGAGAGAAAATAAAGTGCACGACTGGGTCGTACGTACTTGCACCTTTGAGATGTTAGTTGGAAATGAATGAAGTTTAAGAAAAAAATTATATGAAAAAATATTTTTTTTTAAATTCTTCATAAAATTAAAAGCCATATTTTTGTATTCATTAGATTTTGCTCATGTTTTGATTTTGACCAAAATCCATTGAATATTAACCGAGAAATGGCCATATTTCTAAAACCAGTTAATAAGTAAAGTACCGTTATATACTTTTTAAGCCAAAAATGTGGTACGCCACTTTAAGGCATTTGTCCAGACTAGCTCAAATATGAAATTTAATCAAAATCTTTAGAGCCGTTTTAAAGTAAAACGATTTTTTGTTAAGTTGGCTGTAGGTAAAGTACGGTTCTAAGCAATATTGGACAAAAACGTGGTACTCAATTTTATTAGACTTCACAAGATTAGCATAAATATAAAATTTAAACAAAATCGTTAGAGCCGTTTTCGAGCAAATTGGCTTGGCCCTTAGAAAAGTACCGTTATTATCTCTTTAAGCCAAAAATTTGGAACGCCATCTTTTAGCATTAGCACAGTTTTATAAACACTAAAAATTTGAATGAAATCGGTTGACCCATTTTTTAACAAACGGGCTTTTAACCAATATGGCCTTAAGTGCCGTTATAATAAATTTTGGCCAAAATGTTGTAAGCCATTTTACAGCATGTATCTAAACTCGATCCAGCATAAAGTTTAAACAGAATCGGCATAGCAGTTTTCCAGCACATCGGTTTTTTTACTACTTTGGCTATAAGTAAAGTACTGTTATTATATATTTTATAGCACTCTTCTAGCGTGTGTTAAACTTATCAATTGTTTAACTTTGTATAGTTATCAATCTTTTAGAAAGTGTATAGCCAGCGCGCAATAAAACGTTTAAAGTACTCTTATACTATATTTTAACTTTCAAATTGACATCGAATCATACATAAATAACAACCATCAATTGTACTTATTATCCGTTGATATTTCCCATTTATACATAAAATAAAACTGCAAGCGAACCGTACCTGGACATTGAAAATGCTTAAGAGGGAATTTCATAGAAGCTGCTAATAACATCAATAGAAGCCAAATCAATAGTTTTTAGAATTTTAGTCTCCTTGTAAAATATGAACTCAAGCTAGAATTTTGTTTAATAAAAAAAAAAGTCAGAGTTGTAAATTGACTGCAAAGACGTTTTAAAGAAAAAAAAAAACAAAGCATTGCGAATTTTGTACAGCTACAGAATGTGAGCTTAAAAATGTGTTCCATTCCCGTCTATTTATTTTACCAAGGACAGTGTTGAACTGTAGAAAAGAGAGGAAGTTTAGAGGTGAGATGTTACATCAATCCGTTGTTTCAGATTTTGTGACAGTTACTTCGCTTGATGCTTGGATATGTCCACTGGTGTTTCTCTAAAAAAAAAAGTGCCTTCAGTGCCTTCAATGCTTGCTCTTTTTTTTCCAAATTATTTAAGGTAAGAAAGATCCACCAAGTAAATCAAATAAATACGAAAGGAAGTCAGTTCATTTGTCGTGAATAAAATATGTTTTGAAAAATCAAATTACTTACAAATTAATAAACACCCAACTGCAATGCATCAGTTATTCTTTGTTGACAATGGAGCTATCAAACGTCCCTATAACGACCACTTGATGTGTGGGAGGACATTTTAGAGGGAAAAGAGTAGCGTATGAGTTCGAAAAAGATAGAGTATCAGTGCTGCGTCTGATCCACACCGGCGTATTCCAGATATTTACTTAAATGAAAAAGTGCTTGTCAAGTACGACAAATTTGATGATATCAATCGTTGCGTAAGTGTAGGTAATGCCCCCGAAGTAAAAGGCTTTACACCGCAGTTGTAAGCAACTTATGATTGTCATCAGTGAGGAAGTGATCGTGGCAGTGAACTTTATTGGTGCTTTCTTCGAACCTGGAACACCACTAACAGTAGCTTAACACTCTAACCACAGCGCCCACATTGCCAGTAATAATTAATACATATGTTAAAATAAATCCGCGAATGTGTTCAGATAGAACTATCAGTCTGAAGACGAAAATTTAAAAAGAATCTAGTTCAATGTGCACAATGTCAAGTATTTTCTTCAAAAGTCCTTACACACAGTAAACTCGATTTTGAAATGAACGCTCGCGATCTGTGGAAAAATTCAAAAGCGCATGCAGTTTTAGATAGCAATGAGCCGACCGCGACGTGCCGAAGTTCCATTGTGTCCAAATAAAATGAATTCACTTTTTAGCCCATATTCCTGAAATTTATTCTTTCTCCCTACATACGACTAATTAATTGAACTATTCTTTATAAAGCTGCCAAATTTTCTCTTCAATGCACATATTGAAATAAATACATATTATCTTTGTCCAGAAAAAAAAACTATCTCCAAGGTGGCGTTCCACGTTTTACGCTAAAAATGTACATACATATAACGGTATGTGAACAAAATTTAAACTTAGGTATATATTTTTTAAATATTTTTAATTTTTTGTTCTAAACACTTTTTTTTCAATTTTTTCAATTTTTTTATTTTATTTTAAAATATTCAACTAACTGCAAAAAGGTGCAAGCACATACTATCCAGTAGTGCACTTTAATTTTTGTAGCAAAGGAACATTAGGGACAGTACTCTCATGTAAGTTAGTGAGTACTATCCTTCTTTAGTTGCGTTTCTTTCACTTTCTTTTTCATGTAAATAATTACGTTGTCATATCGACGTAAAGATATACAAATCAAAGACTATTTCCAAAAACTTGGGAGTATTATCTTATCCGTTGTTGGAACCGAACTGGAAAAGCTGCCTACTTTTTCGATGGTCTCTTATAGATGGTCTCCATCGATCTAGCTCCAAGTCTAATGCCAAAAAACTGGTGACAGACATGCGGACATGACTTAATCGATTCGGCTAGATTGATGCTGATATATATATCGAACACCTAATATTATGTAATATAATATTATTTTTGTTACGTTTTACGATATTTCAGACGAATTGGTTTTGTTAAAAATAAATCATTTTGTTTAATAAATATGGACTTGTTTTTTTGGTAATTAAAAATAAAAATTGTAATTTGAAATTTCTATTTTCGATGTAGTGTATGTAAAAGCATATAGATTTTAATAAAATGAGCTTCAAGAATTCCACGCGTGTTACATTGAACCATCTCGTCCCAGTGAACAGGCCCAATTTTTATTAGTTCACTAAATCGAGCTTCTACTGTGTACTCTTAGGATAGGGTATATCCATTAATTTTGCAATAAGTGTGTCAATGGGCGGAATTTATTAAGACTGGTGGCACTAGTTGACATTTCTAAAGCTCAAAAATGCAAGAAAATTTTAAAAAAAATCTAAAATCCGGATTGACTTGAGATGTCTTCTTTCCACTTTTTCCCTTGCTTCAGCTCAGGATGGTCAGGAAGAAAACATTGGTAAATAGGGAAACATTCTTTTAATTGCTTTACATAATCTATTGAATATTTCACACTAAAATTCAGAATTAACCATTTTGTGGACGATTCCTTTCCTGTTCGGGGACGGGACGTACATATTTTTATCACTGGTCATGACTTGATTCAGCAATTGTACGACTTCAATAACTTTTCGCAGATATGTATTTACCCTATCCATCATGTCTTTTGCGCTTAAAGAGGTACCCAGCTTCTTCTATGCTCAACTTTTTTAAGAATTGCATTAGCTTTTGGGGTAATTGGGTAACCATACATATGTATGTAGCATATCATTTAAATCAACGAAAACGCCTTTTCTTGAAAAGAAAACTTTCCCAATTTTAAAGTACTCTGCGCATATCAAGCACACAATTGCCCGTAGGTGTTGTAGAAGCACAACAATATGAAAATAAGGAAAGCAAATCCTGGTCAGAATGAATTAGTCAACATTTAAGTTCCTTATTCCAAAAAATCACTGAAATCTCTTTTAAGGGGTGAATTAAACTAACTTAAAATAATACCTGGCACATAAGTCATGAAGAGTGCCATGTTAATGTCTCCATTTCAAGTTTAAAAGTTTAGAATGACCATAGAAAAAATCTAATATAGGTCTGATATTTATGACAGCTACTGTACTAACTTTGCATAAACATTAGAAAAAGGAAGTAGATACGTTTTAGCAATCACGAAATAAGCAATGATTACTATGTATGTAGAAAAATACCTAAAATGGTGGTAATAAAACTCATGAATTAATACAAAAACTCTTCAACTGGATAAATTGTATTTAAATTTAAAGTAACTGAAAATTAGTGATAAAAACTCCAACAAAAAAAGAGATGTCTTAAGGTCGTCTTTATGAGACCATTTTATTTTATAGCGAAAATAGGAATATCTAGAACGCATCTCGTTTTGCAGTTTCATTGCAATAATTAATTCCTTTGGAAAACTGCAAGTACTGTAGGATTCCCGAAGAAACTCTAGAACTCTTTTTGCAAAATATAAAAAAATTAGAATAGCTATGGTACTGAAACTTGAGTATCGGATTGATTAGGTGCCTAATCATAATTTTCCATAGAAAGTATTGCGTTATATTCCCATATTCATATCTGAAGTCTTTATGTGTAAAAGACAATAGAAATAGCTTCCGAAATGTTTGGCCCCAACGAAAGTGCATCTTTTTAACATAGTATGTATGGATATATACGTATAAATATATATGTACATATGTATTTAAGTACTAATTAGTTTAATCAACGCAGCTTAATAATAACAAAGCTAATATCAAAATATGGAATTGCATGAGGTGCCTAGCCAGTGAGGTCAGGGCAATGAGCTTACTTATTTGGTCAAAATTGTAGTTTTAAGTCAGAAAAACCTAACAAAGAATATAATTATCCATTACAACTGCAAACTTAATTTATTATTGCACACGAGGCTTAAACGAAGGACGATATACATTAAGTTTGTAACGTTTGTTCTCAAATTCGCTTGAAATAAACAGAGTAGATGCACTAAAAAAATTAGAAAAACCGCATTTATTACAAGTACTACTACTTATTAATAATTGGTTATATATTCTGCAAATACATGCCAAGTGTCAAGATAATTAATGCCCTGCTTTAAGAGTTAGGTAAACACGTTTTAGTGTCATACATATACACCTATGTAGGTCTAAAAAAAATGTAAGTAGTAAATTAAATTATTTTGTAATTTGTGCGCACCAAAGGAAATATTAATACCCTTATGTTAAAGATTTAGGACTTGGGCGTTTGGTAAACAAAATTGAAGAGGAACAAAGAAGGAACCGGTTCTCGTTGTAGGTACCTGTTCTCGTTTTCAATGCTGTAATGATGAGGAAATATAAAACTTGGACAATTATTCTACATATGTACGTGTGGTTCGGCTTTTGAGCGAAGCCCTGCATTTTGAGAAGGTGGAATGCAATTTCCCTGAAAGATTTTCAAATTCAATTCAAACATGATTTATTTAGGAGTTTATTCAAATATATTTACACATATCGATTGTATGGAAATAATATAAATCTGCGTACTGACATGAACAATTGAACAATCCACTTTTTTCAGTAATTTTGCAAAAACTCGATAAAACTTACTTAAGTTAATATGAAAAATTGTTGACTTGTAAATTTTCCATAAATTGTATTCTGCCACGCCCGTTTTACTTAAAGAAATGTGTCCGGTAACTAAAACAAGACTGTCCAGGATAGTAAATTCAACCAATTTTGGGTACTAGCACAAATAGTAGTTTTAAAAAAAAAAAGAAAAAAAATTATTCTATGCAATATATTACCAAAAATTATTTAAACTTTTAGAAAAACTAAAAATATTTTTTCATGAAATACTAGTAGATTGGTGAGAAACGAGATCATAAATCATCGCAGAGTAAATCTAGTTTTTTAAATCTAGTTGTATAAAAAAAGTTTAATGTAATTTTTTTTCTCAAAGTATAATATATTATATTAATAAAATAAATAGAAAAAAACTAATAATTTTAAATTCAAATCATACAGTTAAAAAAAAAAAATATGGCAACGCGGCACTCGAATGTAACAAATACGTCTAATTTCAAGTATTATACACCAGAAATTTCCTTTTCGTTATTTTGGTTACTTTACCACTTTACTGGAGTGGTAAATCAATATGATTGGTTGGTTGGTAGATTACTGTGAGTCACACTTAAAATTTCATTTATCGTTCAATAGATAACTTTACAAAAAAGATGAGATTTTTGTAACTGATTTCAATTTCACTGACTTACACTATAAAATAGGACTGCTAAAATACAATTTAACTTATCCAAAGTGAACGCACAATGAACAAATAAGCCGACATTTAACGAATCAAAAAAACTACACAATTATATTAAATGCGAATGTAGGCACAGAAATATTTTCGAGACGCATCGAAACAAAAAAACAAAAATAAAAACGTAGTTACTACAACCAAAGGAAAAACCAAACGTTTAGCCGACCAAAAGAACAAAAATAACTAGGTACTCCAAAAAAGGAAACAAATTTCCATTCGAATCAAATGTTCTTGTCAGAGCAATTTAGCCCAACCACATCACAATCACACCGACAACTAGGAATTTGTTTTGTATGCGCGGAAAAATCCTCGATGCACCATCACAACCGTACAAATGTCAACAGAAATAAGCTTTGACTTTATTGTTTTTGTTGTTTTTTTTTTTTCGAAGAGAAAGTGAGAGACGAAAAAAGTCCAAAAAATTTTTCTCACTGGAATAAAAAAAAAGGAAATTTGCCATGAAGAGAAACGTGACTAAGAACTGATTGTATAATGGTTAGAAAAGGTTTATCCGTTAACCGTATTTTGGTTTTATTTCCATTGGAACTCACTCAGTTATTTGAATAGTCTCCAACGGAATTTCTAGTCGTCATGCTATAGAGAGCGAGGAGAAATAAAGGTATTTTCAGTTATTTCCCCACCTTGGCGGCGTTGGGGTATAGGAGCAACTTTTTGAAATGGTGCAGGAATGTTTTGTCACGGAGAACAAATAAAAACATAGCATTAGAAGACCTAATACAATAAAATTATTAGTAAAGCGGTTTATGCATTAAACAACACCCTTACATTTAACTTTACTCTTGAGGATTATTTTAAATACTTTTTGCATGTCATCCACTAATTTGTTAAGGTTCAGCCGAAAAAATAATTAGGCCAACTCACCTTGACTGTGCAAGTTTTTATGGTCAAATGGGATATTAACTTTATGCAAAACCCCCCAAGGACGGTAAACTGCCAAAGTGTTTCGAAAACAAGGAGGAATCTTTGTAACATTTTAAGCTCTTCTCGAATTAAAAAAAAAAAAAGACAAGATAATAACGCAATACGATACAAATAAGTTATGTGTTTTTTCCAGGTCAAATGGTAAGGCTACACCCAAAACGTGGTTATTAATCCAGTAAAATGTTTTCAAAATGACATTATTCCTATAGGTACTTAATCTCGAACACACACAAGAAGAATACGTATATATTTTCGAAGGCAACAGGACCTCATTTTTGACCAAACCCTTCTGCAGGTGTTTTATTTTCTTTTGGGTTAAGGTTTAATAAGTTCTTGTACAATATTAAAGGTACAAATTTGAATGTTCTAGTGCGGAAAGAGTAAAAATCAATTATTTTATATTACTCACCGTTAAACCGCAGATATTCTTTCGTTTTTGGGTGGGTCAATATCGTGGGAAACTAATGGTTCCGGCGTTGTCAATGATATATGACGACAAGTGACGTGAGAGATATTCCTTTTTGTGAGTATCTGACTAGGTTTTCTTCTTCTATGGATAGTTGAGACTTTGTTGCAGAGTCTGTTGATATTTTGTTTTTGTCGTCTAATTTATTAATTTATTCATTTACGTTATAGCTAGGTGCGAATTATTAACCGATTATTATTATTATTATTATTTTACTATTAAACGAGTATCCTTTAGTAGCGATGAATGATGATTTAAGAGCGTGCAAAATATATTTTTATTTTTCTTATTGTAGATTTTTTGTTTTTTTTATTAGTTTTAAGCATTTACTTATAGTTACTGACGGATTATTTACACTTTCTATTTGTTGTTGCGTTTACGATTCCTTATATTTTATTGAAAAATTTAAGCACTTTAATTCTTTCTTGTGTTATTTATTTCCTTCCTTGTAATATACATATATATATATATATATATATAAAAAAGGGTACTTAAAACACATACTCACACACATACAACACAGAATTTCTATCAATGGAGTATCAAAACGGAAAGAAAATAATACCACAGGAAACCCAAAAATAACGAAAATACGAAAGGAAATGATTGAAGAAACTTGGAAAAGCTAAAAGAGAGTCAAGAGAGAATAAGAGAGATGTTTTTCAAATTAAAATAAACATCGAAAAGGATAATATTGGAGTGTTGAACAAAGGCAAATAGAAAAGGGGAAACTGACAATGACGACAGCGAAGATGATGGTGAGAATTGCGATTTTCGAAGAAAATTTTCCATCATAGAAGGCGATTTCATAAAGTAAAATAACTTTAAAACCAGTTTTTTTTAAATAACAAATAAAATTAAGCGATGTTAACCTTTTTGTTTTTTCGTATTAAATTCAGGCAATTAATTGAAAACAATAAAAAAAAAACTGTCCTTATAGATATAGCCGAACTCGAAAATTTTCGAAAATACATTTTATTTACTTAAAAGCGATTTAATCTAATATTTATTTTATATAGTTTAATATTAAGAAAAATATTAAGCGAATAAGCGCACTTTGGTAGCACTAATATTTTGATAGATATTCACACTATAAAACTGTTTAAAGGTTCCACGAATACTCTCGTTTTGTTTTAGAAAAAACTAGTCGAACTATATATACAACAATAAGATTTAAATTCAATAGTTTTTAGCATGTAAGAAATTCAAAAAAAAGAAAAGAACTAAAACAAAAAAAAAAATGAAAGAACCTCTGTGTATTCACGGGTCACACACTAGCAAAATGGCAAATAATCCATACACCTCGGTCACACATACACAAACATACTCTTATAAGTAGCAAGGAGGAGAATTATTCTTTCATTTTTAGTGACAGCGTATAATTTACATAACGCGATTTTTCTTTCAATTGCATTTATAATTAAAATTGAATTGAATTTTTTTTATATTATTGCTTTACTTTTTCATGGGTAATACATATTGCTCACTTAAGTTTTTTTTTTTCTTATTTTCTTTCTTTAAAATCAATGCGATTTTCACTGAGAAAATTTCAACAAGAAAACCCTTACTGGTTGTTCTTTATAGAGAAAAAAAAAACATTTTTAAAAAAAATTTCCAAATAATAGCCAAATAAAATGAATTACACAATAAATTTCTGTTCGGGCTAGAAAATGTTCGTTCTTCTCTTCATCATTTTTTGCCTTTTCCATATCCCTATTGCGGAGGACATGAATGTGTGTACATTTTATCCTTATACATACATAACACGATGGAAAAAAAAAATCGAATGTTGAGAAGAAAATTTCAAATTTTTCACATTAAACATATAAAACTTCACGCTTTTTGTTCAATTTACACTTATATTACACTTTTAATAAGAAAAGAAAGATTTTAAAGGACATTTAATATTCTGTTTCTTTTCCAAATCTATTCTTTATAGCAGAAAAAAGCAAAAATTGCTATGAGAGGGAAAGAGAGAGAAAATCAAAGGGACCAGTATGTGAAGTTTAGGAGACACTATACCCGAAATCCGTTCTTCTCCGTGGTTCGCTTAAACTGCAGTCCGCATTATGTGTTCACCAGCACCAGAGTCCCCAAATTGGAAAATTCTCCAAAAGACAAAAAAACTATACAAAAAAAAAATTTGTTCCAGGGAAAATCTGCTTTGTGGTATTCTCTTTTTCTCTTCGGAGGTTCCTTCAAAGTGTCTGGAATGAAATATCCGTATAGTATACCCTACCGAGGACATTCCGAAAGTGCATGAGGGTGTGTTTGCGCTCAATCGAAAATGTTCTCTTTCTCTCGAGTATAACGTCATTCTCTTCTCTAGGAATCCTTCCAGGAAAATGACTTTTCATTTGACACATTCGTGGTAGGGCCATATAAACCCTGCGCCTAACCCTCCATTCATTCTTTATGTTTTTCTTTTCATACTCTATTCCATTTTGCTAGTGACGTGAGGTCATGCTGACATCATATACGGGTGCGTATACGCAATTGTTTTCGTAGTCTTTTCTATCCTCATATGCTGTATATGTACGTCTCAATTAGACAAAACTACATAAAAATTAGATTTTCGACTTTCAAAGAATTAAAGAGAGAGAAGCATTTAAGAATATGAAAAAAAAAAATTGGAAAGTATATATTATAGTTCGAGAATGAAAATGAGACAGAGAGCAGAATAGGACAGTGCCGCGCTGACTGGATAAAGGACTGACGACATAGTTCCTATGGCAACGTTCAACCACCATACAATACATGCCTCGAGTTAGCCATTAAACGAATAACCCGACTGATGAAAAGTGGCAATGGAAAATTTATAAGTATAGAATGATGTACACTATTGATAGCCAAGCTGGCGCCAATACTGATGAGGCAAAGTAAACGACTGTGTTTTCTTTTCTATAGGTAGCCCAACCAACAAATATGAATACCAAGAATATTACTATGAACTGGATCATTTGTTTGCTAATAGGTTATCAGAATATATCGAAAAGATTGATTTACTTACAGTTTATCTTATCACTGAACGTTATCAATCGCCAACGTCTGTAATTGACAAAATGTAAATAAATGTCATCACAAATATTGAATATCTACGGGCGCATTCATAGTTGTTTCAAAAAATATCAGCATACATAAATGTATGTATGTTCATAAGTGTGTTAAGGTATGGCTTGGCAGATGTCAAGTAACCTCAACGGTTTTTTCCTGCTGAAATAGTTTTCTGATATTGTATATGTAGCTGTAATCTTAAAAGAACATCCAACATCCTTTCTCTGTTATTTCCTCTGGAACATGAGCTATGTACCAGTATATATACAAATTGAGAAATCAGTAAGATTATCATCGTGATACGTTCAGCAGTTTAGGAGAAAAGTGCCTGAAAACATAAGTGTTCAATACACAGTACAACGATGGGGATATTATACGCGGGAGTATCGTTAGTAAAACGATCACTATCCATACATGTACATATGTATGTAAATAGCCACTATTCAATAAGGCTCTGGTCTCCGCTGCAATTAAGTCGAGGCTTGTGAGAATCTGCAAGTTAGTCTTAAAAGAGATATTCGGAGCCAATACGGTGACCCTAACCTGGATTACGACTATGGATGTGGAAAGAAACGGAAAGGCTGACGGGCTTGCCAGGAAAGGGTCGGCGCTGTACTTACGAGTATAACATGCCAACGCTTTTATAGTAGCCCGGAAGAAAATGGAAAACTATGCCACGCTTGAGCATGGCCGACCTTTAGTAAGAAGAGATCAACCTCTCTGGTATAAATTAAGAGTTAAGAGAGTTCCGTCATGGTGACATTGGCAGTATCCTACTACTACATATGTAGCTACTAAAAATTTAAATCGGTTCATTATCTGTTGTGTGATATGAGAGTCATAAAATATATCCATCAGAAGAATTAGCTCTTTTGGTAGCCACTCTTTCTTGGAATTTCATTTCAGTATCTGGGTGGTTCTTCACAGCATTTTCAGAGTTTAATATTTCGGCACAATGAATACGAATTCTTTGTCCACATAAGGAGTGAAATTTTGATGTTAAGCCACTCATCTACCAAATCTATAAACATTAGCTTCTTATTCATATCAAATAAGGACCTTAACCCTTAAACCCTACCAGCCAGCGATTTTCGAAATTTCGGTGTTGGCGAACTCCTCTTAATGGCGAACACAGCATGTGGCAAATGTGTCTAGATTTAAAACTTTAATACATGTTTAACTTTGCAACTTTTGCATGAACTCAAATAATAATTTTTATTAAATTGGTTCGTAATTTTAAATATGACGCGTTAACAATATTTGGGGTCTCCAAAACCCCAGGGTAGTAATAGTATTTCTCCAGGGATGGGTAGCGTTTAAGGGTTATAGGATAAACTGCTGTATTCCTTTCAAACTTTAAAAGGCTTTTAACAGTTTTATTCACCTTAGTTGGTTAAATTCGAAATTGGATCTATAAATGTTATCTATTCACTACTATCCACACAAGTGACTAGCTATGCCTCATCCTTCTCCGTATTTGTGGTAAAAATATTTCGTAATGTTTCATTTCATGAGACGGCCTATATTTAGCTAAGATCTATAATACCCGTAGTGCGTACAAACTTAAGCATGTTAATTCTATAAAAAAAAAAATCAATAAATATAAAAAAAAATGTGTTTGTATTATCATCATCAAACTCAAAAAAAAGCTCAACATATGAAACCACAACTACACGAGAACGTCGATGACATCATACTTGAGAAAGGATGTAATTACCAAGTTGCCAAGTGTATGCCATACAACAGAAAGAACAACCACAACTAAGAGGAACAATAATTTACTTTGTCATAGAAAAAGAACCTACGGAACACTTCTCCATTCATCCTTCCAATGACCATGTCACCATACGACTACAAAACCTTACCTTACTATTTTAGCTTTTGAGACTGGAACTTATATGGAAATTTCGAAAAAAAGGATCAATTTTTAACTCTTAAATTTCGCATTTATATCGAATAAGAGCTGCGAATGTGGATGCAAGTCCTGCGCCAACACTGAAGTAGAAAAAAAGAAAAGGCAAAATACTCAACATGGAAAACATCGCATGGGGAAAACACCGCCAAGAACGGAAGAGCAACGTGGTGGACGGAACGGAAAACACACAGAATACACGTTCACGATTGCTCTCAGTGTCCCTCTTGAAATTTTCCTTGAGCTAATAAATGTGACCCCATTCCTATTGTTGTGAAAAAGGACTATCGAAAATCATACTACATACAGTGGTGGTCGCTATTTGTGTGCCTCACCATGTTATTATCTTGTCAGTGTGTGAAGTAATGAAAAAATCAGACCTACATACACATGGCTCTCTGAACGATATAGACCTTTTTGTGTGTTCTCAAGTCGGACAGTGGGTTGTGTGTCCTTTTTTTTTTCTTGCTGTGCGGCGGAAAGCTTCCACTTTTACACTCGGGTAAAGGTTTAGATCATAGCGTGAACTTATGAACCTTGCATATGAACTATGTACATCTTTTGCGGTAGGAAGCTTTTCGTCATTATTTTCTTTCTTCTTTTCGCATTTATCCACCGTTCGTAGTGCAGTTGCACTTAGGTCTCGGAATAATAAAGACGCAAAGTGAAATTGCAAAAGGAATCGCGTTTTCTTCGCCTTCTTTTATGATAAATATGTTCTAGATTGCTATTGTGCAGAGCTTATTCCGCAATGCAATAGCCCCGGCTCAGTGCAGTTAATGATTTTGGCTGCATTACCCACAAGGAGGTTGTTAGTCTGCGAATAGCAAGCAATGTGTATCGCAATTAAATTTGTGACTGTGACAAATATAAAGTCGTTGACATCGTCATAACTAATATATTATGAATTTTACATAAAAAAAAATACGTAGGTAGTTATCCCCCAAAAGTATTATCGTAATTGTTTTTGGTATTCTTAAATAGACCACTCACTGAAACTTTTTTATGGGGGTGTCATTGGAGGGCATGTAGTGAGTGCACGTTTGATAAAAGCGGAGGGTGACTTTTCTGCAACAACGGATGTTGTCTGTAGTTGCAAGTGGTTTAAATGGCTCCGTATTCCTATACAAATATATGTACATAAATACATATGTATGTTTGTAGGTTTATATGAATATCGTTAAAATGTATGACAGTGGGAAGAATTATTTTGAACGCCCTAGATTATAATGCACGCCAAAAGGGGTTCAACTAAATGGTACAGTTTTATATTATTTAGCCGCATGTAAATACATATGTATGTATGAATTTGTCTAATAACAGAGTAAATTCCGTTATGATCCCGAAATTTTAAGGAGTACTAGCTAAAAAATTAGCTTGCTATATGTAAATTAATTGGATTGGCTTGCTGTATTAATCGATTGTAAGTAAGGAGTAAGCCATTGAAAAATAATCACTAATCCCAGGCTCAACAGTATACGACGAGGGATGCATGGCTAAAAGTGTGCTTAGTTGCTAGTATACGGACTCCGCATACCTTGGTGACCAATGTTGTATCCTAAATCGAAAAAAGCTTCACTTGCTACTGGCAAGCACAAAGTCGCACTACATCTTCGATCATAGCTGATCGGCTTGCTGACAAGTATCTAGAATTTTCACAAGGTGTAAATGATTAAGCCAGGCGGACAAAATCGTAGCTTTCTACATGTGTCAGTTCCGGGGAAGTAGATACCCCCGTCTTTCACTCTAATAGGGGTTACACACACTAAAACATGGTGCCGTCTCAGTAAAAGCTGAACGTCTGTACATAATTTCATAAAAGTTGACAATCAGTTTGAGGTTGATGTCTGGTACGAATAAAATCAAATGTGGTTCGATTTTTCGGGGCGGAGCCAATGGTACGCGTATCGTGTTTTGCTGTCTGTGGCCCCTTTAACACATCCACTCTTACGAATGCGTACATCATAGTCACAGAGTAGTGGGGATATCGGGATGAGGTTGAACGAGCTGCGTATTCAACTGAACTATTTCATAGCCGAAAGGAGACAGCTTAAATCTGCTATTCCTAGAGGTGATTTCTAAGAAATCTAGAAAGTGCCAACGACCATCAATTCGAGTCCATTGTGCCCTAGCATTTAACCCTGGAAATGCTATAAATTATGCACTAACCAATGTTAAGAATTAGGTAGAAACCGATATGGTGGAGTCGGGAAGAATGAAAGTTGGCCGAATTAAGGGTAAACGGTGACAAAACCTTGGCAATTTGATGTATGATGTATGATGTACTAGCCAAAAATTCTAGAATTGATCAACTCCATCTTAAGCTCGTAGCGCCGTTTTAATCACTATTGTTCAACTTGCCATCATAAAATTGTGAGTGCCTACACCCAAAAAAAGGTGCTGTAAAAATAGAGTAAAACGCTGTAGATTCTACTGCATTCGTTGTAAATTTTATAGAGGGCAACTAGATGGTTCTTGGGCAAGAAATATTTAGTGTGTGTTTAAACCGAAGCATATAATTTAATTTACTTACAAAATGTGAAAAATGTTTGGATCTGGCTGCGGTTGAACGTGAAACCTCTCACTCGGCGACTCCATTCACTCCCTCAACGCCATGGCCTTTGAAAATTATCATGCGAATATTCTCAAATGGTATCTACTTTTACATTTTCGTAATAGATGCTGAATCTACAACTTGTTGTAATTTCTACAGCTCCTGCTGTAGTTACTACAGTAAATAGCTGTAGATTCTACAACATTTTGATGCAGATTTTACAAATTCATATCTGTAGATTTAACAGCCGAAATTGACAACACGCTGTTGATTTTACAATTGGGGATTGTAGTTGATTTAACAACTTTGTTGTAAAAATGAATGCATTCGCTGTTAAATACACAAATCTACAATGAATTGTTAAATCTACTGCCTTCAATTGTAAAATCTACAGCGCTTTTTTTTTGGGTGTACATATTCGTGGATTTACATATATGTTCATATGCAGCCAAATGTTGGTTATATTTTTTGCTTAAGCCTTAACACTTCCCAAACGACTTCAAGACTTCACACAAATTGATTGCAGTCTAAAAGCAGTCGTCTTCGGTCGATTTGATTGTTGGCTCCCACAGGACCAAAACTATCACCGATTTTGAATGCATTCCGACGTTTCCGGCAAAATTAAATCGGAGCTCACGCACACATTCTCAATCGGTGGTAGTTTTAATGGTCGCAACCATTTTGTTGAGTCGTTCTGTTTGTTGTTGTTAATTGAATGACAGTCTGCTGAAAATGTGGTGTGCAAAAGAAAAGAAAGGAACACAACGATTGTTTTCGTTCGTTCACATGTATTCACAGATAGGAAATTTAAACTCGGCGTACATTACTCAAATTGCGGCGAGGGAATGTAAAGACGACCGTCAATATTAGTTTGTATATTATGTCTTCAAGATTTCACACTAATTTCTTTAAAGTCTTTGAACGCACAATTTTGACATTAGGTTCCAATTGTATCCTATCATAATAGCATAAAGGTTGGAGCAGATGTGCAGCAAAGCTGCTTACATTGATACATGCAGGATCGCATGCCAAACAGATGTGCAGTAAATTTTGACATTTCCTCGCATTAGTTTGCTGTCATTGTTGATTTGGGAAAACATTATTTTTTTTTTTGCCATGGATGTGGAAAGGCGAAATAAATTAAAGAATTAGTATTTTTTTATTACCTCTGCAGTGCTACGTGTGTTTTTGTGTTTTGTGTTCGTTTTTTTTAAAACAAAATCAATTATTTTTTTTTACCATTGTTGGTTTTAAAAGGTAACAGTCAGTCAAGAATGACATTAGATATCTGATATTTTTTATTTCAATTGTTCGAATTCAAAATACAAAACTATAAAATCACTTTCGAAACGGAGATATATAGCATTTTTACATTTCGGATAACTCCATAAGAATCCATTGTTTCTACTCAATATGTCAAAGCGCGACCGTACGAACGCGACATTGGAGAACACGAAAAAAAATTTCAAATTCTTCTACGCGTCCGAAAGAGACTACCCCTTTTACTTCTCACCTCTCTTTCTGTCTAAAATCCTCTACCGCGTGTATAGAAGTGCACTTACAATCACATGACTACGTACGGCGTCGTCCAAAGCCTTAATTCAATTATGTTTGGCCATTTACAGTTCATTCTTTTTATCGTTTCGATCCAATGAAAACATAAACTTTCTATACATCATCAATAATCATCGATAGTTTGTACGAAAACATTAAAACTCACGTATATTCATGTCCATCGAAAATTTGTTTGCTATAAAGTATGACCGTGCATGAATGTAATTGAATTGATATTTAAATATCTTTCAATTATAAGAACTTATACGCATTATGTTCATTACGTTATCGTCATTTTAGAATTCATCAACAATCCATAAATTTAATTAAAAGACTGCTCGATATATCTCTACACTTTTGCACACCTCTAGCAGTTGATATATCCCATTTTCTCTTTTCCAATATGCATGAACACATCCCCAAAATGACACCATTTGACAAAAATAACCCCTGTCAAGCATGTACTACCATCATGGCGTCAAAAATTTCTAATTGCAGTGTGCACCGCAGTAGCGTTAAATATAATTTATTACAATAATTCAGCTCTTTTGTACTCCTGAATATCATTGAAATGAGCGCGTAATACTGGACAATTGCCTTATTTTCCTATTTATGTACAAAAAAGTGAGTATATCCTTCATTTGCACAGGTAAATCCCGAAAATAGAGTCCTTTGTTGTGATGCCACAACTGTAGAAAAAGCTCTTACAACTGACAGCAAAGATGTCTCTTGCACCAGCGACCGAGTGTAAAACAAAATAAAAACAAACATTTTTGCCAATTCGAACGCATTATGTAACTACTAGGACGTTCGGGAACACGCAACATGAACAACATGATTTACAATATCCGTCAGCCAATTTATCAACCGCAACAACACCCGCAGCAGCAGCAATTGCCGAACGGCGAACAAATAATGAAGCAAAGTGGCGTGCATATGCTTGCGGAAAAGATAATTATCGGCCTTGACCATGCGCCACCAGCGTTTAATCTACGCGAGCAACTTACTGGAGCCGGTGGAGCCAACTTGCAGTACATACGCAAGGAAACCGGGGTTAGTATTACTCTGAGGGGACTTGGCTCACTGTTCATCGATCCTACTACGGGCACCGAGTCACAGGAACCTTTGCACTTTTACATTGAGCATCAACGATTCGAGAACCTTAATTCGGCCAAACAGCTAGCAAAGAATCTCATCGAGACTTTACAACAAGAGTTCCTACAATTCCAACAGCAACAGACACCAGCGTTGCCTCAAATAAACATACCTCCGCCGTCTATAATTAGCGTGCCTCCACCGTCGATTATTCAGACGAATGTGGTGCCCCCAGTGCCCACTCAACCGGCCAATATCATCCACCAGCAGTTCGTGACACAAAGCGGTATCCCCATACAGATGCAGCAAGGGAATATGGTCATACAGCAACAGCCAGGGGCGCACAACCTCAATATACCGCCTCCCATGAAACAGATTGTTCAATTTCATCAGCCGCCGCCTGCGATTCAGACGAGCAATGCCCCTCTGCAAACCACACAAGCAACCACAGCGTCCCCAATAATTCTAAACCATCAGCCCCAGGCGTCTATTCAGTATCAGTATATTCAGCAACCGGCTAGGGACGGCCAAGGCAACCAACTTACCTTGCAGCAGGTGTACCAGCAGCCGCAGCAAATCCAGGGCATTCAAATGCAGGCCACGCTACCTCCACCGAATATGCAGCAACAGCAGCAGTACATCACGGTGCAGGGGAACACGGCGTATATGGTGCCCCCGCCTACAATAATCCAGCAGGCTGGGGCGCAACCAACACAGGTGTCGATTATTCAACACCCGCCACCATTACATATGCAACTACCACCGGGTTCAATCACTGTTCAAGCTCCAATCACAGAAGCGATGCATCAGATAGATCAGGGCCACGTTAGGGGGGAATTGGCCGCTGAGGGTGAAGACTACTCTGCAGAAAAGCCGGAAGACAG
This sequence comes from Chalcosyrphus nemorum, assembly GCA_949716465.1. NCBI lineage: Eukaryota > Metazoa > Arthropoda > Insecta > Diptera > Syrphidae > Chalcosyrphus > Chalcosyrphus nemorum. Next base: position 50,714,770 of record OX454332.1, read on the forward strand.
CGAACAGCCGATAGCAGAAGAAGACACTGGAACACCTACATGTGAAGCAGATGCAACGTCTCTCGTTCGGACCCTGACGACATCGGTTCCGCCACCATCGCAACAGCAGTTGATGCGTCAGCAACCACCACCTCCACCGCCACCCTTGACCCATGTGCCGCCGCCAACAATCACTATGTCCGTACCTCCGCCTATGAATGGTGTCCAGCAGCATATAGTGGGCAATACTCTCTACACTACTACTACAACGAATCCAGGTGGCATTCAACAATTCCAACAACAAGTGATACCACTACAGCAACAGCAACAATCGCAGCAATTCATTCACACCGCGCCAAACGGTCAAAATTACGTTATGAACACTGCTACAACGCAATGGCAAACGCGTACTCCGCAGCCAACTCAATTTGTAACACAACAAATCACAGCAGCAGATATACATACTCTTCCACCGCCAGTATCTATGAGTGGTATTCCTGCATCCGTACAACAAACAGCACCCGTTGCTGTTACATTTTCGCAGCCGATGATGCAACAGCAACTGCAGTTGCAATTCCCACCACAAATGATGCAGCAGGTGCAAATGCAAGCGCAACCCACTACTCAACAATTCAACATTATACAAACACAGCCCCCTCCGCCACAAACACTTCTGCAGCAGCATCAACAACAGCAACACCATCAACAGCAGCAGCAAGCCACCATGGGGCTCATCAGTGTAAGTCAAAATGGTTTAAGTTACACGCAAACAGCACCTAGTGTTCCGCCGACTTTTGTACAGCAACAGCAGCCGATACGACCACCGCCACCGGTAAACTTTTCAATACTCAAATAGAAGAAATCCTTAAACTCAATTCTATTTTTAGTATGGTGAGCAAATGGTACGCACTGGACAAAAACGAAAATCTACTAGCGACACAGCAGACGCCCCGCCACTGCTACAATCCAGAATGGGAGTGGGGTAAGTCCTTTTAATAAAAATATTAATAGGCTAGAATTTTAACTACACAAATGCATACAATATGGTTGTGGGCAATGCATACAATATCAAAGGTTCTCTTTTTCTTTGGAAAATTGTAACAAATATACATAGGTAAATAGGAAATCCACCTGGCGAATGTGTGTTATCATATCATAATCACTTGTACATAACTATTAGAAAATCAAATTGGGAATTCGTTTTTTATTTTATAATGCTCTCACCAAGAGACAAATTTATTAAAAAATCAGAAAATAATTTTAAAAAAAGCTGGAAACTTACAGCATCAATTGATTAAGGACATCTTACGGCGGCTCAAAAAAAAATCGACTGGCTACGCTCATTTATCGTCACTACCTCGCGAATTTCTCTTTTATAGAGGAACGACAGCCTTAAACACATCAGGAATCCGCTTCTTGTAAATTGTGCTGCTCAATGTTTTTAGTTTACTTCTTTGGGCATCAGATGCCGGGTATTAAACCTGAACAAGTCTGTCTTATCATCAATTTATCCTACATTTACATGCAAATCATAAATTATTCAAATCTTGTCTGAATAATTTCTAATACACAAAATACTGCATGACACCATTAGTTTAATCAATTCTTTTTTGCTTCTGGCAATGTTCAGAGAACATTGGTATCATTGTTCTTATCTGTGATCTGCCTAGCATAATTTGCTTGTCGCTATAATTTCGGAATATAGTTCCTGTCACAAGAAGATACCTTATGTCCTAATTCGTATTGTGTCCTGTTGTACTCCACACATACGCCCTTCTACATATTTAATGATTGTAACCAAGTACTAGATCTTTAAGTTGACAGTACTCTACTAAATTTTAATCCTAGGGCAATTTCACTAACAGTGTCTGTCTCTCTGTCTCTACCAACTTCAGCATTGAATTTATTATTACATATATTAATGTAGTTTAGTAAGTCGGAACACTTATGGGTTTCTTGGCCAATACTCTCGAACGCGTTAAAAAAGCCAGTGTGGCCCTATACTCATAGAAACCAGTTAAGATTATAATACATATCCGTTATACGGTCTATTATTTTCTATGGCGTGAGGGTTTTCTGGAAATAAATTAATAAACCTGTCCACATAAATCTCTTGGGAAAGAAACAGCTCTCTCAAGTTTCTCTAAGCTCTAGAACTACTACTTCTCCTGCTTTAGGTGTCATACTTGTACATCTAATGCCAATTAGTATGTCGGTATATAAACGGCAGCTTCCGGTGCTATTTGCCTATTGGCTGCACCCGAACCGAACAGTCCTGAGTCTTTAGTTCTTTCCACTTCATTAATTAATCCATTGATTTCTACCCCCCTTAACCTACGAGTATTTCCGGACTAAATTTTCGCACTTCCATTGAAGGAGTCTTCCCCAATTAGCTTAACATCAGCATCTCATTCCATCTGCTGGAGCGGAAGTCCTAGCTATAAAAGAGGCTCCGTTCTGGATGAAGTGTAATGTCGTATCGAGTATGTCAAGACTGATATCAGCATCCTCAACCGTAATGCAGCAATCGATTCTGTGGTATCGTTCATATCTACATCAAAGTTCATCATGGATTATCGTACGTGTTTAGTGGATATATCCAAACTATATAAAGCATTTCAGAAAACTGCAAAGCCGACGAAAAGTGGAGCTACTCCGCAGATCCTTTCGCACTCAATATGAATATGCGTATGATACCAATACTTGCTGGATGAAATCCAGTATATTGTACAATTTTTTTATATTAAAATCCAGTATATTCAGTTCAATTCTTTTAACGTGTTTTATTACTTTATTCAAAAAGATACAAAATATTAGGTCGATGGTGAAATTTGCTTACTCTCTCGGAAGTACTCTCTTCTGAAAAAAAACTGCGATAATTCTCCGTACTCGAACATCTTTTTGTAATGAATTCAAACGCTGTTTTTGGAGGAACGCAGTGGGTGCCGTGGCTCAGTGGTTAGTTCGTTGGACTACTGCGCAAGGGGTTCTAAGTTTGAATCCAGAAAAATTCCATCGAAAGTTTTTTTTTCACAGCCCCACCTATTCCGAGTGTCTGACAAACATTCTGTACGAACAGAAATGTATACCACGCACAATACGTACAGTTGTGAGAAGCTAGCCCTTGGCTCTCTATGGGCTGCTTACGGCCTAATATTTATTTATTTATTGCTTTTGGAGGTTACGCAAACTGACCTACATATCTTTGAAGGGGTTCGAACATCCAGTATAAAATCCAGCATGGATATACATCCAGTAACTGGACCTCAAAGCCAGTACAGTAGGAATTATTCGTATGCCGTTCGCTATATGAAAAAATTCTGCTGAGGCAGAACCCAATTAACAAATCAAACGTCCTTTGGGAAAATGCCACGACCTGCAAAATCTCCAGCCAACTTTTATCCAAACTACTTAAGGGATAGATTCGACTAAAACTTACAGACCTCTACAATCTCATTGGTGATCACAGTTAGCCGATAAATTTACGTGCTTATCGAATAGGCATCCCCTTTAACGATTTCTGCAGAAGTTGTCGCTACCATTCTGTATTCATTGAAAACCTTAGTGATTTCTCCTTCACGGGAACTGAACGTATTCTGCGCTTTAATCAAAAACTCTGGTTTATTCACAAAACCTTTATGTAGTAATCTCATTAATATCGTTCCATTAGTAATCTTTAAGCAATTAGATCTAGAGCCATAACGACAGATCATTGTGGTCTAAGTATGCATACCTGATCTGACCTTATGCTGTGAATACATTCAACGTTCCACGTCGCTGTTATATTTTTAAGTTCTGACCGAGGATTCTTCCTCTGATAATCGATAATTCATTAACGACAAAATCCTATAACGACATCTAGATTGACCATAAAGAAATTTAAATGTCTAGAATCGAATAAAATATACGTTATACGGAACATACAGCATACAAATGGATCATTTAAATTACACGAATTTATTGTTTGGAATGTGCTAAGAATAGGGATTAGAAAGTAAATTTGTTAACGAAAAGGTAGCCTATATTTGCCATATTCCAGGGATCTGTACAAAGTTAATAGACTGTCTTCTTTGATATTTCACCGAACAATATCGTATTTATTTAGAATTGAAGTTTATATGCTAATTTATTATAGATGTGCAAGAAAAAAAAAAACACGTTTGACGTAAACTTTTATTGGTAAGGTTCACAGACTTTTTTCAGTTTCCCTTGATAGAACATTGGATTCGAATGCAATTATATAAATGCGAAATGAAGAGATATGCATTGCCCTATATTTTGAGAGTTGCTTTTTTGCATTCAAACAATCGAATGCTAAGACACCATGTGTGAATAATCTACGTAATATTCTTAGCTTAGCTTACGTAACATTCTTGGCTTATTAATATTCCGATTTTGTATAATACATATACAATGTAATCAAATTAGTCTAATTTTAAATTGTATTACAATATTTTATAGGATAAAATAAATAGAAAAATAAAGAGTAGATATGCAAAAAAAATAATAATAATTTATTTCTCCTATGATAGCCAACCCATTTACGAAGTAAAAAAAATAATAATAATCAGTTATTCAAACGATTTTAATTCCTACAAATTTTATTTTAATTGAAACCACCCTTATCCTTAGCCCATGTTTAATAAATTTATCATATAAAAAAAATTTTAAACATTCAATATATTTATTTATTCATATTCTAATCGAAATAACAAATAAAATAAATTACAAACAGAACACAGCGGGAACTAGCGGACTATACCATAGCACCACCGCCAACAACGTCTAACACAAATTTAACTTCTACTGGTGGTGTTGGCATCGGCCAAGGTTTGTATTTTTCAAACAGAAAAACACTTTCTTTTTTATGTAGATTTCGACAAAGGGAAACCAGTAAATTTCTATTTATAAATTATTTTAGAATCATAGCGCAGTCTTATTACGATGACGGATCCATCTGGACTAATTCCAACTATAATTTACTATTATTTACACGGCAATTTGTAGTCGATAGTGTGTATATATACATTTTGTTTGGTGTGTGGTACCCTGTTTACTTGTTTCTCTTTTTATTATTGCAACTTTCTGAGGATAAACCTATTTTTATAGTGTGTGCGTGACAATTACAAAAAAAAAAAAAAAAAACATTGAATGAAGGAATAAAATTCTATCTAAATTGTATTTTTATTAACTATAGCACTTGAAAGCTTTTTCAATTTTGATTTTTGGTGTTTTTGGTTATTTATTTTTTATAACAATAAAAATTATTATTTTGAGGGAAACTAGACTATTGTACTAGTTATTATATCTTATTTTACGAATACTGTACACCAGTTTTAAATATCTTCACTTCATTCCTACTCTTTTCGGACAAATTATGTTCAAATAAAGTGAAAGCTAAACAATGTATGTACGACTATATTTTGTAAAGAATTTAGTTTCAATACTACGATTTATTGCAAAAACTGAATGTTATTCCTTGGTGGATACACTGCCAGCGAGGCTAAACCTTAAACGGGTAAACAGTGATCCCTAGAGGGGAAAATGAGATTTTTGTTTTATATCTAATATTAACGGTACTTTACTTGGCCAATTTGCTAAAAAGCCAGTTCAAAATTCTATAGAATTTGCCTAACGCTGTAGGACATTTTTGGTTAACAGTGGGAATAACGGTATTTTTATAATTTGATCGAAAACGACTAACAATTTTGTTCACATTTTTTTATTTTTGCAAATTTTGCGGAATTTTTTATAAAATAGCATACCAGGTTTTATCCCAAAATACTCTAAACGGTACTTTACTTAAAGCCAATTTGATCAGTTTTCTCGAAAACTATATCTAACGGTTTTGATCGAGTTGTTCAATAAAATGTCGTACAAAGTTTTTGGCTAAAAATGCTGTACTTTGCTTAGTAACTGATTTTTGAAATACATATGGCCATTTCTTGGTTAATACTCAATGAATTTTGATCAAAATCAAAATAAGAGCAACATTTAATGTGTAGCATATATACACCTGACTACAGTTCAAACGGCTGGACTAAATTTTTTCAAGTTTGGGTGAATATGGTTTGAAAAAAGGCGCAGATGAGAAAACCATTCAACTCAAACTTCATTATTTTTGGGACCTGACTCGATTCTCATTTTCCATTTGGCTCGTGTTCTTCCACGAAAAATTCATTTTCACTCGAAAACCATACCGAGGTAAGAAGTCCACTTCGAACATGAAGAGGAATAGCGAATGAAAATGTGCCGAATAGCGAATAGTAACCGAATATTCGTTTCAACACTACTAATTATCTTAAAAATATTAATTCATTCATCTTATATTCAGTCTATTAGCTCAATTACTTTTAAATTTTCAATAAGTTAATTACTTTTGGCTAGCTTATGATGAATAAATTAAACATTCACTTTTTACCTTGAAACAATTCGACAGTAAACAGTATTCACCTTGAACTTGTACAATAGTCTTAGTTTTTGCAGCATCTATTCATATTTTGTTGTTTTCCTTATTTATTGTTTCCATTTGTTTGTCAATTTACACAATTGCATATCTTAAAATTATTTAAAGGTTCAACAATATAAAAAAAATGCTTTCCAAACCTCTAGTGATGTCTAATGAAATACACCTCCAACAACAATGCAAAGCCTTGAAGTTTTTTTTTTTTTTCATAAGAATATTGAAATAACTATGTAAATCTTTTGATTGTGTAAATTGGCATTCTTTTATTTTTAACAGTCTTTATTCTTAAGAAGCTAAAATGTATTTTTTTCAGAATAATAAACGATTACCGGATAACTGGCCCCATGAAACTATATATTTGAATACTTTCTCTAATGTATCTTAGTTTTAAGACTTATAACATGACTTTGAAGATAAGACGTGAATATTTTTGTTTATTACAATTTCGAAAAATTTTCCTCCATCATAGATAATGGACCTGATCCCGGGACAACGGCTATTAGCAGTGCAGAGTCTAAGCAACCATCTCCACAGATGCACACTACACAGAGCCAAAAATCGGTTGGACATCATCCCGGCTATATAGGTATGATGCGGTACAACTCGGATGTGCGGCGAATTGACGGAGCAGGGGGAGGACCACAGCCACCTCGCCCTCAATATGCTTCTGCACCGCCACCGCCTCGAGGTCGAATGATGTTTAATGGAAATTACAATAATATGAGACCGCCTTCTCAACATGAAGTTAACTATCGAATGGGTTTCGGACCTCCACCGTACCGAGGTGAAGGCCCTGGCCAGGGCATTAACTACGGACCGCGTAGACCGCGATAGTTATAATGTACTGAATCATTTATATGTTAAGCTCATATTTATTTAGATTGTATTTTTTTAATGACGCAAGCCAAAAAGCGCATCTTTGTAGTTTTTAACTGATATAAGCGCAATTATTATTATTATTTTTTTTTTACATAGAAACACACGTATTTTATCCGATGCATTAGAAGTTTCGCAAGTGGTAGACAAGTAAAAAATAATAATATTAATAACTTCCCACACGCGCGGTAAACTAAAATGACCTAGTAGTGCTGTGACATGATTTAAACACATTTTAAATTATATTTAATATTTATCGTTTATTTAGGAAAACTTTACGTGTATTTTTCAGTAAACTTTTTCGGCTTTTAAAGTCCATCAAAGATTAAGTAGATTTTAAAATATATAATTTATGTATAGAATTTTAGTCCTTTCATATAAGCTAATAGTGTGTAAAGTTTTTAAAAGAAAAATAATAAAAAAATGATACAACTGAATTGAGATAAAAAAAACTCTATGTATTTTTTGTCGATCTGACTACGTTTGCGGTTGCGAGAAGATATGAAATAAATTTGATGCTGGATTAACTTAAGTATAAATGTGGCTTTAATCAACAACTACACAAAATAAATGACATAATGGCTAGACAACCTTCTAGAGATCTGAAGAGTAGTCCGTTTTTCTCTCCTTATTCACCCCATATATATTTATATTTTCCATTTTAAATGGGAAAATATTTTTGTTTCTCAAGCTTTAAGTGCATAAAAAATGCAGCTTTATGTTATCGTCCTCCACAAATACACCACCCCCTGATGCTTGATCGGTTTTGGAACCATCTGTGAAAAAATCTACACTCCATTCCTGGCTCAGACACTGGTAGAACCAGTCCTGAATACAAAAAAAAAAGTCTCATCATCCACCACCTCCTGTGGTTTCCCCTATTTCCACCACACAACACATATTGGCCAGACTCTGCCACAA